>LR738709.1:378309707-378362483 GCA_902687465.1 Secale cereale | reverse complement strand
TTGATCTGAGGAACCTCTAGAATCTCCGGTGGACCGCATCAGCGATCTCCTGGATGACATCCTTGGGGAGATCATCTCCCTTCCCCCCACCAAGGATGGCTGATGCGCACAAGTCCTCGCATCTCGGTGGTGCCCTCTATGGCGCACCGCACCCCTCAATCTCGACTGTCGTCAGATATCTGTCCTTCCTGAATTTGATCACCTCAGAGCCACCGTCTCCTCTCACCAGCAGGGCCCGGTTCAATGCCTCTGCATCATGAAACGCTACCTGCTGTCCATACCCTGCACGGTGGATGCTTGGCTGACATCCCCTGAATTCGAAAAACTCCATACCCTTCACGGTGGATGCTTGGCTGACATCCCCTGAATTCGAAAAACTCCATACCCTTCATGGTGGATGCTTGGCTGACATCCCCTGAATTTGAAAAACTCCAGCAATTTGAGTTGTACCATTACCATGAAAGTTTCATACCACGAACCGAACACCAAGAATTTGTGCCCACACCACCGTTGTCCATCTCGTGGTTTTCTTCCTCTCTCCACACCACCACCTTCGCTCGATGCCATCTACCAAACGATTTGGTACAAATGCTTCGACTCCCACTGCTAAAAAAACTTTAGCTTGTAGTGGTTTATTTGTCAGAGGCCTCACTGCATAGCATCATCCACTCCAGTTGCCCTGCCCTGGAGCGCTTGCTGATTGTTTTGGTAATAGAAATCCCTATCAGTTGTCTCCAAATAAATTCGCCTCACCTTAAAAGCATTGTAATTTGTTTTGAAGGACAACCGCTCATCATCGAAGATGCCCCTTCACTTCAAAGGTTGCTCCTTTATTATTGTTATAAACCTTCGCAAATAATTGTTGTCTCTACGCCCAAACTAGAGACCTTGGGTGTAATTAGTGATCCGTTTAATGATCAAAACAAGTTGGTGTTTGGCTCCTCACTTTTTCAGGTACCGTATATTATCATTTACACATTTGTAATCATGAGTTGCATTTTTCATTTGTGCGCATAAGTTTTATATCATCTTGGAGTACACTTTGGGTACTAATATTATGTTATATGCTTAATGAAGAGTTCGTCCATGGATAGCCTATCAATGATGCTGGATTCTGTCAAGATCTTATATATCGGAATGTTTAGTTTTGATCTGAACATAATTATTGGCTTGCTGCGGTGCTTTCGATCTCTGGAGAATTTATATATAAAGGTGATGATTTCATGCACATTGAAAGCCCGTATATATTGTACTAGAATTAACCGTTCAGCTGTCGCTATTTGGACATACTCTTTTTCCAGACCTTAACTATTTTCAATCTTCATGTTTACTTAGGCACTAACACATGGAGAAATACATATAACCAATCGGTGGCGTAATAAGCACCAGGATTTTCTCAGTTCTCATGGCATTCGTTTGAGGACAATAACGATGGAAGGATATGCATCCAACCAGGCAAACAGAAGCTTTGTCACATTCTTCCTGTTGAATGCGAGGTTACTATTGTCCATGAGGCTTAAGTTTTTCAACAAGAGATTTCTCACGGACGGACATGTTGAACAAAAAAAAAGAAGTTTCAGGTGTATAAATGGGCTTCTGAACATGAACATGCTCGGCTTCTATTTACAACAACTTGTAGTCATCCTCCAACCAATTTTTTTTGCACACGATGTTGATTTTATGGATCAAACCGATCCATTTTTTTGTGACTACAAAAAGAGTGGTTGGGTTAGATGTTATTGCCATGTTCAATCTGGGTTTTGTCTAAATTTGATGAACAATTAATCCATTGGATTTTTGTACCATTTGTGAACTTGAGTTACATGTTGTTGCCCTCGTACTCCCCTCCGCCTGCCACTACACCGCTGCATCTTCCACGGCTCCTATTCGTTCCCGTGCGAGGCCTCGACGTCGTTCTCCGCCTTGGTTCGCTCGTTGTGCCTGTCGCCATCGTTCTCCGCCTTGGTTCGCTCGTTGTGCCCGTCGCCGTATGGCGTTGTCAACATGGTCAACATCTGAGAGGAATCAGGAGATGATTGTACGGGGAGAGGCTGACAGCAGGGACCCACTAGGGTCATTGCATTACGCAAGCAGGTGCCTCCTTATTACAAGCCAAAAAAATACTTCCTCCTAATTGTTTGACAACTACGTCCCACACCATTGTCAATGTAGTCAATAAACGAGAAATTACACAATGAGCGGATTACACCAGGGACCCAGCAGCTCGCACATTGTTTTTAGGTGTAGAGACGGAGCTCAACTGCACGTTGTGCGGGGGCTGTGGCCCATCTAGCCCACACTTACGCTTTTATTTAAGCACATGATGAGCCTAGTTGATATCTTTTTTCTTTCTGAAAATGGCTAGCCCATTTTTTTGGAGAATACCCAACCGAGGCCTACTTGCTTTTCTCAGCCTTGCTGGGCTGCAAATTTTTCAAGACAAGGAGGGATGTAAGCAGTAAGAAATGGGCTTCCCCAGAAAATGGGCTATAAGTCGTAAGAAATGGACTGTAAATTTTCAAACCAAAGCCAACTGGCAATTACATTCAAATATCATTTTTCCGGATTTCTCTACTCTTATAAAAGCAGAGTTGGTGATGATGGTGTGCCTGCCATCCTGCAATATAGGTCGTCCGATCTATATCTAACAGATAGGAAGGAAACTATGACAATTTACCCGCACTCCTCTCCACATTTGCAGATACGACCTTCCGTCGTTCATCCTTTTCTCCCACAAGATAAACTAAGCATACAAATGCATCTTGATGTTCCATGAAAAGCACGGGCATCTTGCTAGTGAAGATTTTAAATTTCATTCATTTTTTTGCGGAGATTTGTTTTGAATATATTAAATTATTTTAAACGTGACTCAAAATTTGGTGATTAAAAGAGTTCGGACCCCATCGAAATATGCAAAATTTCATTGAATTTTCTAGTAGTGCCCAGAGTATGGTATGTAATGCTAATAAAAAGAATACGGGCTTCAAAATATCCTTAAGAATTAGCAAATGGGTTGTAAATTATTGAAAATAATAGAAAACGGGTTGTATGTTGTTTTCCACATATTTGGGGGCTGACTTCTGGGCCTACTATGTTGAACAATGACGCTGTCCTAAATTTTTTTTTTTGCGTACGCAAGGCTTTGTCAACTTAGTCAACATAGAGCAGTGACTATTGGATGTCCATCCAACGGCCGCCGTGCTTCTTCAATCTCTGATCTTCCTGCTCTAGCCACCCAAACCAGCGCCGGCGAGATTGCCTACTCCCTCCTCCTGTAGCCGGTTGTGCTACCGCCAGGCCATCCCTCCCTACCCGTACTTCTTGTTATTTTCTGGCGACGTCAGCCTCACCCTGCAGCCGACCAGTCAGCACTCGTACTCCCCTCAGCGTGGGCATCCGCTGCTGTGGCTTCGCCGGCTCCGAGTCGTTCCCTTCCTGGGCCTCGCCCTCGTCCACCATGTTTGTGCTCTCGGCACGGCATGGTCAACATGGTCAACAAACAACAGCCCTCGGAAGAGCGATGTAAGTGGAGAGGCTGATAGTAGGGACCCACACAAGCAAGTGCGTCCTTATTACACGCAAAATAATGATTCCTCCACCTGACAGCAAGGTCCCACCGAAAGGGCCTCTGTATGTCGCAAAAAAATGTTCCTCCCACTGTCAGCTCGGACCAACCAGCGATATCTACGCACGTAAGGAACTGCCTCCTTATTACGCACAAATAAATGAATACTGCCCCTACTATATGGGACCCACCATAGTAGGAGGTTGACTTGTGGGCCTACTAAGTTGACACGGACGGAGGGCTTTGTCTACTTAGTCAATATTGAACGATTCTAGGTCCAGTGACCGTACGATGTCCATCCAACGGCCATAGTGCTTCTTCAACCTCTGGTCTTCTTGCTCCAGCCGCCCAAACTAGCGCCGGTCGTGCCGCTTGCTCCTGCCTCCCGTGGCCGACTCTGCTGCCGCGCAGGCCTGACCGCCCCAACCTCTGGCTAGGCCATCCCTCTACTCACCCACAACCCCTATTATTCTGCGGCGACGACAGCCTCACATCGTAGCCGAACCAGTCAACCCTCATAGTCCTCTTCGCGTGGGCATCCACTTCTGCGTCTTCCACGGCCCCGCGTCATCCCCTTCCTAGGCCTCGCCATCGTCCACCGCCTTGGTGCTCTCGGCGCGGCGTGGTCAATGTGGTCAAGGAACGACTTCCATCGGAAGAGTACTATATGAGAAGAGGATGACAGTCGGGTCCACGGCCGCAGCAAGGAAGTGCCTCCTTATTACGCGCAAAATAATGATTTCTCCACCTGACAGCAGGGACCCACAGGATGGGCCACCGTATTTCGCAAAAAATGTCCCCACTGACTGTTGGGACCCACCAGCTACATCTTCGCATGCAAGGAAGTGCGTCCATATTACGGGCAAAAAAATGATTCTCCCCCCTAACCGCTGGGACCCACCATCGATATCTTCGCATGCAAGGAAGTGCCTCCTTACCTCCCTAACAGCTGGGACCCACCCGGTCGTACCATACATAGGGTTGTATGTCTGGTCGCGAACGTGTACATACATAATGGTCGATCGGTCTATCTGCAGGCTGCAGCGATGAACCGTGGCTGAGTAAGGAAGGGCACGTGTCGTAGTAGAGGCGCGGACGTAGCATGTCACGCAGTCCCATCAATATCGTGTAAACATACGTACATACAGGCTGCAATAAAGTAAATACAGCCACATACGTACATACGGGCGGGGTCTAGAAGGGGTCTAGAACGCCTACTCGTGCATACGTACGGCCAGGGCTCGTGTACATGGAGAGGCAGCGAAGAGCAGCAATGGCGTCCTATTCATCGGCAGCCAACCGGCTGGGTCGAAACGGAGAAAATGCGTCGTGTTCATCGGGAGGCAACGGAATGCATCATGTTCATCAGGAGCCAACCGGCTTGGACAGAACAACCAAAACAAGGCCTGGCGTACCGCAGAACGGAGGAAACGGCCTTCGGTTCGACCGCCTATGGTCGAAACGGGATCATGTTCACTGGGAGGGGTCTGGCGTACCGCACAACAGAGGAAACGGACTTGTGTTCGAGCTCCTACGGTCGAAATGGGGTCCTGTTGATCGGGAGGGGTGTGGCATACCGCAAAACGAACGAAGCGGACTTCTCTTCGACCTCCTACGATCGAAATGGTGGTCCTGTTCATCGGTGGGTGTGGCATACCGCAAAACTGGATTCCACGGGCTACTGTTCATCCACCGTCTACTGCCTTGCTCCAGCCTCCACGGGCTACTTTTCATCCATCGCCGACCTCCTCCAGCCTCCACCTGTGACTGTTCATCCACGGCGTCTCCCTCCTGCCTCCATGGGCTCGTGTTCACCCCTCCACCAGCTACTGTTCAACCACCCCTCCACCGGCTACTGTTCATCCAGCCCTCCATTGGCTACTATTCAACCAGCCCTCCACGGGGTCATGTTCATCCACCCCCAACCGTCTCGATCGGGGTCCTGTTCATCCAGCGACAACGACCTCTAGCTACTACCACGGGGTCCTGTTCATCAAGAGGTAGCAGGTTCGATCGGCTTCAGTTAGTAGCAGTAGCGAAGGAATCGCTCGATAGGGTTCGGTTAAGAGCCAGATCGATCGATCGCTCGGGTTCAGTAACGCATAGCTAGTAGTCCAATCGCTCGGGTTCAGTAGGCGAAAGCCTCGCTCGGGTTCAGTTAGAGCCCAACGCCTCGCACACACGCGTGTACGTGTACGAGGGAAACACGCAATCCCTCCATGCATTGCCCGACGTCGACCACCCACCGCAACTGGGAACTCCCTGATATTTTCCTCGCCCTCGTTTCTACCACTGTTTTTTCCGTCATGGACGGCCCAAAGAATGTCATGCAGCTGCGTCTCCGGCCCAACGAAAAGCCCATTTTCTGTCATGATTTTTTGTCATAGAAGTAGGAGCCCACCACATCTATGATGATACAGGTTTTGTCACAACTATCATCATAGAAGTGTCATAAGCATGACAGGAAAGAAATCGTTCGGCCCAAAATGTCACGGATGTGTCTTTTTTTGTAGTGATAGCATATGACAAGTTTAGCTGATTGTCAAACATGATCTGACCAAGAGAATTATCACAAGAAATCATATGCAACATGGCATCACAACTAATAGACTCCACATGGCAATCATCAACCTCATCATAAATGGGTAAATCATCGCATGGGGAAATCATAGTAGCACGAAGCATGTCACTAGGTGCATAACCATCATGCAAGCAATCAATGTCGAGATAATCCACTAGTGCGACAAGATCATCACCTTCAGCTATGTTACCTTTCTCATTCAACTCAAGTGATGTAGGTGAGGTGGCGAAGACCAAGTCGTGGCCATCATCTTCATCTTGATGGAACCATGTGGGGGTGCATCATATTCCACCATGGCCATCATCTAGTCCGTAGGAAGGACGAAGTCGTCGAGGATCGGCGTGTCATCATATGTGGGACCTAGAACCAAATGAGAAGACACAATAGAGGTAGAGGTCAAGTCGTTAGTGTTGAAAGTGGCCTCACATGACCTATCAACTATCTCACTCTCTCTATGTGGTGGCTCACTCACTCCCTCAAGGTAGGTGCACTCAGTGTCACATATGGTGGAGTCACTCATCTCACACAAGTGGTGGGGGTTGTGGCTATCCTCACATGGGAATTGGGGCAACTCGTCATATATGGGGCTAGTGGTGAACTCGCTCTCACTCTCAATATGGTGGCACTAGTCACTAATGTCATCATACATCGTCGTGGTCGAAGGGAAAATCCCATGCTCAACCATCTCGTCATCGTCGCCGTGGATGCAGGCCAAAGATGGCTCAACATCACTCTCGCCTCCAAACATGGAAGCATCATCCTTTCTCGTCACCATGCCGTTCGCCTCCAAAGCTTGGTTTTTGAATGGCTCCGTAGTCGTAGTCATTGCCGCACTATCTTGAAAAAGAGTCGAAGTGTGTTGGCGTTCTGGGAACGGGGGTACCCAGACTTGCATGCATGCGGCCCAGAGCGTGGCTCGCAAGGTGGCCTAGTGTGGCCCAACTTCTTCAGCAACACCCAAGACCCTCGCGAGGGGCCAAGCCTCGTGAGGCGGACGACACAGGACATCCCCTGGGGCGGCCTCGCCAGGCCGGCTCGTGAGGATCAGAGATATCAAGGCGAGGGGCACCTCGCGAGGTCCTCATGACGTGAGCAGTGACGACTAAACCCAGGCGGGCACCAGTTTTCTCTTCGGTGCTAAAGGAGCAGGTGCAGGCGCGGAGTCCCGAGGCGTCAGGCAAAGGTTTCCATATCAGTGCAACAAGACCAAGACCAGCAGGACGGAGGTCATCATGGAGCCCACGGCGGTGTCACCATCAGAGCCTTTGGCAGCGAAGACCACCTTTTGTCAGCATAGCTTGTACTAGTTGTTCCCCTTCAAATTTGGCCGTTGTGGGATTCCATCCCGCTCAATATTTGGGAAGAGAACCCTGGCCACTATAAACAAGACTAGCCACCACTGTTGGGATCATCTCATAAGGAACAGAGTTGATCTCATCTTGATTTGATCATATAGAAGGCCACACACCTCAAGCTCACCCGAGCTCAAGAACACCTCTCCCCAGGAGGCAGTTCATCCATGTACTAGTTCTTCCTCTGCCTACAAGGCAATCCACCACACACACTAGATTAGGGTGTTACACCACAACGGTGGCCCAAACCAGTATAAATCTTGTGTCTCTTGTTCATTGGATCTGACGAGCTAGGCCTAGAACTGTCTAGTAGAAGCGCCAAGGCGGAAGGAGAGATTTTCGTGCGCACCCCAGAGTTCGAACCTTAAGGGTTTTGTCGGAACCCTAAATCCGACATTTGGCACACCATGTAGGGGTGCGCTGAGACTTACTTTCCGTCGTTCAGTGCTTTGTCGTTCCAGCATTCCATGGCCGACGCTCGCAGAGACCGTGCTGAGCGGCGGGCCACCCTTGCTGCCCGCGACGCTCAAACCACTCCTGCTGGCGGACCACCCCATCGTTCTCCATCGCCTGCTGCCAACGCGGCCACCGGTCCGGCGCGGCAAGAAGAGCATGTGTCGTCTCTACACCCATCCGTGCGACGCGATGGACGCACCGCTACCCCGTCGCTAACTCCGGCGATCTCTTCGTCCCATGCTCACCGCGGACCCGTGGATGCGCAGGCTGCGTTGCTCATGGCGCGAGAGCTCCTGTGACCGCCCCGTCGACGACTTCTACGAAGAGTGGCTCGACCGCATCGCCGAGCTCGTTAGTGCCGCTGGGGGCTCTCCGGCACCGTCCCTTCCCCTACCTCGTCCGCCTCACCACGAAGACGACGAGGTCCAAGAAGCTCCACTAATACCCCAGCGTCAAGGCATCGTCCAAGACCCAAGGCGTCTGGCCCCGCGGCGTGACTGCCCACGCGCGGTGCCAGTGCGCGAGGAAGGAAGCTGCCAGGAGATCCAGCGGCCCCGTGGCGGAGCACCCGCGCTCTCTCCACCGCAGCATCGAGACCGCGCGCCCCGCGCCGCAGCGACATGCGAAGACCAAGACCAAGTCCCACCACCCCAGCAAGCACCGGTGTCGACAGCAGGCTGCAAGGCTCTCACTCCCGAGCTGCGTAACTGGCCTGCAAAGTTTAAGCCCGACCTGCCTCCACGCTACGATGGCACCCCCGACCCTGCGGAGTTCCTGCAGCTCTACGAGCTGAGCATCGAGGCGTCTGGCGGCAACGAGAAGATCATGGCGAACTGGTTCCCCATGGCTATCAAGGATGGCACGCGCTCATGGCTCTTGAACCTGCCCGCGGGATCGATCTCCACCTGGAGTGAGATGCGCGACCGGTTCATCGCCAACTTCCAAGGCACTCGAGATCGTCCCCCGGCCGCGGGCGACCTGCGGCGTATCAAGCAACAACCAGGAGAAACCATGCAAAAGTTTATCCAGCGCTTCAACGGTGTCCGCGTCGACATCCCCAAGGCACGGACGAGGCCATCATTTCGGCATTCTCGGATGGTGTCCGCGACATCAAGATGAAAGAAGAGCTTGCCATCCATGAAGATCTGTGCACGTCCTTGGAGTTGTTCAACCTCGCAACCAAGAGCGCCAAGGCAGAGGAGGGGAGCCTCTCGCTCGTCGAGCTCCCCGCCGCTGAAACCGAAGACAAGAAGGACAAGAGCAAGGACGTAAAGCGCAAGGGAGCGGCAGTGCTTGCAGCTGAACTAGAGATGAAGCGCGGCCGCGACTACCCAAGGCCACCCAAGAACGGTCGGGCATTTTGCGCCTTCCACAACGTGCACAGCCTCAACACCCAGGACTGTCAAGAGCTCAGGGCTCTCCACCAAGGACGCATCGTCCAACGCCTCGAGCGCAGCAGCCGTGGCTACGGCCGCGGGGGAGGTCGAACCGGAGGACGCCGGGACGACCGTGGACCCCGTCAGGAGTGGCGTGATCAGCCTCGGGAGGACCGTTGGCGCGGCCAGCCCCGCGAGGATGCCTGGAGGGATCAGCCCCGAGAGGACCGTCCTCAGGGTAGGGCCGGCCTACCACCACTGCCACCACCAAGGAGGAACGACGACTAGGACGAGGGGGTTGGGGGCTTCCAGGAGCCGCGTGCCATCGCTTGCATCTTGGGCGGAGTACATGCCCCAGCTTCTCAGCGCCTCTTCAAGCAGTTCGCCCGTGAAGTAAACGTAGCTCTCCCCAAGCTCGAGGCCACCCATCCGCTCAGGTGGTCCAAGTGCCCCATCACCTTCAGTTCGGCAGACTAGCGCAAATGCGTAGCTACGGCTGGCGCCCTCCCGATGCTTTGCTCTCCCGTCATCAGCAACGTCCAAGTTACCAACACCCTCATCGACGGTGGCGCAGGGCTTAATGTCCTATCCATTGAGACATTCGACAGCCTCCAAGTACCCTACGAATAGTTACTGCCTACCAAGCCCTTCTCCGGAGTGACTGATGGCTCCACCACTCATGTGGGACAAGTTCGCCTACCTGTAACCTTTGGCAAGTGTGACAACTACCACACCGAGCTCATCAACTTTGATGTCGCCCACATCCATCTCCCTTACAATGCCATCCTCGGGTATCCGGCCCTGGCCAAGTTCATGGCAGTAACTCACCACGGCTATAATGTTCTCAAGATGCCTGGAAGCGACGGCGTCATCACCATCGCGTGCGAGGAAAAGGGCGCAGTGTGCTCGCTCGAGCGCGCTTACCAGGTAGCGGCGGTTGAGGATTCGGACAGCGACATCATCATCTACCCACCGGAGGTCACTCCCAAGAACAAGAAGCAGCAGCTGGCTCTGAAGCCTCATGAGGACGCAGCACAGGGAGGCAGCAACACAGGGCCTCCTCCCCCTCTCACATAGGAAGGCGCGCCTGGTGCCCCTCTTAGGCTGGGCTCGGGGGATCTCCTCTAGAGGGCCTCAGACCTAGCCAACGTCACGAGGGAGACGCTCGGGCACCATGTGGAAGAGTGCTTTGCTGCACACTTCCCTCCGGAGGCCTCAAGGCGTGAGGCACCAAGTGCTTAGGAGTTCATAAGCCAGACCATCGAAGACCTACAGGAACCAAAAGCCATGCGAGGCGAGCGCCGCCTGTCTCCTCCGAGGGCAGTTGCCGGCCCAGGCTTAGGAGATGGGCTGCGCATTTGCGTCAACGTCCCAACACTCATCAGGATCACATCTCAGGAGCTCTACTGGCCTTCCCAAGTGGGCCGGTGTCAGGGTCCCCCTCACAGCTATGTGCGCATGCCCTTCGGCCTGCCGAACTAGGCGACCCTGCACCAGCGCCACATGCGGGAAGTCCTGGCGGCCCGCGAGGCCAGGCACAAGGAGATCCAGGCGGAGTTGGACTCAGCCCTCCGCGAGATCTGGGGAGCCCCGGTGCCTCGCGAGGAGCCGAGGCCAGATGGCACGTGAGGAGCAGCGCCTTCGCCGAGCACCCTCAGCTACACCGACACTACTTCAGCAACTATGCCAGGTGATATCTTTCAATTTCTGTTCAACTGGGAGCGCCCCTCGGGCAGCATTATTCCCAAGTCGCACGGGTCTGTCCCTGCGACGTGCATCCTTTCGCATCTCAGGTCACCTTTTGGGGGCTCCCCTCGGGCTGCACTATCCCCAGGCCGCACAAGTTCACCCTGGCGGCATGTATCTCCCTTGCATTTTACCAAAGCTAGTGCTACCATCCTAGTCATATTACATACGGATCGATCAACTAACCATCGCACTTCCGGGTCTCCACCGCCACTCAACGGACTTCTGCTCATCTCACGATGGAGCCGCGTACATTGGCACGACGCTTGTGCTAGGGTCCGTCACAGCAACGCTGACAAACCCATGGGACCGAGCTCTGATCTGCGGCCCGCTCCGCAAGCATCACCTCACCAGGTCCTCGGTGCCTTTGTCTCCCAGCGGAATTATCGCAAGCCCGACGCGGGCGCGGCCCTAAGTTGTTCTGCTGCAGGCTAACCCACCGGAGTCTCAGGAGCACGGCGACAGGCAGTCCCATCGGACTCCCCTCCCCATATGGTTCGCTTGCGCGTTAAAGGGGGGGGAGGTCCTTGAGCACCATGTCTCAGGGGCTCTCACTGACTCTCCATCCCTCACCCCTTGGCCTTGACCACGGCATCGCGATCTGGCATACCAACGGCGGTTGAGCTTCGCTCGAGGGTCGGGACCCGAGGACGCAGAGCACTGCTACTTCTCGAGCTTGCGTCGTATTCCCTCGAAGAGGAAAGGGTGATGTAGCACAATAGCGTAAGTATTTACCTCAGTTTTTGAGAACCAATGTATCAATCCAGTAGGAGACCACATGTGAGTCCCTCACACCTGCACAAACAAATAAGAACTTTGCAGCCAACGCGATAAGGGGTTGTCAATCCCTTTACGGTCACTTACGAAAGTGAGGTCTGATAGATAGGATAGTATGATATTTTTTGTATTTTTGGTATAAGAACAGAAAGTAAACAAAGCAAAGTAAAGTAGATTGGAAGATTAATATGTTGAGAATAGACCCGGGGGGCATAGGTTTCACTAGTGGCTTCTCTCATGATAGCAGAATTCTACGGTGGGTGAACAAATTACTATCGAGCAATTGATAGAAAAGCGCATAGTTATGAGAATATCTAGGCATAATCATTATATATAGGCATCACGTCCGTGACAAGTAGACTGAAACTATTCTGCATCTACTACTATTACTCCACACATCAACCGCTATCCAGCATGCATCTAGAGTATTAAGTTCATAAGAACAGAGTAATGCTTTAAGCAAGATGACATGATGTAGAGGGATAAACTCAAGCAATATGATATAAACCCCATCTTTTTATCCTCCCATGCAAGAACTATAGATCTAGTAGGCCAAACCAAACCGATAATTCGAAGAGACTTGCAAGGATATTATAATCATACATAAAAGATTTCAGAAAAGAATCAAATATTTCTCGTAGATAATCTTGATCATAAACCCTCAATTCATCGGATCTCGACAAACACACCGCAAAAATATTACATCGAATAGATCTCCTCGAAGCCGAGGAGAACTTGGTATTGAGATCCAAAAAGAGAGAAGAAGCCATCTAGCTAATAACTATGGACCCGAAGGTCTGTGGTAAACTACTCACAACTCATGGTGAGGCAATGGTGTTGATGTAGAAGAACTCTGTGGAAGATCCCCCCTCCGGTGGAACTCCGGAACATGCCCCAAGATATGATATCATGGGAACAGAAGGTTGCGGCGGTGGAATTAGGGTTTTCTCGGTTGCCTTGGTGTTTTCAGGGTACATGGGTATATATAGGAGGAAGGAGGGCATCGGGGGAGCCAGAGGGGGCCCACGAGGGTGGGGCGCGCCCTGGACCCTCGTGGCCGCCTCCTTCGTTCCCTCGTGTGTACTCCAAGTCTTTTGTGTTGATATCGTTCCAAAAATAACTCTTGCGAAGGTTTCATTCCGTTTGGACTTCGTTTGATATTCCTTTTCTGTGAAACCCTGAAACAGGCAAAAAACAGCAATCTGCACTGGGCCTTCGGGTTAATAGGTTAGTCCCAAAACTAATATAAAATTGTATAATAAAGCCCATTAAACATCCAAAACATCATATATAATAGCATGGAACAATAAAAAATTATAGATACGTTGGAGACGTATCAAGCATCCCCAAGCTTAATTCCTGCTCGTCCTCGAGTAGGCAAATGATAAAAATAGAATTTTTGATGTGGAATGTTAACCAACATAATTCTCAATGTAATTTCTTTATTTCGGCATGAATGTTCAGATCCGAAAGATTCAAGACAAAAGTCTAAATTGACACAAGAATAATAATACTTCAAGCATACTACCAAAGCAACCATGTCTTCTCAAAATAACATGACCAAAGAAAGTTATCCCTACAAAATCATATAGTCTCGCTATGATCCCTCTTCATCACACAATGTATTCATATCATGCACAACCCCGGTTTCAGCCAAGCAATTTTTTTCATACTCAATTTTTTCAAACCTTTCAACTTTCACGCAATACATGAGCATGAGCCATGGACATAGCACTATAGGTGGAATAAAGTGGTGGTTGTGGAGAAGACAAAAAGGAGGAAGATAGTCTCACATTGACTAGGCGTATCAATGGGCTATGGAGATGCCCATCAATAGATATCAATGTGAGTGAGTAGGGATTGCCATGCAATGGATGCACTAGAGCTATAAATGTATGAAAGCTCAACAAAAGAAACTAAGTGAGTGTGCATACAACTTGCTTGCTCATCAAGACCTAGGGCATTTGAGGAACCCATCATTGGAATATACAAGCCAAGTTCTATAATGAAAATGCCCACTAGTATATGAAAGTGACTAAACATGAGACTCTCTATCATGAAGATCATGGTGCTACTTTGAAGCACAAGTGTGGAAAAGGATAGTAGCATTGTCCCTTTTCTTTTCTTTTTTTTTTCCTTTTTTTGGGGCATTTCTTTTTTCTTTGGCTTTTCCTTCCTTTTTTCTTTTTTTCTTTTTTTCTTGGGACAATTCTCTAATAATGATGATCATCACACTTATATTGATTTACAACTCGATACTAGAACAAAGTATGACTCTATATCAATGCCTCCAGCGGTGTACCGGGATGGGCAATGAATCAAGCGTGACATGTATGAAAAATTATGCATGGTGGCCTAGCCACAAATATGATGTCAACTACATGATCATGCATGGCAATATAACAATGATGAAGCGTGTCATAGCAATCAAAACGGTGGAAAGTTGCATGGCAATATATCTCGGAATGGCTATGGAAATGCCATGATAGGTAGGTATGGTGGCTGTTTTGAGGAAGGTATATGGTGTGTGTATGGTACCGGCAATAGTTGCACGGTACAAGTGTAATGCCCAGGATGGGACTATATCTCCTACGTGTCGAGGCACGACTTAAAGATATAAGCCCATTCTGGAATGATCGCAAGTTTGGTACCTTTGCACATCTCTTGTAAAAATAGGGATGGAAAACTGAAAAGATAGTTGGCTTACACTCGCCACGTCACCCAAATACATTACATGTTTAAACATCATTTAGATAAACATCACAGCCCATCTAAGGGTAAAGATCCAAATGACAAGATACCAAACATAACATTAAACCACATGTCTAGATCGAATCCTAGTAGAAGCTCTACTGATCAACCGGATAGTTCACGTAGTAACGCTACGCTCCTCGTCGTACTCCCAGTCTAGCTCAGTGCCATCGCCTGTGTAGCTCACCATCGTACCTGCATCTGGTGTGGTGAAGTAACTGTGAGCCACAGAGGACTCAGCAATCCCGTTCCCGGGTAACACGACTATTCAAGCCTTGGGTGTGGAACAAGGCTAAAGAAAGAACAAAAGTCTGCAGCAGCACTAGCCTAGCTTACGTAAAAGAGAGCGAGAAGAGAAGGTGCCTCGGTCGAGAGATGATCACGAAGTGATCCTAACAAGCAAGTCAAACATAACCCCACCGTGTTCACTTCCCGAATCCCTTTCGGAAAATGACCATCACGGTACTCACGTGGGTAGTGTATTGGAACATGGTGACAAGTTTTCTACAACCGGATATTAACAAGCTCCCATCTGCCACATAACCGCGGGCACGGCTTTCGAAAGTTCAAAACCCTGCAGGGGTGTTCCAACTTGGCCCATGACAAGCCCACGATCCGCGGAGTCGCAACTCCAAGGTGGGAAGGCCCGAGTATCCTCGGAATCCCGTGCTCAAGATAATTCGAGGGAAGGCTAATCCAGCAAATGCTCCCGGCGTGGCGACACCCTGACAGTAGCCGCGCGTATCTAGTCTCAGGCCACGACCGGATGAGCACAGCGTACAGTGACCAAAAGCCCAAGTTGCCAAGGGGGGTACCGCACACGACTCAAGTTTGGACCAACACTCAAATCGAGCACTGGACCAGGGGGGTTGAATTAATTAATCCTCGGGTTAATTACTCCCTCGGTAAGTTTTTAGTTGTTTAGGCAAATAGTACCAATGTTGGGACTTGCTGGAAAAGACTTAGCACTTAGCGGTTTATCAAGGGGGTCCCATAACCCCAACCGTGTGAGGAACGCATAATCAAGGAACATAACACCGGTTTATACGGTTCCTAGCGGCATGAGTGGAACAAATCACCAAGCAAAAGGCTTAGCCTTCCACCCATTACCAATATATAGATGATTTCATTTAATAATTAATATAGTGTGATATCCCAACAAGCATCAACAAGAAGCAAGAATCTTCAATCTTCACCTGCAACTAACAATGCTATAAGAGGGGCTGAGCGAAGCCTACGTATAGACAATCAATGGTTTGCATAGGTAGGGTGGTTAAACAGGTTCATGGTTACAATAGGAGGCTGACAGGAAAACATGGGCATCGAGGCAAAACTATAGATCGAGACTTCTAGCAATAGGCAAAGATAGTAATGTTATCGAGGTTCAGTCATCTTGCCTGAAGAGTTGTCGATGGGATCGTAAGAGGGGTCCTTGTTCTCAACCTCGGTAGTAACCTCGTGCTCGTACTCGTACTCGGTCTCAGCTTCCGGCTCTACTCAAACACAAGAACACAAGGCAATGAATCAAACAAGATGCAATGCGCAGAAAAATTACTGGATGCATGACTGATGCACTATGGAAGCAAAACAGATGCACTATGGAAGCACAGAAAGTCTACTTAGGAAGCACAGTGTTACAGCACAACAAAATGCATCAAGCAAAATGCTTCAAAACATGATAACAAGAGGATAATACGAATCTACATGCAAAATCACACAAGTTACATATAGGACTTGCCCAAAACGGAGCAACGGGCTAAAAGTTACACCCGAAACAATAAACATGCACAAGCTGAAAATAACAGCCACATAGCAACTTCGGGGCAAGAGATAAATGGCCTACAGCACTAAAACTTCATGGCAAAGGGCATCGACATAAACTAGACATCTCCTACAGCAAACAATTCCATTGGAGCATCCCCAAAGGAGCCATGGATCAATAGCAACAAGCTATGACATAATGAACTTGACAACAAAAACCTGACAGCAGTAATTTGTTGCAACTTGGAAGCAAAAGTTAAATATGCTACAGCCACTCAAATAAGCATGTGAGAGCATGAATGGATAGCCACCAACTTATACAACAAGGAATCATCAAGAGTCACCCCAAATCTATCATGGATTTGCCTAGAACAACAAGCAAACATGGCATCTGAAAATTACAGATTCCAGACTTAGTGAAATTTCACTAAGTGTTAAACAGCAGTTTCATCATGGCATCTTTGAGAGCAAGTTTAAGTCACCTCAAAGCAAAGCATGGCAAGTGGTAAGCACCACAGTAAAGTACACCTGATGCTGAATCCAAAACATCTAAGCATGCATCAAGGGGACAACCACATCAATAGCAACGAGCTAGTCTACAAGGCATCTCGTAACAAGTTTAACGACATAACAGCCACATAGCACTTTGCAAAGGAGATAAACATGGCAAGATGAAATCTATCATGCAAGCTAAAGCACCCAACATGTAGAGCATAACATGATGAACACGTGGACATATCATTTGCTTCATTTGGATAAACATGCACCAAGTTATCACATTGCAAAGATGGCATGAAAACAACTACTAACAACAGTTTATAACAAGTAGCACTCTTCCCACAGATATTTAAGCATCTAGATGGCTTCAAACATGCATGGCCCAATGGAACAAAACATAGTACAAGTCTCCACGATCATTTTGACATATCATTTGCTCAAATCGGACCACCACACAAAAAGTTGTCATCAAAATAAAACTGCATCGGGAACTTAAAAACACCCAGGGACTTAGCGAAAAATCAACCTCCGGGTCAAAACTGGTCAACGGGCTTCGGAAGCGGATCGAGCCGGATCCGGCCCACATGGCGCGGATCGGGCGCGGCCCACCGAGTGGCTGCGGCTAACGGGCCCGCGGGGATCCGGCCCGTTAGGGCAAACCGGATCGGGGCGAGAAGATCTGGATCGGGGCCTTGCCCCCGATCGTTCCTGGCGGCCGTCGGCTTTGACCCTCGAGCGGCGGTGGCCTCCTCGACGGAGGGAGGGGCGCGCCCGGCGGGACGGCGGGGCCCGGCGGCGGGGAGCCTCGCCGGCGGATGCGGCGGCGGTGGTGGCGCGGCGCCGCGGCCCCGCGCCCTGGCCGGCGGGAGGAGGCGGCGAGGGGAGGGCGCCGGTGGTGAGGGCCTGCGAGGCGGGGCCGGCGGCGGAAGGGGAGGAGTGGCCGGCGGCGGTGGCGAGCTGGTGGTGCGGCGGCCGGAGCAGGAGAAGAAGACCGGCGGCGGTGGCTGGAGGTTGAAGAAGAGGTGGGCGGGGCCCACCCATCGGAGGGAAGCACGACCGCGACACTACGGAAGCACGGCCGCGAACCTCGGAAGCATGGTTTCCTGGGACGTCGGAAGCACGGATTTTCAACGGTGGAAGCACCACGGATCAACGGTGGAAGCACCGGCGGCGCACTGTGGAAGCATTAGGGTTTCAGACGCGAAAATTGGGGGAGATGGACGTTTATATAGGCACAAGGAGCTAGGGTTGTCCAAATGAGGTGAGGTTTTCAGCCACATGATCACAATTAGATGGCCTAGATGAAGGGAGGGGTTTGGGTTGGTTTGGTGGGCTGTTGGAGGGGTGTCTTGGGCCTCAAAGAGGGGGTACTTTCAGCCCACGAGAATAACTCTTGGGGTATCAAACGAACTCCAAACGCGACGAGATTTGACAGGCGGGTTACACACAACAAAACAACATCGCACGACAAGTCTCACGCTAAACCGGAAACGTTACAAGGCCAAACACCAAAGTAGGCCTCGAGGATGCCACGGACACGTGAGAGAGCTCCGGGACGCGAAACGGACAACGGGAAGGAACGCGTGGGACCGGATTCAAACGGCAACACAAATGCAATGCAATGCACATGACTATATGATATGGATGAATGCACACACGCAACACGACAAACCGACGAAAACCCAAAAGACGAAGAACCCGGAATGGAATTGATGAAGCCAAAGATATCATATATTTCCCAAAAGGGAAAGTATTACATCCGGGGCATTACAAACTCTCCTCTACTACAAAAAGATCTCGTCCCGAGATCTAGGACTGGAAAAAGGAAGGGTACTCGGAACGAAGATGATCTTCTCGTTCCCACATAGCTTCTCGATCGGTATGGTGTGACCACTTGACTTTCAAGAATTTGATTGACTTGTTGCGGGTCTTGCGCTCGGTTTCTTCGAGAATAGCAACTGGGTGCTCTCGGTAAGACAAGTCTTCTTGAAGATCAATCTCTTCAAACGGAATCATGCGTTCAGGAGTCTTGAAGCACTTGCGGAGTTGAGACACATGAAACACATCATGAACATTGGCGAAGTTGGAAGGGAGCTCAAGTTGATAGGCTAGATCGCCTCTTTTGCCAAGGATCTTGAAAGGCCTGACGTATCTAGGAGCAAGCTTTCCTTTGATACCGAATCTTTGGGTGCCTTTCATAGGAGAAACACGGAGATAGACATGATCCCCAATGTTGAAGGCCAAATCACGATGCTTGCCGTCATAGTAGCTCTTCTGACGCGACTGAGCGGCCTTGAGATTCTCACGTATGACTTTGCACATTTCTTCGGCTTCTGAGATCAAGTCATTGCCAAGAAGTTGCCGTTCACCCGTCTCGGACGAGTTGAGAGGGGTACGACACTTTCTGCCATAGAGGATTTCAAATGAAGCTTTGCTGGCACTTGCTTGGAAGCTGTTGTTGTAAGAGAACTCGGCAAATGGAAGGCAATCTTCCCATTTCATGCCAAAAGATATGACACAGGCTCTGAGCATGTCTTCTAGAATCTGATTCACTCGCTCGACTTGAACACTAGTCTGAGGGTGGAATGCAGTGCTGAACCTGATCTTAGTGCCCATGGCAGACTGAAAGGAGTCCCAGAACTTAGAAGTGAACAAACTTCCACGGTCTGAGGAGATAACTTGAGGGATGCCATGTAAGGACACAATTCTGGAAGTGTACACCTCTGCCAATTGAGCTGCATTGATGGATTCTTTGACTGGAAGGAAGTGAGCGACTTTGGTAAGCTTGTCAATCACCACGAAGATAGAATCATTCCCTCTCTTGGACTTAGAAAAGCCAGTGACGAAATCCATTTCAATGTGGTCGAATTTCCACTCGGGAATAGGAAGAGGTTGGAGAAGACCGGCTGGATGTTGATGCTCTGCCTTCACTCTTCTGCAGACATCACATTCATTCACGAATTGGGCAATCTCCCTTTTCATGCGTGTCCACCAGTAAAATTGCTTGAGGTCTTGGTACATCTTGGAACTGCCAGGATGAATCGAAAGGAGGGAATCATGTGCTTCGTCCATTATGAGCTTCCTGAGATCGCCTTTGGGAATGACGAGTCTGTCCTCAAAGAACAAGGTATCTCTCTCATCAACGTGATAGCACTTGTATTTGGGAGTACCCTTTGCAATACCACGTTTCACTTTCTGCACCATAGCATCACTGAGTTGGGCCTCACGGATCTGATCTTCCAAGGTAGGAGCAACTTGAAGATTTGCAAGAAAGCCCCGCGGAACAACTTGGAGGTTGAGCTTCCTGAATGCTTCACAAAGCTCAGGCTGGAACGGCTTGATAAGAAGGCTGTTGCAATATGCCTTTCTGCTCAAACCATCTGCAATCACATTCGCCTTGCCAGGTGTGTATTCGATGCTGGGATCATACTCTTGGATCATCTCGACCCAACGAGTCTGGCGGAGGTTCAGATTCGGCTGTGTGAAGATGTACTTCAAGCTCTTGTGATCGGTGAAGATGTCGACTTTTCTGCCCAACAGAAGGTGTCTCCACGTAATCAAAGCATGTACCACAGCTGCTAGTTCGAGATCATGTGTGGGGTAGTTCTTCTCACTTGGCTTCAGCTGACGAGAAGTGTATGCCACAATTCTCTTGTCCTGCATAAGCACACCACCAAGTCCTTGAAGAGAAGCATCACATAATACTTCATAGGGCTTGGACTCATCTGGAGGAGTAAGAACTGGAGCACAGACGAGTTTTTCTTTGAGAGTTTTGAATGCCACTTCACAATCTGGAGACCAGTAGTACTTGACATTCTTCTGCAGCAAGTTGGAGAGAGGCTTGGCAATCTTGGAGAAGTTCTCAACGAACCTTCTGCAATAGCTGGCAAGACCAAGAAAGCTTCGAAGTTGCTTGATGTTCTGAGGAGGTTCTCAGTTGACAATTGCTTCAACTTTCTCGGGGTTTACCGCAATACCGTCAGCAGAGATGATATGGCCCAGATACAAGACCTTATCGAGCCAAAATTCGCACTTGGAGAACTTGGCATAGAACTTATGTTCACGGAGTCTGTCCAGAACCAGACGGAGGTGCTTTTCGTGATCTTCTTCATTCTTGGAAAATACCAGAATGTCATCCAGATACACAAGCACAAACTCGCCGGTGTAGGGGTTGAAAATGTAGTGCATCATTCTCGAGAAGGTAGGTGGAGCATTGGCGAGACCAAAGGACATGACTGTATACTCATATGAGCCGTAGCTCATTCTGAAGGCAGTCTTGGGGATATCTTCTTCTCGAATGCGAATCTGGTGATAGCCGATTCGGAGATCGAGCTTTGAGAACACTTTGGCTCCTTTGAGCTGCTCGAACAGTTCATTGATGTTGGGGAGCGGATACTTGTTCTTTATTGTCTTCTTGTTCAATGGCCGGTAATCGATGCAAAGGCGCTCCGTGCCATCCTTCTTCTTGACAAATAAGACACCACAGCCCCAAGGAGACGTACTAGGCCTGATCGGACCCATACGCTCCTGTTCATCAAGTTGTTTCTTCAACTCCTTCAACTCTTTAGGAGAGAGCTTGTACGGACGCCGGCATGCTGGCTCAGTACCAGGCTCGAGTTCAATGACGAATTCCACTTGGCGATGTGGAGGCATGCCTGGAAGTTCTTCAGGAAAGACGTCTTTGTATTCGTTAACCACCGGAATTTGAGATATGGCATTCATCTCGCCCTTATCATTGAGAGAGAATAGCCTGATTGTGTTATCCCTGGAGGCGAAGATAATCACATCTTCATCGGAATGAGTAATCTTGACTTCCTTCTGTGCACAGTCAATTTGAGCATCATGTTGACAAAGCCAGTCCATCCCGAGGATGAGGTCAATGTCGGAATTGCCGAGAATAACCGGATTAGCCAGAAAGCGATAATAACCCATGCGAATAGATACATTCAGAGCAAAGTTGTTGGAGTTCATAAGCAAACCCGGAGAAAGCACAGACATCGGTTTAGGCAAAGCTTGCAATGGCATATCATGTGACAATGCAAAAGGTCTTGACATGAAAGAATGTGAAGCACCTGAATCGAACAAGACTTTTGCAGGAAAAGAGTTAACTGAGAGGTTACCCAAAATCACATCAGAAGAATTCTCCGCTTGCGCTGCATTCATCAGATTCACCCTTGCAGACTTTGGATTATGCTTGACAATAGCTGTGCTGACAGGTGGAGGAGGCGGAAGGCGCCTTGGGTTCGGACATCTGTTAGCATAATGACCCTTCTGGCCACACTTGTTGCACACCACTTCTGAGAGAGGACGGTAATGAGAACCACTTGACTTGGAACCTTGAGACTGATGCTTCGACTGGTTGCTTGGGTTGGGTGGGTGGGAGAAACCACGGCCACTAGAGTTCTTGTTGCTGTTGTAGGGAGCTCGGATCACTTGAGGAGGAGGAAGCCAAAATTTATGTTGCTTCGCGACCACTTGATAAGATGAGGAGGAGTGAACGGCATCTCGAATCCTCTTTTTGGAAGCCTCCATCTTGAGCTGGGCTGCCTCTTGCTTGAGCACCATGTTATAGAATTTGTCGAACTCATCAGGCTCGAACAAGGTGAGAGCAAGTTGAAGTTCATCCTTGAGACCTCCACGGAACTGATAGATCTTGCTCTTGGCATCTGGTATGTCTTGCTTAGCATAGCGGGCAAGATTTTGGAACTTGACATTATACTGGTAGACAGTCATAGAGCCTTGCTTCAAGTTGCGGAATTGCTCACGCATTCCCTCGATGACACTTGTTGGAATGTGGTGAGAGCGAAAGTCCTTGCAGAAATCATCCCAAGAGATCACACGCCCTTCTCTAGAGTCTTTATACTGCTGCCGCCAGTCAGCTGCTTGGTCCTTGAGTTGGAAGGCTGCAAACTTCACATAGTCCTCTTCCCTTACGTTACTGCACTCAAAATGCTTCTTGATATCGGTTACCCAATCTTCAGCATCGAGAGGGTCGACACAGTAACTGAAAGCCTTTGGTTGATTGGCCAAGAACTGGTTGAGCGTAGCATGGTGTTGTTGGTTGAAGAAATTGCCTTGGTTCCCTGGAGCACCCTGATTTGCTTGATTTGCTTGCATTTGCGGCATCATCTGCATCAACATCTGGGTGTTCTGATTTGTAGTCTGCATAATCGCTCTCCAGGCCTCAGACGGAGGAGGAGGGGAAGGAGGACGGTCTGGAACCTCTTCACCCTCTGGGTTAGCGTTGGGAACCCGTTTCGGAGCCATCCTGAAAGAGATGACCACCAAATCAGCAATTGATTGAAAGAAGATATAAGTTGAAACAACGGATAGAAATGCAACATAGTCTTCACAAGAATCATTCGAACAAGAGGAACGAATGAAATTCTCAGTTAAATGATAACAACAATCTTCACGAGAAGCCACTGGGAGACAAAAGGTAAATAAGAAAAACAACAAGGTACAGATAGAACAAACACAAGATAGGAGCTTCATTCGACATCTTTGTGCTGAAAGCTTATGAACGTGTTACGAAAGGGTTTTGCAATCCCCGGATCAGCATAGCCAAGGACCCTTTAAGATGCAAATCCCGATCGGAACATCGGCCATAAAACCACTTCACTCAATGTAGAACCCCAAACTCCGTAACCTGCATTCGTTGGAAGAATGCCTATGATCTACTGGAAGAACCCACCTATTAATTTCCGAAAGTTTCCAGTTATGCAATCAGGTGTTGGGGATATAGGGGAAGCATCGCGCACACAACTCTAATCCTACATCCAGCTGTATCCATCCTTCAACACATAACCAGTCTTTCTCGGAAACCGTCTACCTCGGACCTTCGAAAAGCATCCACTATACAAAGCTATGGCAATACTCCCGAACTACCTCCCCAGTACTGGGTGATGTCGGGGTTATCTTGCCACTAACCGTATAGGAGAGTTTTTGATGTCGGCCGTCTTAAGTATTCTAGTACTGTCGCGATATGCTTGTGATGACAATACCCCGAAGCTCAACTCCCCGGGACACTTCCACAACCCCTAATGTCAGGAGGCATCGAGAACAATATTCTCGTCACAAAGACATCGAAACAATCCAACAATACTCGCGAGATTCCTAAAAAAAATTGTGCAATTTTTGAAAATAGAAGAGGCAAGAGTAGTCGTCAGGAGTCCTCACCAGATTGAAAAGAGATGAGGAGCAAAAGAAATCCTACTCTCCGATATAAATATAGGACTCAAAACATTTTAAGTGTGTGCCTAGACTCAACCGTCAACGATTCGATCAAACAGTGGGGGCTTCTAGGTCGGAGAAGGCTCTGAATACCAACTTGTAATGCCCAGGATGGGACTATATCTCCTACGTGTCGAGGCACGACTTAAAGATATAAGCCCATTCTGGAATGATCGCAAGTTTGGTACCTTTGCACATCTCATGTAAAAATAGGGATGGAAAACTGAAAAGATAGTTGGCTTACACTCGCCACGTCACCCAAATACATTACATGTTCAAACATCATTCAGATAAACATCACAGCCCATCTAAGGGTAAAGATCCAAATGACAAGATACCAAACATAACATTAAACCACAGGTCTAGATCGAATCCTAGTAGAAGCTCTACTGATCAACCGGATAGTTCACGTAGGAACGGCTACGCTCCTCGTCGTACTCCTAGTCTAGCTCAGTGCCATCGCCTGTGTAGCTCACCATCGTACCTGCATCTGGTGTGGTGAAGTAACTATGAGCCACAGAGGACTCAGCAATCCCGTTCCCGGGTAACACGACTATTCAAGCCTTGGGTGTGGAACAAGGCTGAAGAAAGAAAAAAAGTCTGCAGCAGCACTAGCCTAGCTTACGTAAAAGAGAGCGAGAAGAGAAGGTGCCTCGGTCAAGAGATGATCACGAAGTGATCCTAACTAGCAAGTCAAACATAACCCCACCGTGTTCACTTCCCGAATCCCTTTCGGAAAATGACCGTCACGGTACTCACGTTGGTAGTGTATTGGAACATGGTGACAAGTTTTCTACAACCGGATATTAACAAGCTCCCATCTGCCACATAACCGCGGGCACGGCTTTCGAAAGTTCAAAACCCTGCAGGGGTGTTCCAACTTGGCCCATGACAAGCCCACGATCTGCGGAGTCGCAACTCCAAGGTGGGAAGGCCCGAGTATCCTCGGAATCCCGTGCTCAAGATACTCCGACTAAGGTGAGGCTAATCCAGCAAATCCTCCCGGCGTGTCGACACCCTGACAGTAGCCGCGCGTATCTAGTCTCAGGCCACGACCGGATGAGCACAGCGTACAGTGACCAAAAACCCAAGTTGCCAAGGGGGGTACCACACACGACTCAAGTTTGGACCAACACTCAAATCGAGCACTGGCCCAGGGGGTTGAATTAATTAATCCTCGGGTTAATTACTCCCTCGGTAAGTTTTTAGTTGTTTACGCAAATAGTACCAATGTTGGGACTTGCTGGAAAAGACTTAGCACTTAGCGGTTTATTGAGGGGGTCCCATAACCCCAACCGTGTGAGGAACGCATAATCAAGGAACATAACACCGGTTTATACGGTTCCTAGCGGCATGAGTGGAACAAATCACCAAGCAAAAGGCTTAGCCTTCCACCCATTACCAATATATAGATGATTTCATTTAATAATTAATATAGTGTGATATCCCAACAAGCGTCAACAAGAAGCAAGAATCTTCAATCTTCACCTGCAACTAACAATGTTATAAGAGGGGCTGAGCGAAGCCTACGTATAGCCAATCAATGGTTTGCATAGGTAGAGTGGTTAAACAGGTTCATGGTTACAATAGGAGGCTGACAGGAAAACATGGGCATCGAGGCAAAACTATAGATTGAGACTTCTAGCAATAGGCAAAGATAGTAATGTTATCGAGGTTCGGTCATCTTGCCTGAAGAGTTGTCGATGGGATCGTAAGAGGGGTCCTCGTTCTCAACCTCGGTAGTAACCTCGTGCTCGTACTCGTACTCGGTCTCACCTTCCGGCTCTACTCAAACACAAGAACACAAGGCAACGAATCAAACAAGATGCAATGCGCAGAAAAATTATTGGATGCATGACTGATGCACTATGGAAGCAAAACAGATGCACTATGGAAGCACATAAAGTCTACTTAGGAAGCACAGTGTTACAGCACAACAATATGCATCAAGCAATAGGACTTGCCCAAAACGGAGCAGCGGGCTAAAAGTTACACCCGAAACAATAAACATGCACAAGCTGAAAATAACAGCCACATAGCAACTTCGGGGGAAGAGATAAATGGCCTACAGCACTAAAATATCATGGCAAAGGGCATGGACATAAACTAGACATCTCATACAACAAACAATTCCATTGGAGCATCCCCAAAGGAGCCATGGATCAATAGCAACAAGCTATGACATATTGAACTTGACAACAAAAACCTGACAGCAGTAATTTGTTGCAACTTGGGAGCAAGAGTTAAATATGCTACAGCCAGTCAAATAAGCATGTGAGAGCATGAATGGATAGCCACCAACTTATACAACAAGGAATCATCAAGAGTCACCCAAAATCTATCATGGATTTGCCTAGAACAACAAGCAAACATGGCATCTGAAAATTACAGATTCCAGACTTAGTGAAATTTCACTAAGTATTAAATAGCAGTTTCATCATGGCATCTTTGAGAGCAAGTTTAAGTCACCTCAAATCAAAGCATGGCAAGTGGTAAGCACCACAGTAAAGTACACCTGATGGTGAATCCAAAACATCTAAGCATGCATCAAGGGGACAACCACATCAATAGCAACGAGCTCCTCTACGAGGCATCTCGTAACAAGTTTAACGACATAACAGCCACATAGCACTTTGCAAAGGAGATAAAAATGGCAAGATGAAATCTATCATGCAAGCTAAAGCACCCAACATGTAGAGCATAACATGATGAACACGTGGACATATCATTTGCTTCATTTGGATAAACATGCACCAAGTTATCACATTGCAAAGATGGCATGAAAACAACTACTAACAGCAGTTTATAACAAGTAGCACTCTTCCCATAGATATTTAAGCATCTAGATGGCCTCAAACATGCATGGCACAATGGAACAAAACGTAGTACAAGTCTCCACGATCTTTTTGACATATCATTTGCTCAAATCGGACCACCACACAAAAAGTTATCATCAAGATAAAACTGCATCGGGAACTTAAAAACACCCAGGGACTTAGCGAAAAAACAACCTCCGGGTCAAAACTGGTCAATGGGCTTCGGAAGCGGATCGGGGCGGATCCGGCCCACCTGGCGCGGATCGAGCGCGGCCCACCGAGTGGCTGCGGCTAACGGGCCCGCGGGGATCCGGCCCGTTAGGGCAAACCGGATCGGGGCGAGGGGATCTGGATCAGGGCCTTGCCCCCGATCGATCCTGGCGGCCGGCGGTTTTGAGCCTCGAGCGGCGGTGGCCTCCTCGACGGAGGGAGGGGCGCACCCGGCGGGACGGCGGGGCCCGGCGGCGGGGAGCCTCGCCGGCGGATGCGGCGGCGGTGGTGGCGCGGCCCCGCGCCCTGGCCGGCGGGAGGAGGCGGCGAGGGGAGGGCGCCAGCGGTGAGGGCCTGCGAGGCGGGGCCAGCGGCAGAAGGGGAGGAGTGGCCGGCGGCGGTGGCGAGCTGGTGGTGCGGCGGCCGGAGCACGAGAAGAAGACCGGCGGCGGTGGCTGGAGGTTGAAGAAGAGGTGGGCGGGGCCCACCCGTCGGACGGAAGCACGGCCGCGAACCTCGGAAGCATGGTTTCTTGGGACGTCGGAAGCACGGATTTTCAACGGTGGAAGCACCGCGGATCAACGGTGGAAGCACCGGCGGCGCACTGTGGAAGCATTAGGGTTTCAGACGCGAAAATTGGGGGAGATAGACGTTTATATAGGCACAAGGAGCTAGGGTTGTCCAAATGAGGTGAGATTTTCAGCCACATGATCACAATTAGATGGCGAAGGGAGGGGTTTGGGTTGGTTTGGTGGGCTGTTGGAGGGGTGTCTTGGGCCTCAAAGAGGGGGTACTTTCAGCCCACGAGAATAACTGTTGGGGTATCAAACGAACTCCAAACGCGACGAGATTTGACAGGCGGGTTACACACAACAAAACAACATCGCACGACAAGTCTCACGCTAAACCGGAAACGCTACACGGCCAAACACCAAAGTAGGCCTCGGGGATGCCACGGACACGTGAGAGAGCTCCGGGACGCGAAACGGACAACGGGAAGGAACGCGTGGGACCGGATGCAAACGGGAACACAAATGCAATGCAATGCACATGACTATATGATATGGATGAATGCACACACGCAACACGACAAAACGACAAAAACCCAAAAGACGAAGAACCCGGAATGGAATTGATGAAGCCAAAGATATCATATATTGCCCAAAAGGGAAAGTATTACATCTGGGGCATTACAACAGGAGAGGCTAGAAATGGTGGAAGAGTGAGAGTGCATATAATCCATGGACTGAACATTAGTCATAAAGAACCCATATACTTATTCCAAAAATTTACGAGTCATCAAAACAAAGTAATCAACGCATGCTCCTGGGGGGTAGGTTGGTAGGAGTTAACCATCGCGCGCCCCCGGCCTCCACACAAAGGATGACACTCAATAAATACCTCATGCTCTAACTTCATCACATAGCGGTTCACCATACGTGCATGCTACGGCAATCACAAACTTTAACACAAGTATTTCTCAAATTCATAATTAATCCACTAGCATGACTCTAATATCAGCATCCCCATATCTCAAAACAATCATCAAGTATCAAACTTCTCATCATATTCAATGTACTTTGTATGAAAGCTTTTTACTATACTCATCTTGGATGCCTATCGTATTAGGACTAGTTTTATAACCAAAGCACATTACCATGCTGTTCTAAAATACTCTCAAAAGGATATAAGTGAAGCATGAGAGATCAACAATTTCTACAAAATAAAACCACCACCGTGCTCTAAAAGATATAAGTGAAGCACTAGAGCGAAACTATCTAGCTCAAAAGATATAAGTGAAGCACTAGAGCGAAACTATCTAGCTCAAAAGATATAAGTGAAGCACATAGAGTATTCTAACAAATTCTAAACCATATTTATCTCTCTCAAAAGGTGTGTCCATCAAGGATGATTGTGGCAAACTAAAAAGAAAAGACTCAAATCATAAATGACGCTCCAAGCAAAACACATATCATGTGGTGAATAAAAATATAGTCCCGAGTATAGTTACCGATAGATGAAGATGAAAGAGGGGATGCCTTCCCGAGGCATCCCCAAGATTAGGCTTTTGGTTGTCCTTGATTTTTACCTTGGGGTGCCTTGGGCATCCCCATGCTTAGGCTGTTGCCACTCTTTGTTCCATAGTCCATCAAAGCCATACCCAAAACTTGAAAACTTCACAACACAAAACTTAGCCAAAAATCTCGTGAGCTCCGTTTGTATAAGAAAACAAACCACCGCTCTAAGGTACTGTAATGAACTCATTATTTGTTTATATTGGTGTTAAACCTATTGTATTCCAATTTCTCTATGATTCATACTCCCCGATACTGCTCATAGATTCATCAAAATAAAAAAAACACGAAAAACAGAATCTGTCAAAAACAGAACAATTTGTAGCAATCGGTAACTTTTGAATACTTCTGTAACTCTAAAAATTGAAATAAATTGGTAAATGTGAGGAATTTGTCTATTAATCATCTATAAAAATAATCAACTAAATAGCACTCTCCAGTAAAATCGGGTGACTATTCTCGTAAGCGCTAACGTTTTTGTTTTTTACAACATGATCATATAAACTTCACACAAGTCTTCCCAAAGGTTCTACTTGGCACAAACATTAATAAAACACAAAACCACATCTAAACAGAAGCTATATGCAATATTTATTCCTAAACAGAAACAAAAACAAAGAAAATAAAATTGGGTTGCCTCCCAACAAGCACTATCGTTTATCGCCCCTAGCTAGGCACGACAATTCAATGATGCTCACATGAAAGATAAGAATTGAATCGCAAAGAGAGCATCATATAGCATGTGACAAACACATCTAAGTCTAACATACTTCCTATGCATAGGCATTTTATAGGAAAAAAAATTAGCAAGACAAGCAAGATCTAGCATATGCAAGGAGGAAGACAAAAATGATAGCATATCTCAACATAACGAGAGGTAATTTAGTAACATGAAGATTTCTACAACCATATTTTCCTCTCTCATAATAATTGCATGTAGGATCATAAGCAAATTCAACAATATAGCTATCACAAAACATATTCTCAATACGATCCACATGCATACGAAGTTGACACTCTTCCAAAATAGTGGGATCAACATTAACTAAAGTCATGACCTCTCCAAACCCACTTTTAATATTATTGCAAACATTATTATCAATCTCATATATATCATGGGGCTTAAATAAATTTTCAAGATCATAAGAAGAATCACCCCAATCATGATCATTGCAACAAGTAGTGGGCATAGCAAAATAAGCATCCCCAAGCTTAGGGTTTTGCATATCATTAGCACAATTGACATTAATAGAATTTATAATAACATCATTGCAATCATGCTTTTCATTCAAGGAGCTATCATGAATCACTTTTTCTTTTAACAATTCTTCACAATTTTCAGATTCATAAATTTCAAGCAAAACCCCATAAAGATAATCTAGTGCACGCAACTCACTAGTAATTGGTTCAACATAATTGGATCTCTTAAAAAGATTAGCAAGTGGATGAGGATCCATAATTTAGCCAGCGAAGATGCAAGCTAATAGAGGGCACATAGCAACACAAGCAAACAAGAGGCAAGCGAACGGGAAAAAGGCAAAGGTGAAGTGGGGGAGAGGAAAACGAGAGGCAAAAAATGTAATGCGAAGGATAAGGGTATGTGATAGGTACTTGGTATATGACTTTTGCGTAAGCCTCCCCGACAACGGCGCTAGAAATTCTTCTTGCTACTTCTCGAGCTTGCGTTCTATTCCCTCGAAGAGGAAAGGGTGATGCAGCACAGTAGCGTAAGTATTTCCCTCAGTTTTTGAGAACCAAGGTATCAATCCAGTAGGAGACCACGCGCGAGTCTATCACACCCGCACAAACAAATAAGAACTTCGCAGCCAACGCGATAAGGGGTTGTCAATCCCTTTACGGTCACTTACGAAAGTGAGATCTGATAGATAGGATAGTACAATATTTTTGGTACCTTTGGTATAAGAACAGAAAGTAAACAAAGCAGAGTAAAGTAGATTGGAAGATTAATATGTTGAGAATAGACCCGGGGGCCATAGGTTTCAATAGTGGCTTCTCTCATGATAGCAGAATTCCACGGTGGGTGAACAAATTACTGTCGAGCAATTGATAGAAAAGCGCATAGTTATGAGAATATCTAGGCATGATCATTATATATAGGCATCACGTCCATGACAAGTACACCAAAATGATTATGCATCTACTACTATTACTCCACACATCGACCGCTATCCAGCATGCATCTAGAGTATTAAGTTCATAAGAATAGAGTAATGCTTTAAGCAAGATGACATGATGTAGAGGGATAAACTCAAGCAATATGATATAAACCCCATCTTTTTATCCTCGATGGCAACAATACAATACGTGCCTTGCTGCCCCTGCTGTCACTGGGAAAGGACACCGCAAGATTGAACCCAAAGCCAAGCACTTCTCCCATTGCAAGAACTATAGATCTAGTAGGCCAAACCAAACCGATAATTCAAAGAGACTTGCAAGGATATTATAATCATACATAAAAGATTTCAGGAAAGAATCAAATATTTCCTGTAGATAATCTTGATCATAAACCCACAATTCATCGGATCTCGACAAACACACCGCAAAAAGATTACATCGAATAGATCTCCTCGAAGACCGAGGAGAACTTGGTATTGAGATCCAAAAAGAGAGAAGAAGCCATCTAGCTAATAACTATGGACCCGAAGGTCTGTGGTAAACTACTCATAACTCATGGTGAGGCAATGGTGTTGATGTAGAAGCATTCCGTGGAAGATCTCCCCTCTGGTGGAGCTCCGGAACAGGCCCCAAGATGGGATCTCACGGGAACAGAATGTTACGGCGGTGGAATTAGGGTTTTCTCTGTTGCCTCAATGTTTTCAGAGTATATGGGCATATATAGGAGGAAGGAGGGCATCGGAGGAGCCAGAGGGGGCCCACGAGGGTGGGGGCGCGCCCTGTAGGAGGGGGCGCGCCCTGGACCCTCGTGGCCGCCTCCTTCGTTCCCTCACGTGTACTCCAAGTCTTCTATGTTGATATCGTTCCAGAAATAACTCTCGCGAAGGTTTCATTCCGTTTGGACTCCGTTTGATATTCCTTTTCTGCGAAACCCTGAAACAGTCAAAAAACAACAATCTGCACCGGGCCTTTGGGTTAATAGGTTAGACCCAAATATAATATAAAAGTGTATAATAAAGCCCATTAAACATCCAAAACATCATATATAATAGCATGGAACAATCAAAAATTATAGATACGTTGGAGACGTATCAAGCACCAAGAAGCGCGAAAGGAGGGGGGTCGGTTCAGAGAGCTCGGGCATGTTCGTACGTCAAGGGGTACCCTTGGGCATCGTGAACCAAGGGCCTAAATGAACCCGTAGCCCCTCACTCCCTGGTCTTGTCCTGGTTTCCGGTCAAGGCCAGCGGCGGCTGAGGTACGCGCGGGTCGGGCCCTGCCAACGCAGAACATCAAGGCCTGAGTCTAGCATTCCCTTCCTTCAGGTCCGTTCATACGTCAAGGGGGGCCCTTGGGCATCGCGACCCAAGGGCCTAACTGAACTCGTAGCCCCTCACTCCCTGGTCTTGTCCTGGTTTCCTGTCAAGGCCAGCGGCGGCTGAGGAACGCGCGGGACGGGCCCTGCCGACGCAGAACCCTAGGGCCAGCAGGAGGGAATCGTGAAATCTCATCCTAATGAATGAGCCAGGCACGCTGTACGAGGATCCGCCCTACGATCGCCAAGATAAGTCACCAATCCCTCGATGCCTTACCCATGTTCACTCAGCAGGATTCGATAGTGACGTATCAGCAATACTACCTCACTTTCTTAGCATCAGGAAGCCGCTTGCACGCCAAAGGGGACCTCTTGAGCATCGCGCCTCAGGAGCTCTTACCGGACCTCGAGCCGCTCACCTCCTGCCCTTGACCACGGCATCGCGACCTAGCATACCAGCGATGGCTGCAGCTTGCCTTGGGAATGGGGCCCGTCGGCGTAGAGCACTATGCAACCGAAAGGGTCAAAAAGGGTGGCGATATTGCTGAAACGAGGCCCGCAAACAGAGTGCACTGGTGAAACAGTAGGACAGAAGCAAAAGCATTACAAGTTCTTTACACACCCCCGTGGGGTTGGCTTTGAATCCTCATAGGGAACGCCACCAAGGGTCTTCAGGAGACCCCAACTACGACGCCATCAACAGCGGGCCACCTCCAACCCTAGGCGGGTCACCACCAGCGACGTGCTCGCGAGCCTGACGCGTTTCGGGCGCCCCGCGAGCTCGGAGGCACGTAGCTATCCTCACTTCTCTCCGGGGACTCGGAGGACTCAGGGAAGCTATTAGACCTCCGGAGGCCATCGCTGCCGCTGGATAAGCTGGCGGCGGAATCGACATCCGGCGCGTCGCCGACAGCATACTCCTAGCGTCCTTCCCGGGGCAACATTCCAGGAGGCGTGCTTCCTCGTCGAACACCTTGAAGTGCAGCATGGAGACGTCGTCGAACTCGAAGTGGATGGCGAGGGCACCCTCTGAGCCACAAGCACGGGCGACCTCTCCCCATCCGCGAGTCATGAAGACCTTGCCTGAAGAGACGACCTCGACCTCCGCCCTCGTCGCCGGGGCCCGACACTCGCGTGTCGCAACCACAGCCCGAGTGGTCCCCTCGGCGGTACCTCCGCAGCAAAGAATGGCAGGAGGCACATCCAAGATCCAGGAGGCGTCGCTGCCCACACCACGAACTCACGGGAGGAGCCCCCGGCGTGAGCTCTCGGGACAGCAGCGTGCACCACAACGGCGCGGTCGGTACGGCCCCGGCGAGGGTGGCGTTCAGCGCCAGCTCCTTCTCCACAGCCCAGTGCCCTGGCGTAAAGGGGTAACAGATAGCCGAGGGGAGGACGCTCGTGCCAAGGCCCCGTCACCTCCGGCCTCATGACGGCGCCATGAGGACGGAGCGTCCTCTTCATTGGGGGATGTACCACTGACTCCTCGCGAGGGGTCTTCCCCTTCTCGGCGGCAGAGAATAGTCGAATCGACGCCATGAACAGCACGATCGAGCACAACACAGGGAAGAAGAGGCGATAAGATCAAAGGAAGGAGATAGGCGGCGGAGGCTCCACTCGCCGCCTTATTTATAGCCAGGAGAAGGCCAACCGCCGACCCCCAAAATCACATGTAATGATGATTTGCTGTGCATGCAGGGACCTGTCAAGTCGCGCAGTTGCCGAGGCGGCGTGGGAGCGCAGACGCCCACGTCCCATCAACCGCCACACGTCAGACAAGGCCGCAGGTTTTGAGGGTACGCGGAGCTCTGCACCTGGTCCTTGGCTTCGCCGCGAAGCCAAGCCCGAGCGCGCCTTGGTCCTGGGGGCTACTGTCAGCGTTCTGGGAACGGGGATATCCAGACTTGACTGCATGTGGCCCAAAGCGTGGCCCGCAAGGCGGCCTAGTGTGGCCCAACTTCTTCAGCAACACCCAAGACCCTCGCGAGGGGCCAAGCCTCGCGAGGCGGACGACACAGGACATCCCCTCGGGCAGCCTCGCCAGGCCGACTCATGAGGATTAGAGATATCAAGGCGAGGGGCACCTCACGAGGTCCTCATGACGTGAGCAGTGACGACTAAAGCCAGCGGGCGCAGAGCGCCAGTTTCCTCTTCGGTGCTAAAGGAGCAGGTGCAGGCGCGGAGTCCCGATGCGTCAGGCAAAGGTTTCCATATCAGTGCAACAAGACCAAGACCAGCAGGACGGAGGTCATCGCAGAGCCCACGGCGGCGTCACCACCAGAGCCTTTGGCAGCGAAGACCACCTTTTGTCAGGATAGCTTGTACTAGCCGTTCCCCTTCAAATTTGGCCGTTGTGGGATTCCTTCCCGCTCAATATTTGGGAAGAGAACCCTGTCCACTATAAATAGGATTAGCCACCACCATTGGGATCATCTCATAAGGAACAGAGTTGATCTCATCTCGAGTTGATCATATAGAAGGCCACACACCTCAAGCTCACCCGAGCTCGAGAACACCTCTCCCTAGGAGGCAGTTCATCTATGTACTAGTTCTTCCTCTGCCTACAAGGAAATCCACCACACACACTAGATTAGGCTGTTACACCACAACGGTGGCCCGAACCAGTATAAATCTTGTGTCTCTTGTTCATTGGATCTGACGAGCTAGGCCTAGAATTGTCGAGTAGAAAGGTTAGGGCGGAAGGAGAGATTTTTGTGCGCACCCCAGAGTTCGAACCTTAAGGGTTTTGACTGAACCCTAAATCCGACAAAGTGTACTCGACATCATCAATGCCACAATGATGGATGGCGGTGGAGTCGAACTTGGGAGCATCGTCTTGGAGCTCATCGGGCTTGGACATCTTGGTGGTACTACCCTCACGCTCGTCGTCTTGGTGCTTGGTCTTTGAGAAGTGTGCTTGGCGTATAGAAGCCTTGGCCTTCATGAGTTATTGTTCCGCCTTCAGAGCACCAATGTAGTTGTCATCGAGGGACTTTTAGTTCTCGAGGAAGATAGTCTTGGAGATGTCGTTGTTCAATCCCATCATGAAGTGGAAGTTTATCGAAATGGGTTCGTCCACACCGGCTCGTCACAATGCATTCCTCATATCCTTGAAGTACTTGTCGATGGACTTGGATCCTTGGATGGTGTTCTCCAATTGGCGTAGAAGATGTTCCGTGTAGGTGGGAGGCACGAACTCTCGCCGCATAACTCTCTTCGTCTTGGGCCAACTCACATTGAAGCTCGTCGAAGGTGTGTGAAGCCACCATGTCTACGCGTTGTCGTGGAAGTTTCTTGTGGATCACTTCACTTAATCTTCATAGGGAACTTGATGCAGCTTGAGGTAGTAATCCATCTTGCGCTCCCACTCAAGATACTCCGCGGGGTCTTCAGTCCCATAGAAAGGAATTGTGTGGTCATTGTCGACGTTGTAGTAGCTCGTGCAAGTCACGGACTTGAGCTTGGGGAGCTTCTCTTGAGCATAATCTTGAGGTGCGTGTGGGCGAAGATGCCACATATCCAAAGGCAAAGATGCCTTGAAGTCGCTTGGCGAAGATGCCAAGGTAGATGGTGAAGTCGTAGAACGGTTGTTGGTGTTGAGCTCTTAACATTCACGTTCTTGTCGGTGGTGGTGTCGATGCCAATGTGATCTTGCCGAAGATGGTGGCTCGGAAGGATGTGCACTTGAGCGTCTTCTCGATGATGAGGGATAACTCTTGGAGGTCTTGATGAGGGCTTTGAGCTCCTCCATTTGAGCACACATCTTGGCGTTGAAGAAGAGTTTTGTGGCATCAAACTCATCGTTGTTGTTGTAGACTGGAGATGAAATGCTTTGCCTATCCATCACAAGACTCGAGTAGTGGTGAGTAGGAAATGAGATAAACAATACCAAGTTACCTTTTCCCAAAGTTGATGGTGTATCCCATTTTACTCAATGTGAAATGAAAGAATAGTGGAATTGGCACCGGACTTGTTCACTCACACCTATCAAGTAAAGCTTATCGAGTGGTTCGATTAGCACAAGTGGCAAAAACAATTGATGGAAATTTTAGCAAGAGTCAATAATGTTGAAAGAGATTCACAAATAATAGCAAGTGCAAAAAGTAGACCAATAGCAATAAGGGGGCACATAGAAACACACGCACATAGATAAATGTGGTTGTGCAACCAAGGATTGAGTGGAAAATGTGGAATCCACGGAAAATGCTCTTGTCGCACAATACTAGTGATACGCTAGCCGATTGCTCAATAGGTGGATATGGACTTGTGCACTACCTATATGAGACAAAATGTAGCGACTTCCTATCACAAGTATGCTATGTATGTATGATGTTCCGGTGCTTTTAGCACAAGATGATCCAAGATGATCAGATATGCTACCATATGATATATTGTGATGCAATGTTATGGCTCTTGCTTACAAGCTTCTTTGTTTTTCTCTTTTTCTTAAAAGCTTTTTTATGGCCACTATGCGAAATGCACAAACCAAGATAGCAATTATGTATATGCGGGAACAATCTTGTGACACAAGGGATGGTGCTATGATACCAAGATGATACCAATATGATATGGTATATATGCAATGAAGGTGTAGATCGATGATCACTAATGTGCACAAGTAATGTTGCCGGCAATACTCAAAGGCTAGTCTCGATAGGCAAGTGACGCAAAATGGGCTAGGGGTTAACAATGCAATGGCAAGAATGAATCTACAAGGATGGGATACCACAATACCAAGATGATATAGAGGTTACCGTTCTTGCTTATGGTTAGGGTGTCAAAATGGTCGATGGTGAATCCTTGTCGAAGTTGAGCGGCAGTGTGGTCAATGTCGAACTGTTCCTAGTTAGCCGAAACACCCAAGGAAACGGAAAAACCGTAAACTCAAATCTCCAAAGGCAAATGTCAAATGATGATAGCAGAAAGTGGTGGTGGTTTCACACTTGGCAATACGGAAGTGGAATGATGGGTTATGCGTGTCGACGTTGAGGTCACCGTCCCTAAGTAGGCGAAACACCTTAGGAGACACAAGTCACAACTCAAATAAGCTCAAACAAAATTGGGTTAAGTTGGGGTGGCGGGAGTGTAAGGTGGGCAAGGTTATGTGGGAATTAGGTGGTGGTTGATGAAGAAGTAACCGTCCCTAAGTACTCGAAACACCTTAGGAGACTCTAATCACAACTCAAACAACCACTAATACTATGGGGAACAAAAATGGGTTAGGTTGCGGAAGGCTATGGTGGTTATGCAGATGATATGGTGGAAGCCCCAGGCAAAGATGCCAATGTTACAAAAATTTGATGGAGTCAAATGGTGATGAAACCAATGTGAGGACCTCGGGCACGTCGATAGCTTCAAAACGAGCAAAAGAACACTCAAATCGGAGTTCAGAATGGAAAGTTATGATGAAAACGGTGAAGAGGGGTGATGCTGAATTAATGGGGAAACTCTCTAGTGGAGAGCGAGGTCAGTGCGTGGCTCACCGGTGCGGGGAGGGGCGCTTATATAGCCACGGCCGGGCGGCTCCCCGCGTGGCCGCCGTGTGTACGCGTGGCGGACGAGGGACGCGCGTCGCCGCACCTTCACTGCGCCGCACGTGAGGCATCAATGGAGGCTGACCGGCGCGGCAGCTTTGGCATTGATTTCCCCTGTGGGAACCGAGGCAATGAGGACGACGGAGCGACGAGAACAGCCGAGTCGCTGCCAGGGAGGGCCCACCAATATTCGCGCCAAAAAAGCTTCGACCGGCGCCCCCAAGCGCCCCCCAGTGCGCCGGGTTCGGCCTGGATCCGCCGGCGCCAATTTCGGCCCGAGCCGGCCAAAAAAGGGCCTTTAGGGGCGCGACTAGGCCGATTTTTCAGCGCCGGCGGGAAAAAATCGCCTGGGGGCCTTGTTGGGGGCACGGCTGGAGATGCTCTTAGGCCAGAAGTTCCGGGGTAAGGACGGAAGTTTCGGGGGTTGAGGAATTTCTTCCAGGACGAACCCTAATTTCCAGATCTGATAACGGGGGTGGAAAAACTCGATTTCTAGGGTCACAATTGAGAGGATTTCGTGGATGGAAAGTGGGGAAAAGATGTGGAAAGCTAGATCCATTTGTAACAAAGCAAATATATGTATCAAAATCAACAAAACATAATCAAACCAACATATCACAAAAAAATGGGGTTATTTTTGGTGGGCATTTTCGAAATTTAGGATGAAACACAACAAAATCAAGCTAGAAAACGAGGGTAGGGACTCCAAATTAGTGATCAACCAAGGCTCATGATAACATATGATGTGGGGCTAGCCCGATGTATGCCAATATTTCGTGATTGGAGTGGATTCCCGCGAGGAACATGAAGAACACGATGAACACGGGGAAGAACACAGAGAAATCACAAGGGGAACACTCAAGAACATATCCAATCACACATCCACTAGACTAACAAACACATAGATCCACAAGGTACAAGAACAACAAAGGTAAAGATACAAGGTAGAGTTCATCCCAAATCCAAAGGAGATGGGGTCTTGATGATATCCTGCATGATCCTCTCACATGCTCACATGGAGGTCTTGAACTCCATGGGAGTGGTAGTCTCTTTCTTTCTCTCTCTCTCAACAGTAGAGTGGTACAAGGAGCAAAGCTCACCTAAGAATGAGCTATCATAGTTGCTAACCCTAGAATGGAGGAGGGGGTGAGTATATATAGTGGTAGCCACGAAGGGGTAAGTGAGGGGCGAATGGGTACATGGGCCTTGGCCCGAGTCTCTACACGCAGGCAGGCCAGAAGTTCTGGGAACAGTTGGAAGGTCCGGTCGCCAGAGGTTCCGGGCGAAGGTCCGGGCAGGGTCCGGGCTATCTAGAGAGTTGGCACACTCTTGGATGGCTTCGGTGCGGCATGGCCAGATGTTCCAGGAACTTCCGGGCTTTCCAGAAGCTTGTCCATGCTTCTTCTTCCTTCTCTTCCATGCTTCTCTCGCGGATGGTGTAGTTGTACTCTTGTGCTCGCACTCGTCCTCGACATCCATGAAGCTCTGACAATACCTATGCATGCACACGGGAGAAGTGTCAAGTAGTAAACCATCCTCAAAGGGGTCAAGTGAGCACGTGTAAAGGAGATGATTAACCTTTATGTATGTGAAGTAGATGTCACATGTGTCACTTGCCAAACGGGCTCTTGACATGGTGACGTCCGTAGGATGCTCCACATCAATGCCCGTATCACACGAGCATGATGCTTTGTTGTAAGACTTCTTGTCCATACCTCTAAATCTGTTGTATACCTTCGGAGTTGGACAAGAGTGGGAAATGGTATGAAGAACGCCCCTAGATCATTCGGAACCAAGCCACGTGAAGATCTCCGGCAGCAAAGAAGAAAAACTCTACGGTGGCGAGATCGCCACTTGAGTAGTGAGACCCTAACAGAGAGGGTATGTGTTCGTGCATACAATCTTGATAACTTGTTATACTTCTGGGTGGAAACTTATTGGGCCATCTTCTAGCATATCCTCCAAGTGAGAAAGGAACAACCTAAGAATAAAGTGTGAAAGCCTAGTGCCATAAAAGAGTTTAAACAAGATATTCGACTTTATGGATATGATCAAAAACATTTACTTCCCACAATCCTTGAAAGCTAAGAGATTCATAATCATTAATAATGGCAGGTTCCATGGGAAAATCATAAGCATCACCTTTAACACAAGGCTAAACACAAAATAGATCATTGGGTAAAAAATGTTGCTTAAAGCTCTTTTACAAAAAATATTATCAAAACATTTGGATCTTTATCGGCATCACATTCTTTAATAGCTCTAGGAAAATTCACTTCGACCTCAGTATGTGTGATAGGAGTAGGTGGTGTACTTATTAGTGGAGTAGATGGTGCATCATCCATTAATTCTTTCATTTTTTAATATAGCAAGATGGCAATCCAGAAATTCAATTTGGCTCGTGGGGGCACATGCTCCCGGGTCCAATTTTTTTTCAAATGTAAAAAAAATCAAGACAATATTTTTATGTGATCTTAGCCACATCCAAATTCTAGCTACAAATTTTGAGACAAAAAGGTTAAGCATTTTGGCCTTTGTAAAAAACAAATTGAAGATCAAATGTCACCCCAATTTTGTTTTTTCACCGACAAAACACCGTTGCTCCATTTTGCATGAAATTTATAAGAATGCTTGCGACACTAACACGAACATCTAATTTTTTCATTTCTTTTTGAATTTACCGTTCATCCAGGAACATATGCACCCGGTAGCCAAAACGCCCCTCCCGGTGACAATCAAGCAATTCTCTCGAAGGAGGAGATTCAATAGTAGTAACATGAGCAGTAGCAACAATATCAATAGTTTCATCATGGGTATAATTAATAACATGTGATATTTCAAAGTGCGGTTCATTGGTGTGTAGAAGTGATGGTGGTGTCACAAGTCGATTAAAAATATTAGGTGAATCATAAGCAGTTTAGTACTCCGAGCGGTACCTCTTTTTGTAGTGGATGGAACTATTGTCGGCTTGGGTTCTGAACTTTCCCCATGATGGGTAATAATTGCAACTAACGAATATCAGGTAGACCTATAAATATATCTATGCCCCCCAACCGTGCTAGAAAATAGTTTTGATAATCCACCAGTGTAGGTGAATGCAAGAGTCTTCAATGAGAAGTATAGTCCAAATTTATTGATTCGACGCAAGGGAGCCAAAAAAATATTTATATGCTTTAGAAGTTTAATTCTCAATTAAACCACACTCGAAACAAAATACTTGCTTGCGGAAATTATTAGTAAAAAATGACAGTATGGGGCATATGGTAGCAAAGTAACACATGTGAAATACCGTGGATGTCGCCTAGAGGGGGGGTTGAATAGGCGCTTTAAAATAATTACCGTTTAGGCTTGAACAAATGCGGAATAAACCTAGCGGTTAATTTGTCTAGCACAAAACCTACAACAACTAGGCTCACCTATGTGCACCAACAACTTATGCTAAGCAAGATAAACAACTATGTGATAGCAAGATATATGACAAGAAACAATATGGCTATCACAAAGCAAAGTGCATAAGTAAAGGGCTCGGGTAAGAGATAACCGAGGCACGCGAAGACGACGATGTATCCCGAAGTTCACACCCTTGCGGATACTAATCTCCGTTTGGAGCGGTGTGGAGTCACAATGCTCCCCAAGAAGCCACTAGGGCCACCGTAATCTCCTCTCGCGCTGGCACAATGCAAGATGCCGTGATTCCACTAAGGGACCCTTGAGGGCGTTCACCGAACTCGTACAAATGGCAACCCTTGGGGGTGGTCACCGAACCAGTACATTTTGGCAACCCTTGGGGGCGATCACCGAAACCTGTCAACATGCTCAGGGCGCTCTCCACAACCTAATTGGAGACCCCAACGCTTGCCAGGAGCTTTACACCAGAATGGTTGAGCTCCGAACACTACCAAGGTTGGGCTATCTTCACAACTTAATTGGAGGCTCCCAACGACACCATGAAGCTTCACCACAATGCAATATGGCTCCGAAGTGACCTCAACCGTCTAGGGCGCCCAAGCACCCAAGAGGAACAAGCTCAAGGGTACCAAGCACCCAAGAGTAATAAGCTTCTCAACTTCACTTACACGTATCACCATGGAGAACTCAAACCTATGCATCAAATGCAATGGCAAGGTCACACGGAGTGCCCAAGTCCTTCTCTCCCAAATCCCACCAAGGAAACAAATGCTAGGGAGGAAAATGAGAGGAAGGACGAAGAAGAGAACACGAAGAACTCCAAGATCTAAATCCAAAGGGTTCCCCTCACATAGAGGAGAAAGTGATTGGTGGAAATGTGGATCTAGATATCCTCTCTCTTCCCCCCCCCCCAAACTGGCAAGAATCCATGGAGGGATTGAGAGATAGCAAACTCGAAGAAGGTCGATAATGGGGGAAGAACACGAGCTCAAAGGATAAGGCTCAATGGGGAAGAAGACCCCCTTTTATAGAGGAAAAAAAATCCAACCGTTATTCTCATTCACAGCCCGGAGCGAGTAGTACTACCGCTCTAAGGAGCGGTAGTACCGATGGCTGCTTTGGTACTTCCGCTCGGCCCAGCGGTACTACCGATGGGACCTCACACATCGCCAAAGAGAGAAGAACAAAGAGAGAGAGAGCCCCGGAGCGGCACTAGTAGCGGTGGTGGGGCGGTACTACCGCTTATAAGCGGTACTACCACTCCCACTGCCGCTCCTACTGCCGCCCAACCTGACATGAGAAGCGGTGGTCTCAAATCGAGGCGGCACTAGCGCGGAACCGGAGCCGTACTACCGCATATAGCCATGGGCGGTACTACCGCTGTGAACCAGCGGTACTACCGCTTGTCGCTATAAGCGGAACTAGCGCTCCGGCCCGACGGTACTACCGCAGGAGCAACAAGAAAACCCAGAACTGCCATAACTTCTGCAAATGAGCTCCGAATTGAGAAAACTCAAGCTTGTTGGATAGAGGAAGACGAGTAGCATCAAGCTTATTGACCATAAGCTCCAAATCTCACAAGGAGAAAAACCAAACAAGAACCAATAAATATGGTGCAAGGATGCAATGGTTTGAGCTCTCTACGAACGATACGATCAAGCTATTCATCGAGAGCCCCCCTTGATAGTACGCCAATCAATCCTATAACCCGCTCTCCCAACTATCACCATGAGACCGGTAAAATAAAAAACCTATCAAGGGGAAACATTTGCCTTGCACATAGTCCACTTGAGCTAGATGATGATGATCTTGACTCCCTCAAGTTGGACCACCTTTCTTGATTGCATTGGCTCGGTGAAGACTAGTACATTTCTCCCCCATACTCCACTACGGGTGGGCCACTCTTTGGAACATGTTCACAAGTCCATTGTCACCACAATGGACGGCAAGCTTCAAGAACTTTATCTTTTCGTGATGCTTTACTTGAACTTGCACATCGCAACCTAACCCCACAAAGAACTCTCACGAAGACCATGGGTTAGTACAGAAAGCGTAATTGACAATGCTTACCATACCAAGGGATCACTTGATCCCTCTCGGTACATCTTCTACGCTTTGTGTGGTGATCAACTTGATTAACTCTTTGACTTAGTCTTGATCAACCTTGAATCTTTCCAACTTTCTTCATTTGGATGATGTCTTGAAGGTAAACATGAATGATCACACACTCTTCTTCTTCAAGACATGCTTGCAATAAGCTCAACACTCACATGACCAATATTTGGATAATTCCTTAATAGCACCTTGGTCATCACAAACTCTCCTTGAAACCAACAAGTGGACTCCAAGAAAAGCCTATGGACAAACCCTTCAAATATAACTCAAGGCAACCATTAATCCATAGAGATTGTCATTAATTACCAAAACCAAACATGGGGGCACCGCATGTTCTTTCAACATGAACAGAAAATACTCGTCGGTGGCCAGGTACAAAGTAACTTAAAGAAAATCAAGTCATAGTATTAAACGTAGGCACATGATAGATATTAGGATGTTGCATGGATGATTTTTAAAATTTAATAAGGTAATTAACAAGGATACATCCACTAGCCGAGGTTCCCAAATTACTGTAGACATGTATTATGTATGTTGAGAGACATGTATATTTTTAAGAACTCGCCTCTCATCTACAGTCAACCCCCTTGCCACGGGTCCTTAAAGGAACTATGGGTTATTAAGGTGACCTTGCGCATCAACTGAAACAATGCATTAACATTATGAATACCTGTTATCCTCATATTATAGCTATCCCCATCGATATCCCAGTCCCTCACACTCGAGGTCTCAGATCATGTGCATATGACTTGCAAGTTCGACCATAAAAAATACATCAAAAACACAATTTGTTCATATCTGAAATCAAATTATGTGAGCCCTAGTAATGAGCATTGGGCATAACAAAGTCATAGCAACATCATTTCTCAAAAAATCATTACACCAGGGATCATCCCCCCATCAATATAATATCTAGTACATAATCAATCTCATCCAATTCACATCCATCCCATGTGCCTACAACGGGTTACACACACACGGTTTGGGAGAGCATGATGACGATTTTGGAGAAGGGGTTAACGGTGTGGATGGTGAATTATCCCCATCTCCAAAGGCAAGATCCTGTCTCTAGCAACCATTTGGGATGAAGAATAATGGTGTCCATGCTTCCACCTCACAAAAAAATTCAATGATAAATCTGAGGAGCGTGTCAGGATAATATAAAGCATGGGACATCGAGGGCCATCAGGGGACACCCGCACCCTAGGTGTAATGCCCCATATGTAATACTTTCCAATAATGGCAATAAAGCTTCCTCTTTTGATCCTTGTCATTATCCTTGGGGGTTCTTGTCATTTATTTCTTTGCATTGCCATATCATTTTTTTGCATCATTGCATTGCTCATCATCATATCATCATGGCATACTAGTTTACTTATTGTTGAGTGAGAGTGAGGGCTTGTGATTTTGTAGTGTTTGAGGTCCCCCTTCTCCCTCTTCTTCTTCTTCTTCTTCTTCTTCTCCTCCTTCTTTTCTTTTCTGGCCTCTTCTTTGCTCTATTATGCAAGCCACCTAGCCAAGTGCCTTAATGGTTCTTTCTTCTCCTATAAATCTTGCACCATGTGAACAACCTCTCCACCAAGTATCAGCCCTTTTGAAAATGATTTGGTTGGGTTTTAAAATATCAAGAGTTTGAACCATATTCAAACTCCTTTTATTTTTCTGCCTCTAAAAATGTCCAAGTCAATTTATTTAAACAGGGCATAAATCACTGAGCATGGGGATATTTTTCTTTCCCCTAACTCTTCTTCTTTATTTCTGTGCTTTTCTTTTTCTTTTCTGCCTGAAGAAATAAAAGGAAAAGGAGAAAAGCAGCAGCCAGCGCAGTCACCTGGGCCTCCTCCTCCTTCTATCTTCCCCCAGGCACATCTCCTCTTTCTCTCCGCAGCGCAGCCCAACTCCACCCGCAGGCCCAGCCAACAAGCGCAGCCGACGCGCCATGGCCTTTTCGCGCCTGGCCCCACCTGTCTGTGGCACAGGGCCACGTCGCTGTCTTCCTCTGTCAGCCAGAACAGAGCACGCCCGCGCTCACCGTCGCGTCGTGAGTTCACGAACGTCGAGGCCATCGCCGGCCCCTTTTTAAACCCGCAACTCATCCTCTCCCTCCTCCTAGGGTTCCCCTTTCCCCTCGTCGCCGCCTAGAGAGCCGAGCACCCCTAGATCCGTCGATCCCATCGATGCCCGAGCGCATCTGAGAGCGCGACCACGTCGCCGGCGAGCTCCTCGTCGACCGCAGCCTCGCCAACGTTGTCTATCAGCTTCACGACGTTGACTCCTTCGCCTACGTCGACTACGCGGACCCGATCGCCTCCACGTCGAGCTCTTCTTCCTCTTCTTCCTCTCCGGTGGCCGTAGGTGTTCGAGACGCGTCGTCGTCGACTTCGTCCACGACTGGGCCAGCCGAGCACTCCGCCATGCTCATGGTGAGCTCCTCTCTCTCCCCGTGCCCTTTTCCCCTTTCTGCGTGCCCTCTAGCCCCTAGTTCCCCAAGCGCCGATCGCGTCGCCGTCGGACCTCGTCGTCGGTGAGTGTTCCGACCCCTCTAGGTCGTGCCGTCCGTTCGCTTCGTCTAGTCGCGTAGGATCTTCCTGTGCAGTCGCCGTGCCGCCCAGGGCTTTGCATCGCCTCGCCGTCGCTCCGTCACCGGCGTGCTGTTGTTGCTCGCCGCCGGTGCTGTAGTGCTCCGTAGGTGCTGTTAGTGTGCTGGTTCGATGCGGAACTCCTCAAGGACCATCTCGCACCCCTCCGCCGTGCTGTTTGGTCGCCGGAGCAGCTCCGACGAGACCAGTGCTTCCCCTGCTTGCTGCTTCTTGTGTCTATTCTTCAATTATGCTACCTGTTCTCTGTCGAGTTCAGTTCAGTAGCGTAATGGTTTGTCTCCGCCAGTTATAGCGAGCGGTAGTGGGTTCGATTCCTCGCGGGCGCAGTGGATTTCACCCCTTTTTGCATTTTCGCCTGAGGCTAACACCAGGGCCCCACCTGCCAGCCTCACAGCACCATCTCCACCAGCGCGCGCACCCACGCTACCAGCTCAGCCCCGTCGGGCCCCTCTATCAGTGGCTTGGGCTAGCAAGCCCTGGGTCGCTCTGGACCCTGGCGTCTGTTTGTTTTATTTTATTTTTCTGTTTTTCTTTTTCTTTTCTGTTTTTCTTGTTTATTTAATATCTGCATATATATGCTTCTGATGAATTTGAGTTATATATGAAAAGTGCTTAGAATTTTATGTAGATTATGAATATGCTACTTGCTGCCATGTTTAAAAACATTTAAAATGTTGTTTGAATTTAAACTTGTTTTAAATATGCTTAAACTTGTAAAAATCATAACTAAATATATATAACTCCAAATTTAATAAACTTTATATGCATTTGGGGTAGAAAAATCTGTAGAATATTTTGGTGTTGTTGTTTAGCATGTTTGACAACTCTATCATAGAAGTTTTCAGATCTATCCCGAATGCAAATAAATTAATATGGGAGTTTCTGGATATTGTTGTTATTTAATTCCAACCCATTTAAATGTGCTAGCATATTGCTGTTATGTTAGTTGCACCCTTGCCATGTTAACCAACTCCTAAAACCTTGGTGGTTGCTTGTTTGGATAATCAACATAAACTTCTTAAGTTGTTCCTTTGCTTGTTTCATGCTTGTGTTTGATCTTGCTTTGTTATGATGTTGTTGCACTCTTGTGACCCCTAGGCCATGCATCATTTCTTTCCATGTTCACATGCTTCATGTTCATGCATCATGTGGTTGAGCATTGCATGTTGATTGATTTTGTTCCGTTGTTGCATTGTTGTGTTTGGTTAGAGCCCGGTAACGATACAGAGTACGAGATTTCTACCGAGGTTGAGTGTGAGGAGTAAGGTTACGTTTCCTTCGAGGATTCAACAGTCAAGATGACCTTACCCAGATGTCACTACTATCTTTGCCTATGCTAGATGTCTTGCTCTTTTAGCTTATTGCCTCGATGCCTATGTATGTTTGTCAGCCTCCTATTGTTGCCATGAAACTCTCTAACCACCCAACCTAGCAAACCTTTGATTGGCTACATAAGCTTCGCTCAGCTCCTCTTATAGCATTGTTAGTTGCAGGAGAAGATTTGAAGATTCTTGCTTCATGATGAAGTTATTGTTGGGATATCACAATATATAATCTGTTAAACTAAATCATCTATATATTCGGAAATGGGTGGAAGGCTAAGCCTTTGCTTGGTGTTTTGTTCCACTCATGCCACCCTAGGAAGTGTTAAACCGGTGTTATGTTCCTTGATTTTGCGTCCCTAACACGGTTGGGGTTTATGGGCCCCCCTTGATAACCCGCTTAGCGCTAAAGCTTTTCCAGCAAGACCCAACATTGGTTTTACATTTGCCTAATAACTAAGACTTGCATAGGGAGTTATAAACCCTTTTCTTAATTAACAATCCGGGCCAGTGCTCCACATGAGTGTTGGTCCAAATTGAGCAGACTGCGGGGCCACCTCGAGGAAACTCGAGGGCTGGTAAAAACCTGTAGGATGACTTATCCGGTCGTGGACTGAGACGAGATACGCGCGGCTACTATCAGGGTGTCGGCACGTCGGGAGGTCTTGCTGGATTAGTTTTACCTTAGTCAGAATATCTTGAGCACGGGATTCCGAGAATACTCGGGTCTTCCCACCTTGGAGTTGCGACTCCGCAGATCGTGAGCTTGTGATGGGCTAAGTTGGGACACCCCTGCAGGGTTTGATCTTTCGAAAGTCGTGCCCGCGGTTATGTGGCAGATGGGAATTTGTTAATATCCGGTTGTAGAAACCTTGACACTATGTTCATAATACACTACCAGCGTGAGTAACCGTGACGGTCGCTTTCCGAAGGGGTTCGGGAAGTGAACACGGTGGGGTTATGTTTGACGTGCTTAGATAGGATCACTTCGTGATCACTTTGGCGATTGCTGGCACTTTCTCTTCTCGCTCTAAACACGTAAGCTAGTGCTAGTGCTGCTGCAAACCTTGTTTAAGCCTTTACCACACCTAAGGCTTTGATAGTATTGCTACCCGGGAACGGGATTGCTGAGTCCTTCGTGGCTCACAGATTCTACACAACACCAGATGCAGGTACCATTGAGAACTACACAGCTGGTGGTTCAGAGTTGTATTGGGAGTTCGATGAAGAACGTGGGCGATACTACGTGTCTTACCCAGAGGATCAGTAGGGCTCTTACTAGGATGATCGGGACCTTGTGTTGCTTTATTTATGGTATCTTTCATTTGGTTCTTCGTCTGTAGTCGGACTCTGATGTTATTGGATGATGTATGTTAATGTATTACATTGTGTGACGTGGCGAATGTAAGCCAACTACTCTTTTACAATTTCATCCCTCTTTTACATGAGTCGTGCAAAGATACCATACTTGAGATCATTCTAGTATGAGATTATGCCTTTAAGTCATGCCTCGACACGTAGGAGGTATAGTCTCATACTGGGCATTACACTAGGCACCCGTGTTGGCCCTTAGGGATGTGGGCGCTTAGGGGGCGCCTCCCCTTGGCCCAAGTCTAGGTCCTAGATACCTATTTTGATGTCCTCCTTCCATATTTCTTTTTTATTTTTCCCGAATACTTTCCTACACAGAAAGATTATAACATGGAAATTTTGCTAAAAACAACCTCAGCCTTGATTATTTTTTATTCACTAGAGCAATTTTTGATTCCAAAAACCAATCAAAAATGTTTGAAAATTAGATATGTTTGAGCCGTATTACCAACCAAACTTGGTCATATTTTAGGGAGTGCAAGAGGAGACCAAGATCTACACTTTCACCAAAGAAAATTTGAATTCCCCTTGATCCTAGGTGGATCTTGTTCTTATTGGAGTTGTTGGGCACTCCTAGATAGTTGGAGTCCTTACATAAACTTCCTTGTTGTGGTGTGCTCCAGAGAAGTTTGTGAAGATTTTGGGAGCCTTCAAGTCCAACCACGAGCATTTCGAGTCTCATCCATTGGGGCCACTCAAATGATAATAGGATGAGCGATTGGTGGCATTCATAAAGGTTTGGCACCCACGCCTCTCCAAAGTAAATTAGCACTCCCCAAGAGTGTGAACTTGGAGATATATCATCTTCTTCAATTTCTGGTTAATTCTTTTCCACACCTTTTTTACTATGTGTTAGTGCTTGCTAGCTAACTTGTTGTCCTTTTTAACTTGTTGTTTGCTTGCTTCTTGCACCATATAGATTCTTCTCACTGTATACATCAAGAGAACATACTTTACCCACACTATCCAAATTTGCGTAGGAAACTTAAAAAAATTACAATATCCTAATCATCTACCCTCTAGTCGGCCCTTTAATCCTTCACTTTGGCAATGGTCAAGAGCCAGTCTCCCTTGCAAACCTAGGCGTTAAAGAGGCATGACCCATTGGACATGTCACATGTTGTGTGCGATGAGCTAGAAGACGTGGCATATTTTCCGGATGCCACCCCGCCAAAAGTGTTCATGTAGTTGACTACACTAGGCAAGCGCCCGACGGTAGACAACCTCGCGAGGCGAGGATGGCCTCACAATCCACCATGTTCTCTATCATTCCGCTCTAGATGTTGCCGCCCATATGATGGCCTACTGCGCCTTCTCACAGGAAATTGGGGCCGAGGTCCTACAACAATTCAAACTTCCTAACACGCTCTTCCCTTCAGTAGTCGTACTCCGCTCGTGGACTTGTGGCAGGCGGGTTGCGCCGCCATGCCCAAAGTTCACTGCATGCATAGTGTGGAACTCTCTTGTGCAATTGGTTTGGTGGAAAACTTGGAAGGAGAGGAGTGAAGGGATCTTCCAAAACATGGATTCACCCATCAACCAAGTGGCCTCGCAGTTCGTCACAAGATGAATGACTGCCACGTCATCGGTCTTTCAAAGTGGCCTCGCAGTGATTGTGTTTTTATTTTTTGGGGTTCCACCCACTTGCACTCATGTTTCCGCCATACCTCTGTAACGCCCGGATAATCAGGCTACAGTAATTCCACGTTGATGATGCCACGTCACCTTGGTTATGGTTATTAAACTCGCATTGATTCGAAACCAAGATCAAATTTCAAATTTAAAATAAAGACAAATATAAAAGTTTTCGAATATTAAAACTAAAATGTTCGGAGTGAACCAAATATTGCAAAGGTAATTATGGTGGAGAAACCACACCTTTTTAAAATTCTTAAATAATATGAAATGAATAAAACAACAACAAAAACAATTATTTAAATACCGTTTGTAATTAATAAAATGTCAACAATTTATTGAGGAATGGACTTTTTGGGTGTGGACGAAGTTGAAATTACTAATTTATATTATAAGTATATATTTTACTAAAACTAAAATAATAGGATACAAAACTATAACAAAAAGAAGCAAAATAGATAAAAGGTAAAGAACAAAACAAAAGAGAGTCCCACCCCCGGGGCCACGGCCCCGCAGGCCGCCAGGCCGCCAGGCCGGCCCATCAGCCGCGCCCATATCCACTCCACAGCCCCCGTGACCTAACCCCCGCGTGACCCCTACTTCCCCCCCCCTCCCCGATCGATACCCCACTCCCTCGTCCTCCCACACCGCCGCCACCACACAACACACAGCCGGGAGAGGAGCTCCCTCGTGCCCGACGCCGTGCCAGTGAACCCTCGAACCGCCCGCTGCCTACCCCGGCATCCCGCCGTCGCCGGGCCTCGCGAGCGCGCCCGCGCCCGAGGAGCCGTCGCCTCCTGCCGTCGTCGTGCCTCACCTCACCTGCGCTCGTCCCCGACCTCCTCCTCGTCGGACCACGTCGACGCCGTCGTCCCTGTAACCCACACCGAGCACCACTGCCCGTGCCCTACGAACTCCCGTGAGCGCCCCATCCATCCATCCCCTTTTCCCTGCACTCGCCGCGCTCGTCTTCCAGCGCTGCCCGCTCGCCACGGCCGCATCGCCGCGTCGGCGCCCGCTCGCCTGGCCGCGCCCCGCGCCTCGCTCCCAGCCCGAGCTCCGCCGCTCGCCACCCCCGCATCGCCCCGATTGCGCCCTGCCGCTCGGGCCCCGTCTTCGACCGCGCTGCCACCGGCGTCCCTCCTTCGACTGGTTGTGCCCGCCGCCGGCGCCTCTGCGCGCGCGTGCAACCGCAGCTGGCCAGGGCCAGTGCCCAGTTGGACCGGCGCGCTGCTCCTGCCTTTGCCTCGCCCCGCCGCGGTGGCCACACCCCGCCGCGCCCCGGCGGCCATCGCTGGCGTGCCCGGGTCTGCCCCGTTGGGCGCCTGGCCTCGCCCGCCCCGTAATCGTGGCTTCGCCCGTGCCCGATAAGGCCTCTGTGTCACTGAACGTCGGGGCCCAGCCCCTGGTACTTTTTTCTAAAAAAAAGAAAGAAGTTAAAAAATAATATATATAATAAAAATAATTAAAAATATTAATAAATAACAAGAGGTTTAATTAATTAATTAATTAATTAATTACTTAATTCTGTTTAGACTAACCTAAACACTAATTAACTTAATTAACTGTTAATTATCTAAACAGTCAATGACAGGTGGGACCCACTGGTCAGGTTGACCAGTCAACCATGCTGACGTCAGCATGATGTCATGCTGATGTCATAAATCCTTTTTCGAATTAATTTAATTAGTATTAAATTCCAGAAAGTAATAAAAACTTTAGAAAATCATATCTTTTTAACCGTAACTCGGAAGAAAATACTTTATACATGAAAGTTGCTCAGAACGACGAGACGAATCCGAATACGCGGTCTGTTCGTCCGCCACACATCTCTATTATACTGAACATGCAACATTCCCCCTCCGTTTCATCTGCCCGAAAACGCGAAACACCGGGAGTACTTTCCCGGATGTTTTTCATCCTTGCCAGTATCACCTCCTACTGCGTTAGGTCACACGTAGCACCGCGTATTTCCATGTTATGCTTTGTGATGCTATGGTTTGCTCTGTTATTTATTTGTTTCCCCTTCGTTGCTTATTTTTGGTAGACTCTGATACTGTGATAGACCCCGAGACCATTGATGCTTCGGTGTTCAACTACGGCTGCGCTTCCGAAGATTCCTTTCGTCTGCAGGGCTTCCAGG
>LR738709.1:378246243-378302863 GCA_902687465.1 Secale cereale | reverse complement strand
GAGACCCCACTCCCTCGTCCTCCCACACCGCCGCCACCACACAACACACAGCCGGGAGAGGAGCTCCCTCATGCCCGACGCCGCGCAAGTGAACCCTCGAACCGCCCGCTGCCTACCCCGGCATCCTGCCGTCGCCGGGCCTCGCCAGCGCGCCCGCGCCCGAGGAGCCATCGCCTCCTGCCGTCGTCGTGCCTCACCTCACCTGCGCTCGTCCTCGACCTCCTCCTCGTCGGACCACGTCGACGCCATCGTCCCTGTCACCCACACCGAGCACCACTGCCCGTGCCCTACGAACCCCCGTGAGCGCCCCATCCATCCATCCCCTTTTCCCTGCACTCGCCGCGCTCGTCTTCCAGCACTGCCCGCTCGCCACGGCCGCATCGCCGCGTCGGCGCCCGCTCGCCTGGCCGCGCCCCGCGCCTCGCTCCCAGTCCGAGCTCCGCCGCTCGCCACCCCCGCATCGCCCCGATTGCGCCCTGCCGCTCGGGCCCCGTCTTCGACCGCGCTGCCACCGGCGTCCCTCCTTCGACTGGTTGTGCCCGCCGTCGGCGCCCCTGCGCGCGCGTCCAACCGCAGCTGGCCAGGGCCAGCGCCCAGTTGGACCGGCGCGCTGCTCCTACCTTTGCCTCGCCCCGCCGCGGTGGCCACACCCCGCCGCGCCCCGGCGGCCATCGCTGGCGTGCCCGGGTCTACCCCGTTGGGCGCCTGGCCTCGCCCGCCCCGTAATCGTGGCTTCGCCCGTTCTCGATAAGGCCTCTGTGTCACTGAACGTCGGGGCCCAACCCCTGGTACTTTTTTCTAAAAAAAGAAAGAAGTTAAAAAATAATATATATAATAAAAATAATTAAAAATATTAATAAATAATAAGAGGTTTAATTAATTAATTAATCAATTACTTAATTAATTCTGTTTAGACTAACCTAAACACTAATTAACTTAATTAACTGTTAATTATCTAAACAGTCAATGACAGGTGGGACCCACTGGTCAGGTTGACCAGTCAACCATGCTGACGTCAACATGATGTCATGCTGATGTCATAAATCCTTTTTCGAATTAATTTAATTAGTATTAAATTCCAGAAATTAATAAAAACTTTAGAAAATCATATCTTTTTAACCGTAACTCGGATGAAAATACTTTGTACATGAAAGTTGCTCAGAACGACGAGGCGAATCCGAATACGCGGTCCGTTCATCCGCCACACATCTCTATCATACCAAACGTGCAACATTCCCCCTCCGTTTCATGTGCCCGAAAACGCGAAACACCGGGAGTACTTTCCCGGATGTTTTTCATCCTTGCCAGTATCACCTCCTACTGCGTTAGGTCACACGTAGCACCACGTATTTCCATGTTATGCTTTGTGATGCTATTGTTTGCTCTGTTATTTATTTGTTTCCCCTTCGTTGCTTATTTTCGGTAGACTCCGATACTGTGATAGACCCCGAGACCATTGATGCTTCGGTGTTCAACTACGGCTGCGCTTCCGAAGATTCCTTTCGTCTGCAGGGCTTCCAGGCAAGCCCCCCCCCCTTGATCACCAGATATCGCCTATTCTCCTCCCTCTTACTCTTGCATTAGTTTACTACTGTTGTCGATTCGATAACTCCTATTCTGATGCATAGCCTGTCATTGTTGCTACCACTGTTGATACCCTTACCTGTTATCCTAATGCTTAGTATAGGATGCTAGTTTTCCATCAGTGGCCCCACATCCTTGTCCGTCTGCCATGCTATACTATCGGGCCGTGATCACCTCGGGTGGTGATCACGGGTATATACTATATACATACTTTACATGATACATGATGTGACTAAAGTCGGGTCGGCTCATTGAGTACCCGCAAGTGATTCCGATGTGGGGGCTGAAAGGACAGGTGGCTCCATCCAGGCAGTGGTGGGCCTGAGTTCCCGACGGCCCCCGAGTGGATCTTTGTGGCGGAGCGACAGGGGCAGGTTGAGACACCCAGTCGAGAGGTGGCCTGGCCCTGGTCGTTGTCCGCGGTGATTTTCATAATAACACGCTTAACGAGTTTGGATATTTGATCTGAGTCTGGCCATTTGGTCTATACGCACTAACCAGCTACGTGGGAATAGTTATGGGTACTCGACGTCGTGGTATCAGCCGAAGCCTTCTTGACGTCAGCGACTGAGCGGCGTGCGCCGGGTTGGACCGCGTAACGCAACTTCCTTAGAAATGGAGGTTGCTAGGTCTGCTCACCGGCCGCGTACGCAACGTGCAGGTGTGCGTTGGGCGATGGGCCCGGACCCCTGCGCGCCTAGGACTTAGACCGACGTGCTGACCTCTCTGCTGTGCTTAGGTAGGGCTGCGACGTGTTGATCTTCCGAGGCCGGGCATGACCCTGGAAAGTGTGTCCGGCCAGATGGGATCAAGCGTGCTGGGTTATGTGGTGCACCCCTGTAGGGAAGTTAATCTATTCGAATAGCCGTGTCCCTCGGTAAAAGGACGACCCGGAGTTGTATTCCGACCTCTTGACAACTAGAACCGGATACTTAATAAAACACACCCTTACAAGTGCCAGAGATAACTCGGTGGTTGCTCTCCCACAGGGTGATGTGCGGGAGGATCGCCGAGTAGGATTATGCTATACGTTGTTACCTGGTGAACTTACCACCTATTCCATTCTACTGCTGCAAGACGGAGGCTGCGAGCAGCGAGGATACTTGTTACTTTCTAGCTACCCTCATCTTCTGCTGCAAGATGGAGGTTACGAGAAGCGTAGTCTTCGATTGGATTAGCTATCCCCCTCTTATTCTGCTTTCTGCAGTTCAGTCCACAGATATTACCCCTTTACACATATACCTTTGCATATGTAGTGTAGATCATTGCTTGCGAGTACTTTGGATGATTATTCACGGTTGCTGTTCTCCCTCTTTTCCCCATTTGTCCCTACTTCTCGGATGACGCAACCAGATGGTGGAGCCCAGGAGCCAGAGGATCCCGATGATGTTTCTACGTGGAGTTCGGCTTCGAGGAGTAGTTAGGAGGTCCCACACAGGAGGCCTTGCCTTTTCGATCGTTGTTATTTTTGTGCTAGCCTTCTTAAGGCAAACTTGTTTAACTTATGTCTGTACTCAGATATTATTGCTTCCGCTGACTCTTGTGTTTTCGAGCTTTTGTATTCGAGCCCTCGAGGCCCCTGGCTTGTAATATAAAGCTTGTATTATTTTAATTTGTGTCTAGAGTTGTGTTGTGATATCTTCCAGTAAGTCCCTGATTTTGGTCGTACACATTTGCATGCATGATTAGTGTATGGTCAAATCGGGGGCGTCACAACCTCTTATTTGAGATTAATGAAAAGTTGTGTTGTTAGCATTTTCATCAAAAAGTACCAAGTTTAAAAGGACAAATCCTTAACATTTCATAGTTAAGTGCGACAATTATCAATTTCAAAGTATATAGTGACATATCATCGAAGTCTCATGTATGGAGGAGGTAAATGCCAAGTTCCTCGTCCCATTTGGAACACATGAACTCAAAACGTAGGAATAAGATAAATGCAGAAACTGAAATGACGTGAATATCGTGTTCGTACATGAACTAAAGCTACATGGAAACTGCAAAACTGTCGTCTAGATATCACTTGGGAAAAACACAAAAATTGCAGACACAAAGAGACGAAAACATGAGGAGGGACCTCAGGTTTGTTTTCCAAAACTTCATATGGTATAGCCCATCCTATGAGAATTTCTAGAAATGTACTCCCACTTTCCATAATATAAGAATGTTTTTGGCATTAGCGAAGGGAGTAGGTTAGTAATTTTGTTGTCAAAACGGCACCAAATGAAAATTTTCTATAGAAATCCCATCATTCAAAATTCCTAGGTTTTCTCTTTGTTCAAAACAGGGCCTGGTGTTTTTCGAAGAAGAAAAAAGAGGCCAATCAAACTAAACTAGCCCTCGTGTCGGAGATATTGACCATGGGTGTCTTCGTCGACCACCCATGGCGTTTCAAGACATTAAGGCCGACTGCCCCCTTTGGCCGACTGCGCATCAGGCCTCATCCTAGGGCCGCCAGGCCTCATGAGCCGGCTGCTGGCAGGCGGCGAACTATCAACAGGCGGTTTCGGAGGAGCCGACATCCAGCGGACGGCCCCGCGTCTCCTCCTCAGAGTGCGTGTCGGGGATTCATGACAAGACAAGGGCATGGCCATAGTAGAGTCTGCTACCCCGGAATCCAGGGTAGCGTGGCTACAGTGTGGGTGTACCGTGCGGACACCCCTTGGCCGGCGCGTCACTGTAGCCACGTTGCCTATGACCTCGCCCAGGGTCAGAAGAAGCCACGATCCCACGATCGGGAGGCGGTGCGGCCTGCAGGCGGCATGCCCTACCATTTAGTGGGCCACTAGAAGGCGGTCGGCCTCTAGCAGGCGGCGTAAGGGATGGGCCGCCCTCTGGCAGGCGGCCTGCCGTTCCCTTGAAGTCTGGACTCCATTAAGATGACAAGATGAGGCGTGGCAATAATGTACGACTGCTAGACGGCGGTACTATAGCCACGCCCTCCTCAACGACGCCTTCATCAGCAAAAGGATGTCAACAGTAGAATGCAGTCACCCTGGCCCGCATGCGGCGGGCCCACCTGACGGACACGTCTTCGACAGCCGGCGGGGTCCACCAAGCGACGGGACCCGGCAGCCGGCGGCCGGCGTCCAGAGACGCTGACGGTCGGGACCCGCACCCGGCCAGATTATTATTGTAGCCCCGGGGTAGGCCTATATACCCCCCCCCCCCCTCCGGGTTTCCCCATGCAGGGGGATCGATAGAGAAATATATAGAAGAAACCCTAGCCACCACCAACATTCCTAGAATGAGAGAGAGCTAGCCCTACACTTCTTCCTCCTCTAGACGACACAACTCAAGGAGCAACCTTGTAGCTACCATAATGACGATAGTCATGACGCGGAGTCCCCGCAGAGTAGGAATAGGGATGTTATGAGCATCGAACCTGGGTAAGATCCGTAGGCGTCCCAAGTTCCGACTTATCCCGCTTCTAGAGCCCGACGACGTTCTCTTGTCCCATGCATGATAAGCCATCATTTTGACATATGTTGCACCCAACCCCCAACACCTCGAATGGCCACTCCTACTTGTCAGGATTGGATTTGGGATTCGTGGAGCGGACCACGCGCGCGCTCTCTTTGCCCTCCTCCCCGCTTCGCTCCCGCCACGGCTGCAGATGGCGACGGCCACCGCCTCCACGTCGCTCCGCCCGCCGCCGTCCCCGTCCCCGCCTCGGCTTGCGGTTGCGCCCTCTTCAGCTCGCGCCTCTGTTCTTCTCCTTCGGTCCTTCCCCAGCGGGCTCAAGGGTTCTCTGACCGTTTGCTTTCTTCCTTTAATCCATTCTGTACTGGCTAGGGGTCGCTGCGCCAATGGTGCTGGGGGATCCCTACGCATTCATCTCGGAGGAGAGCCTTCCACGCGCATCCGCGGAAGAGGTTCGTGCTGTGCGCTTGCTCTCTGTTTTCTTTCAGTTTGGTTCTCTTGTGTATACTGGATGCTTTCCGGTTTGAAGGAACGACATTTTGTCTAAACTGGTTTAACTTATTTCTCTAATTACTAAAGGACAGTTCATGTTACCTGCTTAGCTGAAACTGTATGGGATTGGGAGATACATCATACATGAGTTGGGGAAATTTTTGTACCATGCACAGTTTCCAATTTGTACTTTTGCAGTGGTAATAGCATTGTTTACATTCACTAAATGTGAGTGTGGAAATTTAACTAGATGGGCCCTACAGCGCTAAACAGGTTAGCAAGCATGACCAATGCTAGAAAGTCATAATATTTTTGCTAATGATGGAAACTTCTGGTTGTTGTATAAGTATTTTCATTCTATGTTTGTTCATGAACTCTTATACTACCATGTACTCCCTCTGTCTAAAAATGTAATTAGTGTCAAAAAACGTCTTACATTTTGAGACAGAGGGAGTACATGTGAGTCATTATGTGATTTTGCTTTCGAACGTTTTATTTTTCGATTAGAGAATGCATGGGACTAGATGGTGTGACGTGGAATTCCTGTTGTTCGGTAAAAACTTATGATTTCAATACAAAACAGGAACACTTTGTTATGCGCAGCCGTTAAAGGCCCTGAAGAATCCTTCAAGAAGACCATTGAAGTGGATAGGCTGATTGATATGCTTAGAGATGCAAATCCCAGTGAGGTAATCATGCTGCATATCTTCAGTTTTACTGATCTTTCTTGTCACAACAAGCTACAATTCCTTTCCCTATATTTCAGTGTTGAATTAGATTTGTTGTATATCATCAGTTCATTCAATATGTAAACCTTTGGCTCATATGTTCTTCGAGTATCCTCCCCGTGCTTATTTCATAATCGGTAGAACCAAGCTTGGCATTGGTTGGTTGGTGACATTTGATTAGCAACTTAAAGTATAGGAAATCCTTATGAGCTATCAAATTTGCCTTCTTTTTTGTGTGTGTGTATGTTGAGAGTGTTCGAAGTGTGCCCAAATATGCCGCTAGATTTTATTAGTATGCCTAGTATATTTCAGGTATGATATGATCTGTTCAATTGACAAATCTTTGAGTGTCTTAATTTTATCGTTTTACATAAATGTACCAGATGAAGAACTAATGTACCTTCTTACATGCAAACAGCTTGATCTAATAGTGGTTGAAAATATTCTAGCGTTCAGTGAGGGTTTCTGGGTTCGGCTGGCTGCTCGGATTGATCTATGCAAATCGGATGATGATAAAGTATGGTTGCACATCTGGATTTATTTTTACTAATTACAGTTATTGTATTTTTTATCATCAATTTTCTCACTTTTTATTGCGTCCATCTCCCATTTGTTTTTCAGAAAGATTATGAAGAACTGGCAGAGAATGTCATGAACATAGTTGACCGTGTCGTCCACAAGACTGATGTAAGAGCCATGTTCTTTCATGGATATCCTCATTTAAGTGCTACTGTCTGCCACTTGATGTGAATTCCTCAAGCCTTTGTATTTTCAATATGATTGCTACGTGTTCCTTGCATGCTGCTAATTTAATCCCTATGATTCAGGAGAAGATTGAACAGTCGACTGATGTTCTGAAGGCAATTATTAGTCCTGTAATGAATGAAGGAGAAGATGCGATGTGGCCACCAAGAAATCCGGAGGCTCTCAAATTGATGGAGAAAGTAAGCACAAATCTCTTGTTCTATACAGTAGTTGCTTTTCACATTATAATTGTCAAATGTGATAATCAGTGCAAGAATATGGACATCTGTACTTCTTATATAATTTAATTTCAATCATGCTTTACGCAAGTTTCTTTTATCAATTCCAAAAGAAGTACCTGCAGTTACTTTCTTGAAACTGAAATGTTTGGGCTCCAAAGATGTGTATGTTAAAATGTAATTTTAAGCCATACTATTATTTTACCTTGTTCTCCATATTGTGCTCTGATTTTTAATATCTTCTTGACATCCCCAGGAAATATCAAACAGAGAAAAAGAAGGACAGCTAGATGAGAGTTTTCTGTCAGAAGTTAATGCTCAGCTGAGGCAAGTAAGTGGTACTATTTATTGCTTTCTAGGTTTGAGTTGTTTTATATTATTATATAACGTGGATTATTCTTGATATTAGTAATATTTACATGTGTTTAGGCTAAAGACGAAGTAGATAAGCCAGGGCTTCAAGTAATGCTGCAAAAGGTGTTGCAACTATATGCTTCCAACTTTCTCCGAAAGCGCAGTTACGCTTATAAAGGTAATCCTTTCTTTATGTCTTCCCAGCTACAAATATTGAGAAATAACTGCGTCTTTTGGTTGAGTTTTGAGTGCCTGTGTTGACATTCTCAGGGGGAGAGGTTGTAGTGCCTGAAAAGTTTCTTGAATCGATAATAGAGGGTATGAATTTTACCCAAGAGATTGTTTATATTGTGTCTATAATCACCGCCTCTGATATGTTGAGTTTGCGCAATGCAGCTCCCGAAAATGACTGGAATAGGCTGTTGCTTGATGGACTTACAGTTGGAAAGGGAGATGTTTCACTAGAAGAATTCTACGCTGTTACCAAGAAGAGAATTGAGAGAATCTTGATTCGCACGGTAAGATTCATAACCTCCTGAGTTCTATATGTAACTATTTTAACTTGCCAGTGCCTTGCCCTGAGCATCCCCTCACACAATTTTGTCTCTGTAATTTTTATTTCTATTTTTGACAGGAAGGAGGTTCTTATCAACAACGGGTACTTGTCGAATATATAAAAGAGATACAAGCTAGAGCAGAGGAAATAGTGAACCGGCTTCAAGGCCCAGCTGTGTAACGTTTATGGTACATTTGTAATTTCAGAACCAGTTATATCCAGTAAATGAGAAATAATGATTCTATAATTTAGCCATTTTTTTACTAGTAGAAGAATATTTTGTGGTAATCAAACTCTTTGTCGGCTCACCTGACGCATGGAGGGTTCTGTACTAGAGATTCCCAAGCTTAATACTCGTCACCCTCAAGCACCTACATGTCATCTCTGTTTTACAGGCATTTAGTTTGACAGCACATCCACTATTGCAGTATCGATCTTACACGGTTAAAGCACGTGAATTTTTTCTCAAGGTCCCAAACATCCGTGATGAGAGGGAACAGCGCGGACTGGTTACTTGCTCTATTGTTCATAAGATTGACAATTGTTGCGCAATCCAACTCGACCCATACTCGCCCATTGTAGGTTGTAATATTTGTTTAGCAAAGTTAAGCCGTGCAGGATAGCTGTAAGTTCAGCTTCCTCCGGGCCAGTGCAAGGTTTCAAACGCTGTCCGCAGCTCAGTGCGACCACTCCCAGGTGGTCTTTGACAACAATTCCAGCCGCGGAATCCCCGGTGCTTGGCAGAAACGCCGCATCTGTGTTCAGCTTCCAAATACCCTCAGACGGCGGATCCCACTTACACCCAATCGCTAACCTGGTGTTCTCCGACGACTGCTCTGATTGGACTGTATGAATTCCATCACTAGGACAGTCGAGTACTCTGCTGCTTTTACTCATCTCTCTATGCTGCTTCCCTATTCTGATTTCTTCACGGCGCGAGTCGACTGCCTCGGTGCTCTGCTGGTCGATCAGGAGAGAACCATTCTCGCATTCAGTGCTTGCTGTCTCACCCGTACTGATTTCTTTCCCATATCTAAGCAAGAATTGGACAGACTGCCCTATGGAGGTCTTGACACCAAGATCGCCATAACAGTAGTAGGACCCTTCTTCTCTCTTCCACGTCACACCTTCCTAGGAGATTCTGTAGCCAGTCATTACCTGAACACCGAAAGTTTTCTTCCGAAGGTAAACTCCAGTGCTTCCTAACTCTTCTCTAAGCGCTCTGGCTTTTGTGCACTTTACTACTGCATGGAACTCACCTTCCTTCTCTCTTCCGCAGATGTTACACATATTATCCACCTCAAGCGTCCTCTTCCATTTATTCTCTTTTGTGGACAGCCTTGCCATCTCCATGAAGAGTTAATACTGATGTACTTGTTTTCAAGGAAGCATAACTGACTGCCCTCTTGTAAAATAGCCTTAAGAGGAATCACCTACCTTATCAGTTAGACAATGGATACATTTTTAAAATGTTAGCTTTGTTCATCTAACACCAAAAATGTTTGTTCCCTCAATTGCATAGGTTCCCCTGGTCACTGTTAATCTATTGATCCACCGGTATTTCCTTGGTATTTTCAAGTTTTATACAGAAGTTCATTTTACTTTGGTGAGCATATTTCTTAAAGCTGGGATAGTTAGTCTTTATGGTTAAAACTAGATTTTAAAGGCACTAAATTAGTCAAGATTCATTAGTTCGAATTCGTCCTAGTTGTGTTAAAGGTTTTATTACTGGTAGATCTGATTTATTGTTGTAAGTTGAATAATTCTCTGAGGTTTTATCTTTCCTCATTTTCGTATGGGGCCTTTTCATATTAACGATGCAAAACCAGACATCTCAATTACATGTATTCAGATTTTTTTTTGAACATTCATGTATTCAGATTTGGGGCTGGACTTTACGGATAAACTTTCAACTTGCAGTATGATTTTTTTTTTCAAATAGACTGAAAGATTTTATCAAGCAAAGGTGATTGAGACGACAATCTTAATCATCATGTGAGTGAAATGTTCAAACCAAAGTTTATATCAGGCATATATGTCTAGCTTTATTGGTGTCAGTGAGTTGAAAATAATTGTTTTGCAGGTAATCTATAGGGCCACTGCTTGAATTCGTATGTGGTCTTTACTCACTCCTGCGGAAGCCAGTGAGCCTTTGGTTATTGGGTCTACCTGATGAGAGATGGTAGTTTGGGATAACTACAACCTGGATGGCGGTCCAGTAATACGCTAGGTGTTTAGTCATCTCGTCCTATTTTCATCGGTTGTGGTATTTTTTACCTTTTTATTACTTTTTCAGCCCCGAGAGAGCATGTGATGAACCGTAGACTATTCGGATACTTGGCTTAATAAAGGAGTTGCATGCATCATTCTGATGATGCAGAGGCCTGATGTCTACTACACAACTTTATTTTTGTAGACACGTGTTGGGTCTCCGAGCGCAGAGTTTTGTAGGACATTAGCAAATTTCCCTCAAGTGGATGACCTAAGGTTTATCAATCCGTAGGAGGTGTAGGATGAAGATGGTCTCTCTCAAACAACCCTGCAACCAAATCATAAAAAGTCTCTTGTGTCCCCAACACACCAAATACAATGGGAAATTGTATAGGTGCACTAGTTTGGCGAAGAGATGGTGATACAAGTGTAATATTGATAGTAGATATTGATTTTTGTAGTGGGAACAATAAAAAATAGCAAGGTAGCAAGTAACAAAAGTGAGCACAAACAGTATTGCAATGATGGAAAACAAGGCCTAGGGTCCGTACTTTCGCTAGTGCAATCTCTCAACAGTGCTAATATAATTGGATCATATAACCACCCCTCAATGTGTGATGAAGAATCACTCCAAAGTTCCTATCTAGCGGAGAACATAAGAAGAAATTGTTGGTGGGGTAAGAAACCACCTCAAAGTTATTCTTTTCGATCAATCTTTCCAAGAGTTTGTACTAAAATAACACAAAGTTACCCTTTCCAATCGATCTATCCAAGAGTTCGTACTATAATAACACAAGGTTATCTTTTCCGATCAATCTTTCAAGAGTTTGTACTAAGATAACACAAAGTTATCCTTCCTGATCGATCTATCAAGAGTTCGTACTAAGATAACACCAAAACATATTCAAATTTGTAATACTCAATCCAACACAAAGAACCTCGAAGAGTGCCCCAAGATTTCTACCGGAGAAACAAAGACAAGAACATGCATCAACCCCTATGCATAGATTACTCCAATATCATCGCGGGAATCCGCAAGTTGAGTGCCCAAACATATATCAAGTGGATCAATAGGATACCCCATTGTCACCACGAGTATTCAATTGCAAGACATATATCAAGTGTTCTCAAATCCATAAAAGTATTCAATCCAAAGAAATCTCAAAGGGAAAACTCAAATCATCACAACAAGAGAGGGGGGAACACCATATGATCCGACTATATTTACAAAGCCCGTGATACATCAAGATTGTGCATCTCAAGAACATAAGAAAGAGAGAGAGAGAGAGAGAGAGAGAGAGAGAGAGAGAGAGAGAGAGTAAACACATAGCTACTGGTAAAAATCCTCAGCCCCGAGGGTGGACTACTCCCTCCTCATCATGGTGGCCGCCGGGATGATGAAGATGGCCACCGATGATGATTTCCCCCTCCGGCAGAGTACCGGAAAGGGTCTAGATTGGTTTTCGGTGGCTATAGAGGCTTGCGGCGGTGGAACTTCTGATCTAGGGTTATTTCTGATGGTTTATCTATTTATAGAATTTTTTGGCATCGGTCTCACGTCCGAATGGGCCTCGAGGTGAGCACAACCCACCGGGGCACGGACAAGGGCCTAGGCGCGCCCCGGTGTCTTGTGCCCTACTCCTTCACCTTCTGGTCCTTCCACGAAGCTTCGGGGGCCTCTTTTGTTCCAAAAAAAAATGTCAAAAAGTTTCAGCTCATTTGAAGAACTTTCATTTCTGCACAAAAAACAACACCACGGTAGTTCTGCTGAAAACAGCGTAGTCCGGGTTAGTTCCATGCAAATCATACCAAAACCATATAAAATTGTTATAAACATGGCATGAATACTTCATAAATTATAGATACGTTGGAGACGTATCATCATCCCCAAGTTTAATTCCTACTCGTACTCAAGTAGGTAAATGATAAAAGAAATAACTTATGAAGTGTGAATGCTAGCAAAGTGCACAAGTTTGGTTAATGAAAATTTCAATCACTTTTCCTAGCATCATAACAACAATTCTTTCCTATAAAATTTCTCATGTTTAAAGTAGCAACCAATGCACATGTTAAGGTTCAAACAATGAATTCTCTTGAAACTCAACAACATATGTTCTCAGTCACCAAGCAATTGTAATTCAACTTATTCAACAGAGTTTAAGTAAGAGCTCCACATACTCAACCATCATATAGTCTTCTATGATTGCTAACACTCACCGCATACACATGAGCAAAATGTTTCAACCGGACACATAGAAAGATAGGGGCTTGTAGTTTCACCTCCCAACGTATTCACCTTTGGATGATGTCAACAATAATAACTCATGCTACCCATATTCAGCTGGACATATGTGCCTAGATGTTTCCTCACCACATGATGCTTGTCAAAGGAAAAAAAATAAAAATGAATAGAGAGAAAAACTTTGACTCTTTGCATAAAAGTAAATACTGAAAAGTAAAAGATAGGCCCTTCGCAGAGGGAAGCAGAGGTTGCCATGCGTTTATTTGTTTGTATGCTCAATCCCTTAATGCAAAGGAACGTCACATTATATTGACCCTTATGATAGCAAACTTTAATATGCAGTCTGTCGCTTTTATTACTTTGCCATCACAAGTTCGTACAACGCTCAATTTTCCCTTACACTAAATGATCTAACACTTTTAGAAGCAATTTTTATTGCCTTTTTACACCGATGACAACTTACTTGAAGGATATTTCTCAATCCTTAGGTAGGTATGGTGGACTCTTGAAGATAAGATTTGGGTTTAAGGGTTTTTGGGTGCACAAGTAGTATCTCTACTTGGTGCAGATTTTTTGGCTAGCAAAGATGGGGGGCAAGCACCACATGTTGAAGGATCTATGAAAATATAGCTGCTTTGTGAATATGAACAAACATAAACCATTACATTGCCTTCCTTGTCCAACGTCAACAATTTTGGCATATAATATTTTGATGGGGGCTCGCAATCACAAAAGATTCTCAGGATAGTGTATTTGCATGTGAAAGTTCTCTTCCTTATACTAATTATTCGTGAATTGCTTGTATGACCAATATTGTGATTGTCAAGCCTCAAAATATTTCACTATCTAAACCCAATGTGAAGCTACCACTAGTCATGATATGATTTCAACTTCATGACATTCAATTTATTCAAGAATTTACTCGTAGGATATAAGTGAAGCACAAGAGTAAATGACAAGCTACCCCAAAAAGATATAAATGAAGATCATGAGCATAATATTTCTGTCTCTCAAATTAATCTAAGTGAAGCATGAGAGATTTCCTTCAAAAATACTAAAGCACACCATGCTCAAAAAGATATAAGTGAAGCACTAGAGCAATGGCGCCAGAAAAGAGCTTTGTTGACAGGATGTGAATGCCGCTTACTTAGCCTCCCTGGCAACTATTTGGGGGCTCTATCTTATTTAAAAACTTTCAGATCTAATTATTTTATTAAAACGGAAAGCAAACAAAATAAAATGACATTTCAAGAATAGCACATCTCATGTGAAGAAACAAAAACTTAGGATCAACCAATACTAACCGATAATTGTTGATGAAGAAAGGTGGGATGCCTATGGGGGCATCCCCAAGCTTAGATGCTTGAGACTTCTTGAAATATTATCTTGGGGTGCCTTGGGCATCCTCAAGCTTGAGCTTTGTGTCTCCTTAATTCTTCTCACATCACGGTTTCCCTAAATCTCAAAAGCTTCATCCACACAAAACTCAACAAGAACTCGTGAGATAAGTTAGTATAAAACAATGCAAAACCTTATCATCCTCTACTGTAGCAAATCACTAAAATTATTATTCAACATTGCATATTAAATTCCTCTGCATATTTAATACTCCTATCCTCAAATAGAATCATTAAACAAGCAAACATATGCAAACAATGCAAACATAACAACAATCTGCCAAAACAGTACAGTCTGTAAAGAGTGGAATTGTTCTCATACTACCCTAGCTCTAAAAATTCTGAAAAAATTACCATGTTACAGAGAACTTATCCATGCAAACTTTGTAAAAATTTCAAGATTTTATCACGTTCTGACTATCTAGAGGAATTCATACAACGATAGAAAACCTTCTGTTTTCAAACAACAACATGTATACTTGCAAAATAAGCATGGTAAGGGCTATCATTGACACTTTTATTGAAATAAAAGATGCAAAACATTATTCTAAATACCAGCAAACAAATTATAACAAAATAAATTGACACTCCAAGCAAAACACATATCATGTGACAAATGAAAACATAGCTCCAAGTGAGGTTACCGATAATGTTGGAGACGAAAGAGGGGATGCCGTCCGGGGCATCCCCAAGCTTAGTTGCTTGGATCTTCCTTGAATATTACCTTGGTGCGCCTTGGGCATCCCAAGCTTAGGGTATTTTCACTCCTTATTCTCCTCATATCGATATCTCACCCATAACTTGAAAACTTCAATCACACGAAACTTAACAAAACTTCGTGAGATGGGTTAGTATGATAAAAAAATCATTCACTTTGGGTACTGTCAAAGACAAGATTCATAATTGTTCTCACACAATGCTTACTATAGCATATCATTTCTATAATTTATATTGATAAATATAAGCCATAGAAACTAGAAAACAAGCAAACTATGCACTGAAAACAGAATCTATCAAAAACAGAACATTCTGTAATGATCTGGACATTCACCATACTTCTGCAACTCTAATAATCTTGAAAAAATATGACCACGTGAGCAATTTGTATATTAATATTCTGCAAAAAGAATAAACTTAAAAGAACTCTTTTGTTAAAAATGAGATTTTTTTCGTGAGCGCAAAAGTTTCTGTTTTTCAGCAAGATCAAATCTACTATCACCCAACATGATCCTAAGGCTTTGCTTGGCACTTTATTAAAACAAAAGCTATAAAACATGATTACTGCAGTAGCATAATTATGTGTACACACAAAAACAGTAGGTATAAGTGTTGGGTTGTCTCCCAACAAGCGCTTTTCTTTAATGCCTTTTAGCTAGGCATGATGATTTCAATGATTCATGATGATTTTCTCAAAAAATAATCTCAAAAATGATTTCAATGATGCTCGCATAAAAGATATGAATTGAAACATGCAAAAGAGCATCATGAATCACATGTCAAGCACATTTAAGTCTAACCCACTTCCTATGCATAGAGATTTTGTGAGAAAACAATTTATGGGAGCAAGAATCAACTAGCATAGGAAGGCAAAACAAACAAAACTTCAAAACTTTTAACACATAGAGAGGAAACTTGATATTATTGCAATACCTACAAGCACATGTTCCTCTCTCATAATAATTTTCAGTAGCATCATGAATGCATTCGACAATATAACCATCACATAAAGCATTCTTTTCATGATGCAAAAGCATAGAAATTTTGCTACTCTCCACATAAGAAAATCTATTCTCATGAATAGTGGTGGGAGCAAACTCAACAAAATAACTATCATGAGATTGAAAATTAAAGTCATGATGATAAGTTTCATGGTTATCATTATTCAATATAGCATACATGTCATAACCATAATCATCATAGATAGCAACTTTGTTATCATAGTCAATTGAAACATCCTCCAAAGTAGTGGATTCATCACTAAATAAAGTCATGACCTCTTCAAATCCACTTCCATCAATATAATCATCATAAATAGGAGGCATGCTTTCATTATAGCAAATTTTCTCATCAAAACTTGGGGGACTAGAAATATCATCTTCATCAAACATAACATCCCCAAGCTTGTAGCTTTGCATATCATTAGCAACATGGATATTCAAAGAATTCATATTAACAACATTGCAGTCACGCTCATCATTCAACTATTTTGAGCCAAACATTTTATTGACTTCTTATTCTAACAATTGAGCACAATTTTCCGATCCATCATTTTCAAGAAAGATACTATAAAGATGATCAATAATATCATGCAACCTCAATTCCATTTTTTGTAGTTTTCTTTTATAAAACCAAACTAGTGATAAAACAAGAAACTAAAAGATTTGATTGCTAGATCTAAAGATATACCTTCAAGCACTCACCTCCCCGGCAATGGTGCCAGAAAAGAGCTTGATGTCTAGTACGCAACTTTATTCTTGTAGACACGTGTTGGGCCTCCAAGCGTAGAGTTTTGTAGGACAGTAGAAATTTTCCCCCAAGTGGATGACCTAAGATTTATTGAGGGATTCATGTATTCAGGGGTCCTCGGGCATCCGGGTTGATGAAGTTGGGCCGTATTAGTGGGCCACGAAAAGAAGAAGCAGAAGACTCTCCCCCGTATTCGGTTAGGACTCCTATGTATGTAGAAATGCAAGCGTAGAGTCCGGATGTATCAATTACTTACTCCCCAAGTCACCCATGTAACCCTAGGTCCCCTCTGGTGTGTATATAAGCCAGGGGGTTTAGTCTATAGGGGGGATCATCAACATCACAATATCCTCATAGGCTAGACTTTAGGGTTTAGCCATTACGATCTCGAGGTAGATCAACTCTTGTATTCATATTCGCCCATACTAATATAGCAGGAAGTAGGATATTACCTCGATCGAGAGGGACTGAACCTGGGTAAACATCGTGTCCGCAGCCTCCTGTTACCATCGATCCTCTAAGCGCATAGCTTGGGCCCCCCTACCCGAGATCTGCCGGTTTTGACACCGACAATGGTGATTTCATTGAGAGCTCTGCTGTGCGCTCGCGATAAGCGATCGATGGCTCGTCTCATCATCAGCGACGGGATCACCCTCGGAAACAACTTGGCCATTGGCCAGGTTCTCCAGCTCGGCGGATTCGCTATATGCGCCCGTATGGCCTCAAGGCCGACCGCACTCCCCGCGGTCATCGAGCACCACCCCTATGTTGACTCCAGCCACTCCGATGACGCGACCTCGGCAGATCTCTCGCCCTTAAACGAGCTGCTAGATTGCATCGCCGCCCTGGGGCTTTCATCACCAGGAGATTAGATCGGGCTTAAATCCGGTCATGATGAGATCGATCCCTTCCCGATCCCTCATCTAGTGGCAGTAGTTGAGGACGGAGCCGAAGAGACTTCTCCTCTCGAGACGAAGACCATTACAGTTCGGATCTCTGAACCCATCGAGCCGAACACGCCCCTATCGGGAGGCACTTTATGTTCTTTGAGCTCTGGGACTGCACGGACGAGGAAGTCTTGAACGTCCTCAACCGACGTCGTGTTCTGAGTTTCACAGAACTGTCGTGTTTAGTATAAAAGTACTGCGCAATGGAAAACACTTGGAAAGCCGGGAATACACCTCTCGAACAGTCCATACCCGGACAGTACACTATCAAGGCTAAACAGACATACCCTAGCAGGTCATCTGATAATACGCCTATTGGCAAGAAGAACAAACCTTTTTTAAAGCACAGGTCCGTACTGGACCAACTGCTCGATACACCTTGCCAAATACACACAGCCCCAGACACTGTCCCAAACCATTGCCTTAGAGCGTGTTGGGTACTCCGGCAGGTAGCTAAGAGCGGTGCGGCAATTCTTGCCACCGCCGTATCAAGGGAGAAAGACGTCGGTGTCTTGACTGTCTTCAAGACGTTCTCCTCAAATAACCGCCGCAAGAGAGCGAATTTCGAACTTGCCGAGCTCTACCAAATTAGCTCTACAAGCCCATGGAGCGACACGGTAATCAGTTTTTCTACCGAAGACGCACCCCGAGTCCGGCCGATCCGAGCATCAGCAGCTCTTGTACTAGATCCAATAGTGGATGGCTTCCGACTCACGAAGGTACTTATGGACGGAGGAAGTAGACTGAACCTCATATATGAGGAAACGCTTGCAAAAATGCAGGTCAAAAAATCCCGCATTGAGCACACCAACACAACCTTTAGAGGAATTATACCCAGCCGCGAAGCCCGGTGTTCGGGAAGCATTAAGCTCGATGTAGTATTCGGCACATCCGATAACTACAGATCGGAGGAACTGCTCTTCCACATTGTTCCCTTTCATAGCGGATACCACGCCCTTCTAGGATGGGACGCTTTCTCACACTTTCAAGGTACACCCCATTACGGGTACATGAAGCTTAAAATGCCAGGGCGCAATGGAGTGATCCCATTAACAAGTGATCCGGCACTCCACGCCGAGAACAAGATGACATCCTTAGCCTTAGAGGCATTATCCGAAGCCCTCGCGGCCGAAGAATTAACTATGCTACGATCAAAGGTGGATAAGGACGATGTGATCCTCGCCAAAAGATCGAAGTATACCTCCTTCAAGCCAGCAGATGAAATCATCAAATTCCAAGTGCATCCAACGGACCCTAATAAGAAAACATCTATTGGGGCACAGCTGGATCCGCCGGTAGACAGCACGTTACACACCTTCCTTCAGGAAAATTGGGTTATATTCGCCTGGCACCCTTCAGATATGCCGGGAAGCCCACGCAGGCTGGCCGAACACAGCCTCAATATTATCAAAGGGTTCAAATCAGTCAAGCAGTCACTGCGACGGTTTTCTAAACCCAAAAGACAAGCAATGGGAGAAGAGCTAGCCAAGCTATTGGAAACCGGATTTATCAGAGAAATTAAACACCCGGATTGGCTAGCTAACGTAGTCATGGTACCGAAGAAGGATAAATCCTGGCACCTCTGCGTCGACTTCATAGACCTAAATAAGGCATGTCCCAAGGATCCCTTTCCTTTGGCCCGCATTGATCAAATTATCGATGCAACGGCCGAATACGACTCGTTGTGCTTCCTTGATGCTTACTCCGGATACCATCAGATAAAGATGAAGGAATCCGACCAGGCCGCAACGGCATTTATCACCCCGTACGGTCTTTTCTGTTTCAACACTATGTCCTTTGGACTTAAAAACGCTGGCGCCTCATATCAACACATGATTCAAACATGCTTAGAAAAACAAATCGGCAAAACAGTGGAGGCATATGTTGACGACATAGTCGTTAAGACTAAATACGTTGAGACTTTGGTGGAAAATCTCCGCCTTACGTTTGCCAACCTTCAAGAATATGACGTAAGGCTCAATCCGAAAAGTGTGTTTTCGGCGTTCTAGCCGGAAAGCTATTAGGGTTCATCGTATCCCATAGAGGAAACGAAGCTAACCCAGCTAAAATCCGAGCCTTGTCAGAGCTCAAAATACCAACCGACCTCAAGCAAGTATAAAAACTAGCAGGCTGCATAGCGGCCTTAAGCTGCTTCATCTCCAGGTTAGGAGAAAAGGCATTGCCACTTTATAGACTACTACGACGCACTGACAATTTCGAGTGGACGGACGCAACCACAGCTGGATTAGAAGAAATAAAAACTCTACTAGCGAGCAACCCAATCCTAGCCGCCCTCGGTGTTGGCGAACCAATGCTGCTGTACATATCAGCCACTCACCAGGTAGTGAGTGCCGTGCTCGTCGTCAAACGAGCCGAAGAGGGACATAAATTTCCAGTTCAAAAACCCGTATACTATGTATCCGAGGTTCTGACACCGTGCAAGTCACGGTACCCCCACTATCAGAAAATTGCCTATGCGGTCTTCATGCATCTCGCAAACTTCGACACTACTTTCAAGAGTGTTCGATCACAGTGGCGTCCGAGGTGCCACTCAATGATATTATTAACAACAAAGACGCCACTGGACGCATAGCCAAATGGGCCATTGAGCTCCTGCCGTTTAAAATATCCTATAAGCCAAGCCGGACTATTAAATCCCAGGTGTTGGCCGACTTTGTCGCAGAATGGACTGAAGCTGAACTCCCTAAAGATTACGGCTGATATTCCCACTGGACAATGTACTTTGACAGTTCAAAAATGCTAGCCGGATTGGGGGCCGGCGTAATCTTGATATCTCCAACAGGGGATACAGTCTGGTACGTTCTATAGATTATGTACACGCACTCGAACAATGTGGCCGAATATGAGACCCTATTGCATGGTATCCGCCTAGCCGTATCCATGGGCATACAACGCCTCGAGGTACGTGGAGACTCAAACCTCGCTATCTCCCAAATAAATGGAAATTTTGATGCGAATGATTCAAAAATGGCAGCTTATCGCAATGCTATATTGAAAATGTTGGCTAGATTTGAGGGGTTGGAATTTCATCACATAGCCCGGGATAATAACCAGGCCGCCGACGTACTCGCTCGTATGGGCGCTAAACGTGACCCCGTCCCACCTAACACATTTATGGAAAGGCTATTTAAGCCATCAGTAACATGACAGGACGCGGGCGGCGATACAAATTCAGATCCGAACACACCTCCGACCGAACGTAACCAAGATGTCATCGGAGACCCACACATGGAAATAACTCCTTCGTCTCACGAAATCATGGCTGTCATAGCCTCTTGGACAGAGCCCTTCCTAGCGTACCTTAAAAGGCAGGAACTTCCCGATGACCAAAATGAGGCCCGCCGCATAGTCCGACGCTCTAAAGCCTACAAAGTTCACTAAGGTGAGCTATATAAGAAAAGCACTAATGGTGTTCTACAAAGGTGCATCTCCGAAGAGGAGGGAAGGAAAATTCTCACTGAAATACACGCTGGAATGGGTGGCCACCATACTGCAGCACGAGCGCTTGTAGGCAAAGCTTTTCGAGCTGGCTTTTTCTGGCCCACTGCTCGAGAAGATGCCCAAACCTTAGTCCAACACTGTTTTGGCTGCCAGCTCTTTGCAAATCAAAATCACATGCCTCCCACCGCTATGAGAACAATCCCCATTACTTGGCCTTTTGCGGTCTGGGGGCTTGATATGGTCGGACCCCTTAAAGGAGGAAGCCATAAAAAGAAATACTTACTGGTGATGGTAGATAACTTCAATAAATGGATAGAAGCCAAGCCAGTAAAAACAGCTGAGGCAGGGCCTGTGATAGATTTTATATCTGGCGTAGTACACCGTTACGGTGTCCCACACAGTATTATCACAGATAATGGCACCAACTTCACAACTAACGTGGTAAAAAATTGGTGCGCAAAGTTAGGTATGAAACTTGACTATGTTTCTGTATACCATCCTCAAACAAACGGTCAAGTTGAAAGAGCTAATGGTCTGGTAATGAGCGGCATCAAACCCCGACTAGTGCGCTCCCTACGGGAGTCTAATAAACACTGGGTCGAAGAGCTTGACTCCGTACTCTGGGGGCTGCGGACCACACCTAATCGGACGACCGGATACACACCTTTTTTCATGGTGTACGGCGCAGAGGATGTTCTGCCCTGCGCACTATTCATGAATCATGACTCACCTCGAGTGCGCATGTACAAGGAGAGAGAAGCCGAGCTAGATCGGCAAGACGACCTAGATGGACTTGAAGATGAGTGCGATACAGCGCAAGCCTGTTCCGCATTTTATCAACAACAGGCCAGGCGATACCAGAGCAGAGAAGTGCTGGCCAAGACATACAACGTCGGCGAACTCGTTTTACGCCTCCCGGGGAATAAAAAGGACAAGCTCAAACCAAAATGGGAGGGCCCCTTTCATTATCGACGAAGTACTCACCGGTGGAGCCTATCGCCTTCGGAATGCACATGACAATCGCTTTGAGCCGAACCCGTGGAACGCTGCCAGGCTCCGACGATTTTATGGATAGTTTGATAGCATGTTTTTCCTCTTTTCAAGTCAGGTCTTGTCTTTTATCTTTTATTTTTCTCCTTTTCCTTTTTACATTTTCTCTCGTTGGCAAGTATTCGGCTCGCCCGAACTATCACAGGATAAGTACATCCTCGAATGTATCTACCTCAACTATAATTGGGGGCTTCTTTAACAAAGCCCATTACCAATACAAGCTTATTGCTTAAAATGTCGTCTGTTTCTTACAGTCCTTCCTTGCCATTATATGCACCAATATGATTTAAGTTCTCGTGAAGCTGGGTTGCCTGGCTCCTATGCTTACCCCTACGTTTCCGATTGTTCAACTAGGGTGTAAAGGGAGCACCTCCGCGATTGTTATAGCCAGGTAATCCAGACATGTACCTCAGACTGGGTGAAGCCGAAAGTTAGCGCTCTTAAGGGAATGATTGGTCGGTGGGTACACGACATATCGCATTCTAAACTACCACAGGATATGGCATCCTACAATCCTTTTCATAGGATTAAAAGCCTAAGCCCGCATCTGTATGCACGCCGACCCAGGGAAAGGAAACCCTAACGGAACTATTCTCTCTGGAAGATGTTTCTTACGTTAAACAGTAATATAACATAACTCCCCGAACACAGTTTGTCTGTTCAAGCAATTATGACCGGATTGCCTGGTTTCCGAACATATCACGTGCTTACCGCAGATATAGTATTCAGAAGCACTCTAGCCTTTGGGTTTATGGATGTTAAAGCAGATGGTTGGCCATGACAACCTTTTTTATAAATTCGGCTGGAGATAAGTTTGATGGTCAAAGTACATTAATACTTAGAACCAAACGACTACTTTTTTTCTATTCCCTCTATAAGGCTGTCTAGTTTACAGTCTTGTTGGGAAAGCTTGGCAGCTGTCTCTACTTGATCATATACCAAATGCGGAGGAATTTCTTGTCCATCGGCCCCTCGAGGTCCCACGTGGGCCATATGATTTGGATCAAGACGAGTGTAGCGCGTCTTCACCATGGCCTAGGCTTCTCGAGCACCCATGCGACATGCTGATGCTTTCCACAGTTCGAAGCAGCGTCGACCTCATTTGAACAAGTCCGCCAAGTCCTCCATAGTTTCTGGAGGCGAATCACCCGGCCATAAAGCCCTGTCCATACTCTTCATGGCCTTACAAGATCGCTCGTGGACTCTCGAAAGCTCTTGCAGCACGTCACCCTCAAAACTGAACACTCCTCCTTCGGGCTGCCCAGTTAACAAACCTGCAGGAAACGTTTTATAAAAAACTTCCAAAATAAGAGACTATAAGGAGAGCTAGGTATAAGGGGCATACTGAACATGTTGCCTTTTAGCCTCTGATTCTCTTCCAAGGCGCTTGAGAGTTGGGCCCTTACGCCCTTTAGCTCCTGTTTGAGCCTAATATTTCTATCCCGTGCTTAGTTCCTTTTATCTATGGCTTGTGTCAATACGCGCTTGCCAGCAGCTATTTTATCTTTGGCAAAAATAATGTCCGCCAAAGCAGCCCTTAGCTCCCTCTCCAGTTGGTCGATCGACCCTGTTGCCGTATTACAATTAGCATGTACATAACGACTCAGTAATCAGCACAAAAATCATAGTATCCGGACACCATTGTTCTGACCACCAGCATCCTTTCCGGATTTATTCAAATTTTCTAATTCGGCGGTGGTATTCGTGAGCTTGGTCCGACACTCTTCAAGCTCCTTGGATAAGGAGTTATTCTTTTCTTGAAGCACCTACAAAAACACAACGATCCTCAAATCAGTTGTACCAACTGCTTTAAGTCTCGGGGGCTACTGGCATGGGAACATTAAAATGTACACTTACCCTCATATCTTTTGGAAGTTGGTGAGTGGCACCAGCGAGTCCGTCTTGAGCGGCTCGGATATAGGCATCTGCAGAACTCAGGGCTGTCGGTGTACAAAAAGAGGGGTACACTTTTTGTACCCCTATGACTATGCACAGGCAGTCTGAGCCACGGGCACCACCACACCAAGCACGGCAAGGGAGGTGAGCCAGGGTAAAACCGAAGCTCGATGGAACTGAAGCCCAAAGCCAAGACCACAAAGAGCAAAGGGACAAAGCGGGATCCCCCGGCAAGATCCTTGCCGGGAGTTGGTTTTAGCAGCCCCGTCAAGATCCTTGCCGGGGCCGGCTTTAGCAGCCCCGGCAAGACCCTCGCCGCGGCAATTCGCCCCACGCCTACGGAGCGGATCACCCTTGAGTCCACTGCCCCCATGGGGCAAGGATACGGGAGGCATCCTCGTAGTGGCATGCAGATCTTTGTGAAGACATTCAAGATCAGATACACGCTAAGAAGACGGCGACCCTTGGCGGGATCCCAGCCAAGGAAGACCACAAGACCTCCGACAAGCATCTTGCCAGGGATGACAGCACACGCCGCGGCAAGACCCTTGCCGGGGCCCCGGCAAGGCCCTTGCCGAGGACATCTGCGGGGCCACCATCAGGCCCACGCCAGCTAAGCTTCCATCGCCCCATGCAGCTGCCGACCCAACCAGCTGGGCAGGCACCTGCGTGGCGACATGCAGATCTTCGTGGAGACCCACCATTGCGCCACCTCACCTGCCTGCCTGCCTACATGGCATCTCAGGCATCGCTGGCCAGGGCGCGTGTCGACACAAGAAGGAGCGGCGACAGACAAGATGGATGTCTCCCCCGTCCCCGATAAAGCAAGGACACCTAAGCTAGGCGCATTAAATGCGCCTTGTCATGTAATGCGAGGAATAACCTCGCATCACTATACCCTTTCCACCTCCTGTGTGTCACTGTGGCAACCCCTTTTTCCCTAAAAGGAGGCCCGAGGCGACCAGGAGAAGGATTCGGCTTTTTGGAGCTCCTCACGCCCCGTAGCTAGCTGAAGAACACAAACATATAATCTACCAAAGTAGGAGTAGGGTTTTACGCGTCCTCGCGGCCCGAACCTGGGTAAAGGAACCGTGTGCTGTCTGTTTGATCCGCTCTTCTCTCAACCCCGCGCCCCGCAACCATAGTAGGGATTCTTGTGATCCCATAGGTGTCGTTCCAAATACACCGACAAGGGCATTAAACGCCTCCTCGGAAAAGGCTGGGTCACGCATGGCTGCTTTCCGCCGCCTGTGAACCATCGCAACCTCCACTTCGGAATTAGTAACTGACATTCCGTCCGAATCCTCCTAGAGAGGACAATCCGGCATTGAATCCACGTTAACCCTTGCCGGGCCATATGCTGGATTGGCTGGAGCTTGGTCTGCATGATTCCCGGAAATAGTCCAGTGTGTATTCTTCCTAAAAGGAAAAACAAAGCGGAAAGTTGTAGTACCGACTTCTCTACCCAATGTTTTTCAAAACAAACATACCTCTTTGAAGGTCCGCTGGTGTTCGTGGTCCTCTTACGCTTCGAAGCCTCACCCGACACGGGCGTCACCCTCTGGGATGACGGTCTTCGCATAGTCCAGCGTGAGGAACACCGTCCCTGTTCAGTATGATAACATACAGTGGGTAAGGCGCATTGGGAATCTTCTCTTTGATGAGATATGTCCTAGGTACTTACACGGGAAGAAGGAATGAGGCCTGGGTAATCGGCTACAATAGCCACCAGGGTGCCCTCACGGCAGGCTTGATAGAAGACTCCCTCTTCTAGCTCTATGCCTATGTTTGGATCTTTATCATATCCGGGGCCCGCTTTCTGAAATCGGTCCTCTGGCTGTGGGGCAGGACTAATAATCCCCTCGATCACCTTCCTCCACTCCTATTAGGAGAAACCGAATTCAATTCAGACAATACATCATAACAAAGAAAAAATGGGCAAATATAGCGGTCAAGGAGAGACTTACCCAGTCAGGAGGATTGTACATAGAGAAACCCCCCCGGCATGTTAAACGGATGAAGTCTTGCTTCTCTCCTTTATAAAGACCTTCCAGGATGACGGCTAGAGCGGCACGGTCATCCGAGCCCGGGCGTAAGCAGCGCGACGCATCATCCATGCCATTATAATGCCACATTGGAAATCCTCTTGCTTGGAGCGGCTGCACGCATCGCTTTATTGAAGTAGCCACCACTTCGATTATGGATAAGCCCGAACTGGCGAGCAATCTGATCTTGCCGATCAGTCTACTAACCTCCGCTCTCTCTTCTTCCGAGGGACTGCGAGGGCACCAGTTGAAAAGCTTCTTTGGCAGAGCGCTGGAATAATTGGGGAGGCCTTGCTGAACTGGATCCGGCAGGGCAACGTCCTTGATATAAAACCACTCCGAAGGCCACTCTTTGGATGCCTTCTTTGGAGTACCGGGCAGATAACCTGTCCCGGCTATGCGCCATACTTCGGCGCCCCCAACTTCAAATATGGATCCCTTTTCCGAGCGAGGGACAAGGTATAAGAACTTTCGCCATAGCTTGATACGTCTCCAACGTATCTATAATTTTTTATTGTTCCATATTGTTATATATTATGTTTTGGATGTTTAATGGGCTTTATTATACACTTTTATATTATTTTTGGGACTAATCTACTAACCAAAGGCCCAGTGCAGATTGCTGTTTTTTGCCTATTTCAGGGTTTCACAGAAAAGGAATATCAAACGGAATGAAATCTTCGTGAGAGTTATTTTTGGAACGATATCAACACAGAAGACTTGGAGTACACGCGAGGGAACGAAGGAGACGGCCACAAGGGTCCAGGGCGCGCCCCCACCCACGTGGGCCCCCTCTGGCTCACCCAATGCCCTCCTTCCTCCTATATATCCATGTACCCTGAAAACATCGAGACAACAGAAAAAACCCTAATTCCACCGCCGCAACCTTCTGTTCCGGTGAGATCTCATCTTGGGGCCTGTTCCGGAGCTCCGCCGGAGGGGGGATCTTCCACGGAGTGCTTCTACATCAACACCATTACCTCATGATGGCTTCTCGCCCCTCGTTGGTTACCCCAAGTGGAAGGTTTGAGATGTAGCGTAACGGCAAGTTTCCCTTGGCAAGATACCAAGGATCGAATCCCGTGAGACTCCGAGGGCCAACAAGAACGTGTCAACGCTAACGGCGCCAACTTAGCGGTTGACAGGACCTGCACACATATACAAATAACTTTGCTCCCAACGAGTACAGAGAGGTTGTCAATCCCTCCGGCCTTGCTGTTTACAAAGGATCAAACACAAGAGATAATAATGATAGGTATGACTGCAACTAGGAAATAAGAACAGGAAGTAAATAGCGGGTGTGATCAGTGATGGTAATATGGACCGGGGTCCCATGATGTTCACTAGTGATGTCTCTCTCCCAAAATACGATAAAACAGCTAAGCGAGGTAAACAAATTACAGCTGGGCAATTGACAGGATTATGTGCGCAAACCAATGCTAACTATGTTGTAAAGAAAGGTAGAGGCTCAAAAGCATGGGCGGTACGCCAAGGTAAGTAGACCGAAATCCATCTGCATCTACTACTAATCATCCACCTTGAGATATATATCCAGAACATCTCGCTGGTATTAAGTTGCGAGTCCCACCCAAAGTGTAAACTCAAAGCAACAGACAACTGCATTAAAAGAACTTTGCATAAAGTAAACAATCCTTGCACCCGCAAGTACAAGCACCGTTGTTTTCCCCCTTGTGGCAACAACACATCCCCTAGACTCATGTTTCTGTCACTCAAACTAGTCATGAAGGGGCATGAACCCACAATCAAGCATAACGTTCCCTCTTGGAGTTACTACCTACTACTCGGCCAAAGAAATAAATAGCAACGGAGAACATGCAAGAATTACTCAAGAACATAAATATAAAAGAGGTGAATCAAATATATTACTTACACACAATCTGAACATAATCTCATAATCCATCGGATCCCAGCAAACTCAGCAGAGCAACAGCATAAAGATTACATATGTGCCTCGATCATGTAGGGCATCTCACGAGGTCTAATCCATGAAGAACAAAGAGGGGAGGAGAACATCACATAGCTACTGGTCATGGACCCATGGTCCAAGGGGGACTACTCACAACTCATCCGGGAAGCGTCCGTGGTGGTGGAGAAGCTCCCGGTGGTGGTTCTCCCCTCCGGCAGGGTGCCGGGAAGAGTTCTCCTGGTGCTCCCGATCTTGGAAGCGCGGCGGCGGCGGAACAGAGACGAGATCGCGAAAAAGGGTTCCGTCCTCGAGGGTTTCGGGACGCGAGCAATATATATGCAAAAGGGGGTCACCAGAGGCGAAGGTGGGGCCCCAGGCGCCCCCCTGGCGCGGCCAGGGGTGGGGCCGCGCCGGGTGGCCGCCTGGGCCACCCCAGGCTCCCCTCTGGCCCTGCTTTGGTTTTTCTTGAAGCTCCCGATACGCTGATTTTTCCTGTATTTTTCCCGGAATTTTTAGGGCACTTTTAATATGGGGGAAACCTGAAATAGAAGAACAGCAGAAAACAGGAACTGGCACTATGGTGCACTGAGTTAATAGGTTAGTCCAAATATGATCAAAAGTGTATGGAAGTGCATAAATATCATAGCAATATCACACAAAAGAGGCATGGAGCAAGCTGAAATTATAGATACATTTTGGACGTATCAACATCCCCAAGCTTAATTCCTGCTCGTCCTCGAGTAGGTAAATGATAACAAGCATAATTTCCGTGGTGACATGCTATCAACCATATAAGAACTTTTAAGTAAAGCAATCAAGGCATGTAATCCAATTCAAGTCATAACAAGCAAGAGTCTATATTAGCATTGTAACAAGTAACATAAGAACATAAAGGTGCAAGAGCTCTCGCTGTCCGTGACTCGAATGTCTCCAAATGGTGTTTGCGTGCAAGAAAGGGGATAGGGATATATGAGAGAGTAAAACATAGTTTTTGTATTGTTGAGAACTTAATCTACTAAAGTTTCACACTTGGTCTTCTTTGGAATCTTATCTTGACTCATCCCCAGACCGTCAGCCAAGTACAAGTCAAAATGATCCACTCCCTTTCGATATTTTGAGCACTCATGCAATGGATGAGCGTAAGCAAGAAAGTCGACACTTAGGATGGCAAAGAGAGAAAAAATGATAGAGGGGGAAGACAAAAAAGGTGTGAAAGGCTCACATCAATGAGGACAATCATCGGCGAGAGAAAGCCAAATGATAGATATGATGTGAGGAGTAGGGATTGCCATGCAACGGATGCACATATGAGCTAAGGTAAGCTCTCCAATGGAACTAGTGGGGGTGCATCCAACTTGCTTGCTCAAGAAGACCTAGAGCTCTTTTGAGGAGGCTCATCATTGGAATATACAAGCCAAGTTCTATAGTGGAAAGGTCCCCACATAGCTATATGCATGAATGATAATCTCTATAGAGTACAAGGTATAAGATGGAGTACGAGTGTGGATCTCTCAAAAGAAATAGTAGTGTGCCCCCTTCTCTCTTTTTATTTCTTTTTCTCTTTTTTTCTATTTTTATTTTATTTTTTGTGGCCTCAATGGCTCTTTCTATTTATCTCTCATTTGTCCTCTTTGGGATCTTTTGATTTTGTCCTCTTTGGGATCTTTTGATTTGTCCTCTTTGGGATCTTTCCCTCACTTTAGGGGCAACACTCTATGTATTACAAGAAGTATAGAAGATCTTTAACACTTTACAAAAGTACTCAACATAAAGAAAATGAAACTATCATGATGTATGCAAATGTATGCCTCTGCCGGTGTAGCAGGATATGCAATGATACTAGCGCGTCATGTAGCAATGATTAGGGCAAGGCCCAACTAGCATGCGGCTCATCGATCAAGCAAAAAGCATGTATGACATGAAGATCAAGTGATGAGAAGATGGATGTTGCATGGCAATGTATCTCGGAAAGGCTATGGAAATGCCTTGATAGGTAGGTATGGTGGCTGTTTTGAGGAAGGATATAATGAGGCTTATGATGACAGAGCGTATCGTGCCAAGGATTTGGATGCACCGGCGAAGTATGCGCCAACTCTCGAGGTGAGAAAGGGCAATGCACGGTACCGAAGAGGCTAGAAAAATATGGATAGGTGGAAGTGTCAACTTTCGAATACTCACATTAGTCCGAAGAACTCATGCACTTATTATCGGTAACTCTCAATCTAATTAGGAGGTTCTCAAAGAGACAAGTACCCCGAGGAGGAGTGTATGGGGATTTGGTTATCCTTGCGCATCCTCGGCTCATGGTACGTGAATGTACTCTAATATTTGATCCCTCCAAAGATTAGTGATCCATTTAGTAGCTAAAGTTCTCAACTATTTTGTAGGTTTTCGAAAATAAACACGGATTGCCCAAAATACGACATCTATCACTAATAGGCTAAAGCTCTTGACACCAAAAGTTCAGACATTACTCATGGCAATACCTCAAAACTATTGCAAGTTACTACTAAAATTAAATAGCAACCTCAATTACCTATTTTAAATTAAGACACACAACTCAGTGCAACAGACAAACTCTCTTAACAAGATAAACGTGAAAACTCAAGAGAGTTCAACAACCAACTAAACAAAAGCTCTTTAAAAAGAAAGGCATGAAAACTAAGAGCTAAACATGACAGTAGCTATGGAAAGACAAAGAACACACACAGCAAAGATAAGCATGAAAATCCTATGTTGTGTTCTAGGTTGAAGTGGAGCATGTTTCTCTCCCACACAAAGAAAGCTGGGTTCCAACTCGTTATGAACAGCAAGCAAAGCTAAAGAAAACTAAAAAGGAAACTAAAAGCAAGACGCTCCAAACATAGCACATAACGCATGAAGTGATTAAAATATAGTGGAACGAAAGACGAACTGATAATTGTTGATGGAGAAGGGGATGCACGGGGGCATCCCCAAGCTTAGATGCTTGAGTATTCTTGAATATTTCTTGGGGGTGCACGGGGGCATCCCCAAGCTTGAGCGTTTGACCCTCCTGAATCTTTTTATCATCTTCCCTCGCACACTTGAAAACTCCCTTCATACATAACTCATCATAATCTGATTAGCGAGGTTAGTACCCATAATAAAATAATTTTTCCTTGCTGGAAATAAATATAATCTTGAAGAGCTACTGTTTCTCAAGATTGCCAAAAGGTTTTTGCAAAGAAAAAGCAAGCTCAAGGTTTGCAAAACGAAGAAAAGGCAAAACAGGACATAATCTGTGAAAAACAGACCAGCAGGTAGTAAATAATTTTTTTGGGGCACTTCTGCAACTCAAATAAAAAAACTCAGAACAGACGCCCGAAAGCCAATTGTATAGAGCACGCTGTCAGAACAATTCAGATTAAAAAGATGATCTGGTGATTTTATACGAATTTTTCTGTCCAAGGACAGAATCTGTTTTCTGGACTGCACGTCACAACTTTTGAACTTTCTTGCAATCGGAGGCTAAACTTGGCACAAAGTTGAAAAGAAAAGATACAATGATGATGCTACTGTAGTAACAAAGATCAAGACACAACAAAAGCAAAATAAAACTTTATTCGTTGTGGGCTGCCTCCCAAAAGCGCTTTCTTTTATGCCTTTAAGCTAGGCATGATGCAAAAAGAGAGGATCAAGTTTTATGAAGAGTAAAAGAATAGCTAGCCCGTGTAACGGACTCAAAAGGCAACTTAATCTTCTTTCTAGGGAAGTGTTCCATTCCTTTCTTGAGAGGGAATTGGAATTTTATATTCCCCTCTTTCATGTCAATGATAGCACCAACGGTGCGAAGAAAAGGACGTCCCAAAATGATTGGACAAGAAGGTTCACATTCAATATCCATAATAGTAAAATCAACGGGAACATAATTGTCATTGACAACGATAAGAACATCGTCGATCTTCCCCAAAGGTTTCTTTACGGAAGAATCAACAAGACGAACACCAAAAGAACAAGGATCAAAAGATTTCAATTTAAACATATCATATATTCTTTTGGGCATAACGAAGGTACTAGCTCCAACATCACATAAAGCATAGCAAGAGAAGTTATTCAACTTAATTTTAATCATAGGATCCCAACCATCTTCTAGCTTTCTAGGTATGGAGGCTTCTACCCTAAGCTTCTCCTCCCTAGCTTTGATGAGAGCATTAGTGATATGCTGTGTGAAGGCAAGATTAAGTGTGCTAGTGTGGGGATCTCTAGACATCTTGTGAAGAAAATCAATAACTTCAGAAAGGGTGCAATTATCAAAATCAAGGTCACTACTATCAAGTAAAGTGGTAGTGGTGTCCTTTAGGCTCACTTGTTTGGTAGCTTCTATGGTCATAGGAGTTTCTACGGTTGAGGTCATAGCATCACCATTAATAGGTCCAATGGGACCAGGAGTGCATTGGGTGCTAAGAGTTTGGATATCCTCAACAACTTGGATAGTAGCAACAGTGTGGTGGGTAGGAAGGCTCTTAATTCTATCTTCTTCCTCCTTTTCTCTAGCCCATCTCTCTTTAAGTTTAGCCATCATCCTAATGTTTTCATTAATTTGCACTTGAATAGCATTCATAGGAGTGGTCTTCCTCTCCTCAAGAGGAGAAGTTCTAATTTTAAGCAACTCTACCTCATGGGCTAAATTGTCTACCTTCGAAGAGAGATTATCTAGTTTGGCTAGTTTTTCTTCTACACTCTTATTGAAGGCTTTTTGGGTAGTGATAAAGTCTTTAAGCATAATCTCTAGTTCAGAAGTGGAGTTCTTGGTGTTAGGATAAGCATTGTTGTTCCCATAGGAATTAGAGGGGAACGGTCTAGGATTGCTACCAAAATTACTCCTATAAGCATTGTTATTGAAATTGTTTCTAGAGATAAAGTTCACATCTACTTGATCTTGAGCAATCAAAGAATTTAAAGGAACATCATGAGGATCAATAGAAGATTGCTTGGAAAGTAGAGACATGATCAAGTCAACTTTTTCATTTAGGGAGGAAATCTCCTCGACAGAGTTTACCTTCCAACCTGTTGGAGTGCGTTCGGTGTGCCATTGGGAATAGTTGGTCATCATCTCATCGAGAAGTTTCGTGGCAGCACCAAGTGTAGTTGACATAAAGGTTCCTCCCGCGGCCGAATCTAACAAGTTCCGTGAGGTAAAGTTCAAGGCTGCATAAAAAGTTTGGATAACCATCCAAGTAGTCAAACCATGAGTAGGGGAGTTCTTGACAAGAGATTTCATGCGTTCCCAAGCTTGGGCAACGTGTTCATTATCCAATTGTTTAAAATTCATTATGTTACTCCTTAGTTGGATAATTTTAGCAGGGGGATAGTACTTCCCGATAAAGGCATCCTTGCACTTGTCCCATGAATCTATGCTATTCCTAGGCAAGGATTGAAACCAGATTTTAGCTCCTCCTCTCAAGGAGAAAGGAAAAAAGCTTAAGCTTAACAATATCACTATCTACTTCTTTATACTTTTGCATATCACAGAGCTCAACAAAATTATTTAAGTGCAAAGCAGCATCATCTCCAGCACCGGAGAATTGATCTTTAATAACTAGGTTCAGTAAAGCAGGTTTAATTTCATAAGAAGGTGCTGAAGTGGCAGGTGTAGTAATAGGCGTGCAGATAAAGTCATCGTTGTTATGACTAGTGAAGTCACACAACTTGGTGTTCTCGGTGGAACCCATAGCAGCAGCAAGCAAGATAACTATTTTTGTGATTTTTGATAAAGGACAATAAAGCAAAAACTGAAAGGTAAACTAACAAGACTAAAAAGCAAATATAAGAGATAGCGTGCAACTCCCCTATCTTGAAGATTGGAGTCCCCGGCAACGGCGCCAAAAACTTTGCTTGATGGCTTCTCGCCCCTCGTTGGTTACCCCAAGTGGAAGGTTTGAGATGTAGCGTAACGGCAAGTTTCCCTTGGCAAGATACCAAGGATCGAATCCCGTGAGACTCCGAGGGCCAACAAGAAGGTGTCAACGCTAACGGCGCCAACTTAGCGGTTGACAGGACCTGCACACATATACAAATAACTTTGCTCCCAACGAGTACAGAGAGGTTGTCAATCCCTCCGGCCTTGCTGTTTACAAAGGATCAAACACAAGAGATAATAATGATAGGTATGACTGCAACTAGGAAATAAGAACAGGAAGTAAATAGCGGGTGTGATCAGTGATGGTAATATGGACCGGGGTCCCATGATGTTCACTAGTGATGTCTCTATCCCAAAAGACGATAAAACAGCTAAGCGAGGTAAACAAATTACAGCTGGGCAATTGACAGGATTATGTGCGCAAACCAATGCTAACTATGCTGTAAAGAAAGGTAGAGGCTCAAAAGCATGGGCGGTATGCCAAGGCAAGTAGACCGAAATCCATCTGCATCTACTACTAATCATCCACCTTGAGATATCTATCCAGAACATCTCGCTGGTATTAAGTTGCGAGTCCCACCCAAAGTGTAAACTCAAAGCAACAGACAACTTCATTAAAATGAACTTTGCGTAAAGTAAACAATCCTTGCACCCGCAAGTACAAGCACCGTTGTTTTCCCCCTTGTGGCAACATCACATCCCCTAGACTCATGTTTCTGTCACTCAAACTAGTCATCGAGGGGCATGAACCCACAATCAAGCATAACGTTCCCTCTTGGAGTTACTACCTACTACTCGGCCAAAGCAATAAATAGCAACGGAGAACATGCGAGAATTACTCAAGAACATAAATATAAAAGAGGTGAATCAAATATATTACTCACACACAATCTGAACATAATCTCATAATCCATCGGATCCCAGCAAACTCAGCAGAGCAACAGCATAAAGATTACATATGTGCCTCGATCATGTAGGGCAGCTCACGAGGTCTAATCCATGAAGAACAAAGAGGGGAGGAGAACATCACATAGCTACTGGTCATGGACCCATGGTCCAAGGGGGACTACTCACAACTCATCCGGGAAGCGTCCATGGTGGTGGAGAAGCTCCCGGTGGTGGTTCTCCCCTCCGGCAGGGTGCCGGGAAGAGTTCTCCTGGTGCTCCCGATCTTGGAAGCGCGGCGGTGGCGGAACAGACACGAGATCGCAAAAAAGGGTTCCGTCCTCGAGGGTTTCGGGACGCGAGCAATATATATGCAAAAGGGGGTCACCAGAGGCGGAGGTGGGGCCCCAGGCGCCCCCCTGGCGCGGCCAGGGGTGGGGCCGCGCTGGGTGGCCGCCTGGGCCACCCCAGGCTCCCCTTTGGCCCTGCTTTGGTTTTTCTTGAAGCTCCCGATACGCTGATTTTTCCTGTATTTTTCCCGGAATTTTTAGGGCACTTTTAATATGGGGGAAACCTGAAATAGAAAAACAGCAGAAAACAGGAACTGGCACTGTGGTGCACTGAGTTAATAGGTTAGTCCAAATATGATCAAAAGTGTATGGAAGTGCATAAATATCATAGCAATATCACACAAAAGAGGCATGGAGCAAGCAGAAATTATAGATACGTTTTGGACGTATCACCTCACCATGAGTTGTGAGTTGTTTACCATAGACCTTCGGGTCCATAGTTATTAGCTAGATGGGTTCTTCTTTCTTTTTGGATCTCAATACCAAGTTCTCCTCGGTTTTCGAGGAGATCTATTTGATGTAATCTTTTTGCGGTGTGTTTGTCGAGATCCGATGAATTGTGGGTTTATGATCAAGATTATCTACGAGAAATATTTGATTCTTTTCTGAAATCTTTTATGTATGATTATAATATCCTTGCAAGTCTCTTCGAATTATTGGTTTGGTTTGGCCTACTAGATCTATAGTTCTTGCAATGGGAGAAGTGCTTGGCTTTGGGTTCAATCTTGCGGTGTCCTTTCCCAGTGACAGCAGGGGCAGCAAGGCACTTATTGTATTGTTGCCATCGAGGATAAAAATATGGGGTTTATATCATATTGCTTGAGTTTATCCCTCTACATCATGTTATCTTGCTTAAAGCATTACTCTGTTCTTATGAACTTAATACTCTAGATGCATGCTGGATAGCGGTCGATGTGTGGAGTAATAGTAGTAGATGCAGAATCATTTCGGTCTACTTGCCACAGACGTGATGCCTATATATAATGATCATGCCTAGATATTCTGATAATTATTCGCTTCTCTATCAATTGCTCGACAGTAATTTGTTCACCCACCGTAGAATTCTGCTATCATGAGAGAAGCCACTAGTGAAACCTATGTCCCCCGGGTCTATTCTTAACATATTAATCTCCAATCTACCTTACTTTGCTTTATTTACTTTCTGTTCTTATATCCAAAAATACCAAAAATATTACACTATCCTATCTATCATATCTCACTTTCGTAAGTGACCGTAAAGGGATTGACAACCCCTTATCTCGTTGGCTGCGAAGTTCTTATTTGTTTGTGCAGGTGTGAAGGACTCGCGCGTGGCCTCCTACTGGATTCATACCTTGGTTCTCAAAAACTGTGGGAAATACTTACGCTACTGTGCTGCATCACCCTTTCCTCTTCGAGGGAATACAACACAAGCTCGAGAAGTAGCAAGAAGAATTTCTGGCGCCGTTGCCGGGGAGGCTTACGCAAAAGTCATATACCAAGTACCTATCACAAACCCTTATCCTTCGCATTACATTTTTGCCTCTCATTTTCCTCTTCCCCACTTCACCTTTGTCGTTTTATTCGCCCTTTTCTGTTCGCCTTTCTGTTTTCCTGTGTTGCCATGTGCCCTCTATCAGCTTGCATCTTCGCTTGCTAAATTATGGATCCTTATCCACTTGATAATCTTTTTAAGAGATCCAATTATGTTGAACCAATTGCTAGTGAGCAGCATGCACTAGATTATCTTTATGAGGTTTTTCTTGAAATTTCTAAGTCCAAAAATTGTGATGAAGTGTTGAAAGAAGAAGATTATAAAGTGATTCACGATAGTTCCTTGAATGAAAAGCATGATTGCTATAAATTCTATTAATGTCAATTGTGCTAATGATATGCAAAACCCTAAGCTTGGGGATGCTTATTTTGCTATGCCAACTACTTGTTGCAATGATCATGATTGGGGTGATGCTTCTTACGTTCTTGAAACCTTATTTAAGCCCGATGATATATATGAGATTGATAATAATGTTTGCAATAATATTAAAAGTTGGTTTGCAAGAGTGTCAACTTTAGATTCCACATATTTGGAGAATGTTCAATCTTATGAATTTTTTGATAAGAGTGGGTTTGGAGAGGTCATGACTTTAGTTAATGTTGATCCCACTATTTTGGAAGAGTGTCAACTTCATATGCACGTGGATCAGGTTGAGAATATGTTTTGTGATAGCTATATTGTTGAATTTGCTTATGATCCTACATGCCATTATTATGAGAGAGGAAAATATGGTTGTAGAAATCTTCATGTTACTAAATTACCTCTCGTTATGTTGAGATTGCTATTGTTTCTTTCTTCTTCCTTGCTTATGCTAGATCTTGCTTGTCTTGCTAATTTGTTTTCCTATAAAATGCATATGCATATGAAGTATGTTAGACTTAGATGTGACTTTCACATGCTATATGATGCTCTCTTTGTGCTTAAATTCTCATATTTCATGTGAGCATCATTGAATTCTCAAGCCTATCTTAATGGCTATAAAGAAAGAGCTTGTTGGGAGGCAACCCAATTTTATTTTATTTGTGTTTGCTTCTGTTTAGGAATAAATATTTCATCTAGCTTCTGTTTAGATGTGGCTTTGTATTTTAATTAGTGTTTGTGCCAAGTAGAATCTTTGGGAAGACTTGTGTGAAGTTTATATGATCATGCTGTAAAAAACAGAAACTTTGGCGCTCACGCGATTAGTCACCAGATTTTACTCGAGAGTGCTATTTAGTTGATTCTTTTTGCAGATGATTAATAGACAAATTCCTCACGTTTACCAATTTATTTCAATTTTTTGGAGCTACAGAAGTATTCGAAAGTTACATATTACTACAGACTGTTTTGTTTTTGACAGATTCTGTTTTTCGTGTGTTGTTTGCTTATTTTGATGAATCTATGAGTAGTATTGGAGGATATGAATCATAGATAATTTGGAATACAGTAGGTTAACACCAATATAAACAAAGAATGAGTTCATTACAGTACCTTTGAGTGGTGGTTTGTTTTCTTATACTAACGGAGCTCATGAGATTTTTGGCTAAGTTTTGTGTTGTGAAGTTTTCAAGTTTTGAGTATGGCTTTGATGTACTATGGAACAAAGAGTGGAAAGAGACTAAGCTTGGGGATTCCCAAGGCAGCTCAAGATAAAATTCAAGGACAACCAAAATCCTAAGCTTGGGGATGCCCCGGGAAGGCATCCCCTCTTTCGTCTTCATCTATCGGTAACTATACTCGTGACTATATTTTTATTCACCACATGATATGTGTTTTGCTTGGAGCGCCATGTATGATTTGAGTCTTTGTTTTTTTTGTTTGCCACAATCATCCTTGCTGTACACACCTTTTGATAGAGATAAATATGGTTTAGAATTTGTTATAATACTCTATGTGCTTCACTTATATCTTTTAAGCTAGATAGTTTTGCTCTAGTGCTTCATTTATATCTTTTAGAGCACGTTGGTGGTTTTATTTTGTAGAAATTGTTGATCTCTCATGACTCACTTATATCTATTTGAGAGTCTTTTAGAACAGCATGGTAATGTGCTTTGGTTATAAAACTAGTCCTAATATGATAGGTATCCAAGATGAATATAATAAAAACTTTCATACAAAGTAATATGATGAGAAGTTTGATACTTGATGATTGTTTTGAGATATGAGGATGGTGATATTAGAGTCATGCTAGTGGAGTAATTATGAATTTGAGAAATACTTGTGTTAAAGTTGGTGATTCCCGTAGCATGCACGTATGGTGAACCGCTATGTGACGAAGTTAGAGCATGAGGTATTTATTGAGTGTCATCCTTTGTGTGGAGGTCGGGGGCGCGCGATGGTTAACTCCTACCAACCTCCCCCCTAGGAGTATGCGTTGATTACTTTGTTTTGATGACTCGTAAATTTTTGCAATAAGTATATGAGTTCTTTATGACTAATGTTGAGTCCATGGATTATACGCACTCTCACCATTCCACCATTGCTAGCCTCTCTTGTACCGCACAACTCTCGCTGGTACCATACACCCACCATATACCTTCCTCAAAATAGCCACCATACCTACCTATCATGGCATTTCCATAGCCATTCCGAGATATATTTCCATGCAACTTTCCACCATTCCGTTCATATGACACACTTCATATTGTCATATTGCCATGCATGATCATGTAGTTGACATCATATTTGTGGCTAGGCCACCATGCATGATCATGTAGTTGACATCATGTTTGTGGCTAGGACACCATGCATAATTTCTCATACATGTCACTCTTGATTCATTGCACATCCCGGTACACCGCCGGAGGCATTCATATAGAGTCATATTTTGTTCTAGCTTCGAGTTGTAATCTTTGAGTTGTAAGTCAATAAAAGTGTGATGATCTTCATTATTAAAGCATTGTCCCATGTGAGGAAAGGCCAAAAAAAGAGAGATGGCCCAATAAAAATAGAGAGGGGCTAAATAAAGGAGAAAGCCCCTCCAAAAAAAATGAGAGAAAAGAGAGAAGGGACAATGCTACTATCCTTTTCCACACTTGTGCTTAAAAGTAGCACCATGATCTTCATGATAGAGAGTCTCGTGTTTTGTCTTTCATATACTAGTGGGAATTTTCATTATAGAACTTGGCTTGTATATTCCAACGATGGGCTTCCTCAAATGCCCTAGGTCTTCATGAGCAAGCAAGTTGGATGCACACCCACTTAGTTTCATTTGATGAGCTTTCATACACTTATAGCTCTAGTGCATCCGTTGCATGGCAATCCCTAGTCACTCACATTGATATCTATTGATGGGCATCTCCATAGCCCATTGATACGCCTAGTTGATGTGAGACTATCTTCCTCCTTTTTGTCTTCTCCACAACCACCACTCTATTCCACCTATAGTGCTATATCCATAGCTCACGCTCATGTATTGCCTGAAAGTTGAAAGGTTTGAAAAAATTGAGTATGAAAACAATTGCTTGGCTGAAACCGGGGTTGTGCATGATGTGAATACTTTGTGTGATGAAGAGGGAGCATAGCCAGACTATATGATTTTGTAGGGATAACTTTCTTTTGCCATGTTTTTTGAGAAGACATGATTGCTTTGTTAGTATGCTTGAAGTATTATTATTCTTGTGTCAATATAGACTTTTGTCTTGAATCTTTCGGATCTAAACATTCATGCCACGATAAAGAAATTACATTGAAAATTATGTTGGTTAGCATTCCACATCAAAAATTCTGTTTTTATCATTTACCTACTCGAGGACGAGCATGAATTAAGCTTGGGGATGCTTGATACGTCTCCAACGTATCTATAATTTTTTATTGTTCCATGCTATTGTATATTATGTTTTGGATGTTTGATGGGCTTTATTATACACTTTTATATTATTTTTGGGACTAACCTACTAACCCAAGGCCCAGTGCAGATTGCTGTTTTTTGGCTATTTCAGGGTTTCGCAGAAAAGGAATATCAAACGGAGTCCAAACGGAATGAAACCTTCGCGAGAGTTATCTTTGGAACGATATCAACACAGAAGACTTGGAGTACACGCGAGGGAACGAAGGAGGCGGCCACGAGGGTCCAGGGCGCGCACCCTCCTACAGGGCGCGCCCCCACCCTCGTGGGCCCCCTCTGGCTCCCCCGATGCCCTCCTTCCTCCTATATATATCCATGTACACTGAAAACATCGAGGCAACAGAAAAAACCCTAATTCCACTACCGCAACCTTCTGTTCCTGTGAGATCCCATCTTGGGGCCTGTTCCGGAGCTCCGTCGGAGGGGGGATCTTCGGGTCCATAGTTATTAGCTAGATGGTTTCTTCTCTCTTTTTGGATGTCAATACCAAGTTCTCCTCGGTCTTCGAAGAGATCTATTCGATGTAATCTTTTTGCGGTGTGTTTGTCGAGATCCGATGAATTGTGGGTTTATGATCAAGATTATCTACGAGAAATATTTGATTCTTTTCTGAAATCTTTTATGTATGATTACAATATCCTTGCAAGTCTCTTCGAATTATTGGTTTGGTTTGGCCTACTAGATCTATAGTTCTTGTAATGGGAGAAGTGCTTGGCTTTGGGTTCAATCTTGCAGTGTCCTTTCCCAGTGACAGCAGGGGCAGTAAGGCACGTATTGTATTGTTTCCATCGAGGATAAAAAGATGGGGTTTATATCATATTGCTTGAGTTTATCCCTCTACATCATGTCATCTTGCTTAAAGCATTACTCTTTTCTTATGACCTTAATACTCTAGATGCATGCTGGATAGCGGTCGATGTGTGGAGTAATAGTAGTAGATGCAAAATCGTTTCGGTCTACTTGTCACGGACGTGATGCCTATATATAATGATTATGCCTAGATATTCTCATAATTATTCGCTTCTCTATCAATTGCTCGACAGTAATTTGTTCACCCACCATAGAATTCTGCTATCATGAGAGAAGCCACTAGTGAAACCTATGGCCCCCGGGTCTATTCTCAACATATTAATCTCCAATCTACCTTACTTTGCTTTATTTACTTTCTGTTCTTATATCCAAAAATACCAAAAATATTACACTATCCTATCTATCAGATGTCACTTTCGTAAGTGACCGTAAAGGGATTGACAACCCCTTATCACGTTGGCTACGAAGTTCTTATTTGTTTGTGCAGGTGTGAGGGACTCGTGCGTGGTCTCCTACTGGATTCATACCTTGGTTCTCAAAAACTGAGGGAATACTTACGCTACTGTGCTGCATCACCCTTTCCTCTTCGCTGGAAAACAACGCCGGCTCGAGAAGTAGCACATCTCGAAGTGAGGCTCGCAGCCCAAGAACAGTTTGCATAAAGCGACAAACCCCGCGATATGTAGGATAGACCCCGGCGTAAGATCGTACAGTTGGAGACCATAGAACTCCAGGAGTCCCCTAAGGAAGGGGTGGACGAGGAACCCTACGCCTCTTAGACGGAAGGGGACAAAACATACCGGCTCTCCATCGAAGGGGTTGGGAAAGCTCTCTGCCACGGCTTGATTGTCAATAGAAGTTAGTCCGGCCCGGACGGGGACTAGATCCTCTAGAGGGAGATATCCCTGCGCTCAAAGTGTCCTCAGACGCGCATGGGATACAGAGTAGCTTTTCCAATCTCCTGGACGAGGGCCATGAGGGCGCGAGGAAGAGCTTGGGGCGCTAGCCATGTTTGAAGATTTTTTGCACGCACTAGGGTTTCTTCCGCGTGGAATGGGAAGAAGAGGCAATTGGGATCTATTCTCTTATATAGGCGACTTCCCTACACAGTCAAGGGGGTATTTGTAAAACTTCACAGACGGTTCGCATTCGTTGGACACGTGGAAGCCAAGGCGGCGACGGCGAGGAATCAACGAAATACAATATTTAAAGAAGCTGAACAATCATCCAGGAGGACTCACCTTGCAAGACCGAAGACATGAAGCCGGACACAGTCTTGTCCTTGAAGGCAAGTCCGGGGGCTACTGAGGGAGTCCTCTATTCAGGGGTCCTCAGGCATCTGGGTCGATGAAGCTGGGCCGTATTAGTGGGCCACGAAAAGAAGAAGCAGAAGACTCTCCCCCGTATTCGATCAGGACTCCTATGTACGTAGAAAGGAAAGCTTAGAGTCCGGATGTATCAATTACTTCCTCCCCAAGTCACCCTTGTAACCCTAGGTCCCCTCTGGTGTGTATATAAGCCAGGGGGTTTAGTCTTTAGGGGGGATCATCAACATCACAATATCCTCATAGGCTAGACTTTAGGGTTTAGCCATTACGATCTCGAGGTAGATCAACTCTTGTATTCATATTCACCCATATTAATATAGCAGGAAGTAGGGTATTACCTCGATCGAGAGGGTCTGAACCTGGGTAAACATCGTGTCCCCAGCCTCCTGTTACCATCGATCCTCTAAACGCATAGCTTCGGCCCCCTACCCGAGATCTGCCAGTTTTGACACCGACATTTATCAATCCATAGGAGGTGTAGGATGAAGAGGGTATCTCTTAAACAACCCTGCAACCAAATAATAAAAAGTCTCTTGTGTCCCCAACACACCAAATACAATGGGAAATTGTATAGGTGCACTAGTTTGGCGAAGAGATGGTGATACAAGTGTAATATTGATAGCAGATATTGATTTTTGTAGTGCGAACAATAAAAAACAGCAAGGTAGCAAGTAACAAAAGTGAGCACTAACGGTATTGCAATGATGAAAAACAAGGCCTAGGGTCCGTACTTTCGCTAGTGCAATCTCTCAACAGTGCTAATATAATTGGATCATATAACCACCCCTCAACGTGCGATGAAGAATCACTCCAAAGTTCCTATCTAGCGGTGAACATAAGAAGAAATTGTTGGGGGGTAAGAAACCACCTCAAAGTTATTCTTTCCGATCAACCTTTCCAAGAGTTCGTACTAAAGTAACACAAATTTACCCTTTCCGATCGATCTATCCAAGAGTTCGTACTAGAATAATACAAGGTTATCTTTTCCGATCGATCTTTCAAGAGTTCGTACTAAGATAACACAAAGTTATCCTTCCCGATTGATCTATCAAGAGTTCGTACTAAGATAACACCAAAACATATTCAGATTTGTAATACTCAATCCAACACAAAGAACCTCGAAGAGTGCCCCAAGATTTCTACCGGAGAAACACAGACAAGAACGTGCATCAACCCCTATGCATAGATTACTCCGATATCACCGTGGGAATCCGCAAGTTGAGTGCCAAAACATATATCAAGTGGATCAATAGAATACCCCATTGTCACCACGAGTATTCAATTGCAAGACATATACCAAGTGTTCTCAAATCCATAAAAGTATTCAATCCAAAGAAATCTCAAAGGGAAAACTCAAATCATCACAACAAGAGAAGGGAAAACACCATATGATCCGACTATATTAACAAAGTCCGCGATACATCAAGATTGTGCATCTCAAGAACATAAGAGAGAGAGAGAGAGAGAGATTAAACACATAGCAACTCGTACAAACCCTCAGCCCCGAGGGTGGACTACTCCCTCCACATCATGGTGGCCGTCGGGATGATGAAGATGGCCACTGGTGATGATTTCCCCCTCAGGCAGAGTACCAGAAAGTGTATAGATTGGTTTTCGGTGGCTATAGAGGCTTGCGGAAGTGGAACTTCTGATCTAGGGTTATTTCTGATGGTTTCTCTATTTATAGGAATTTTTGGCATCGGTCTCGCGTCCGGATGGGCCTCGAAGTGAGCACAACCCACAAGGGCACGAGCAAGGGCCCAGGTGCTCCCCGGTGTCTTGTGCCCTACTCCTTCACCTTATGGTCCTTCCCCGAAGCTTCGGGGGGCTCTTTCGTTCCAAAAAAATTTGTCAAAAAGTTTCAGCTCATTTGGAGAACTTCCATTTCTGCACAAAAAACAACACCACAGTAGTTTTGCTGAAAACAGGGTCAGTTCGGGTTAGTGCCATGCAAATCATACAAAAACCATATAAAATTGTTATAAACATGGCATGAATACTTCATAAATTATAGATACGTTGGAGAAGTATCAAGGTCGGGGGTAATCCTCCTTTTCTACAAAAAACATCGCATATAGCGGAAGAGAATATACCTTAGATATGAAAGAATACAAAATGCTCGAAGAAGGCTTAAACAAAAGTAAAAGGCGTCCATATCCCTGTCTAGACCATTGTTTGTGGGATAACCAACTAATGTGATGAGCTTGGTAAGTTCAGTCAAGTTTTCAGTGATGTTCAACTATGGTAAACTTGAGGAATTCAAACCTTCTTATGGAATTCGACAGGGGGACCCTGTTTCTCCGTATCAGTTCTTGCTTGCGGTGGATGGCCTTTTGTGCCTCTTAAAACATAGAAGTGAGTCATCGCACCTAAGTGGAATCAAGGTGGCTTCTACGGCATCACCGGTGAACCACTTTCTTTTTGTAGATGACAACCTGTTGTTTGTTAAGGCTAGTTCAGATGGAGCCATTGAGTTGTCTACCCTATTGGAGACCTATTGTAATGCATCTGGTCAAAAGGTAAACCTATCAAAATCCTTGGTTTTCTTTAGCAAGGGTTGTCCTAACAATCTTTAAAATGAAGTGAAACAAATATTGCATGTTCCCAATGAATCTTTGTCTAATAGATACTTGGGGATTCCATATGATGTTAGCAATATTAAGAATTGGGCATGTAAATATTTAAAGAACATAGTATGGAATAAAGTCAAAGGGTGTATGGAAAAATTCTGTCAGCGGGATAAAAGGTGTTCTCATCAAATCTATTGCTAAGGCAGTTCCGATCTATTCCATGTCATGTTTTAAGTTCCCTCGTGGATTGTGCGAGCATATTAATTCTCTGATTCATGATTTTTGGTGGGGAAGCAAGGAGGGGAAGAGAAAACCAAGCGAGGTATCCTGTAGTGTCATGACAAGACCAAAGTGTTGTGGTGGCCTCGATTTTCATTATATTGAACTTTATAACCTGGCTCTTCTGGCCTGTCAGGCTTGGGGAGTGTTGATGTAGCCTACTTCTCTTAGTGCACATATGGCAAAATATTTCCCCTCGTGTGATTTCTTGCAGGCCAAACTAGGAAGCGCCCTGTCGTAAATATAGAGATCTATCCTGGATAGTATAAATACATTGACTAAGGGCCTTGTTAGGTGGATTGGAGATGGGTAAAACACACATATTTGGAATCATAATTGTCTAGCTCAAGACTTCAACATGCGGCCTATTATGAGATTACATGCAAACCGGCCACAGATGGTTACTGAATTAATTGCAGTCTGCGGAGTGGGACATAGACTGGATAGTTCAGGTATTCTGCCAACTGATGTCGAGACCATGTGCTCCATACCATTGTGTACGAGACAAATAGACAACTTATGGTCTTGGATCCATGAGAGGAATGTCACTTTCGCCGTTCGCTCAACATATAGGATGCTCGTGTCCACGAAACTATGCTATGAGGCGTGGCTGGAGGGATGTCTGGACTCCTCAAATTCGGAAGGTGACATGAAACCATGGACTAAAATGTGGAATTCCAACGTGCCAACAAAAATCAAAATATTCCACTGGAGATTAGCACAACATTTACGGGAGACATGTTGCATCATTGGAAGATGGCCACCGTGGACTACTCTGGTCTTTGTGGATCCATTGACTCATGGCGCCATTCGTTTCTTGAGTGCAACATGGCGATGTGTGTTTGGGCCCTCGAGGACGAGGACCTGGCGAACATTGTGTTTACAACCATGATCCTGATGTCAAGAGATGTTCTTTTTTGCACTGATGGATCTTCTATCGCATGCTGATTTCACCACTCCTTTTCTTACCCTTTGGGCATGCAATTTGGCATGCTCAGAGGAAAGCTTTGCGTGAACAAAAGTTTCAGACACCTCACGAAACCCACCATTTTGTGCATAGCTACATCAAAGAACTACAAGAATGTAGACCGAAGAATGGTATTGCTATGTCCACTGCATGCACCTACTGTAGATGATAGGCATTGATGGATCCCCCTGAGCAAGGTTTTGTCAAGATCAAGGTTGATGGGGTTGTGGCCTGGAACAGTAATGGAAGATCTTTTGGCATAGTTTCCAGGGATGATTCAGGTACATACTTAGGATCCCAAGCTTTCAAATGTCCGGGGATCTCAGACCCGACTATTCTTGAAGCTTTGGCTTGTCATGAAGCCCCATCTCTTACCCTAGATCTCTCCCTCTCACATGTGATTATAGCCTCAGATTGCATGGGTGTAGTGGATGACTTGAAGGAAGGCATGGGAGGAAAATATGCAAGCATTATCAAGGAGATTATAGTAACATCGAGGCAATTTGAAAGATGCTCCTTCATATTCGATGGACGTGGCACCAATATTGAAGCACATAGTCTCGATAAGCATGCTCTAGGAATTTTTGTCGGACGCCATATGTGGCTCCTTAATACTCCAGACATAAGTTGTATCCCTATGAACCTTGTTTATGATCATTAATAAAGAGTGTGCTTAGACTAAAAAAACAACTAATGTTGTCCATCAACATACCTGCTTCCTGAACCGCTGCCGGCTAGATTGGAGGCAATCTAGGAAAAAGAGTAAATTAAGTAAGGTGAGTACTCAGATGTACTCTCAAGGCTTACACAGACCTAAGTTATTTTATGCAACATGTTTCAAGGAAAGAGGGGTTTAAGCGACTATTAGTGGTAAGAAGAGAGAGCTCATAAAAGTAAGGGGCGTATCACAACTACTCTAGTCACCTACCTATCGCAAATAACACTACCTTCTCTTCCCCTTCGCATCTCCCACCAGGAAGACCCACGAGGCACTCACATGATTGATAAGTTTAATTATTAAGAATGAAGTTGTTATATGGACACATATCAACCTCCAAGTCGTTTATAACTGCGGACAAAACTATTTGAATAGGTTTATCCCTGCAGGGATGCACCAATGTACCTATAGGCGTGATCGTCCTTTATAGGCCAGCTGAACACATCATATGCCCAAACTGTCGGGTATAGATAGTCTACGACACCCCCTAAATAGATTCAAGTCCAGGAAGTGACCCCGCGAGTTGGCATCTAGATCGAAAGTCCGGCCGAAGCTCCGAATTGCTCACAACCATATGTGTGTATGATTGTGATGGGCATAGCCCCGAACTGAGGTGTCCACCCAGCAAAACATGTCGTAAAGTTGATAACCATCAAGGGATTGTAGCCCCAAACTAAGTCAAGCCTAGTGGCTCAAAGTTTGAAGAAGCAAACTTAAACTAGCTCATGGGCCTAAAAAATTTGTAGGGGTGTATTTATATTTGCGGTAATGTTCAAAATGTGTCGGATTAGTTGTCTTATATTTTTAGGGGTTTATTGTGTCGTGTCCCCAACAAGACATTTCTAATTATTTGCTCTTCTAGCTACCTAAAATTTTATGTGTTGTATGAACTTATTGCTATTGGTTGCTTTATAATATAAAGTGGGGGAACCCTTTTTCGTCAAAAAATCTCTAGTTTCTAGGTACTGGTCGAGCGGGACCATAAACCCCACATGCGGTTAGCTCGTCCATTCTTGGATCATCACAAGACAAACTTGAGTTTTATGTTGGTTCGAGTGGAACAAAACACCGATGGACAAATGCATGACCTCCCACAATTAACAAATTTTGGCAACTTTGATGGGTTCTTAAAAACCGTTTGAGATAAGATAAGAGGATCATTCATAAGAGCCCTTGTACAAGAGGGAATAATGCTACATCAACTGAGAATTTTCTAATGAGTTTAACGTGCTATTTATGTGGACAAATTCGATTCAAAATTGGGGGAGGAAGGGGTCCATCCCTGCTGAAATTCAGGGGTGAAAAGATTAGTTAGAAGGAGAACCTGTAACATGACCGTAATGGGTCTGTGCATCTAGGATTATTGTATGAGTGGTGGTTTCACCCTTCTCATGGAGGTGGTTGTTTAACAGTCCTGTCAGCCATAAGCTCCATGGTAAGCTTGGTGGAGTATTCAGGAATTGAGAGCTTACTGCTAAATAATGCTACACGTACGTAATAAGTCACGTAATGAACAATGTGCCGATTTATGATTGGTGATGAGGGAGGAAGGGGGCCACCCCACGAAAGAGGGGGGGCTAGTTAGTTGGAACTACTTCACGTAAGACTTTCGTATAAGGATGTAAATGGCACTTCACACGCGACGAATAGAAAAGTCGCCCCAACGCACCGACCCAAACAGACGCCCGCCCGCTTTTCGTCCGCCTGCCGACCCATTCGCGGCCCATTTTTAACCTGATTTGTGTCGGCGCGGATACGAACGGACGCACGCGCCGCGCGCCAACTACCCCCTGGCCCGCCAGTTGGTGGTAAAGCATTCCCTACACTTTCCAAATCTCCCGCTCGTGCATGCTCCCGGACGCTCGCCATGGATGACGCTCTCAATGTTGCCGCCGGCGGCCTCACCTCCCTCGCCTCGTCCGGCCTCGCCTCTGCCCCCTCCGGCAAAGGCAAACTCTGTGCCCCTCGCAAGACCGCAGCGCCACCCAGGAAGATGTTGACGCCAGAGGAGCAAGTCGTGCAGTCGGCCAAGAGGAAGGGCCAAAGGCATGAGGTGGCCACAAAGAAAGAAGCAGCGGCCACCGCCGCCCTTGCCGCCACCGCACAACAGGAGGAAACCAACGCCCGCGTCGTGGCGGCAACAAGGGAGGCCCTTTCTACCTAGGGTTAAACCCTGGCCAGCACGGGCTCGTCATCGCCGCTGTGGCCGCGGCTAGCGCCGACTCGTTCGCGTTCCCTCGGATAGTGCTGCCAGAATCGCCACGCGCGCCGGTGATGCACCCAATCCCAGGCTTCCATGTCTACCCGCAAGCCTCCCGACTCTTCGGGGGATGCTCGCCGGAGGTGAGCGTGGTGGCATGATGACCCACAAGTGCAGGGGATATATCGTAGTCCTGTTAATAAGTAAGAGTGGCGAACCCAACGAGGAGCAGAAGGAAATTACAAGCGGTTTTCTGCAAGGTAATCTCTGCAAGCACTGAAATTATCGGTAGCAGAAAGTTGTGTGATAGTATAATTCGTAACGGGTAACAAGTAACAAAAGTAAACAAGGTGCATCAAGATGGCCCAATCCTTTTTGTAGCAAAGGACAAGCCTAGACGTACTCTTATATAAAGCAAAGCGCTCCCGAGGACACATGGGAATAAATGTCAAGTTAGTTATTATCATGCTCATGTGATTCGCGCTCGTTACTTTGATAAATTGATATGTGGGTGGACCGGTGCTTGGGTGTGTCCTTCCTTGAACAAGCCTCCCACTTATGATTAACCACTCTCGCAAGCACCCGCAACTACGAAAGAAGTACTAAGATAAATCTAACCATAGCAGGAAACATATGGATCCAAATCAGCCCCTTACAAAGCAACGCATAAACTAGGGTTTAAGCTTCTGTCACTCTAGCAACCCATCATCTACTTATTAATTCCCAATGCCTTCCCCTAGGCCCAAATAATGGTGAAGTGCCATGTAGTCGATGTTCACATAACACCACTAGAGGAAAGACAACATACATCTCATCAAAATATCGAACGAATACCAAATTCACATGATTACTTATAACAAGACTTCTCCCATGTCCTCAGGAACAAACGTAACTACTCATAAAGCATATTCATGTTCATGATCAGCGGGGTATTGAATAGCATTGCATATGATCTTCCATCGAATAAACCAACTAGCATCAACTACAAGGAGTAATCAACACTACTAGCAACCCACAGGTACCAATCTGAGGTTTTGAGACAAAGATCGGATACAAGAGATGAACTAGGGTTTGAGAGGACATGGTGCTGGTGAAGATATTGATGGAGATTGACTCCCTCTCAATGAGAGGATCGTTGGTGATGACGATGGCTTCGATTTCCCCCTCCCAGATGGAAGTATCCCCGTCAGAACAGCCCTGTCGGAGATCTAGATTGGTTTCACCCAGGTTCCGCCTCGAGATGGCGGTGCTTCGCCCCGAAAATCTCCTTATGATTTCTTCCAGGTTAAAAGACACCATATAGCAGAAGATGGACGTCGAGAGCCTGCCAGGGGGGCCACAAGGTAGGGAGCGCGCCCAGGGGGGTAGGGCGCGCCCCCACCCTTGTGGATGGCTGGTGGGCCCCCTGTTGTGCTTTCTTCGCCCAATATTTTTTATATATTCCAAAAATATTCTCCGTGAAGTTTCAGGACTTTAGGAGTTGTGCAGAATCGGTATCTCAGATTTGCTCCTTTTCCAGTCTAGAATTCCAGCTTCCGGCATTCTCCCTCTTCATGTAAACCTTGTAAAATAAGAGAGAAAATGCATAAGTATTGTGACATAATGCGTAATAACAGCCCACAATGCAATAAATATCAATATAAAAGCATGATACAAAATGGACGTATCATGGCTCCTTCCACCCCCGCGCACGTGCCCATCGACCTCAACGCCACGCCGGTGGCCGGTGCCTCGTCATCCAGAGGGACCAGGAAACGCGTGCAGGAGATGCCAGCCGACGTGCTCCCCGACGCCCACAACCTTTTCGACACAATGGCTGTGGCCGTCGCTGACGAGACGACCAACCGTTTCATGGAGAACATCATTTTCCAGGGTGGTGCGATAGCCCCTGGTGGGGCCACCACGGATGGCTAAGATCCCGATGAGACCCAAAGCCAGGACGGCAGAGGGTCGTTCATGTCGAAGACCTATGAAGCTGGCATGCACGACACCTTCATGCATGATCGGGTTGGCTTGGACCTGTACGGCTTCCCGCTTGACCACGAGTTTCTGGAGGACTACGGCCTCGAGGAAGAGGATGGGTTGGACATCGACGGGGAACCTTTGTTCGAGGACGAGCTCTCCAACCAAGCAGCCAGGTCAAAGTGTAAGCATAAAAGCAAACACAAGAAGGCATACGCGGCGGACGAGGACAAGCTCCTTTGTGAGTGTTGGAGGGACACTGGGCGACCTTTTGGATTCGTGTCCATCGTGAGTTCCATGAGCGCAAGAAGTTTCTGATGTAGCAAATGCAAAGCACGTGCGAGTGGGTGTCCATTTTGAAGCGATGGAGGATGATCCAACAAGAGTGCAACAAGTTTTGTGCCACTCTTGAGAGCATTAAGGCATGCCCCGCGAGCGGCATCGGCATACAAGACATAATATGCATGCGGCCCTCTTCATTTTCATTTTGTTTGCATGTCCATTTGAATACCCATTTTCCCATATGCTTTCATGCTATCCATTTGTAGGTAGTCCAAGCTCTGGAGGCTTTCAAGGTCCAACATGACGACAAGTCCTTTAACCTATCCCATTGTTGGAGGGTCATAAACGGAGAGGAGAAGTTTAAGGCACAATATAACTCCCTCATGGCGCGTGGGGGGAAGAAAGTCGTGTAAGAGGTTGGGGAGGGCGTGAAGACACTGTCGCGGGGGGGAGACCAACTCCAAGAAGAAGGACAAGCGCGATGCGGCGTCCAACGCCTTGATCGCTACCGTGGAGGACATGATGATCAAGAAGGGCTCGAGGAAGGAGAAGCGCCGGCAAGACAAGGAAGAGCAAATGAACGCCTTCATGGAGATCCAAAGGAGGAGTCTTGAGATGGAGTCGGAGAAGCAAGAGAGGATGCTTGAGATGGAGGCGGAGAAGCAAGCGAGGATGCTCGAGATCGAGGCCGCCAATGCCAAGACCAAGGCGAAAGAAGTAGCTCTCGCTAGCATGATGACAGGGATGGATATCATTAAGGTGGACCTCAACACTGTGTCACCGAGGAAGAGGCCATGGTTCGAGAAGATGCAGGCCAACATGCTCACGTTCGACGACGAGTGATCTATGGCGGCAGGCCCCATCTTTTTTTGTATGCTAGCAAGAGTGTTGGCATGACCACGACCGAGATAACGTGCTCAAACTTCCCACCTTTTTTTGTGTGCTGGCATGTGTGTCGGCTGCTGGCAAGCGCGCAAGCAAAGCTGTGTGATGGTGCCAGCGAACTTTGGGTGGCGGCATGGCCGCACACATGATCTATGACATGCGGACATGAAAATGGATCGCTTGCATTAGACGCACCCAAAAAGAAAACGGAAAAGCTATTTTCCTGCCGACTAGCAGTTAGCGACAAGCACGTACGACCGGTTTTATCCTTCGATCCTTTCTTTCGCTCGATCCGCTTCTGCTCTGGCGCATAAAAAGAGCTTCAGAAAAAATAGTGGTAGAGGCACGATACGAACACACGATCTGTAGGTTGTGGCCACAACACATTACCAACTGAGCTGGTTACTGTTGGAAATATGCCCTAGAGGTAATAATAAAATGGTTATTATTATATTTCCTTGTTCATTATAATTGTCTATTGTTCATGCTTTAATTGTATTATCCGGAAACAGTAATGCATGTGTGAATACATAGACCACAACATGTCCCTAGTGAGCCTCTAGTTGACTAGCTCGTTGATCAATAGATGGTTACGGTTTCCTGACCATGGACATTGGATTTCATTGATAACGGGATCACATCATTAGGAGAATGATGTGATGGACAAGACCCAATCCTAAGCCTAGCACAAGATCGTGTAGTTCGTATGCTAAAGCTTTCCAGTGTCAAGTATCTTTTCCTTAGACCATGAGGTTGTGCAACTCCCGGATACCGTAGGAGTGCTTTGGGTGTTCCAAACGTCACAACGTAACTGGGTGGCTATAAAGGTACACTACGGGTATCCCCGAAAGTATCTGTTGGGTTGGCACAAATAAAAACTAGGATTTGTCACTCCGTATGACGGAGAGGTATCTCTGGGCCCACTCGGTAAGACATCATCGTAATGAGCTCAGTGTGACTAAGGGGTTGGTAACGGGATGATGTGTTATGGAATGAGTAAAGAGACTTGCCATAACGAGATTGAACAAGGTATCGGTATACCGACGATCGAATCTCAGGCAAGTACTATACCGGTAGACAAAGGGAATTGTATACGAGATTGATTGAATCCCCGACATCGTGGTTCATCCGATGAGATCATCGTGGAACATGTGGGAGCCAATATGGGTATCCAGATCCCGCTATCGGTTATTGGCTGGAGAGGTATCTCGGTCATGTCTGCATGGTTCCCGAACCGGTAGGGTCTACACACTTAAGGTTCGGTGACGCTAGAGTTGTTATGGGAATAGTATGTGGTTACCGAAGGTTGTTCGAAGTCCCGGATGAGATCCTGGACGTGACGAGGAACTCCGGAATGGTCCGGAGGCGAAGATCGATATAATGGACGAAGGGTATTGGAGTCTGGAATTGTTCTGGGGGTACCGGGTGACGACCAGCGTGTCCGAAAGTGGTTTCGAAGGCCTCGGCAAGCGTTGGGGGGCCTTATGGGCCAAGGGGAGGGGGCACATCCGCCCACTAAGGGGTTGAGCGCCCCTCCCACCCCATCTCACGTAACATGGAGAGGTGGGGGCGCCTCCCCTAGGGCAGCCGCCCCGCCCGGCTTGGGGGGCAATTTCCTAGGGGTGGGGGCGCCCAAACCCATCTAGGGTTTCCCCTGTGGCCGCCGCCCCTCCCCTAGGGAAACCCTAGGGCGCCTCCTCCTCCCCCTTCCCCCTATATATAGTGAGGGAGAGAGAGGCCAGCCACACCCTTTCCCTGGTGCAGCCCTCTTCCCCTCCCAATTCCTCCTCTTCCTCCGTAGAGCTTGGCGAAGCCCTACCGGAGAACTGCAAGCTCCACCACCACGCCGTTGTGCTGCCGGAGCTCTTCCCCAACTTCTCCTCCCCCCTTGCTGGATCAAGAAGGAGGAGACGTCCCCGGGCTATACGTGTGTTGAACGCGGAGGCGCCGTTGTTCGGCGCTTAGATCGGAATCGACCGCGATCTGAATCGTTGCATGTACGACTCCACCAACTGCGTCTTTGTAACGCTTCCGCATCGCGATCTTCAAAGGTATGAAGATGCAGTCCCCTCTTGTTGCTAGTAAACTCCATAGATGGATCTTGGTGATACGTAGGAAATTTTTTGATTTTCTGCAACGATCCCCAACAGTGGCATCATGAGCTAGGTCTATGCGTAGTTACTATGCACGAGTAGAATACAAGATTGTTGTGGGCGTAGATCATGTCAATTTACTTTCCGCTACTAGTCTTATCTTGATTTGGCAGTATCGTGGGATGAAGCGGCCCGGACCGACCTTACACGTACGCTTACGTGAGACAGGTTCCACCGACTGACATGCACTAGTTGCATAAGGTGGCTAGCGGGTGTCTGTCTCTCCCACTTTAGTCGGATCGGATTCGATGAAAAGGGTCCTTATGAAGGGTAAATAGAAATTGGCATATCACGTTGTGGTTTTGGCATAGCTAAGAAACGTTCTTGCTAGAAACCTATAGCAGCCACGTAAAAACTTGCAACAACAATTAGAGGACGTCTAACTTGTTCTTGCAGCATGTGCCGTGTGATGTGATATGGCCAAAAGGATGTGATGAATGATATATATGTGATGTATGAGATTGATCATGTTCTTGTAATAGGAATCACGACTTGCATGTCGATGAGTATGACAACCGGCAGGAGCCATAGGAGTTGTCTTTATTTTATTGTATGTCATGTGTGTCATTGAAAACGCCATGTAATTACTTTACTTTATTGCTAACCATTAGCCGTAGTAGTAGAAGTAACATTTGGTGAGACAACTTCATGAAGACACGATGATGGAGATCATGGTGTCATGCCGGTGACAATGATGATCATGGAGCCCCCAAGATGAAGATCAAATGGAGCAAAATGATATTGGCCATATCATGTCACTATTTGATTGCATGTGATGTTTATCATGTTTTACATCTTATTTGCTTAGAACGACGGTAGTAAATAAGATGATCTCTCACTGAAATTTCAAGAATTGTGTTCCCCCTAACTGTGCACCATTGCTAAGGTTCGTTTTTCCGAAGCACCACGTGATGATCGGGTGTGATAGGCTCTAACATTCGCATATAGCGGGTGTAAGCCAGATTTACACATGCAATACACTTAGGGTTGACTTGACGAGCCTAGCATGTACAGACATGGCCTCGGAACACAGAAGACCGAAAGGTCGAACATGAGTCGTATAGAAGATACGATCAACATGAAGATGTTCACCGTTGATGACTAGTCTGTCTCACGTGATGATCGGACACGGCCTAGTCGATTCAAATCATGTATCACTTAGATGACTAGAGAGATGTATATCTGAGTGGGAGTTCATTAAATTTGTTTAGATGAACTTACTTATCATGAACATAGTCTGAAATCTTTACAATATGTCTTGTAGATCAAATGGCGCACGCTAATGTCGCCCTCAACTTCAACGTGTTCCTAGAGAAAACCAAGCTGAAAGACGATGGTAGCAACTATACGGATTGGGTCCGTAACTTGAGGATCATCCTCATAGCTGCCAAGAAAGCATATGTCCTTGAAACACCACTAGGTTATGCACCCATTTTCCCAGCAACTCAAGACATTATGAACGCCTGGCAGTCGCGTAGTGATGATTACTTCCTAGTTCAGTGCGGCATGCTCTATAGCTTAGAATCGGGGCTCCGAAAGCATTTTGAGCAGCACGGAGCATATGAGATGTTCCAAGAGCTGAAAATGGTTTTCCAAGCTCATGCCTGAGTCGAGAGATATGAAGTCTCTGACAAGTTCTACAGTTGTAAGATGGAGGAGAATAGTTCTGTCAGCGAGCACATACTCAAAATGTCTGGGTTGCATAATCGCTTGTCTCAGTTGGGAGTTAATCTCTGAGATGACGCGGTCGTTGACAGAATCCTTCAGTCGCTCCCACCTAGCTACAAGAGCTTTGCGATGAATTTCAATATGCAAGGGATGGAGAAGTCCATTCCCGAGGTATATTCAATGCTGAAATCAGCGGAAGTGGAAATCAAGAAGGAACATCAAGTGTTGATGGTGAATAAAACCACTAAGTTCAAGAAAGGCAAGGGTAAGAAGAACTTCAAGAAGGACGGCAAAGGAGTTGCCACGCCCGATAAGCCAGTTGCCGGGAAGAAGCCAAAGAATGGACCCAAGCCTGAGACTGAGTGCTTTTATTGCAAGGGAAAGGGTCACTGGAAGCGGAATTGCCCCAAATACTTAGCGGATAAGAAGGCCGGCAACGTCAAAGGTATATGTGATATACATGTTATTGATGTGTACCTTACCAGCGCTCGTAGTAGCTCCTGGGTATTTGATACTGGTGCCAGGCACGGATGCAGGGGGACGAGGGGGGGGGGGGGGG
>LR738709.1:378195175-378238851 GCA_902687465.1 Secale cereale | reverse complement strand
CACACATCGCAGTCCTGATAACTTATGCACCCATCCTGGTAACTTTGGCAACAAACGCTGTGGAGGGGGAGGGGAGTTGACGAAATATCCCCTCGGTAGATTTTTGTGTCAATATCATGATAAGTCACACATCGTATACCTGATAACTTATGGACCCCGGTCCTGATAACTTTGGTACGGGGGTGGGGGGAGTTGACGAAACATCCCCTCTGTAACTTCTTGTGTGAATAGTATGGTAACTCACACATCGCACACCCGATATCTTATGTACCCTAGTCCTGATAGCTTTGGCATGAGGAGGGTGGGTGGGGGTCCGGTAATATTTGTGTGAATAGCACGGTAACCCACACATTTGCAGACCTGATAACTTATTTACCTCGGTCCTGGTAACTTTGGCGAAGGGGTAAATAACATGATAGTAGACACAGATCTGAGCTGATAATTTACTTAGCCCAGGCCTGGTAACTATTTGCACGGAAAAAAGTCGTCAGAACATAGCAACATGGGATCTAGTTTCGTAAGTCTCGTCGCAACTGATTTTTTATGTGAAAACGATTTTTTGATCAGACCGACGCTTTGACCTATAACACATTTTAAGTTTTGAAATATGTAGAATCAAGGATGCATCCATTTTTTTCCTTCTAATGCATGCATCCATGTGCATGTGAAGAGAAAATTACAAGAACTATCTTTTATGTCCCAGTAATTTCTGTATAAATAACATGATAACTTATATACAACCGCATGATAACTCGTGTAGCACACACGTGGTAACGTTTAACCTTAAACAAAATATCGCCGAAACATACCAACATGGGGATCTAGTTTCGAAGGTCTCGTCGCGACGAATCTTTTATGTGAAAACAGTTTTTCAATCGGACCAATGCTTTGAGCTACAAAATATTTTAAATTTTCGCATTGGGAAGAATCTTTGATGACATCATCAATTTCGTTTTTTCTCCATGTATATGATTAGTAGCTGCTAATTAACTGCTAATGGATCCCTCTAAAAAGCTAGGGTTTTTGCCTCCCGTCGCCGCCGCCGCAGGTCCGCCTCCTCTCCGGTGGCCTTAGGGCCATGGGGGCGCGGTGGATCTCGGCAAGGGTTGACGGGAGGGCTCCGTTTTTAATCGTTTGTTTCAGTTTTGTTAGGGTCTGTGTCCTACTCAAGAAGACGAGTCGGCGACGGCTCCCTGAAGATGGAATAAAGGTCTCCCCGCCTAGCTCCCGTTACGGCGATGTGTCTAGCATCGTTGGTGGGCGTGTGAAGGTGTGTCTCCGGCGGATCTATTTTTGGTGGATTTGCTCGGATCTCGTCGGTGTTCGTCTACATTCGTGTGTCTTCGGATTGGATCTTTCTTATCTACGTTATTCTTCATCTGCGGCGGTTGCTGTTCTGGTGCGTTGGTCCTACGGGGCCTTAGCACGACGACTTCCCGATTGTCTACTACAACAAGTTGTGCCCAACTCCGGCAATGGAGGGGCGATGACGGCGGCGCGCCTTCGGCTCGCTTCAGTGCTGGTAGTTGCCGCTAGGTGGTCTACGGATCTGGATGTAATCTCTATTCTTTCTGGTATTCATTGTATTGCTATGATTGAAGATGAATAGGTCGAAAATTTTCTCAAAAAAAAATTGCTAATGGACAGTGAACACGCACAGAAAAAAGAAAGAAAATAAGATGAAGCTAATGCATGCATACAAGGAAGGAATTGTGCGGATATATTGCTTAACTTCAGTATGTATGGAAGTTAGTACAGTCCAAAAGAAAATTGGACGGACACCAAACGCGGTCGACCCAAACGGACGAAAAACGGACAAAATCTTCGTCCAATTGAGTGGGTGGGTTAGAGTTGCTACTCCCTTCGTCCATAAATAATTGTACATTTGTCGTTCAAAATTTTGACCGTGGTGGGCTGACGGATCCGCCGGATAGTCTCGTCTCGTCGCTACTCGCCAGCTCCATTACAGTGTTGCCTTGACAAGTGTACAAGCATCGCTGCATGCAAAATTCCTGACTTCTCCACAGCGGCGATAATGCCCAACCGTTTCGTGGGCGCTGTTGGGCACCACGGCGCCTTTGCATTCAATCGAGCCATTTAATGGTCCTACCTACGTACTACGTGGTATGCTCCGCAAACAGCAAAGCCCGTCGGGAGAAGCCCCGAGCTAGTGCTCCATGGCTGCCTGATCTGTCATTGTCTCTCTCCCGACTCGAGCAGGGACTTAGCTGTTGCGGGCTTGTAGTTAATGGCAGCACAACTGGCTTAGTACTGCATCTTTGCTCCTTTCTTGTACTTCGATCTGCTCGCTAGCTACCCGAGTCCATGCCTGAGTTAGAAGAGATCGTCTCGACGGCCGGCGGGGTAGGCTCGCCGCCGACGCCGCTGTGGTTTCTGGTCTTCCTCGCCCTCGGTCTCCACGCCGTCGTTGTATCCGCCGTGACCTTCCTCGCGTGGCTGTACCGCGCATTCCTCCGGCGGGGGAAGGACCTGGGACTGCGCTACGGCGCGTGGGCGGTGGTCACCGGCGCCACCGACGGCATCGGCCGCGCGCTGGCGCTCGAGCTCGCGCGCAGGGGGCTCCACCTCGTCCTCGTCGGCCGGAACCCCGCCAAGCTGTCCCGCGTCAGCAAGGAGGCACAGAATGCGGCGCCGTCCTGCATGGTCAAGAGCGTGGTGTTCGACCTCGCCGGTGACGCGACGGAGCTGTCGCGGGGCGCGGCGAGGGTGGCGGCGGCCGTGAAGGGGCTCGACGTGGGCCTCCTGGTGAACAACGCCGGCGCGACGTACCCTTGCGCGGCCTACTTCCACGAGGTGGAGACCCCGGTGTGGGAGGCCGTGGTGCGGGTGAACGTGGAGGCGGCCACGCGGATCTCGCGCGCCGTCGTGCCAGCGATGGCGGCCAAGGGGAGGGGCGCCATCGTCAACGTCGGGTCCGGGTCGTCCGTCGTGGTGCCGGCGTTCCCGCTCTACGCCGTGTACGCGGCAAGCAAAGCGTAAGTACGACTCATGCATACGTCTTGCGTAGTAGGTTTCCGGTCCCCTCCGTTCCAGCGTTGCTTTGCCGACTACAATTGTTTGGCACTCTAGTGTGCCATTCCGACGAGACATATAAAATATTCAGGCAACAGAGAACTAAAAGGACGTACAGTATGTGTGTGATAGTCAAAAATGCTACACCTACGAAAAATACTACGTAATCTTACGTGAAAATGGTATCTCCTTCCCTAATCCTAACCAATCCCCCCTGATTTTCGGGATGTGGGGGTGTGCTATCCAACTAAACAAAGCCACATCACCCTTTACGTAACTCTTCGTAAAAAAAAATCATAAGTGTAGCAAAGCTCGTGTGATATACTCCCGCCATTCCACGTAGCGTTTTTTAAGATCTGAATTTGATCCTAAATTTAACCAACAAGATCATCTACGATGGGAGCAAAACCACTAAATTAATATATCATCGTATTCATGTAAACTACTAACTGATTAATAGTCCTTCTATTTTAAGTCATATTTTGATCATAATTTTAACTAATAAAATATAAATTATACATAACAAAAATAATATCATTGAAAACTACTTTAAAATACGAACTCAACGATTATTTTTCAATGGCATGCATTAATATTTCCTAGTCAAATATATAATCAAACATTTATTCAAAATATGATGGAGACTAATAAACCTGATATTTCGATAGTTTGATTACCTAGCTTACGATCATAGACGATGTATATAAAAAAATAGACACCTCGAATGGCCGCACTGATAGAGGAGCCGGTCATCAAATTATACACATTAAATAGGCATCAAGTCCGAACAGTAGGATGGGTTCAGATTTGCGGAAATTCGGACGTTCAAACTCTTCTAGTAGACGTTTGATGCAAGATGTCAAAGGGTAAAAAATGTCCGACCCAACAAGATCCGGAAGTTAAGGGGGGGTTTGATGCACACTGTTGTAGTTGCACTTCCGATCTCAGTTTTAATAATATACTCCCTCCGTTCCTAAATATAAGTCTTTTTAGAGGTTTCACTAGGAAACTACATACGGATGTATATAGACATACTTTAGAGTTTAGATTCATTCATTTTGCTCCGTATGTAGTCACCTAGTGAAATGTCTAAAAAGACTTATATTTAGGAACGGAGGGAGTACTAGTAAAAACTTCCATGCAGGCTGTACGGTAGCCACCATCATGTTCGACAGTATTGCTTGGTTAGTATTCCCTTCTTTCCCAAATATTTGTCTTTCTAGAAATTTCAACAAGTGACTACATACGAAGCAAAATGAGTGAATCTACACTCTAAAATATATCTACATACATCCGAATGATATAGTCCTTTTGAAATGTCTAGAAAGACAAATATTTGGAAACAAAGGGAGTATTTTGTTGTTGTTGCAAAATGCTTGGTTATACTGTTTGTTGTCAGTATAATGACATGTTAAGGGCAAGTTAATTTGGCAGCTTAAAAATTATGCCATCTTCTTTCAGCTTTTCCCCTAAGCTGCATCCTGCTTAGACTCGCAAATATGCTTATGCTACTATGTGTCATGCATGGTAATAAATGAGACAACTATGATACTAATCTATAATATTATGCACTATGAATGTAGTATCATACACTAGTATCATATGCATGATACTAGTATATGATACTCCCCACTATGACCAGTCTCATTCATTGGGGCTTCATAATTAGTTATGTGATAATTAATTTAGAAGTCTCAATAAAGAGTAAAATGCATCGTAAGTCCTAAAACTATTAAAGGTGTGTCAGTTTAGTCCTATAACTTTGAAACTGCACTTTTTGATCCTAAAATTATTGGAAGTGTGTCAGTTTAGTCCTATAACTTCAAAACTGCTATTTTAGGTCCTAAAACAATTGCAGGTGTGTCAGTTTAGTCCTATAACTCCGAAACTGCAGCCATCAATGGCATGATGGCTTGAGCTCCAGCGAGGAAAGTTGACCGGTCATCTTAGCCTCAACCCGCAGTAGCAGAATTACATGTCGCACAACGTCCAATTGCTATCCACCTATGGCTGTTGCTGGGGCTACGCCCACCTTTGCGTCAGCTTCGCAGTTACCGCACACTCCTCCGCATCGTTCGACAATAGCGACAATCCCCAGTTGTGGTCATGTTCGTGCCTAAACAACAACTTGCACGACAAGCTCTATGGGAAGAGTGTAGGGCAACGATGATGCCATGCGAGACAAAGAGTGGGGGTGGTGGGATGGCGTCTTCCATCCCGATTGGCTCGGGATCTCCCGACGGCCGCATCGAGGGAGAGGGATGTCGTCCTCCATGTAGACTGGATCAGGGTCTCCCCGTTGGCCGGGCCAAACCACTCAGCAAGATTGCCCTATAGCTCATGACCATGCACGTGGTGTGTGCGTGTGTGCAGGTTGCAACACACACAACACCATGGAAGTGTATGCACCAGTTTTGGGAAGTAAACACATATAAAGGAATCATTTGAAAAAAAATACACCATAGACGCGGGCCATGCAAGCTTAACAAACTTACTTAGTTTTGGGATCCAAAATTGTAGTTTCGAAGTTATAGAACTAAACTGACATACCTCCAATAGTTTTGTGAACCAAAACTGCAATTTTGAAGTTATAGGACTAAACTGATACACCTGCAATAGATTTAGGACCAAAAACTGCAGTTTCAAAGTTATAGGACTAAACTGACACACCTCCAATAGTTTTAGGACCTATGATGCATTTTACTCCTCAATAAATTTGAGGAACGCCTTTTAAAAAAAATGAGGAGAGACTGCTTATTTTTAAAGCCACCCATAAGAATTGACCATAAATGTGTTTCGGGCTACAAGGCTCCAACATGCGTCCTCATGTGGTTTTCTTCTTTTTGGTCCTTAATGTTGCCCATATCGAGGAGTATCATATACTAGTAGCATGTATATGATACTAGTGTATAATACTATTTTTGTAATGCGTAGTATCACAAGTTAGTATCTTATGTTGCATTATATAATATCATGCAAGACAAAAAGAAGTATAACACTTAATATGATATGTTATCATGATATGACACCACATCCTCTCTTTCCTATTTAATTGTGTACTATATCATAAAAAAAACTACTTGGCATGCATAATAACGGTTATGATACCCCGTTACGTGCAGCCTAATCTTCTATCATCTTGGCCTACTTAGTTGACGAAATCCTTTTCTAAAAAAAAAAAAAAAACTTAGTTGACGAAATCAATTTATTTCATCTCTTCTGATCGTCAATTCGAGTAATCAAATCATATTAGAAGATAGTTGTTGTTTCAGTTTAGTAGAGTTGCATTTTTTTTATAAATTGATCGAGATTTAGGAAAATCTCAGCCACTGAGACTTCGAAAAACGTTAACTTTATGCAATATTTTCTATATTACGATGAATCTCTAGTGTTTCTCATATCGTTAGATTGTGATTTTTATTGGTTTGTGTGTTAGTTACGATTGTTTAGTTTAGTTTTCAAAATATTTTGTTTCAACTTCCTGGACTTCAGTATTTTTTTTCTGTTACGTTCCACACATGTTTCCTTCTAATCTACATTCTTGTGTGTGCTTGTAAGTTGTAACCTTTGGTGAAGCTAAGTCAAGTTTGGCGCTCTCTGAGAAAAAAAAATCAGTGCATGGTAGTCCTATGCTAAACGTAGTAGCGTCATATACACTACTGATTGATTGAATAAAAGCAGCTTCGACAATAGTGGATCAGCCAATAGTACCATGTTTGGTGCATCTACCACCGGGTCCAAGCGCACAGGGAATACTAATGCACACCTAATATGGCCATGGATGATGGCAATATTATGGTTCTTTCAATAAATACTATCATTTCCATGCAGTAGAAAATACATATAATGAAAGCCAATTTCTAGCTTCCAAAATAAATACTCTAAACGCATTGTTTCAAAATCGGGAACATTTCGATGTGATGACGTCGAACAACCCATTAAAAATAATCTCAAAATGATGGATAATCTTCCGGCCTCTGCATTAGTCGATGCGCACAGCCATCGACCGATGACGTTGAACAATCCATGGTGATGCACACCGTTTTTGATATGTGTTCTATTAGATACACCTCTAATATGAGCTTTGTTTTTAGCACAAGGAAGATGAGATTGAGCATTACGTGGAGCATTACATGTTGCTATTTCTAATTTCTACATTTGGCCACGCTGTTAGGTATATTGATCAACTATCTCGGAGTCTAAGCGTCGAATACAAGCACTGCGGAGTGGATGTCCAATGCCAGGTATGCATGCAGTTTCCTCTTCATCTTTATATTGGAAACCAGAAATAGTTTGCATCTACTAGTGAAATGCACACAAATTTCTTGAATCTGCAAGTAATTATGTACTCAGTGTCACAGAAGACCGAATAAATGCACTTTGAAATTGGATTGAAATATCCTAATAACGCATTACTGTGGCGCACTGCAGATTCCTTTGTATGTGGCCACCACGATGTCGCCTGTGAAGGGCCACTCTCCGTTCATACCGTCACCCGAGGAGTACGTCAAATCTGCCATTCGCTGCATTGGTTACGAGCCGAGATGTGTCCCCTACTGGCGCCACTCCGTCCAGTGGTTCTTGGCGTCTCTGGCGCCAGACTCTGCTCTCAATCTGTGGCGTCTCCGAGTTGGTATCCGAAAGAGAAATGAGATGAGAGCTCAGCTCGGAGAGAAGGAACTCAGCTGAACAGCCCATGGTGTTTGCGGAAAGAAACTGTAAAGTCGTGACGTGATCTGTTTATTTTTTGTGAGGAATGATTTGGATAGTAGTCAACAGAGGCATTTGGTTTATGTTTAGGCTTGTTCGGGAAGCTGATTATTCCAGAGTTTTCTCTTGTATGTAATTAACTTTTGTTCTCTTGTCGCGATTGAATTTTTGTAAGATTACAACATACACCGTATGATCGCGCGGCATGGGTCTCGGCGCAGGGTTGGCGCCACATCACACATGTGGAACCGTTTTCTCACTAAGCGAACCGTGTGTACTTGTGTCCACCCAACGACCCTCACCCACTCGCCAAGCGATTCCCCTCATTCCCCTTATCCGTTCCCAAATCAGGACTGGGAGGGAGATGGAGAAGCATCGACAACCATAGTGTGGTCGTGGCGGTGTCAGGCCGAAATGTCGACAAGCTGGAGTTGGGGGTCACTTGGATTGCCGTTCCGTCGCGAAAGCGGGTGCATTACAACAAAACACTTAATTAGGGGCAATTAACTGCCAGTTGAAATACCTTAACAAGGTCAAAAAAATGTAGAGACATTTTAACTGCCAGTACAAGTACCTACACGGTAGGTGTCGATAGAATTATAGAAACGAGGGTACACGGACTGTTGGTAATAATGGCCAACTTTTAGGGTTCACTGTCTCTAGGGAGAACTTAACCACGACCCAATAATATGTCAAGGATTGTGTTTGGCACGAGATGTAAATAGTATTCGGCCTAAGTGCACGGTAACGATGAGGAAAAACGCGTGAGGTATGAATTTTTGGCCCGGAAAAGGAAAGGACACGTCATGCCATCAACCCACAGACCTCAATCCACTTCATCCCCAAATCGACCCATTCAGGAGATCTCATTTGTGGCTGACCACCCTCTACCCCTACCACTGTCGCCGCCATCCCACACCACCGCAACCCCGCCGTCCCCAACCACCCCACCCGTTGTAAAGCGCCTTCCACCCTGACCACTATCGTCGTCGATCACAAACATCCCACATCAGTTGTGACGCTCGGATAATCAAGCTACAGTAACCCTCTGGTAATGATGCCACATCACCATGATTACTGCTGCTAATCTCGTGTTAGTTCGGAACCGATCCAAATTCTTTTTTGAATTAAAGTCAAACAATAAAAGTTTTCAATTGTCAAATCTAAAATGTTCAAATTGTAACAAACAAATCATAGATGATTATGGTGGTGAAAGCACATTGTTATGAAATGTTTAAATACTCCGAATTAATAGAACAACACCCAAAATCAATAATTAAATGTCTTTTTCAATTAGTAAAATAGTAAGCTAATATATTTTATAGCCCGAAACTATTGGAGCAGTGGAATATTTATTAAAATTAAATTAGGAATTAGTTTTGTATTTCATTTAAATTATAACAAAGAGAAACTAAGAGGAAACAAAAAAAGAAATAAAAATATAACAAACAAAAGAAAAAGGTAAAACTACCCTCCCCTTGGGCTATTTGGCCCATTTGGCCCACAGCCAGGCTGGCCCAGCCTTGGCCTATATGGCCCCCTTACACCGTGACCTAACCGAACCCCTCCCCCACTCGTCCCACTTCCCCCTCTGCCAACGCCTCGCCGCCCCCTGTACGTCGCCGGAGCCACCTCGCTGGAGCTGCCCCGCCGTCCTCTCAGTCATCGCCCCGTCGTCTCCGTCCTCCACCCCTAGTCGCTTCCTCGAGCCTCGCCGCCCCATTCCCCTGCATCGCCCGTGAGCAACCCCCTCCTCGCAACCCCTCTGCCCCGTTCGGTCGCCGCCCGACTTTGTCGTCCGCCGTCCCGCTGGGCTTCGCCCTTGGCTGCCCTAGCACGACGCCGTCCAGCGCCGCCATGGTTGCCCGCTCCATCGCCGCTCGCTGTGTCCCTTTGCCCGCGCGAGTCCTTACGCACGCGCACGCGCTCGCCTAGCCACATCCCGTGCCACCGCACCTCCACCATGCCTCGCCTGCCGAGCTGCTGCGCGCCGCCCCTCCTCCCCTCACCGCGAACCCCCGCTCCTCTATCTTCGCCACGGCCGCACCTCCCCACACCTGCAGCTGATGCAGCTTGCGCCGCCGTGGCTTCCCAACTCGCCGACGCCCCTGCCTCCGCGCCGGCCCGCTCTGCCCTTGCCACGGCGCCCTCCACGCCAGTCGTTGTTGCCTCCCTTCGTCGCCCCGCAGCCGCCACTCCGGCCGGCTGCCCGAGCGCCTGGGCCGCCAGCGCCCCGCCGCCCCATCGCTAGCGTCCTCCTCTCCCCGCTCCTGCAGTCCCCCTGCGTCGTCGACTCCGCCACGCCCGCGCCCTGCTCCTGCCCTTCGCCCAGTCGTGCCGCGATGGCCTCGCCACGATGTGCCTTGTCGGGCGGGCTGGTGCCCGGCGCCCGCGCCCGTTAGCTGCCACGCACCCGTTAAGGCCCTTGTGGGCCGCTGACCAATGGGGCCCAGTCCCCAGAACGTTTTTAAAAAAATGAAAGAGAAAATATTAAATTAATTAATTAATTAACCTAATTAACCTTGTTAATTAACGTAATTAATTTGTTAGTTAGACTAATTAATTGTTAGTTAATTAAACAACTATGACATGCGACACCCACCCCGGTAGTTGACTGGTCAACATTGACCGCTGATGTCACGCTGACATCATGATGATGCAGTAATGATTTTTGAAATTAATTAAATAATCATAATTCCAGAAAATAATTAAATCTTTATAAATTAATACTCCCTCCGTCCCAAAATTCTTGTCTTACATTTGTCCAAATACGAATGTATTAGTTACACTTTAGTGTTAGATACATCCGTATCTAGAAAAATCTAAGACGAGAATTTTGGGACGGAGGGAGTATAACATAAACCGTAACTCGGACGAAAAAACTTTGTACATGAAAATTGCTCAGAACGACGAGACGAATTCAAATACGCAGTCCGTTCGTCCACCGCACGTCCCTAGCATAGTGAACCTACAACGTCCCCCTCCGGTCCGTCTGCCCGAAAACGTGAAACACCGGGAATACCTTCCCGGATGTTTTTCATCCTCGCCAGTATCACTTAGTACCGCGTTAGGTCACGCGTAGCACCGCGTATTGCCATGTTATGCTTTGTGGTGCGATGTTTGCTTTATAATTATTGTTTCTTCCCCCTCTTCTCTCCAATGGACCCCGCGACTGAGACCGCTAACAGTGCCACGATGATCGACTGCATCGACGATGACCCCTCCTTGCCAGAGCAACCAGGCATGCCAACCCCCCTTGATCACTAGATATCACTTATTCTCTTCTCTCTTATTCTTGCATTAGAATTGCTAATGTTGATGATTCGATAGCTCCTATTCTGTTGCATAGCCTGTCATTGTTGCTACAACTATTGATACCTTTACCTGCTATCTTAATGCTTAGTATAGGATGCTAGTATTCCATCAGTGGCCCTACATACTTGTCCGTCTGCCATGCTATACTATCGGGCCGTGATCACTTCGGGAGGTGATCACGGGTATATATTATACTATTACATACTCATGTTGATGATTCGGATATGGGGGCTGAAGGGGCAGGTGGTTCCACACAGGTAGTGGTGGGCCTGGGTTCCCGGCAGCCCCCTGATGGTTACTTTGTGGCGGAGCGAAAGGGCGGGTTGCGACCACCTAGGAGATAGGTGGGCCTAGTCCCTGATCGTTGTCAGCGGTTACTTTAAAATAACACGCTTAACGAGATCTTGGTATTTGATCTGAGTCTGGCCTTTGGCCTATACGCACTAACCAGCTGCGTGGGAATAGTTATGGGCACTCGACGTCGTGGTATAGCCCGAAGCCTTCTTGATGTCAGCGACTTAGCGGCGCGGGCCGGATTGGACTGGAACGCTGCTCTGGTATTAGCAGCGGCTAGGTCTTCTTACCGGCCGCTCTCGCAACGTGCAGGTGTGCATTGGGCGATGGGCCCAGACCCCTGTGCGCTTAGGACTTAGACCGGCGTGTTGACCTCTCTGTTGTGCTTAGGTAGGGCTGCGACGTACTGATCTTCCGAGGCCGGGCATGACCCAGGAAAGTGTGTTTGGCCAAATGGGATCGAGCGTGCTGGGTAATGTGGTGCACCCCTGCAGGGAAGTTAATCTATTCGAATAGCCGTGTCCCTCGGTAAAAGGACGACCCGGAGTTGTACTCCGACCTCATGACAACTAGAACTTGATACTTAATAAAAACACACCCAGATAAGTTCCAGAGATAACCCGGTGATCGCTTTTCCACAGGGTGACGAGGGGAGGATCGCCGGGGAGGTTTATGCTATACGATGTTACTTGGTGAACTTACCATATATTCTATTCTACTGCTGCAAGACGGAGGCTGCCAAAAGCTTTGGAACTTGTTACTATTCCTTCTACTCTCTTCTATTGCTGCAAGATGGAGGTGGCCAGAAGCGTAGTCTTTGATAGGATTAGCTATCCCCCTCTTATTCTGGCATTCTGCAGTTCAGTCCATAGATATTACCCCTTTATTCAGATACCATTGCATATGTAGTATAGATCCTTGCTTGCGAGTACTTTGGATGAGTACTCGCGGTTGCTTTGCTCCCTCCTTTCCCCCTTCTGTTCCTTCTTCTCAGATGATGCAACCAGATGGTGGAGTCCAGGAGCCAGAGGATTCCGAGGATGTTTCTACGTGGAGTTCGGCTTGGAGGAGTAGTTAGGAGGTCCCAGCCAGGAGGCCTTGCCTTTTCGATCGTTGCTACATTTGTGCTAGCCTTCTTAAGGCAAACTTGTTTAACTTATGTCTGTACTCAGATATTATTGCTTCCGCTGACTCTTGTGTATTCAAGCTTATGTATTCGAGCCCTCGAGGCCCCTGGCTTGTAATATAAAGCTTGTATTATTTTATTTGCGTCTAGAGTTTTGTTGTGATATCTTCCCGTGAGTCACTGATCTTGGTCGTACACATTTGCGTGCATGATTAGTGTACAGTCAAATTGGGGGCGTCACAAGTTGGTATCAGAGCTGACTGCCTGTAGGAATCCCCCTTTCCAACTCCTTGACCGAAGTTGAGTCTAGTCTTTGAAAAACAAATTTACTAACTCGTTGTGTGTCTTACGGGCCCACAGCCCCAATGGGTGGTGTTAGGATCTTTTATTCCTCTTCTATGCTCTGGGACTCTGATCTCTCTTCTATTCGGGTTAAAAGATTTTACTAACTCTAACTCTAGGTTCTCGTAACTATTTCTCCTAGAGCCTCATTCTGGAAGATCACCTGCTTCGTCAGAAGATTCTAAGGATATCCCTCGATATTTTCCCGAGACCCTTGTGCTCATCGCATTTGCAATTCACTCCCACCGATATATCCCTATGGACATCTGCTTGCATTTGTCATTCTCATGATCATTCCTCGTCGCTCTTGTTGTTACAAGAGGCCTTGAAATATTCTCCATTGTCCCGAGAATCCTTTGAGTTTACTGTCTTGCAGTTTTATTTCGCATGAAAACCCTTACGGTTATTTCCTCACATTTATCGAGGATCTGTTCTTCTCAATTGTTCATGTGTCTCACAAAATTCTTCGGAATACTTTTCGATCTTTCAAAAATCCTCTGCAGCCTGTTACTCTTGAAATTCTTGCCTGCTTGCATTATGGTTAATTCCATATGACTAGTAGTTTTCGTTAACATCCCTTGTCTTAGCCATTTTGAGCTTATTGATTCAATGTGTGCGTATGCACGTAGTCGTCAGGTTATCCTTTTTAAAATTATCTTTCCGGCTCAGACGTCATTCCGGACATGAGTTGGTTCTCAGCAATTCAAAACCTTTCTTGATTGTCCAAACTAAGTGTTTTCAACTTATCCACCCTTGATCAAAGCGTCTGCTTCTGATCCTTCGTTTTGGAAACCATAATTTCTTTCTATTTAAGCATCAGACTAATCAGGTGATTCTTGAATCTGATGCATATGCATTCTTTCTTCCTCCGAGTGAGTACTGATACTCACATCAGCTTTGTTGTGGATCGCCCGATCCATTGTTGGATTGTTATCCGACATTGTCCTTCATATTCAACCACCATGTGAGTTCTTCCCCTGATACATAATGCCTTTGATAAATTGTATCCTCTGCTTGGCCAACCATGCTCTGCTTTCGAGCTTGAGTATTTACTTTTCAAACTTGTGGTATATGTTACTAAGATGCCCGATGGGTTGAACCTATGCCTTCCCCTAATCCGTGAGAACCCAAAAGTTTTCACAAGTCATACTCTTCCGGTGTTCTACCAGATAAAATTCCAACACTACAGTTTTATCAAAGCGAGAGGTGAATGAAATGATATGCATTAAAGAAGTGGGAGTCAACCTTGAACTTTGTGTTCATGCCCATGAAAATGATGTAGACCGTCTTGGAAGCTTCTTGCAAAATCATTATCTAGTTGTATGATTCTTTCGTTATTCTTGAATTGATTCCTTATAGTTATGGTTCCGACCATGCTGTCCTGATCTGATATAGCTGATGGGAATTCATTCCAGTGCCTCGTCTATTTTTGGCAAGGTTGAAGTATCTACTGTCATAGGTCAATGACCTGGTTCTACTTCTATCATGTTCTACCTTCGAGTATTACCCCCTGGTATCTCGAAGATGTCTTGCCATTGCACCACATCTTACTAACATTGTTGAAGTAATGTCTTTTCTTGTCGTAATCACTCTATGGATTCTGGGTTGTTGTCAACCGAGGACACCGACTAGTGAAATTATTCCGCACTACAAATCAAATACCCCTAGTATTTTTAGTGAGAAATTCTGAACTCAATCTGGTCATTCCTAGACTATCGGATGCATCCTGGTCTTGCTATCTTTGACCGTGCTACCTCGTCCTTCTCTGGTGCACGAATTCTTCAGTGTGTGAGCACGACTTACGTCGAGCTTTCAACATCATGTTGCTTGTCTTGAAAGACAACGTTGGTTTCGAGCTTGCATCTTATATATTGATCCTATAACTTGCAACTTCGTCATTCCCTTGCTTGTTGTCGTTGTTGTTTGATTGCATCCTCTTGAAACCTCCCGACAAATGTGTCAGATCACCTTCAACACTTTGACTTCTTCCAAGATGTCAACTATGTTCATGATGAGAAATACCCTCCTTGACCTCGATGATTTTTATTATCATCGAGAACACCCTTGACTTCCTTTCATCGCGTACTTGTCCACATTATGAATACAACTTGCTCTCCATCTAGTGTTGTGTTCCGCCTTGAAGTATTATTGTCTATTATCTCGAGAACGTTGTGGGGATTGCTCCACCTCTTAGAAATTCTCGGTATGATGATACTTCTCACCATCACCATTCTTCCTTGGTCCCCGTGTTGTTTTTAACCGGGATACCAATATGCTAACGATGATGCTTGAGTTCTGTACTTCTAGCAACCCTATTGCTTTGAAGTTAATGATCGATAGTTCGTTCTTAGACTGTTGGTTATTGAATCGTCACTCTAACATTGATCTTGCCGCCTAAGGTCATATTTCGGGCGTACCTTTCAACTAATGATTAATGGTGTATGTTTTCCTCGAGCATACAACATTATATCATTTGAATTGACAAGTGTCGTCTTCCTGTTCACATTATTGTGGAAATCCATCTGTTTGGAATTCTCATTGAATTGTAGTTGAGTCCATCAGCCACCTCCTCATCCTCTCCTTGGTTTAATGATGAACTATTGTTTCGGGAACCCGCTCCCACAGTTCATTTCCGGGAATCTTGCAATGTCTTTTCGTCTATTTGTGTTGCACCTTTTCTTCTCGAACATCCTGAGTTTGAGGTATCATGACACCAATCGGATCAGAATCTTGGTCAGATATGATGGTTGGGACAACTTGCTACTTCTCGAGCTTGCGTTGTATTCCTTCGAAGAGGAAACGGTGATGCAGCACAGTAGCGTAAGTATTTCCCTCAGTTTTTGAGAACCAAAGTATCAATCCAGTAGGAGACCACGCGTGAGTCCCTCGCACCTGCACAAACAAATAAGAACTTCGCAGCCAACGCGATAAGGGGTTGTCAATCCCTTTACGGTCACTTACGAAAGTGAGATCTGATAGATAGGATAGTATAATATTTTTGGTATTTTTGATATAAGAACAGAAAGTAAATAAAGCAAATAAGCAACGACAACAGAAATTGAAGTAAAGTAATATGATAAAGATAGACCCGGGGGCCATAGGTTTCACTAGTTGCTTCTCCCACGATAGCAGAATTCTACGGTGGGTGAACAAATTACTGTCAACAATTGATAGAAAAGCGCATAGTTATGAGAATATCTAGGCATGATCATAAACCCACAATTCATCGGATCTCGACAAACACACCACAAAAAGATTACATCGAATAGATATCCTCGAAGATCGAGGAGAACTTTGTATTGAGATCCAAAAAGAGAGAAGAAGCCATCTAGCTAATAACTATGGACCCGAAGGTCTGTGGTAAACTACTCACAACTCATTGGTGAGGCTATGGTGTTGATGTAGAAGCACTCCGTGGTAGATCCCCCCTCCGGCGGAGCTCCGAAACAGGCCCCAAGATGGGATCTCACGGGAACATAAGGTTGCGGCGGTGGAATTAGGGTTTTCTCTCTTGCCTCGATGTTTTCAGGGTATATGGATATATATAGGAGGAAGGAGGGCATCGGGGGAGCCAGAGTGGGCCCACGAGGGTGGGGGTGCGCCCAGGGGGAGGGGCGTGCCCTGGACCCTCGTGGCCACCTCCTTCGTTCCCTCGCGTGTACTCCAAGTCTTCTGGGTGGATACAGTTCCAAAAATAACTCTCCTGAAGGTTTTATTCCGTTTGGACTCCGTTTGATATTCCTTTTCTGCGAAACCGTGAAATAGGCAAAAAAAACAGCAATCTGCACTGGGCCTTGGGTTAGTAGGTTAGTCCCAAAAATAATATAAAAGTGTATAATAAAGCCCATTAACATCCAAAACATAATATATAATAACATGGAACAATCAAAAGTTATAGATACGTTGGAGACGTATCAAGCATCCCCAAGCTTAATTCATGCTCGTCCTCGAGTAGGTAAATGATAAAAACAGAATTTTTGATGTGGAATGCTAACTAACATAAATCTCAATGTAATTCTCCTTGTTGTGGCATGAATGTTCAGATCCAAAAGATTCAAGATAAAAGTTCATATTGACATAAGAACAATAATACTTCAAGCATACTAACAAAGCAATCGTGTCTTCTCAAAATAACAAGGCCAAAGAAAGTTCATCCCTACAAAATCATATAGTCAGGCTATGCTCCATCTTTGTCACACAAAATATTTCAATCATGCACAACCCCGGTTTCAGCCAAGCACTTGTTTCATACTTTAATTTTTTCAAACTCTTTTAACTTTCACGCAATACATGAGCGTGGGCCATGGACATAGCACTATGTGGAATAGAGTGGTGGTTGTGGAGAAGATAAAAAGGAGGAAGATGGTCTCACATCAACTAGGCGTATCAATGGGCTATGGAGATGCCCATCAATAGATATCAATGTGAGTGAGTAGGGATTGCCATGCAACAGATGCACTAGAGCTATAAATGTATGAAAGCTCAACAAAAGAAACTAAGTGGGTGTGCATCCAACTTGCTTGCTCACGAAGACCTAGGGCATTTGAGGAAGCCCATCGTTGGAATATACAAGCCAAGTTCTATAATGAAAATTTCCACTAGTATATGAACGTGACTAAACAAGAGACTCTCTATCATGAAGAACATGGTGCTACTTTGAAGCACAAGTGTGGAAAAAGATAGTAGCATTGTCCCTTTTTTCTTTTCTTTTCTTTTTTCTTTTTTTTTCTTTTATTTGGGCCTTTCTTTTTTTCTTTGGCCTTTCCTTCTTCTTTTTTTCTTTTTTTTTCTTTTTTTTTCTTTGGGACAATGCTCTAATAATGATGATCATCACACTTATATTGATTTACAACTCGATATTACAACTCGATACTAGAACAAAATATGACTCTATATGAATGCCTCCGGCGGTGTAACGGGATGTGCAATGAATCAAGAGTGACATGTATGAAAAATTATGCATGGTGGCCTAGCCACAAATACGATGGCAACTACATGATCATGCATGGCAATATGACAATGATGAAGTGTGTCATAGCAAACGGAACGGTGGAAAGTTGCATGGCAATATATGTCGGGATGGCTATGGAAATGCCATGATAGGTAGGTAGAGGAAGGTATATGGTGGGTGTATGGTACTGGTGAAAGTTGTGCGGTATAAGAGAGGCTAGCAATGGTCGAAGGGTGAGAGTGTGTATAATCCATGGACTCAACATTAGTCATAAAAAAACTCACATACTTATTGCAAAAATCTACAAGTCGTCAAAACAAAGTACTACACGCATGATCCTAGGGGGGAGGTTGGTAGGAGTTAACCATCGCGCGCCCCCGACCTCCACACAAAGGATGACACTCAATGAAATACCTCGTGCTTCAAATTTCTCACACAACGGTTACCATACGTGCATGCTACGGGACTTGCAAACCTCAACACAAGTATATCTCAAATTCACAACTACTCTACTAGCATGACTCTAATATCACCATCCTCATATCTCAAAACAATCATCAAGTATCAAACTTCTCATAATATTCAATGCACTTTATATGTAAGTTTTTACTATACTCATCTTGGACGCCTATCATATTAGGACTAGTTTTATAACCAAAGCACATTAACATGCTGTTATAAAAGACTCTCAAAAGGATATAAGTGAAGCATGAGAGATCAACAATTTCTACAAAATAACACCACCACCGTGCTCTAAAAGATATAAGTGAAGTACTAGAGCAAAATTATCTAGCTCAAAGGATATAAGTGAAGCACATAGAGTATTCTAACAAATCCTAAATCATATTTATCTCTCTCAAAAGGTGTGTCCAGCAAGTATGATTGTGGCAAACTAAAAAGCAAAGACTCAAATCATACATGACGCTCCAAGCAAAACACATATCATGTGGTGAATAAAAATATAGTCTCGAGTATAGTTACCGATAGATGAAGACGAAAGAGGGGATGCCTTCCCGGGGCATCCCCAAGCTTAGGCTTTTGGTTGTCCTTGAATTTTACCTTGGGGTGCCTTGGGCATCCCCAAGCTTAGGCTCTTTCCACTCCTTGTTCCATAGTCCATCAAAGCCATACTCGAAACTTGAAAACTTCACAACACAAAACTTAGCCAAAAAATCTCGTGAGCTCCGTTAGTATAAGAAAATAAACCACTACTCAAAGGTACTGTAATGAACTCATTCTGTGTTTATATTGGTGTTAAACCTACTGTATTCCAACTTCTCTATGATTCATATTCCCCAATACTACTCATAGGTTCATCAAAATAAGCAAACAACACACGAAAAACAGAATCTGTCAAAAACAAAATAGTCTGTAGTAATATGTAACTTTCAAATACTTCTGTAACTCTAAAAAAATTGAAATAAATTGTTAAACGTGAGGAATTTTTATATTAATCATCTATAAAAAGAATCAACTAAAAATCACTCTCCAGTAAAATATGGTAGCTAATCTTGTGAGCGCTAAAGTTTCTGTTTTTTACAGCATGATCATATAAACTTCACACAAGTCTTCCCAAAGGTTCTACTTGGCACAAACACTAATTAAAACACAAAACCACATCTAAACAGAATCTAGATGCAATATTTATTCCTAAACATAAGCAAAAATAAATAAAATAAAATTGGGTTGCCTCCCAACAAGCGCTATTGTTTAACGCCCCTAGCTAGGCACGAGATTTCAATGATGCTCACATGAAAGATAAGAATTGAAGCACAAAGAGAGGATCATATAGCATGTGAAAATCACATCTAAGTCTAACATACTTCCTATGCATAGGCATTTTATAGGAAAATAAATTAGCAAAACAAGCAAGATCTAACATATGCAAGGAAGAAGATAGAAACAAGATCAATCTCAACATGACGAGTGGTAATTTAGTAACATGAAAATTTCTAGAACCATATTTTCCTCTCTCATAATAATTGCATGTAGGATCATAAGAAAACTCAACAATAGTTATCACTAAACATATTCTCAATACGATCCACATGCATACGAAGTTGACACTCTTCCAAAATAGTGGGACCAACATTAACTAAAGTCATGACCTCTCCAAACCCACTTTTATCAAAAATTTCATAAGATTGAACATTCTCCAAATATGTGGGATCTAAAGTTGACACTCTTCCAAACCCACTTTCAATATTATTGCAAACATTATTATCAATCTCATATATATCATGTGGCTTAAATAAACTTTCAAGATCATAAGAAGAAACACCCCAATCATGATCATTGCAACAACTAGTGGGCATAGCAAAATAAGCATCCCCAAGCTTAGGGTTTTGCATATCATCAGCACAATTGACATTACTAGAATTTATAATAACATCATTGCAATCATGCTTTTCATTCAAGGAGCTATCATGAATCACTTTTTCTTTTAACAATTCTTCACAATTTTCAGATTCATGAATTTCAAGAAAAACCCCATAATGATAATCTAGTGCACGCAACTCACTAGCAATTGGTTCAACATAATTGGATCTCTTAAAAAGATTAGCAAGTGGACGAGGATTCATAATTTAGCAAGCGAAGATGCAAGCTAATAGAGGGCACATGGCAACACAAGCAAACAGAAAGGCGAAAGGAAAAAAAGGGCGAATAAAATGGCAAAGGTGAAGCGGGGGAGAGGAAAACGAGAGGCAAATAATGTAATGCGAAGGATAAGGGTTTGTGATAGGTACTTGGTATATGACTTTTGCGTAAGCCTCCCCGGCAACGGCACCAGAAATTCATCTTCCTACTTCTCGAGCTTCCGTTGTATTCCCTCGAAGAGGAAAGGGTGATGCAGCACAGTGATACGTCTCCAACGTATCTATAACTTTTTATTGTTCCATGCTATTATTTATGAAGTCTTGGATGTTTAATGTGCTTTATCTTTCACTTTTATATCATTTTTGGGACTAACCTACTAACCCAAAGGCCCAGTCTAGATTGCTATTTTTTGCCTATATCAGGGTTTTGCAGAAAAGGAATATCAAAAGGAGTCCAAACAAAATGAAACCTTCGCGAGAGATATTTTTGGAGAAAATCACGCACGGGAAACGTAGGGACCAAGTCAGAGGACGGAAGGGCTGCCCTCGAGGGTGGGGGGCGCGCCCCCTGCCTCGAGGCTGGCCCGTGTGGCCCCCGGTACCCTCCTTCTTCCTATATATACCTACGTACCCTAGAAACTCCATACGCAGAGAGAAAACCCTAATTCCACCACCGTAGCTTCTGTTCCCGTGGAGATCCCATCTTGGAGCCTGTTCCGGGAGGGGGATCCATCACGGAGGCCTTCTTTATCATCATCATCGCCTTCACCATGAGTTGTGAGTAGTTTACCACAGACCTTCGGGTCCATAGCTAGTATCTAGATGGCTTCTTCTCTCTCCCTGGATCTCAATACAAAGTTCTCCTCGGTCTTCGAGGAGATCATTCGATATAATCTATTTTTGCGGTGTGTTTGTCGAGATTCGATGAATTGTGAGTTTATGATCAAGGTTATCTATGAAAGATATTTGGTTCTTCTCTGAACTTTTTATGTGTGCACATAATATCCTTGCAAGTCTCTTCGAATTATTAGTTTGGTTTGGCCTACTAGATCTATAGTTCTTGCAATGGGAGAAGTGCTTGGCTTTGGGTTCAATCTTGCGGTGTCCTTTCCCAGTGACAGTAGGGGTAGCAAGGCACGTATTGTATTGTTGCCATCGAGGATAAAAAGATGGGGTTTTCATCATATTGCTTGAGTTTATCCCTCTACATCATGGCATCTTTCTTAAGGTGTTACTCTGTTCGTATGAACTCAATATACTAGATGCATGCTGGATAGCGGTCGATGTGTGGAGTAATAGTAGTAGATGCAGAATCGTTTTGGTCTACTTGTCTCGGACGTGATGCCTATATACAATGATCATGCCTAGATAGTCTCATAATTATTCGCTTTTCTATCGATTGCTCGACAGTAATTTGTTTACCCGCCGTAGAATATCACTATCATGAGAGAAGCCACTAGAGAAAACTATGGCCCCCGGGTCTATTCTCAACATATCAATCTACATCTACTTTACTTTTTTGCTTTTATTTGCTGTTTTATTAAACCAAAAATACCAAAAATATAATTATAATCTCTATCAGATCTCACCCTCGTAAGTGAACATAGAGGGATTGACAACCCCTTATCGCGTTGGCTGCGAAGTTCTTATTTGTTTGTGCAGGTGCGAGGGACTGGCGCGTGGTCTCCTACTAGATTGATACCTTGGTTCTCAAAAATTGAGGGAAATACTTACGCTACTGTGCTGCATCTCCCTTTCCTCTTCGAGGGAATACAACGCAAGCTCAAGAGGTAGCAAGAAGAATTTCTGGCGTCGTTGCCGGGGAGGCTTACGCAAAAGCCATATACCAAGTACCTATCACAAACCCTTATCCTTCACATTACATTTATTTGCCTCTCGTTTTCCTCTCCCCCACTTCACCCTTGCCGTTTTATTTGCCCTTCATCTGCCGTGTGTTTTCGTTCGTTTGCTTCTTGTTCGCTTGTGTGTGTTGGATTGCTTGCTTGTCACTATGGCTCGGAACAATACCAAATTGTGTGACTTCTCCAATACCAACAACAATGACTTTATTAGCACTCTGATTGCTCCTATTACCGATGCTGAATCTTGTGAGTTCAATGTTGCTTTGTTAAATCTTGTCATGAAAGATCAATTCTCCGGACTTCCTAGTGAAGATGCCGCTACCCATCTAAACAACTTTGTTGATCGGTGTCATATGCAAAAGAAAAGGGATACAGATAACGATATTGTTAATTTGAAGTTATTTCCGTTTTCACTTAGAGATCGTGCTAAAACTTGGTTCTCCTCTTTGCCTAGAAATAGTATTGATTCGTGGAATAAGTGCAAAGATGTTTTTATCTCTAAGTATTTCCCTCCTGCTAAGATCATCTCTCTTAGAAATGATATTATGAATTTTAAGCAACTAGATCATGAGCATGCTGCACAAGCTTGGGAGAGAATGAAATTAATGATACGTAACTGCCCTACACATGGTTTGAATCTATGGATGATTATTCAGAACTTTTGTGCTGGCTTGAATTTTGCTTCTAGAAATCTTTTAGATTCGGCCACCGGAGGCACTTGCATGGAAAACACCTTAGGAGAAGCTACCAAACTCCTAGATAATATTATGGTTAATTATTCTCAATGGCACACCGATAGATCTACTAGTAAAAAAGTGCATGCTATCGAAGAAATTAATGTTTTGAGTGGAAAGATGGATGAACTTATGAAATTGTTTGCTGCTAAGAGTGCTTCTTATGATCCTAATGATATTCCTTTGTCCACTTTGATTGAGAATAACAATGAATCTTTGGATGTGAATTTTGTTGGTAGGAATACTTTTGGTAACAATTCTTATAGAGGTAATTTTAATCCTAGGCCTTTTCCTCGTAATTCCTCCAATAATTTTGGTAATTCCTACAACAACTCTTATGGAAAGATGCCTTCTGAATTTGAAACTAGTGTTAAAGAGTTTATGGTCTCGCAAAAGAATTTCAATGCTATGCTTGAAGAGAAATTGCTTAAGGTTGATGAATTGGCTAGAAGTGTGGATAGAATTACTCTTGATGTTGATTCTTTGAAACTTAGATCTATCCCACCTAAGCATGATATCAATGAGGCTCTCAAAGCTATGAGAATTTCCATTGATGAATGCAAAGAAAGAACCGCTAGAATGCATGCTAAAAGAGAAGATTATATTAAATCGTGTTCTTCTAGTTATCATGAAAATAAAGATGAAGATCTGAAAGTTATTGATGTGTCTCCTATTAGATCCTTGTTTTCTAGTATTAATCTTGATGAGAATAGGATTGGAGATGATTCTGTTTTAAGGTGTCCCAATGATTCGGAGTTTTTAGATCTTGATGCTAAAATTGCTAAAAGTGGGTGTGAAGAGATTAAAACTTTGCATAGTGATGAACCCACTACTTTGGATTTCAAGGGATTCAATTATGATAATTTCTCTTTGATTGATTGTATTTCCTTGTTGCAATCCGTGCTAAATTCTTTGCATGCTTATAGTCAAAATAAAGCTTTCACTAAACATATAGTTGATGCTTTGATGCAATCTTATGAAGAAAAACTTGAGTTGGAAGTTTCTATACCTAAAAAGCTTCTTGATGCGTGGGAACCTACTATAAAAATAAAAATAAAAGATCATGAATGCTATGCTTTGTGTGATTTTGGTGCTAGTGTCTTCACTATCCCAAAAACTTTGTGTGATTTGCTAGGGTTCCATGAGCTTGATGATTGCTCTTTAAATTTGCATCTTGCGGATTCTACTATTAATAAACCTATGGGAAGAATTAATGATGTTATTATTGTTGCCAATAGGAATTATGTGTCCGTGGATTTCATTGTTCTTGATATAGATTGCAATCCTTCATGTCCTATTATTCTTGGTAGACCTTTCCTTAGAACGATTGGTGCAATTATTAATATGAAGGAAGGAAATATTAGATTCCAATTTCCGTTAAGGAAAGGCAAGGAACACTTTCCTAGAAATAAAATCAAATTACCATATGAATCTATCATGAGAGCCACTTATGGATTGCGTTCCAAAGATGGCAATACCTAGATCTATCTTGTATCGTGCCTAGCTAAGGGCGTAAAACGATAGCGCTTATTGGGAGGCAACCCAATTTTATGCTTTTTTTGCTTTTGTTGTTGTTAGGGAATAAATATTCCATCTAGCCTCTGATTAGATATGGTTTCATGTTTTTTTTAGTGTTTGTGCCAAGTAGAACCTTTGGTAAGACTTGTGTGAAGTTTATTTGATCTTGCTGTGAAAAACAGAATCATTAGCGCTCACTAAAGTAGTCGTGGGATTTTACTGGAGCATGATTTTTAGTTGATTATTTTTGCTGCTGATTGGTAGACAAATTGCAAAAATTTATCAATTTAGTTTGAATTTTTTGGAGTTCCATAAGTAGCCGAATCCTGCAGATTACTACAGATTGTTCTGTCTTTGACAGATTCTGTTTTTCGTGTGTTGTTTGCTTATTCCGATGCATCTATGAGTAATATTGGAGGATATGAACCATAGAGAACTTGGAGTACAGTAGGTTTAACACCAATATAAACAAAGAATGAATTCATTGTTGTACCTTTGAGTAATGGTTTGCTTTCTCTTACTAACGGAGCTCACGAGAATTTTTGTCTAAGTTTTGTGTTGTGAAGTTTTCATATTTTGAGTATTGCTTTGATGGACTATGGAACAAGGAGTAGCAAAGGCCTAAACTTGAGGATGCCCATGGCACCCCAAGTAAATTTAAGATAATCAAAAGCCTGAGCTTGGGGATGCCCCGGAAGGCATCCCCTCTTTCGTCTTCATCCATCGGTAACTATACTTGGAGCTATATTTTTATTCGTAACATGTTATGTGTTTTGCTTGGAGCGTCTTGTATAATTTGAGTCTTTGCTTGTTAGTTTTCCACAACCATCCTTGCTGGACACACCTATTTGAGAGAGTAAAATATGCCCTAGAAATTATTAGAACACTCTATGTACTTCACTTATATCTTTTGAGTTGAATAGTTTTTGCTCTAGCGCTTCACTTATATCTTTTAGAGCACGGTGGTGGTAATATTATGTAGAAATTGTTGAACTCTCATGCTTCACTTATATCTATTTGAGAGTCTATCAAAACAGCATGGTAAAGTGTTTAGGCTAAAGAAACTAGTCTTCACATGATAATCATCCAATGTCAATGTAGGAAAAAAATTCACATCAAGTGCATTGAATAGAAAGAGATGTTGGATGCTTGATAATTTTTTGAGACATGAGTATAGTGATATTAGAGTCATGATAGTGGAGTTATTATGAAATTGAGAAATACTTGTGTTAAGGTTAGTGATTCCCGTAGCATGCACGTATGCTGAACCGTTGTGTGACTAAGTTAGAGCATGATGTATTTGTAGAGTGCCAACCTTTGTGTGGAGGTCGGGGGCGTGCGATGGTTAAATCCTACCAACCTCCCCCTAGGAGCATGCGTTGATTGCTTTGTTTTGATGACTCGTAATTTTTTGCAATAAGTATATGAGTTCTTATGACTAATGTTGAGTCCATGGATTATACGCACTCTCACACTTCCACCATTGCTAGCCTCTCTTGTACCGCGCAACTTTCGCCGGTGCCATAAACCCACTATATATCCTTTCTCAAAACAGGCACCATATTGTTCCTCAAAACAGCCACCATACCTACCTATCATGGCATTTCCATAGCCATTCCGAGATATATTGCCATGCAACTTTCCACCGTTCCGTTTATATAACACGCATCATATTGTCATATTGCCATGCATGATCATGTAGTTGGCATCGTATTTGTGGCAAAGCCACCATGCATAATCTTTTCATACATGTGATACGTTCGAAACGTATCCATAATTTTTGCTTGTGCCATGCTTGTTTTGCATCATTGTCTCATGTTTATATCAAAGTTTTCTATATTTTTAGGCATTTATTGGACTAACCTACTAATGGTTGCAAAAGTGCACAATGTTCTTGTTTTACACTTTATTGTGTAGGAATTACTTGGAAATTGACAAAAACGCAAAAGGAGTCGTATTGGAGTAGGACTCTGACTTTCCTGAAATCTGTCTGAGACCGTTTTTAGAAGATGGTCACGTTCCGTCCCGAAGACGACGTCAAATGGAAAAAGCCTAGTTGCAAAAGTTGTGGGGAATTTCGAGAGGATGCTTCCGGATATAAAATTCGTCCAAATTGGAGTTCGGACGGCCGAGAAAAGCCCGTTTTACTGAAGCCCAAAATCTGATGACGGGAATCCGAGAGTCTATATAAAGAGAGGAAACCTAGGTCACCAAGGGCCACGAATTTTCCTCCTCCCAGGCCGCCGTCTTGGAGGGGAGGACCAGCACCATTGCAGCACCATCCACAAGGAAGAAGGGGGGCCAAGGAGCCGCTGCCCCCTAGGGCCGCCGCCACCCCGGAGGGCTGCCGCCGCCGCCACGGCTGCCGCCGGCCGCCTCCTCCTCTCCGGGCTGCACCTCTTCATCAACACCACCATCGATCTCTTGCTCACCATGGCCATGTGTGAGTAGTCTTCTCCGGGGCTGAGGGCTTGTACGTGTAGCTATGTGGTTATCTCTCTCTCCCATGATGTGATCTTCATTGTGATCATAGGCTATGTTAATCTAGGGTGATCCCATGATATTTCCCCTTCCTCTATGTATTGAATTGATGTACTCGCTTGTCTTTATCTAGTATAATCCCCGAGACCAAGGTAACAACGGTCTATTGGACATGAATTAGAAGAATATTTTCATGAGTGATTTCCTCTTTTGTGTGTTGATTGAAGATTGAGAGTCTCTTGGTGCTTGTCTTTGACTATCCTGGAGATATGTTGTGGTGATTGTGGTACTCTCTTTGGATGGCCGCGGTGACATTGGGAAATCCATAGATTGAGAACTACGAACTTTGAGGTGTGCTTTTGTAGCCCTACATAATTCTCATCCTCTCTTGACCACAAAGGAATGACCTCCGGGTGCGTCTCCATTGCATGTTTTATGGGAAATATCATGTGATTAGACTATGTCAATGTTGTTGGGAGTTGCCACTAGTGAAAGTATGAAGCCTAGGCCTTGTTTCCACCATTGCAATACCATTTGTACTCACGTTTACCACTTGTTTGCTTGCTGCACTTTTTATTACAGATTTATATTACTTTGCTTTGCCACTCCTATCATCCATATTTTACCATCTCTTCGCCGAACTAGTGCACCTATACAACTCCTAGTTGTATTAGGTGTGTTGGGGACACAAGGGACTTCTTGTATCTTGATTGCAGGGTTGCTTGAAAGGGGTACGTTCAACCTCCACTTCCCTGAGTTCAATAAACCTTGGGTTACTCACTTAAGGGAAATTTGCTGCTGTCCTACAAACCTCTGCTCTTGGAGGCCCAACACTGTCTACAGGAATAGAAGCGTGTAGTAGACATCAACATGTCACTCTTGTTTCATTGCACATACCGGTACACCGCCGGAGGCATTCATATAGAGTCATACTTTGTTTTTTGATAGAAAGACTGTAAGGGAACCCCCTATAGTATAATTGGTGCAACAAACCCAAATTGCAAGTACCATGCCTTGAACTTGGGTGGGTGGGAAGGCATCAGCCCCTTCCCTACTTTGTTGTTGTAGTACCGAGTTATAATTCGTGTTGTAATGAAAGTGTGATGATCATCATTATTAGAGCATTGTCCCATGGGAGGAAAGGCTAAATCTATAAAGCCCCTCCGCAAAAAAAGAGAAAAAAAAAGGCCAAAGAAAAAAGGCCCAAAAAAGGAAAAGAAAAAACGGACAATTGCTACTATCTTTTTCCTCACTTGTGCTTCAAAGTAGCACCATGTTCTTCATTGTAGAGAGTCTCATGCTTAGTCACTTTCATATACTAGTGGGAATTTTCATTATAGAACTTGGCTTGTATATTCCAACGATGGGCTTCCTCAAATGCCCTAGGTCTTCGTGAGCAAGCAAGTTGGATGCACACCCACTAGTTTCTTTTGTTGATCTTTCATTTATATTTAGCTCTAGTGCATCCGTTGCATGTCAATCCCTACTCACTCACATTGATATCTATTAATGGGCATCTCCATAGCCTGTTGATACGCCTAGTCGATGTGAGACTATCTCCCTCTTTTTTGTCTTCTCCACAACCACCTCTATTCCACCCATAGTGCTATATCCATGGCTCACGCTCATGTATTGCGTGAAAGTTGAAAGGTTTGAAAAGATAGAGCATGAAAACAAATGCTTGGCTGAAATCGGGGTTGTGCATAATATGAATATTTTTGTGTGATAATAAGGGAGCATAGCCAACACTATATGATTTTGTAGGGATAACTTTCTTTAGCCATAGTATTTTGAGAAGACATGATTGCTTTGTTAGCATTGCTTGAAGTATTGTTATTTCTTATGTCAATATAGACTTTTATCTTGAATCTTTCAGATCTGAGCATTCATGCCACAATTAAGATAATTACATTGAAAAACTATATTGGTTAGCATTCCACATCAAAAATTCTTTCTTTATCATTTACCTACTCGAGGACGAGCAGGAATTAAGCTTGGGGATGCTTGATACATCTCCAACGTATCTATAATTTTTGATTGTTCCATGCTATTATTTATGAAGTCTTGGATGTTTAATGGGCTTTATCTTTCACTTTTATATCATTTTTTGGACTAACCTACTAACCCAAAGGACCAGTCTAGATTGCTGGTTTTTTTTCCTATTTCAGGGTTTTGCACAAAAGGAATATCAAACGGAGTCTAGACGGAATAAAACCTTTACGAGAGATATTTTTGGAGAAAATCACGCACGGGAAATGTCAGGACCAAGTCAGGAGACAGAAGGGCTGCCCTCGAGGGTGGGCGGCGCGCCCCCCTTCCCAGGGCGCGCCCCCTGCCTCGAGGCTGGCCCGTGTGGCCCCCGATGCCCTCCTTCTTCCTATATATACCTACGTACCCCAGAAACTCCATAGGCAGAGAGAAAACCCTAATTCCACTGCCGTAGCTTCTGTTCCCGTGGAGATCCCATCTTGGAGCCTGTTCCGGGAGGGGGATCCATCACGGAGGCCTTCATCATCATCATCATCATTGCCCTCACCATGAGTTGTGAGTAGTTTACCACAGACCTTCGGGTCCATAGCTAGTATCTAGATGGCTTCTTCTCTCTTTTTGGATCTCAATACAAAGTTCTCCTCGGTCTTCGAGGAGATCTATTCGATGTAATCTCTTTTTGCGGTGTGTTTGTCGAGATCCGATGAATTGTGAGTTTATGATCAAGGTTATCTACGAAAGATATATGGTTCTTCTCTGAACTTTTTATGTGTGCTCATAATATCCTTGCAAGTCTCTTCGAATTATTGGTTTGGTTTGGCCTACTAGATCTATAGTTCTTGCAATGGGAGAAGTGCTTGGCTTTGGGTTCAAGCTTGCAGTGTCCTTTCCCAGTGATAGTAGGGGCAGCAAGGCACGTATGGTATTGTTGCCATAGAGGATAAAAAGATGGGGTTTTCATCATATTGCTTGAGTTTATCCCTCTACATCATGTCATCTTTCTTAAGGCGTTACTCTGTTCGTATGAACTCAATACACTAGATGCATACTGGATAGTGGTCGATGTGTGGAGTAATAGTAGTAGATGCAGAATCGTTTCGGTCTACTTGTCTCGAACATGATGCCTATATACAATGATCATGCCTAGATAGTCTCATAATTATTTGCTTTTCTATCAATTGCTCGACAGTAATTTGTTTACCCGCCGTAAAATATCGCTATCATGAGAGAAGCCACTAGAGAAAACTATGGCCCCCGGGTCTATTCTCAACATATCAATCTACATCTACTTTACTTTTCTTGCTTTTATTTGCTGTTTTATTAAACCAAAAATACCAAAAATATAATTATCATCTCTATCAGATCTCACCCTCGTAAGTGACCGTAAAGGGATTGACAACCCCTTATCGCGTTGGCTGCAAAGTTCTTATTTATTTGTGCAGGTGCGAGGGACTGGCGCGTGGTCTCCTACTGGATTGATACCTTGGTTCTCAAAAACTGAGGGAAATACTTACGCTACTGTGCTGCATCTCCCTTTCCTCTTCGAGGGAATACAACGCAAGCTCAAGAGGTAGCACACGGTAGCGTAAGTATTTCCCTCAGTTTTTGAGAACCAAGGAATCAATCCAGTAGGAGACCACGCGTGAGTCCTCGCACGTGCACAAACAAATAAGAACTTTGCATCCAACGCGATAAGGGGTTGTCAATCCCTTTACGGTCACTTACGAAAGTGAGATCTGATAGATAGGATAGTATAATATTTTTGGTATTTTTGATATAAGAACAGAAAGTAAATAAAGCAAATAAGCAACGACAACAGAAATTGAAGTAAAGTAATATGATAAAGATAGACCCGAGGGCCATAGATTCACTAGTGGCTTCTCTCTTGATAGCAGAATTCTATGGTGGGTGAACAAATTACTGTCGAGCAATTGATAGAAAAGCGGATAGTTATGAGAATATCTAGGCATGATCATAAACCCACAATTCATCGGATCTCGACAAACACACCGCAGAAATATTACAACGAACAGATCTCCTCAAAGATCGAGGAGAACTTTGTATTGAGATCCGAAAAGAGAGAATAAGCCATCTAGCTAATAACTATGGACCCGATGGTTTGTGGTAAACTACTCACAACTTATTGGTGAGGCTATGGTATTGATGTAGAAGCACTCCGTGGTAGATCCCCCCTCCGGCGGAGCTCCGGAACAGGCCCCAAGATGGGATCTCACGGGAACAGAAGGTTGCGGTGGTAGAATTAGGGTTTTCTCTGTTGCCTCGATGTTTTCAGGGTATATGGATATATATAGGAGGAAGGAGGGCATCGGGGGAGCCAGAGGGGGCCCACGAGGGTGGGGGCGTGCCCTGGACCCTCGTGGCCACCTCCTTCGTTCCCTCGCGTGTACTCCAAGTCTTCTGGGTAGATACAGTTCCAAAAATAACTCTTCCGAAGGTTTCATTCCGTTTGATATTCGTTTTCTGCGAAACCCTGAAATAGGCAAAAAAAACAGCAATCTGCACTGGGCCTTGGGTTAGTAGGTTAGTCCCAAAAATAATATAAAAGTGTATAATAAATCTCATTAAACATCCAAAACAGAATATATAATAGCATGGAACAATCAAAAATTATAGATACGTTGGAGACGTATCACAACTTTCCAGGAGTTATAATGTTGGTCCTTTGATGACCCGGTAATATGATGTCATCCCTAGCACCCCCTGGCTGGAGGACCTATCATTATACTTTCTTTTGCATGGATAAGCATTCTTCTAGGAGGAAATTGCAAGACTTATTTTATAAGTTGCTCCTGATGGATCATTTGTGTATCCAAAGTCTGGCCCTTGATTGAAACAACATATCATTGCTACCTCGAAGCATGACAATGGTACCCCGATCATCAACAATAACATTGGAGGCGCGATGCTAAGTGTTTCTTGGTCAGTTATCCAAAGACCGTTGTATGAGTAACATCTTGATTAATCCTTAACTCTTTATCTGAATGGTTCGGTACTTGACTCCGGTCACATATATCATGCCATGCTTATCGTTAGGAAGGACATACTCCCATTACCTGTATTTAAACACATTATTCCTTTCCATTGGTCTGGTTAACCTTCCTTGTAATCTGAATTATCTGAGCATTGATAATTCCCTGCATATGTAAGCACCTCAGTGTGCAACTCTATCAGTAAGGCCATGTTACTACTGTTCATGGCATTCCAGTAACCACCGATGGACGAGAACCTTGCCTATTGGTCCACCTCGATTCAACGGGCAGGAAATGGTTCTCTTCATTCCCCGTCCTTGGTACCGACATTGTTGCCGACATAGCTGACAAGCTATCCACTGACATGCCTCCCTGTCCCGGCTGTTCAAGATGTCATGTAGCGACCACGATCCAAATGGACCGAAGTCTCTGTGTTTCAGTGTCATCCCTAGATCGGTAATGCTGACACACACAATACTTGAAGGATTTATAACAGAGTGGCAATCACACACTTATTACATCGAATGTCTCCAAAGAGAACTTATTACAAAAGTCTATGGCTTAAGGCCATCTAACAAAATAACAGCGGAAGGCTTGGAAGATAAGTGAGTCCATCAACTCCAACGGCATAGCTGAGTGCATGACAAACGACGTAGAACGTCTTACTCCTCGTCTGAAAAGTCTGCAATGAAACATGTTGCAGCCCGAAACGGGTCAGCACATGGAATATGCTGGCAAGATAACACAGAAGATGCAAGTAACATAAATAAAGGCTACATTATATGCATATTTGGCTGGTGGAGGCTCTAAGGTTAAAATTTTTGCGTAAAGCCAATTTTTCCCTACAACAAAGGAATAAATTTTATTTTAACTATCATGGTAGTTGAAACAACATTGAGAAGGTACCTCCAACTCAATCCCAATTAAAGTAATCATTAACCCAACAAGTTAATTTTAGAGTGATGAGATCAACCAATAATTCAAGTACCAAATACTCAAGATTGTCCATAACCGGGGACACGGCTAATAATGATCAGTTTGTACACTCTGCAGAGGTTTGTACACTTTTCCCACAAGACTCGATCTCCTCCGTTGGATTTCTCGCATTGCATGGTGTTTGAGAAACGGATGACCGAGACACAGTCTTTCAGAAGCATTTACCCTTTACCCCAGGTGGACCCGTACACCTACTTTCCCCTACATCAGCTACTCCACCATGAAAGAGCTCACACAACTTACTCGTACTATGCCAGAGCCCATAATGGCATTGTGGCTGCACACGGAAGTTTCTAGCATGAATAGTTTTATGATCCCTTTGAGCTTGGATGGCATTCCATAGGACAATCACACGAAAACCCCGGGATTTCCTAGGACAACACTGGATTCCCCAGGTGCCCTGCAACCAGTCCACCCAGATGTGTATTCAAGTAGCCACCTTAAGTTGAACCAATAATTAACAACTCACTTCTGTCATGGATTTCACTCAAACCCAAACCACGTCTACGAGCATAGCATGATAACCTAAACATAGCGTAGCAGTAACTCCCAAGGCTTTGAAAATAATGCAGGTAATAGGTTCTACCTCAAACTACTTCCCAGTCCCACAAGTTAAGAGATCCTACTCATGCAATGTGTAAGGGTTTGATCGAATGCATAAAAACTGGGTAAAAAGGGTATGATCAAACTGTTACTTGCATTGCTGATGATTCACAAAACCTAGAGACTCGTAGTAGCACGCTTCACAGTCCAGGTATTCTATCGCAAGCAAACAATAGCATACATAAGCAATCAAGCAAAGATGCACAAACAAAACTAAAAAAGAAAAGATCTAACCAGAAAGTTCAACTTAAGAACTCCGGTTTGCAAAAAGAAACAAATCGAAAGAAGCAACGAAACTCAAACTGCGAAAGAAATGAGGTCTGTTTACTAGTTTGATCTAAGGTCAAATTTTACAGTAGCAAAACTTTGTTCAAGTTCTTTGTTCAAGTTGGTTAAACGGAAAGAGGGCGTCGAGACAAAGATATGGGATTTAGAATCACCTGATACGGACTCTCGAGCGAAAAGAAAAACGAAAAACAAGATCAGGGCAGAAATCACGATCGGAATAATCGCGGATAAATACCCCGAAAAAGAAAACTGACGAACAGATTAATGAACGAACGTTCACTAACTGAAACTAAACGATGAATTCGTTCGTTAAAACGAACGAACGAGCGAACGCTCGCTAAACAGCTAAACCGGAAAAAACGATCTAATCTAAAAAAACAGATCTAGGGTTTTACGAAAAATAACCGATCGGTTAAAAGAAAAACCAGCGGCTACCTCGACGAACTCCGGCGACGGCGGCTCCGGCGGCTACCGGCGGTGGGGCGGCGTGCGGCGGCGGGGTCGGCGGGCGACGGGGCTGGCGCGGGCGGCAGCGGCTGGCGCGGGCAGCGGCGCGGCGGCGGCGGCGCGAGGCGGCGACGGGGCAGGCTAGGGTTTCGAGCGAGGTGGGGCGAGGGGGCTGGCTGCGGTCGGGCCTCTGGCTTTAAAGGCCCGGCTAGGAGAGTCCTAGTCGGGTACGGCCCAAAGGCGGTTCCCTTTTTTTAAACAAGTCCTCGCGTACGAAAACTAACAAAAGAAATACTAAACGGACTCCAAAAATCCCGAAATAAATTTTCACCGTCCTCTAACAAAATTTAGGACAAAGTGAACATTTTTCCCGGACCTAAATGCAATTTTGAAAAACGCATATTTTTCCTATGCAAATAAAATCACAAATAAATCCGAATAAATACCAAAAGTGATTTTAACATTTTTTTTCTTCAATATTCCTGTTATTTAGGAGAAGTCATATTATCTCCGCTCTTATATTTTATTTAGAAATATTTTTAGGAGAGAAAAATAATTGAAACCAATGCTATCCTCGTACCGGTATTCGAGTAAACTCAAATACAAAACGGTAGAATTTCCAACTCTCTCCGTAGGTCCTTGAGTTGCTTAGAATTTTCGAGGATCGCCACACGCAAAATACAAAGAAATATGAATGCAGTATGATCTATGTATAACATTCTAAATTGAAAATTTGGGATGTTACAAACCTACCCCCCTTAGAATGAATCTCGCCCTCGAGATTCGACTTGGCTAGAGCATAGGTGTGGGTGGTCCTTGCGTAGATCATCTTCTCGTTCCCAGGTGGCTTCTTCCTCGGTGTGGTGACTCCACTGAACTTTACAAAACTTGATAACCTTACTGCGGGTGACTCTGCTCGAAAATTTGGGAATCTTGACAGGCTTCTCCTCATAAGTCAGATCACAATCCAACTGAATTGCCTTCAGGGGTACTGTGTCTCTAAGCGGGATATCATCCATATCCACATGGCACTTCTTAAGCTGTGAAACGTGAAACACATTGTGCACTCCTGACAATCCTTCGGGTAACTCCAACTTATAGGCAACCTCTCCCATGCGTTCGAAAACACGGTAAGGTCCCACAAATCTCGGGGCTAGCTTTCCCTTGACTCCGAAACGTTTAACTCCTCGTAGTGGCGATACTCACAAGTACGCTCTGTCTCTGGTTTCATAGGCTACTTCCTTGCGCTTCGAGTCTGCATAACTCTTCTGCCTGGACTGAGCTACCTTCAGTCTATCCCGAATTAGTTTAACCTTCTCTTCAGACTCTTTGATCAAGTCTGGTCTAAATAACTGACGGTCTCCAACTTCATCCCACATTAACGGTGTTCGGCATCTCCTTCCGTACAACGCTTCGAACGGTGCCATCTTCAAACTGTCCTGGTAACTGTTGTTGTACGAGAACTCAGCGTAGGGCAAATTGTCATCCCAGCTGGATCCATAATCTAGCGCACAAGCTCTCAACATGTCCTCCATAATCTGGTTGACTCTCTCGGTCTGTCCAACGGTCTGCGGATGAAAAGCTGTTCTAAATTTCAGCCTCGTTCCCAAAGTTTGGTGTAGCTGGTGCCACAACTTTGAGGTGAACTGTGTTCCTATATCTGATACAATGGTCCTCGGAACTCCGCGCAGACATACGATCCTAGTCATGTATATCTTGGCCAACTTCGCACTGGTGTATGTGGTTTTCACGGGGATAAAGTGGGCTACCTTGGTCAAACGATCCACTACTACCCAGATTGAGTCATATCCTGCTTTGGTCCTGGGCAATCCGGTGATAAAATCCATGCCAAGCTTTTCCCACTTCCATTCGGGTATCGGCATAGGCTGTAGCAATCCTGCTGGCTTCTGATGCTCTGCCTTTACTCTCTGACATACATCACATACGGCTACATACTCGGCAATATCCTTCTTCATTCCCATCCACCAGAAACGTTCCTTCAAATCCAAATACATCTTGGTGTTTCCGGGGTGTATCGAGTATGGCGAATCATGTGCTTCCTGCAGTATCAGCTTCCTGATCTCCGGGTTGTGGGGCACATAGATTCGATCCTCAAACCACAAAGTGTCGTGTTCACCTTCACGAAATCCTTTGGCTTTTCCTTCACTCATCCTCTTCTTTATCTCGGCAATCTCTTTGTCATCCTTCTGGGCTTCGCGTATCTTTCCCAGCAATGTTGACTGAACCTCCAATGTTGCGAGAAAACCTCTAGGAACTATCTCCAAACGAAGCTCCATGAGATCTTCTGCCAACTCCTGGGGCAATGTGACGCCCGAGACCGACGTCCCAGAAGATTCCAGAAGACTTCAGAAGATTCCAGATGTTCCGGGTTGCCCGTGTGTTCTTTGTGCTGGTGTTATTTATTTTTTTGCATTGCATCATGTCATCATGCCATCATGTCATTTATTTTTTTGCATCTCAACCTAATAAACCGTGTGGACCTTCGGTCCATTTAAATCGAGGGAAGATGTCTTCTCTTTATAACATATAAAAGCCTCCCAATATTTTAGGGAGCTATATTAAAAATATTCCCTTTGTTGGAATTCACCGTAACACACTTGCATAATTCCCCATGTTATTTCACTTCGAGTTTCACCTTCTATACCTTGCCTACAATTCTTTCCGTTGTTTCGAGGCTCCTCCTTTTATCTAAACTCCTTTTATTGCAAGCTAAGTGTTTTAGTTTTGCACTTCCCTTTTTGTTGGAACTATTTTTGTGAGGTTGGAATTAATCCGTAAAGCCTTACAAAAATGTCCATCATTTTATTCTTTTCCTTGTCTCTTTTTTATTTTATTTTTTTTGGCTCTCTCCTTCTTTGTTTTTTTTCTGCTAAGTAATTTTAAATAAGGAGACCAGCCCATCTGGGCCTCAGCCATCTTCCCTCCCCAGCCGGCCCAGGTCTCCTTCGGCCCTTTGGCCCAATGGCCACTCCACCGAACCCTAGGCCGCTGCCTCCCAGCCTTCGCTCCTCCCTCTCCCTGTTCGCCGCCGCACTCTTTTCCTCTGCGCCCTTCCTCGATCCCGATTCCCTCGCTCGCAGAGTTCCACTCCCTTCGGCGGCCAGAAGCAACGAGGCCCCGAGCGCGGGCCAGGTTTCAGCCCGAGCGCTCCCTTCGTCCTCCGCGAGCGCCCCGGGCCTCTTTCCTTCGCCGAGGCAAGGAGCCCCATCGCCTCGCCTGGTTCTCCGCGCCAGGAGCCCCGCGTCTGCATCCCCTCCAGCCGCTTCCTCCGTCGCGCAAGGGCTGCCGCTCGCCTCGCCCCAGGAGCTCCGTCCTCCCCGGCTTCCCCGTCCGGCGCCCCCTCCATCCTCTCCTTCGGCCCTCTGGCCCTCAGCGCCGAGCTGCTGGCCGCTCGCCTCGTCGTCCGCAAGAGCAGCCGCCGGCGCCCTGCGGTCTTCTTCCCCATCGCCAGGAGCAGCCCGCGTCCCGAGCGCCCCGCCATGGAGCCAGGAGCCGAGCTCCTCTTCTCCAGCGCAAGATGTGCCTCGGAGCCCCCTCGTCCTGTGCTACCGGCGCCCGTCTACAGGAGCTGCAGCAACCAGCAGCGCCGCACCCTCCGCGCCAAGACCCCGAGCGGCTGTTCCCCTCCTCTGCTTCGTCCCGGGGAACTCGAGTTGCTGCGCCGTGGCCTCGTCTCGGTGCTGTCCCTGTCGTGTTTGCTCCTGTTTTGCGTTTTGTTGTGTGTGCCTATGCTGTAATGTTTGGACAGATGACCCGTGTACGAGACCGAGACGACCAAGTACCCCTCCGGCAAGTACATCTACGGCCGAGTACACCACGACACGATGACGTGAACAACTACATGAACGACTACTCGGAGACCCCAAGTACCCCTACCGTCGCCCGTGTACCCCTACGGAACGTCTTCAACGAGTACCCCTCCGATGGCGTGTACCTCTACGAACGGGAACCCCCAAGTACCACTACGAACGCCGACGCGCAAGTACCTCTACATGACACGACCAAGTACCCCTACACGTCGATACGGCGGACGCGACAAGTACCTCTTCGGAAACGGAAACGCCCCGTGTACGACTACCGACGCCCGGAAAACGACCAAGTTCCACTACTTCCCACGACGGCCACGTGTACAACTACGTTGCCAAGACGGCCCCGACAAGTACCACGACGACCCGAACGACTACCGATGACCGTGAACAACTACCGCCGTCGCGGAACCGCCAAGACGAACGGAACAACTACTTCCTCTACGAGTTGCGGAACGACTACTTCCTCTCCGACCGCGAGTACCACTACTTCATCTACGATCTCGAACCGTCCCGAAACAATTGTTTCGAAGGTATAACCCGAGACGTGACCCGTGTGATGCATGCTTGTTGGTTGTATGAAATGTCTCCCGTGTGTGCTCCGTGCCCGTTGTGCCGTTTCGTCCGTTTGTCATGTTCCTCGGTTGCCTCGTCGCCGACTCGTGGGAACCCGGTAACGGGATCGCCCCACCTTTCATCTCGTTTGACTCACCCATGCCATCTTACCTTTTGCACCGGTCTCTCAACGAGTTACCGGAACCGATATGTTGCCGTGGCATCATTTTCGGATCGTTGTCGTGGCCCCCTTCCTTTCCACCGCGGTGACAATACTTCATATCTCCTTTAAGTCAACCTTTTAATAAAACTTGCATAAACTTGATCATGTCATCCGCATCATGTTAACAACATTATAATGTTAATTGTTGTTGCTTATAATTATTAAACATGCTCATGGGGATTTTCCGGATATGTTGTTGTTATTTCCGGCCTCATTTAAAATGCCTAGTTAGTATAGTTTTATTATGCTTCACCTCTTGCCATGTTAACAAACTTTCAATCTTGTCTTGTAAATAATGAGAGTCAACTAAATAATTAAATGTGGTGTTTCGTCAATATGCAACTCGTTGCATATTGATCTCCACTTAACTTGTAGTGTTGTTTGTGCACTTTGCCATGCCATGCATATTTAAACCGGACATGCATCATGCTTGCTTGTGCATCGTATGCCATGTTTATGATTGTGTGTTTACCGTGTTGTTGTTCTTTCTTTCCGGTTGCTTCTCTTGTTAGCTTCGGTTCCGTTCCGGAGTTGTGAGGTTTCTCTCGACTGTGTTGCTTCGTCTACTTCATGGATCCGTTCTTCTCCTTTGTGGAATCCCAGGCAAGATGACCGAACCCGGATACCATTACTATTTTTGCCTATTGCTAGAGTATCGCTCTATAGTTTTGCCTCGATGCCCATGTCTTTCTTGTCAGCCTCCTACTTGTAACAATTGCCTTGTTTAACCACCCTACCTACGCAAACCGTTGCTTGGCTAAGTACGCTTCGCTCAGCCCTTCTTATAGCATTGTTAGTTGCAGGTGAAGATCGAAGATGCTTGCTTCATGTTGAAGTTTGGTTGGGTTATATCACACTATATAAATGCTTAAAAATGAAATCATCTATATATTGGCAAGGGTGGAAGGCTAAGCCTTTTGCTTGGTGTTTTGTTCCACTCATGCCGTTAGGAACCGTATAAACCGGTGTTATGTTCCTTGATTATGCGTTCCTAACACGGTTGGGGTGTATGGGACCCCCTTGATAAACCGCTAAGTGCTAAGTCTTTTCCAGCAAGTCCCAACATTTGGTACTATTTGCCTCATAATAACAACTTAATTAATTAATTAAATTTGCATAGGGGGTCGCTCCCTCGAGGATCCTTTATTTCTACATAGCAGGGGGGCCAGTGCCGATGGTGTTGGTCCCAAACGGGGAGCCTGCGGGAACCACCACGGGGAAACTCGAGGTTTGGGTCCTGTAGCATCGCCCATCCGGTCGTGTCCTGAGACCTAGATACGCGCGGCTACTATCAGGGTGTCGACACGCCGGGAGGATTTGCTGGATTAGCCTTACCTTAGTTCGGTTTAACTTGAGCACGGGATTCCGAGAATACTCGGGTCTTCCCACCTATGGAGTTGCGACTTCGCGGATCGTGGGCTTGTGATGGGCCAAGTTGGAACACCCCTGCAGGGTTTGAACTTTCGAAAGCCGTGCCCACGGTTATGTGGCAGATGGGAGCTTGTTAATTCCGGTTGTAGATAACTTGACACAATGTTTCTAATACACTACCAGCGTGTGTACCGTGACTGTCAATTTCCGAATAGGGATTTGGGAGTTGAACACGGTGGGGTTATGTTTGACCGGCTTTAGCTAGGATCACTTCGTGATCATCTTTCGACCGATGCTCTTCTCTTCTCGCTCTCTATTACGTAAGTTAGTGCTAGTTGCTGCTGCAGACTCTTGTTTGTTCCTTCACCTCTTATTCTTTCTTCAGCCTTGTCCTCACCCAAGGCTTAAATAGTCGTGTTACCCGGGAACGGGATTGCTGAGTCCTCTGTGGCTCACAGTTACTTCACCACACCAGATGCAGGTTCAGCCGAGTTTGAAGCAGGAGCTGGTCCAGTTCTTCACTGGGAGCTCGATGAAGCTTGTGGCCGTTTGCTTGTGACGTTTCGATGTTCAGTAGTGGTTTCTACTAGGATTCGATCCTGACCTGTGGCTTGTTGTTGTTTTGGTATCTTTCTTTGGATCTTCACCCGTAGTCGGGTTGTGATGTTTTGAATGATGTATTGCTTATGTAATGTTTTGTGTGAAGTGGCGAGTGTAAGCCAACTATCTCCTTTTGCAATTTTTAATCCCTCTTTTACATGAGTCGTGCAAAGATACCAAACTTGAGATCATTCTAGGATGGACTTATGCCTTTAAGTCGTGCCTCGACACGTAGGAGGTATAACTCCATCCTGGGCATTACAAGTTGGTATCAGAGCCTTCTCCGACCTAGAAGCCCCCACTGATTGATCGAATCGTTGACGGTTGAGTCTAGGCACACACTGAAAATAATTTTGAGTCCTATATATTATATCGGAGAGTAGGATTTCTTTGCTTCTCATCCCCTTTCTCTCTGGTGAGGACTCCTGACGATTACTCTTTTCTCTTCTACTTTCAAAAATTGCACCAAATTTTTTTTTTAGGATCCCGTGAGTATTCTGGGATTGTTTCGATGTTCTTGTGACAAGGTTATTGTTCCCGATGCCTCCTGTTACCGAGGAGTTGAGCTTCGGGGTATCATTGACACAAGCATATCGCGGCAGTACTAAATACTTAAGACGGCCGACATCGAAAATCTCTCCTATACGGCCAGTGGCAAGATAACCCCGACATCACCCAGTACTGGGGAGGTAGTTCGAGAGTATTGCCATAGCTTGCTACAGTGGATGCTTTTCGAAGGTCCGAGGTAAACAGTTTCCGAGAAAGACTGGTTATGTGTTGAAGGATGGATACACCTGGATGTAGGTTTAGAGTTGATTGCGCGGTGCTTCCCGTGTATCCCCAACACCTGATTGCATAACTGGGAACTTTCGGAAATCTATAGGTGGGTTCATCTAGTAGTTCTAGGCATTCTTCCAACGGATGCTCGATATGAAGTTTGGGGTTCTACATTGAGTGAAGTGGTTTTATGGACTTGTTCTGATCGGGAGTTGCATCTTAAAGGGTCCTTGGCTATGCTGATCCGGGGATTGCAAAACCCTTTTGTAACATGTTCCATGAGATTTCAGCACGAAGATGTCGAACGAAGCTTCTATCTTGTATTTGTTCTATCTGATCCTTGTTCCTTTTTGTTTATCTTTTTCTTCTTCCAAGTGGCTTCTCGTCAAGCTGATGTACCTGCGGAATTCATTCGTTCAATTCTCTGTTCGGATGATATTGTGAAGATCATGTTGCACATCTACCCTTTGTTTTTGTTTTGATTCTGGTATTCGAGTTGCTTCGATGTCAAATGTTGATTCCATACCTTTTCCTTATCGGTGTTCTCATATTTCTATGGGAGTGCTAGTCCTTCTTAACCATCGAGATCTTCATGTTAATTCTTTTTCAACCGGTGCCCTTTTTGTTCATCCCAAGTTGTCTTTGTTTTTCCCACCCTCCCACCCTTCTTCTTCTTGGAGTCAGAAATTCTCAGATGAAGTATCAATTTTATTCATGTGATGTTTCTTCTTTCTTTTCCTTCAATGTCTTTATCCGGTGATTTATCGTGAAGATGCTCAAGAGCTTCTAGTTCATCATTCCTAATTCTAATATTCTGTCGGTGGATGTAATTCAAGATTTCGGTGTTGATCTTATCCTTTTCCTCTTTTCACAATGCTTTCTTATTCCGGTACATCAATTATTCATTCTCCTCTTGCTATTCATATCTGGAGTGCTGAAGATTCATAATTCCATTCTTAATCCGTTCAAATTATTTTGAGATTGTTATCTTATTCAAGCCATTTAATTCAACCGGTGCAATATCTCTTAAGCAATCTTTTCAACGGTGGTTTCTTTGAGTGGGCCCTAAACCACAGGTCTTTTCCCAGGATCTTACCTGACTCTTCTATTTTTCCGGAGTTATTCTCAAATTCTTTTTAAAGTGTGACGTAAGTATGATTCCCATCAGTCACATGCCTTCTCCAAGATCGCTTTCAAATTCTTGTTCTTCATTGGTTCAACCTTTTAATTCTTCATTCCGGAGTGCTCAACAATTCTTCATGGCATTTCTCGTCTTCACTCTCAGTATTTGAAGACCGGAGATTTGTTTCTCTTAAATCTTGGCCCGTTCTCTTGATGAGTTGTGGTTCTAGCTTCATGCCATCCTCATTATTGTTTCGATTGTGAGGAATTCTTTTTATACCCATCCGGAGCATTTCATGAATTCTTCCTTTTGTGATCCTCCGAAGGCCATCATTTCAGAAGATTTCTTCGTTCTCAGTTTTCAACTTCGTCCTCCAAATATTCTTCATTGATGTCTCTTCGTTCGTCTCCATATTCTTACGGTGGTTCATTCTAGTTTACTCTTCCGTTGTTATCGTTTCAATTCATTTGTTCTTTTCATAATCCTACCGGTGCTTTGTTGAATAATTATCCGAGCTTGCGCTAGATCTCTCTTTAATTCTTTCCAACGAGAATAAGTAGTATGCCAAATCCTTGGTTGTCATCAATTTAATTGGTGAAGGAGATGCATGACATAATTCTTATTCTTATTCCTTCAAGGTGTTTTAATCTCTGTTTTCCGGAGCTTGTTCATCATATCATATTCTCGCTTCTAAGTCCTTCATCTTGTTTTTCGGAGCTCCAAGTCATTTCTATTACATCATTCCAAAACTCCAACTAATTCATCAGGCCTTGAATCTTATTCTTTTCATCTTTCACTTCTAATGTTTTCATCACCGGAGTCCTTATTTGGTGGTTCATCATGTTTTAATTCATCCTCGAAGTCTTCATCAAGATTCTTGTTGGAGCTCAACCATTTCTTCATCATGCTTCCAATTGCAATTCT
>LR738709.1:378176067-378195124 GCA_902687465.1 Secale cereale | reverse complement strand
CCTTATCTTTTGAGATGGTGTTATGTCATTTTGACAATTCCTTCATGTTTCATGATTCACGAGTTGTCAGGAATGAGATATTAAAACCATCATTTTCTTTGTTCAAGAGATCTTTTCAACCCTTCAATTTATTCGTTGGAGTTATCTTGGGTTGTATTTCACCTAAAAGCTTTCCCTAAGGATTGTTGCAATTATGGTGCTTATAAATGACCCAAATTCTTCTTTTATCATTCCGGTGAAAGTTTTTCATCTCCTTGTTGATCTCAAGCCAAGCTAACGTTTTTGTCAGTGGATGGTTGTCACCTCTTAATTTTGAGATGTTTTCCATAAGCCCACATCAAGCTTATTCTTTCGTTGTTGATTTTTCCAACAACTACATTCAACCCTTATTCGTAAGATGCTCTTTCAAATTCAATTTTGAGAGAATTTGTCTTTTTTCTTCTCCGTTTAATTCTTTCATTGATTTATATGCTATTCTTTCATTCCGGAGGCATTGTGATGTTGCTCTCTCCAACCATCACCTCGTTTTTGTCAAGATCATGTTCTTTCCCTTGCTCATCATTTAACCGGAGTGTTGTATTCTTCATTCTAGTTCCCTCATCTTATCAAGTTTTAACTCTTTTTTTTAACCGGAGTGCTGTCTGAATCCTTCTTAACCTTGTGCCATTCTTTTAATTGTTTCGGAGGCAATATGTTGTTGTTTTCATCAAGTATCATCTCAACTTGGCAAGTTCTTGTCCAATTCCTTCCATTTTCAGACGGAGTGCTGCCTGAATTCCGTCATTCTTATTCCTTGGCTAACCGGAGTGGTTTTGAAATTCTTCCGTCATCCGTGAGCTCTTGTTTCATGTCTTTCAACCTATAAGGCTCTTATAATGCTCCTTGCTCCTCTTTTCTAACGGAGTGTTTTCATCTTCGTTCATCTCCGTTGCTTTCTTTCTTTCAACTTGTTCAACCTCTCAAGGTTCTTTGGTTTTCACTCGTTTGTCGAAGAAGCAACTTTGTTTTACCTCTTCCTCTTCCGTTTTTACCCGGTGATATCTCTAGGATCTCGGGTCGAGATCCTCTGTTAGTGTGGGAGAGTTGTGACGCCCGAGACCGACGTCCCAGAAGATTCCAGAAGACTTCAGAAGATTCCAGATGTTCCGGGTTGCCCGTGTGTTCTTTGTGCTGGTGTTATTTATTTTTTTGCATTGCATCATGTCATCATGCCATCATGTCATTTATTTTTCTGCATCTCAACCTAATAAACCGTGTGGACCTTCGGTCCATTTAAATCGAGGGAAGATGTCTTCTCTTTATACCATATAAAAGCCTCCCAATATTTTAGGGAGCTATATTAAAAATATTCCCTTTGTTGGAATTCACCGTAACACACTTGCATAATTCCCCATGTTATTTCACTTCGAGTTTCACCTTCTATACCTTGCCTACAATTCTTTCCGTTGTTTCGAGGCTCCTCCTTTTATCTAAACTCCTTTTATTGCAAGCTAAGTGTTTTAGTTTTGCACTTCCCTTTTTGTTGGAACTATTTTTGTGAGGTTGGAATTAATCCGTAAAGCCTTACAAAAATGTCCATCATTTTATTCTTTTCCTTGTCTCTTTTCTTTTTATTTTTTTGGCTCTCTCCTTCTTTGTTTTTTTTCTGCTAAGTAATTTTAAATAAGGAGACCAGCCCATCTGGGCCTCAGCCATCTTCCCTCCCCAGCCGGCCCAGGTCTCCTTCGGCCCTTTGGCCCAATGGCCACTCCACCGAACCCTAGGCCGCTGCCTCCCAGCCTTCGCTCCTCCCTCTCCCTGTTCGCCGCCGCACTCTTTTCCTCTGCGCCCTTCCTCGATCCCGATTCCCTCGCTCGCAGAGTTCCACTCCCTTCGGCGGCCAGAAGCAACGAGGCCCCGAGCGCGGGCCAGGTTTCAGCCCGAGCGCTCCCTTCGTCCTCCGCGAGCGCCCCGGGCCTCTTTCCTTCACCGAGGCAAGGAGCCCCATCGCCTCGCCTGGTTCTCCGCGCCAGGAGCCCCGCGTCTGCATCCCCTCCAGCCGCTTCCTCCGTCGCGCAAGGGCTGCCGCTCGCCTCGCCCCAGGAGCTCCGTCCTCCCCGGCTTCCCCGTCCGGCGCCCCCTCCATCCTCTCCTTCGGCCCTCTGGCCCTCAGCGCCGAGCTGCTGGCCGCTCGCCTCGTCGTCCGCAAGAGCAGCCGCCGGCGCCCTGCGGTCTTCTTCCCCATCGCCAGGAGCAGCCCGCGGCCCGAGCGCCCCGCCATGGAGCCAGGAGCCGAGCTCCTCTTCTCCAGCGCAAGATGTGCCTCGAGGCCCCCTCGTCCTGTGCTACCGGCGCCCGTCTACAGGAGCTGCAGCAACCAGCAGCGCCGCACCCTCCGCGCCAAGACCCCGAGCGGTTGTTCCCCTCCTCTGCTTCGTCCCGGGGAACTCGAGTTGCTGCGCCGTGGCCTCGTCTCGGTGCTGTCCCTGTCGTGTTTGCTCCTGTTTTGCGTTTTGTTGTGTGTGCCTATGCTGTAATGTTTGGACAGATGACCCGTGTACGAGACCGAGACGACCAAGTACCCCTCCGGCAAGTACATCTACGGCCGAGTACACCACGACACGATGACGTGAACAACTACATGAACGACTACTCGGAGACCCCAAGTACCCCTACCGTCGCCCGTGTACCCCTACGGAACGTCTTCAACGAGTACCCCTCCGATGGCGTGTACCTCTACGAACGGGAACCCCCAAGTACCACTACGAACGCCGACGCGCAAGTACCTCTACATGACACGACCAAGTACCCCTACACGTCGATACGGCGGACACGACAAGTACCTCTTCGGAAACGGAAATGCCCCGTGTACGACTACCGACGCCCGGAAAACGACCAAGTTCCACTACTTCCCACGACGGCCACGTGTACAACTACGTTGCCAAGACGGCCCCGACAAGTACCACGACGACCCGAACGACTACCGATGACCGTGAACAACTACCGCCGTCGTGGAACCGCCAAGACGAACGGAACAACTACTTCCTCTACGAGTTGCGGAACGACTACTTCCTCTCCGACCGCGAGTACCACTACTTCATCTACGATCTCGAACCGTCCCGAAACAATTGTTTCGAAGGTATAACCCGAGACGTGACCCGTGTGATGCATGCTTGTTGGTTGTATGAAATGTCTCCCGTGTGTGCTCCGTGCCCGTTGTGCCGTTTCGTCCGTTTGTCATGTTCCTCGATTGCCTCGTCGCCGACTCGTGGGAACCCGGTAACGGGATCGCCCCACCTTTCATCTCGTTTGACTCACCCATGCCATCTTACCTTTTGCACCGGTCTCTCAACGAGTTATCGGAACCGATATGTTGCCGTGGCATCATTTTCGGATCGTTGTCGTGGCCCCCTTCCTTTCCACCGCGGTGACAATACTTCATATCTCCTTTAAGTCAACCTTTTAATAAAACTTGCATAAACTTGATCATGTCATCCGCATCATGTTAACAACATTATAATGTTAATTGTTGTTGCTTATAATTATTAAACATGCTCATGGGGATTTTCCGGATATGTTGTTGTTATTTCCGGCCTCATTTAAAATGCCTAGTTAGTATAGTTTTATTATGCTTCACCTCTTGCCATGTTAACAAACTTTCAATCTTGTCTTGTAAATAATGAGAGTCAACTAAATAATTAAATGTGGTGTTTCGTCAATATGCAACTCGTTGCATATTGATCTCCACTTAACTTGTAGTGTTGTTTGTGCACTTTGCCATGCCATGCATATTTAAACCGGACATGCATCATGCTTGCTTGTGCATCGTATGCCATGTTTATGATTGTGTGTTTACCGCGTTGTTGTTCTTTCTTTCCGGTTGCTTCTCTTGTTAGCTTCGGTTCCGTTCCGGAGTTGTGAGGTTTCTCTCGACTGTGTTGCTTCGTCTACTTCATGGATCCGTTCTTCTCCTTTGTGGAATCCCAGGCAAGATGACCGAACCCGGATACCATTACTATTTTTGCCTATTGCTAGAGTATCGCTCTATAGTTTTGCCTCGATGTCCATGTCTTTCTTGTCAGCCTCCTACTTGTAACCATTGCCTTGTTTAACCACCCTACCTACGCAAACCGTTGCTTGGCTAAGTACGCTTCGCTCAGCCCTTCTTATAGCATTGTTAGTTGCAGGTGAAGATCGAAGATGCTTGCTTCATGTTGAAGTTTGGTTGGGTTATATCACACTATATAAATGCTTAAAAATGAAATCATCTATATATTGGCAAGGGTGGAAGGCTAAGCCTTTTGCTTGGTGTTTTGTTCCACTCATGCCGTTAGGAACCATATAAACCGGTGTTATGTTCCTTGATTATGCGTTCCTAACACGGTTGGGGTGTATGGGACCCCCTTGATAAACCGCTAAGTGCTAAGTCTTTTCCAGCAAGTCCCAACATTTGGTACTATTTGCCTCATAATAACAACTTAATTAATTAATTAAATTTGCATAGGGGGTCGCTCCCTCGAGGATCCTTTATTTCTACATAGCAGGGGGGCCAGTGCCGATGGTGTTGGTCCCAAACGGGGAGCCTGCGGGAACCACCACGGGGAAACTCGAGGTTTGGGTCCTGTAGCATCGCCCATCCGGTCGTGTCCTGAGACCTAGATACGCGCGGCTACTATCAGGGTGTCGACACGCCGGGAGGATTTGCTGGATTAGCCTTACCTTAGTTCGGTTTAACTTGAGCACGGGATTCCGAGAATACTCGGGTCTTCCCACCTATGGAGTTGCGACTTCGCGGATCGTGGGCTTGTGATGGGCCAAGTTGGAACACCCCTGCAGGGTTTGAACTTTCGAAAGCCGTGCCCACGGTTATGTGGCAGATGGGAGCTTGTTAATTCCGGTTGTAGATAACTTGACACAATGTTTCAATACACTACCAGCGTGTGTACCGTGACTGTCAATTTCCGAATAGGGATTCGGGAGTTGAACACGGTGGGGTTATGTTTGACCGGCTTTAGCTAGGATCACTTCGTGATCATCTTTCGACCGATGCTCTTCTCTTCTCGCTCTCTATTACGTAAGTTAGTGCTAGTTGCTGCTGCAGACTCTTGTTTGTTCCTTCACCTCTTATTCTTTCTTCAGCCTTGTCCTCACCCAAGGCTTAAATAGTCGTGTTACCCGGGAACGGGATTGCTGAGTCCTCTGTGGCTCACAGTTACTTCACCACACCAGATGCAGGTTCAGCCGAGTTTGAAGCAGGAGCTGGTCCAGTTCTTCACTGGGAGCTCGATGAAGCTTGTGGCCGTTTGCTTGTGACGTTTCGATGTTCAGTAGTGGTTTCTACTAGGATTCGATCCTGACCTGTGGCTTGTTGTTGTTTTGGTATCTTTCTTTGGATCTTCACCCGTAGTCGGGTTGTGATGTTTTGAATGATGTATTGCTTATGTAATGTTTTGTGTGAAGTGGCGAGTGTAAGCCAACTATCTCCTTTTGCAATTTTTAATCCCTCTTTTACATGAGTCGTGCAAAGATACCAAACTTGAGATCATTCTAGGATGGACTTATGCCTTTAAGTCGTGCCTCGACACGTAGGAGGTATAACTCCATCCTGGGCATTACAGGCAATCCCCCTTTTACTAAGGTATTTGCATAACTCTTCCGGCTCAAAGCGTGTGCAACAACATTGGCCTTCCCTGGGTGATAGTGCAGCTTCATATCATAATTCTTTATAAGCTCCAACCATCTCCTCTGTCTGAGGTTCAGCTCCTTCTGAGTGAAAATGTACTTCAAACTCTTGTGATCCGTGTACACATCACAACGATTTCCAATAAGGAAATGTCTCCAAGTTTTGAGGGCGTGCACTACAGCTGCTAACTCCAGATCAATTCAACTCGTGTGGCCACAGTTGACGAGATGCATAGGAAACAACTCTTCCATCCTGCATAAGTACTCCTCCAAGTCCTAAGCGTGAAGCGTCGCAGTACACTTGGAAATCCTTGCGTATATCTGGCAATATCAGCACTGGGGCTGTCGTCAACCGTTTCTTCAACTCCTGGAAACTTTCTTCACACTCTTTGTTCCAATTGAACTTTGTCTCCTTCTTCAACAATGTCGTCATTGGCTTTGCAATCTTGGAGAAATTTTCTATGAATCTCCGGTAGTATCCCGCGAGTCCAAGAAAACTGCAGATCTCTCCAACTGAAGTGGGTGCCAACCATTCAGTGACTGCCTGCACTTTGGCGGGGTCCACTGCTATACCTTCTCCTAATATAACATGCCCTAAGAATCCAACTTCCTTCAACCAAAACTCGCATTTGCTAAACTTGGCATACAACTGATGTTCTCTGAGCTTCTCCAGTACCAAACGCAAATGCTCTACGCGTTCCTCTTCGTTCTTCGAGTATACCAAAATACCATCAATGAATACCACAACAAACTTATCCAAGAACTCCATGAACACCTTGTTCATCATACTCATGAAATAGGCAGGGGCGTTAGTCAATCCAAATGACATAACCATATACTCATATAGCCCGTACCTTGTGGTGAAGGCTGTCTTAGGTATATCCTTCTCTCGGATCTTCAACTGGTGGTATCCAGATCGTAGATCGATCTTGGAGAATACTTTTGCTCCCTGGAGTTGGTCGAACAAATCATTGATCATCGGCAGCGGGTACTTATTCTTAATAGTCACTTCATTCAGTGCACGATAATCAACGACCATTCTTAAAGATCCATCCTTCTTCTCGACCAAAAGCACTGGGGCTCCCCAAGGTGATGAACTCCAGCGGATAAAACCTTTCTACAATAACTCCTTAATCTGCTTCTTGATCTCCTCCAGATCATTCGCTGGCATCCGATATGGTCTCTTCGATATAGGTCCGGTGCCAGGCAACAGCTCAATCAAAAACTCAATATCCCTATCTGGCGGTATGCTTGGTAACTCCTTTGGAAACACATCCGGGTAATCCTTTACTACCGGCACTTCCTCCTGAACAACTCCCGTGAGAGAATGTACTTGTGTCCGTATAGGCGAATGCCTAGAGACTTACTTAATCCTTTTTCCCTCCGGGGTGGTAAGCAAAATAGACTTGCTAGCACAATCGATGTTCCCTCCATACATCGATAGCCAATCCATACCTAATATCACATCCAACCCTTGTGACTCCAAAACTATTAGATCTGAGGGGAAAACATGTCGTCCAATGGTCAATGGCATATGAAAACATCCTTGATTTGCCATATATTCCGCTCCGGGTGAACTTACTAACATGGGGGCCATAAGGACTCTGGTGGGCAACTTATGTCTATTTACGAATCCCCTTGAAATGTATGAATGTGATGCACCAGTATCGAAAAGAACTACTGCGGTAAATGACTTAACCAAAAACTTACCGATCATCGCATCTGGTTGTTCTTCAACTTCCTCCACGGTCACGTGGTTCACTTGTCCTTTGTTGAATGGGTTGGGCTTCTTCCCGGCGGTTCCATTGCCGTTCCCATTCTTAGCTTGAGGGTACTCATTGGCATAATGTCCATTCTTCCTGCACTTGTAGCAGGTGACGTGGCTTAAATCCTTCTTGGCGGGTGTGGATGGGGTAGAGCGATTCTGATTATTGTTTGCTCCATTCCCATGCCCATTCTTGGATCCATTGTGGTTGTGGGAACTTCCTCCAGTGTGAGTGTGGCTTCCATGGTTATGGGTGTATCCTCCCAAATTTGGAGTGAATCGGGGCTTCTGCTGGGCTCCAGAATTATTCCTTCCTTGTCCATACTTCCTCTTGCGACTCTCAATCTACTGCTGCTTCCCTTCAATCATAAGAGCTTTATCTACCAACTCCTGGTAGTTGTTGAAGGTTGCCACCATCAACTGTACGCTCATCTCATCCTTTAGCCCTTCTATAAATCTCTCCTGCTTAGCGGCATCTGTGGCCACATCATCTGGGGCATAACGAGATAGGGTACTAAACACATCTACGTACTGAGCCACATTACGATTTCCTTGGCTTAAGTTATGAAACTCCCGCTTCTTCATGCTCATAGCTCCGGTTGAGACATGGGCAGTACGGAAAGCTTGTTGAAACTGATCCCAAGTGACATTGGTTATAGGGAAAGTGGTTGTGTAATTCTCCCACCATGTTGCGGCTGGTCCAGACAACTGATGTGCGGAAAATCGCACCTTCTCAGCATCCGAGCAATTGGCGGTGGTCGAATCCCTTCCAATCTTGTGCAGCCAGTCATCAGCAACTATTGGTTCAATGCTGCTAGCAAACACCGGTGGTTGCAACCTTAAGAAACATGTCAGGTTGTCCACGAGTGGTGGTGGTGGAGGGTTGTTGTTGTTCTGGTTGTTCTGAGTGTTCTGGACAAGAAGTTGCGTCAAAGTGTTCTGCTGCTGGATCAACTGAATGAGCTCAGGGGGAAACTGAAATTCTGGCTCACGTCTCGGAGGCATCTGATGGTGTAGAGGGAAGAGATTAGAATAGAAATGAGGTCTAAGGGAAAATCACTACCCATATGCACATGAGACAAACACAAACATATCACACCAATCAATTTCAAGCAAGGTCTTACAAAGATCTAACTAGCGTTACAAAAGTGCTCTAAATACTACTTTGTGGGGAAACTAACTACTAGTCATAGGGTGGTCATCTAGAAATTTTGATCGGCGGAAGATTCCATGATGTCTGCTCCAGCTTCATCTTCATAGTCTTCGTCATCACTATCATCGGGGTCCGAATCCGTGTCGTCGATGATGATGTAATCTTCAGAACGAATCTCCTTGGGTTCTTCTTCCTCTTCTTCTCCTCCTGGTGCTGGATCTCCCATGATTACTCCTAGCTTCCTTGTCAAATCATCATTCTTCTCCACTAGTATCAAAATCTCCTCCTCGTATCCGTCACGAGTAGACTTGAGTTCTTCTTCTAGATCCAAATTCCTGGTTAGTGCCTTATTCAAATCTATCATCCCTGCGTACATCTGGTGCTCCTATCGATGAATGTGCTGGTTTAACTCCTGGATGAACGCTGCAATGGACTTGTCCTTCCGGGTGCTGATCATGTCCCAACGCTCATCTCGGCGTCCACAAATCTGGTAGATAGTGTCCTTCAACTCCTGCTTATAGACTTCTCCGATCCTTCCCATAGTGATGTGGGCTGCCATACTCTTGCCTAGACTCTAGGTTGGTGCATCAAAAGAAAACTCTATTGGTTCAGTGGATGGTGCGAAGGTTCTCCCGGGGATTTGAACTTGAATGATCCATCGCTCCTCTTCTGGTAAAGTGGCGGTGTAGGTCCCGGTAAAGCTTGGTATTCCTATGTTCAGGTACCTAGTGACTTCCTTCAAGTGTCGTCCAAAAGGTGTTTCTTCATCCGGTTGCGTGAACTTGTTCCTCGGGTCCACCATCCTAAAGAAGTAGAAAATGGAGAGGAGTCAGAAATGAGTAGAGAAGAGTGACCTAGGGTTTATCTTAGTGGTCGTGTCCTACATTCAGCGTGTGCTTTGATACCATCTTGTAGCGACCACGATCCGAATGGACCGAAGTCTCTGTGTTTCAGTGTCATCCCTGGATCGGTAATGCTGACACACACAGTACTTGAAGGATTTATAACAGAGTGGCAATCACACACTTATTACATCGAATGTCTCCAAAGAAAACTTATTACAAAAGTCTATGGCTTAAGGCCATCTAACAAAATAACAGCGGAAGGCTTGGAAGATAAGTGAGTCCATCAACTCCAACGGCATAGCTGAGTGCATGACAAACGACCTAGAATGTCTTACTCCTCGTCTGAAAAGTCTGTAACGTAACATGTTGCAGCCCGAAACGGGTCAGCACATGGAATATGCTGGCAAGATAACACAGAAGATGCAAGTAACAGAAATAAAGGCTACACTATATGCATATTTGGCTGGTGGAGGTTAAAGTTTTTGCGTAAAGCCAATTTTTCCCTACAACAAAGGAATAAATTTTATTTTAACTATCATGGTAGTTGAAACATCATTGAGAAGGTACCTCCAACTCAATCCCAATTAAAGTAATCATTAACCCAACAAGTTAATTTTAGAGTAATGAGATCAACCAATAATTCAAGTACCAGATACTCAAGATTGTCCATAACCGGGGACACGGCTAATCATGATCAGTTTATACACTCTGCAAAGGTTTGTGCACTTTTCCCACAAGACTCGATCTCCTCTGTTGGATTTCTCGCACTGCATGGTGTTTGAGAAACGGATGACCGAGACACAGTCTTTCAGAAGCATTTACCCTTTACCCTAGGTGGACCCGTACACCTACTTTCCCCTACATCTGCTAGTCCACCACGAAAGAGCTCACACAACTTACTCAAACTATGCCAGAGCCCATAATGGCATTGTGGCTGCACACGGAAGTTTATAGCATGAAAAGTTTTATGATCCCTTTGAGCCTGGGTGGCGTTCCATAGGACAATCACACGGAAACCCCGCGATTTCCTAGGACAACACTGGATTCCCCAGGTGCCCTGCAACCAATCCACCCAGATGTGTATTCAAGTAACCACCTTAAGTTGAACCATTAATTAACAACTCACATCTGTCATGGATTTCACTCAAACCCAAACCACGTCTACGAGCATAGCATGATAACCTAAGCATAGCGTAGAAGTAACTCCTAAGGGTTTGAAAATAATGCAGGTAATAGGTTCTACCTCAAACTACTTCCCAGTCCCACAAGTTAAGAGATCCTACTCATGCAATGTGAAAGGGTTTGATCTAATGCATAAAAACTGGGTAAAAAGGGTATGATCAAAGTGTTACTTGCCTTGCTGATGATTCGCAAAACCTAGAGACTCGTAGTAGCACGCTTCATAGTTCGGGTATTCTATCGCAAGCAAACAATAGCATACATAAGCAATCAAGCAAAGATGCACAAACAAAACTCCAAAAGAAAAGATCTAACCAGAAAGTTCAACTTAAGAACTCCGGTTTGCAAAAAGAAACAAATCGAAAGAAGCAACGAAACTCAAACTGCGAAAGAAATGAGGTCCTTTTACTAGTTTGATCTAGGGTCAAATTTTACAGTAGTAAAACTTTGTTCAAGTTCTTTGTTCAAGTTGGTTAAATGGAAAGAGGGCGTCGAGACGAAGATCTGGGATTTTGAATCACCTGATTCCGACTCTCGAGCGGAAAAAAAAACGAAAAACAAGATCAGGGCAGAAATCGCGATCGGAATAACCGCGGATAAATACCCCGAAAAAGAAAACTGACGAACAGATTAATGAACGAACGTTCGTTAACTGATACTAAACGACGAATTCGTTCGTTAAAACGAACGAACGAGCGAACGCTCGCTAAATAGCTAAACCGAAGAAAAAAATGATCTAATCTAAAAAACGGATCTAGGGTTTTACGAAAAAGAACCGATCGGTTAAAACAAAAACTGGCGGCTACCTCGACGAACTCCGGCTCCGGCTGCTCCGGCGATTACCGGCGGCGGGGCGGCGTGCGGCGGCGGGGTCGGCGGGCGGCGGGGCTGGCGCGAGGCGGCGCGGCGGCGGTGGCGTGACTCGGCGGCGGGACGGGCTAGTGTTTTGGGCGAGGTGGGGCGAGGGGGCTGGCGGCGGTTGGGCCTCGGGCTTTAAAAGCCCGGCTAGGAGAGTCCTAGTCGGGTACGGCCCAAAGACGGTTCCCTTTTTTTAAAACAAGTCCTGGCGTACGAAAACTAACAAAAGAAATATTATACGGACTCCAAAAATTCCGAAATAAATTTTCACCGTCCTCTAACAAAATTTAGGACAAAGTGAACATTTTCCCCGGACCTAAATGCAATTTTGAAAAACGCGTATTTTTCCTATGCAAATAAAATCACAAATAAATCCGAATAAATACCAAAAGTGATTTTAACATTTTTCCTCCAATATTCCTGTTATTTTGGAGAAGTCATATTATCTCCGCTCTTATATTTTATTTAGAAATATTTTTAGAAGAGAAAAATAATTAAAACCAATGCTATCCTCGTACCGGTATTCGAATAAACTCATATACAAAACGGTAGAATTCCCAACTCTCTCCCTAGGTCCTTGAGTTGCTTAGAAATTTCGAGGATCGCCACACGCAAAATGCAAAGAAATATGAATGCTATGATCTATGTATAACATTCCAAATTGAAAATTTGGGATGTTACATGTCACCACCCTTCCTATTTTCAACCCAAATGGTGGGCCCATAACCCACAAATCCACTGGATCGAAACCTGACTCTTCTTTACAACCCGAATTCTAATGTATCCTTTGCACCTGGCTTCGTATGTTATTCACGAGCTAAATTCTATACCATTATTCATCCTGGAATCAAACACCATGTTATTCTCGTTGTTCAAGCCCCCATTCCAGCTTATGTCTAGGCATCGAATGATTGCTACCCATTTGAAATTTTGGTACCACTGTACACTGCGCTCAACGAATTCACTGAAATACAACTCGTGGGGTGCCTTGTGTATTTCCCATTGAGTTCACCATCAGATGCCCAACTTTGTGGAAGATGCGTTCTTCCCGAGTTTTTCTTTCCCTAATCGCATTCGTAGGACGATGGAGATCCCGAAGAAAGGATGATGACTTGATCACGATGACTCGAAGGATAGAAATGAAGACATCAACCAAAGAGATCAACCTCTTCGAAAGGGCAGCCAAGAACGAGAAGACTCGTTAGAATTTCATAACCAAATCCCTTTCCCTTACTCTCCTCCTAAATCTCGGGACGAGATTTCTTGTAGTGAAGGAGAATTGTGATGCCCGGATAATCAAGCTACAGTAACCCTCCGGTAATGATGCCACATCACCATGATTACTGCTGCTAATCTCGTGTTAGTTCGGAACCGATCCAAATTATTTTTTGAATTAAAGTCAAACAATAAAAGTTTTCAATTGTCAAATCTAAAATGTTCAAATTGTAACAAACAAATCATAGATGATTATGGTGATGAAAGCACATTGTTATGAAATGTTTAAATACTCCGGATTAAATTGAACAACAGCCAAATCCAATAATTAAATGCCTTTTTCAATTATTAAAATATTAAGCTGATATATTTTATTGCCCGAAACTATTGGAGAAGTGGCATATTTATTAAAATTAAATTAGCAATTAGTTTTGTATTTCATTTAAATTATAATAAAGTGAAACTAAGAGGAAACAAAAAAAGAAATAAAAATATAACAAACAAAAGAAAAAGGTAAAAAAAACCTCCCCTTGGGCTGTTTGGCCCATTTGGCCAACAACCAGGCCGGCCCAGCCTAGGCCTATATGACCACCTTACCCTGTGACCTAACCGAACCCCTCCCCCACTCGTCCCACTTCCCCCTCTGCCTTCCTCCCCGATCCAGATCGGGATCGGGGCGCTCGACGCCGCCGCCTCGCCGCCCCCTGTACGTCGCCAGAACCACCTTACCAGAGTTGTCCCGGCGTCGTCTCCATCATCGCCCCGTCGTCCCCGTCCTCCACCCCAAGTCGCTTCCTCGAGCCTCGCCGCCCTGTTCCCCTGCATCGCCTGTGAGCTCCCCCTCTCCTCGCACCCCCTATGCCCCGTTTGGTCGCCGCCCCACTTTGTCGTCTGCCGTCCCGCTGGGCTTCGCCCTTGGCTACCCTAGCACGACGCCGTCTAGCGCGGCCATGGTTGCCCGCTCCGTCGCCACTCGTTGTGTCCCTCCGCTCGCGCGAGTCCTTACGCAGGCGCACGCCTAGCCGCGTCCCGTGCCACCGCACCTCCACTGTGCCTCGCATGCCGAGCTGCCGCGCGCCGCCCCTCCTCCCCTCGCCGCGAACCCCCGCTCCTCTGTCATCGCCGCGGCCGCACCTCCCCACAGCTGCAACTGCTGCAGCTTGCACCACCGTGGCTTCCCCACTCGCCGGCAACCCTACCTCCGCGTCGGCCCGCTCTGCCCTTGCCGCTCTGCCCTCCACGCCAGTCGCCGTTGCCTCCCTTCGTCGCCCGCTGCTACGGCTCCGCCGCCCCGCAGTCGTCGCTCCGGCCGGTTGGCCGAGCGCCGTGGCCGCCGCCGCCCCATCGCTAGCGTCGTCCTCTCCCCGCTCCTGCAGTCCCCCTGCGTCGCCGATTCCGCCATGCCCGCGGCCCCCTCCGGCGCCCGCGCCCTGCTCCTACCCTTCGCCCAGCCGTGCCGCGGTGGCCTCGCCCCGATGTGCCTTGCCGGGCGGGCTGGTGCCCGGCGCCCGTGCCCGTTAGCTGCCCCGCACCCGTTAAGGCCCTTGTGGGCCGCTGACCAATGGGGCCCAGTCCCTAGAACGTTTATAAAAAAATTAAAAAGAAAAAATTAAATTAAAAAATTAACCTTGTTAATTAACGTAATTAATTTGTTAGTTAGACTAATTAATTGTTAGTTAATTAAACGACCTATGACATGCGTGACCCACCCCGGTAGTTGACTGGTCAACGGTCAACATTGACCGCTGATGTCACGCTGACATCATGATGATGCAGTAATGATTTTTGGAATTAATTAAATAATAATAATTTCAGAAAATAATTAAACCTTTATAAATTAATATAACATAAACAGTAACTCGGATGAAAAAACTTTGTACATGAAAATTGCTCAGAATGACGAGAAAAAATCGAATACGCAGTCTGTTCGTCCATCACACGTCCCTAGCATAGCAAACCTACAACCGTCCCCCTCTGGTCCGTCTGCCAGAAAACGCGAAACACTGGGAATACCTTCCCGGATGTTTTTCATCCTCGCCAGTATCACTTAGTACCGCGTTAGGTCACGCGTAGCTCCGCGTATTGCCATGTTATGCTTTGCGGTGTGATGTTTGCTTTATATTACTATTTCTTCCCCATCTTCTCTCCGATAGACCCCGGGACTGAGACCGCTGACAGTGCCACGATGATCGACTGCATCGACGACGACGACTCCTTGCCGGAGCAACCAGGCAAGCCAACCCCCCTTGATCACCAGATATCACCAATTCTCTTCTCTCTTATTCTTGCATTAGATTTGCTACTGTTGATCATTCGATAGCTCCTATTATGTTGCATAGCCTGTCATTGTTGCTACAACTATTGATACCTTTACCTGCTATCCTAATGCTTAGTATAGGATGCTAGTATTCCCTCAGTGGCCCTACATACTTGTCCGTCGGCCATGCTATATTATCGGGACGTGATCACTTCGGGAGGTGATCACGGGTATATACTATACTATTACATACTCATGTTGATGATTCAGAGATGGGGGCTGAAGGGGCACGTGGTTCCACACAGGTAGTGGTGGGCCTGGGTTCCCGGCAGCCCCCTGATGGTTACTTTGTGGCGGAGCGACAGGGCGGGTTGCGACCACCTAGGAGATAGGTGGACCTGGTCCCTGATCGTTGTCCGTGGTTACTTTAAAATAACACGCTTAACGAGATCTTGGTATTTGATCTGAGTTTGGCCTTTGGCCTATACCCACTAACCAGCTACGTGGGAATAGTTATGGCCACTTGATGTCGTGGTATCGGCCGAAGCGGCCGAAGCCTTCTTGACGTCAGCGACTTAGTGGCGTGCGCCGGATTGGACTGGAACACCGCTCTAGTATTAGGAGCGGCTAGGTCTGCTTACCGGCCGCCCTCGCAACGTGCAGGTGTGCATTGGGCGATGGGCCCAGATCCTTGTGCGCTTAGGACTTAGACCAGCGTGCTGACCTCTTTGATGTGCTTAGGTAGGGCTGTGACGTGTTGATCTTCCGAGGCCGGGCATGACCCAGGAAAGTGTGTCCGGCCAAATGGGATCGAGCGTGTTGGGTAATGTGGTGCACCCCTGCAGGGAAGTTAATCTATTCGAATGGTCGTGTCCCTCGGTAAAAGGACGACCCGGAGTTGTACTCCGACCTCATGAAAACTAGAACTGGATACTTAATAAAACACACCCAGATAAGTTCCAGAGATAACCCGGTGATCGCTTTCCCACAGGGTGACGAGGGCAGGATCGCCGGGTAGGTTTATGCTATACGATGTTACTTGGTGAACTTACCATCTATTCTATTCAACTGCTGCAAGATGGAGGCTGTCAGAAGCTTTGAAGCTTGTTACTATTCCTTCTACTCTCTTCTACTGCTACAAGATGGAGGCTGCCAGAAGCGTAGTCTTCGATAGGATTAGCTATCCCCCTCTTATTCTGGCATTCTGCAGTTCAGTCCACAGATATTACCCCTTTATTCAGATACCATTGCATATGTAGTATAGATCCTTGCTTGCGAGTACCTTGGATGAGTACTCACGGTTGCTATGCTCCCCCCTTTCCCCTTTCTGTTCCTTTTTCTCGGATGATGCAACCAGATGGTGGAGTTCAAGAGCCAGAGGATCCCGAGGATGTTTCTACGTGGAGTTCGGCTTGGAGAAGTAGTTAGGAGGTCCCAGGCAGGAGGCCTTGCCTTTTCGATCGTTGCTACATTTGTGCTAGCCTTCTTAAGGCAAACTTGTTTAACTTATATCTGTACTCAGATATTATTGCTTTCGTTGACTCTTGTGTATTCAAGCTTATGTATTCGAGCCCTCGAAGCCCCTGACTTATAATATAAAACTTGTATTATTTTATTTGTATCTAGAGTTGTGTTGTGATATCTTCCCGTGAGTCCCTGATTTTGGTCGTACACATTTGCATGCATGATTAGTGTACGGTTAAATCGGAGGCGTCACATCAACGCCACCGAGGTAACTGATTACGCCACCGGCTTTGACAGGCCCGGTGCGGAGCCACTCCACCTGCGACCACCCTCCTCTGTCAAGAGGTTCGTCCCCCGAGCATGTGTGCTTCACACAAGCCTCTCTCGGGCAGCCGTCGAGCAGGGCCGCCTCCTCTAGGTCATGGATTTTAAAATAAAAAAGTTCGCATGTTCAAAACATTTTCACGATCTTGATCAATGTTCAAGTTCTTAAGAAATGTTCATCCAGTTGAACAAAATTTCACAAATTCAAATAATGTTCACAATTTTTTTTCAATGTACACAAAAACGAAAAAAAGCTTCACGGATTTCAAAAATAATACTTCAACTATGTTCATGCATTTTAAAAAATGTATATCAAAAAAGTTTATTCATTAATTTCAAAAAATGTTCGAAAAATGCAATAACTATTCGCGAATTCAAAAAATATTTGCCAGTTTAAAAAATAGTCGCAATTTCAAAAACTGTTTATGAAGTAGAAAATTATTTCATGACTTAAGAAAAAAATATGATTATAAAAAAATTACGAACTTGAAGAATGTTCACGAGTTTGTAAAATTGTTCATGATTCTTAAAAATGTTCGTGAGTTCGAAAAATCTCAAAGAAAATGTTCACCCACAGATCTAGGGAGGGTTTGGGAATACACCCTAAAATGGGCCAGCCCAAACACTGATCGAGCATGCTGGAGGGATGCGCGCTAGGTCGCTCGGGCGCATTCTACGTGCCAAATAGGAGACCGGATAAAAAAAAATAGAACCAGCTATGGCGGCAGTTAATGATAACAAAGGAAATCGCGCCTTCAACCCAATAGGAGTCGTTCAAAGTGGACCGGGCCATAGATGATTTTGTGTCGGTTTTAACGAAAATTAGTCGCAGCAGGCAAAAAATAGGAAATTTCTCAAAAAAAGAAAACAAAAGGCAAAATCTGGGAGGCCCGTGCGTGCTTAGAGGCCGCGGCTAGTGCTGTGAGGCCAATTCCTATTTAGGGTTGAAGGCGCCATTTCCTTTGTTATCAGTAACTGGCGCCCATGCACACTCCTTCGGCAGCATAACTGGCCGGCCCAATCGGAGTCTCTCGCATCATGAATTTTGGAAACTTTCTTGAAAGTTCCAATGGATTTTTTCGGGCTGATGTTTCCATATATTTTTTTTCTCTTCAATTTGCTCGGTTTCTGTTGGTTTTTTCTTTTCTTTTCTTATTTCTTTTATTTCCTTTTTATTGATTGTAAATTTAATTATCGTGATTATTTCATCAAATTTTACGACTTTTTTTTATAAAAACACGAACAAATTTAGATTTTATGAATAATTTTGAAAACCGCCAACTTTTCTTAAATTCAAAAAAATACTTCAAAATTCTGGACTTTTTTCATATTTGCAAATATTTTTATAACTCCTGAACTATTTTTCAAATTCATGAACTTCTTCAAATCTAAGAAAAAAGTTAAATTCATAAAAACTTTCCTACTCCCTCCGTTCCAAAATAAGTGTCTTAAGCTTAATACAATTTTGTACTAGAGCTAGTACAAAGTTGAGACACTTATTTTGGGACGGAGGGAGTAATTTATAAAATGTTTATAAAATCTACTATTTTTTCCAATTTTGTGAACTTTCCGAACTTCATGAACATTTTATCAAATTCATAAAAATATAATATAATCCGAGATTTTTTTCTTCAACTGTTAATGGGACAACTATTGATCAAGGTGAGCGAGGACGAAGGGTGGGGGCTATCGAGTGCGTGACCGCCAAACCTTGCTAGCAGGCGCGAGAGCGCCAGCTTGTTTGTCCGGCCCGCCTTCTCTCAATATGGTTTTCGTTTGGGCTCTTTTCCGAACCATGTGTGTAGTTTGGGTTTTCACCCATGGCCCATGGGCGACGCCATTCGGCCGATTTGATTTTGAGTTTGCTAAACATGTCCCATGCGGTATTTAGGCTCTTTGGTCTGCTAGGTAAACAAATACTAAACTTATATCTCCCTAAACAAACAAGGGAGGTGCAAAAATAATCAGGCTGTATTATGGAGTATGACAGTAATCTTGCAATTTCCGAAGTAGAGCTATAGCAACTGGGACGGGGGACGCTAAGGTACCCCGCAAAAAAAAAAGGTGGGGGACGCTAAGGTACACTATGGACCGATTGAGCAGTCCACAACAGCGCGACCAGATCGAGATGCCATGTCCCCATAAGTGAGTGCGTCACCGCCTGGCTTCCAAGAAGTCCACAAGTTTGGCTTCACGCTCCCTAGGGAAACCTGATATATATATATATATATATATATATATATACTCCTTCCGTTTCCAAATATTTGTCTTTCTAGCCATTTCAAATGGTTACAACATACGGATGCATGTAGACATGTTTTAGAATGTAGATTTAC
>LR738709.1:378143311-378175920 GCA_902687465.1 Secale cereale | reverse complement strand
AAACGTGGTGGTTACCAACTCATCGTCGTGGATGTTCTATTTTATTGCAGATATACATCCACTATCCAGCAAAAGAAAAAGGAAAAAAAATACATCCACTGCCACAGGCATCGCGGAAGAATCGAGACAGTGTCGCCGCGTCGGTCATAGTCCACACTGCAGTGCAGTAATAAATCCACGCGACCACACTATCCTCCCGGGTCGGCGGCGTTCTCACCCCACCTCCCCCAGATAACTCCACGCTTCGGTCGCATCGCGCGTGCCGGTACCGGGATATTACCAAGCCGTGGCCGGCGCGAGGCAAGGAACGGGCCGCCCGGTCGCCGGCGGGGTGGGTTGGAAACCAGGAGAGCGTGCGTGGGCGCGATAGCGGTAGACAGTAACAGAATCCTTTACGGTCTAGTACACGCGAGAGGGAGACACGGCACCGGCCCGGTCTGGCAGCCACGCCTCCACGACGTGGCAGTGGCACCCACCCGCCGCGTGCGGAAACTGCCGCTTTCCGCGCGGGTGCGCGTCGTCACGGCCCATTCCAGCCCACGACCCCCCGTTCCGGCGGTGACCCGGCACGGCACGGCATGGCGCGTCCCGCGCTCCGCGGAGCTCGCTCGTTCGTTCCTTTCCTGGAAAGCTGGCGATCAGCTTTATTATGATTATTCGTTCACGAATGCGGCAGTGCTAGATTGCTACAGGTGCAGTTTATTTCTTCTTCTTTCGTGGACGGGCGCCACTGGTGCATACAGCTGGGCGTGTAAAATTTGCTTCCGGCTGCGCGGTGCCGTGCCATCCACTAGTTCCTGCATCTGCTCCAGCCTCCAGCTCCTGCATGGCGAGTTAACCACGGCAGGACCAGTACGTGCCGCTGCCGTGCCAGCCACTAGTTGCTGTGACGAGTTAAAAACCAGAGCTGGGTGGGTGGAGATAGCAATGGACGGTCACCAGGAGAAGGCATCAAATCAAAGAAACCCCACCAGACTTGTGGGGATGCCTGCATCTGCATGATGGCGTGACATGGTCCAAACGGACAGCGAGAAAAAGGACAGGCCGATACCGGAAAAAAAAAAACTAAAATGCTGACGGCCCTGGAGCCTTCCGCGGCGTAGCCGTTGAAGATGCCTTTTTTGATGCTTTCGATTCTTCAAGATCACTTTGATTTTCCTAAAGAATAAGCTAGACCAAACCACGAGAAATACTAAAAGATGTTGTGATTGGATTATGAACCTGCCAAGAAAGAGAATAATCGCTTAAGATTCCTCGCCAACATGCATTTTGGACAAGTTGAGCCAGATGAGCTGGATGACAATTGCTCAGTTTGTGATCTTTTTTTTATATCATTTTGATTTTTCTTCTGAAAGATTGTTTACAGCCGGTATGTACACGCTGACTTCTCGTCTACTGCCTCACAACTCAGAGATGCATCCATCCATCAGGACACAGGCATTTCGAGTTTAAAATCTGAATCTGATCTCGTCAATGAGTATGCTTCGCATCCACATTCCACAACGGTACATGAAGCAGCAGCCACATCAAATGGCATAAAAAATATCCAAGCAACACATCAATGACAATGGCAATGGTGGCTCTCCTGCGAGGACGCACAGGCGCTCTGAGGATGTAGCGCCGGGAGGCCACAGGCTCGCCTGAGCTCACTGTACCGGCGGACATCAAATTCCCGGGCTTGCATCAAGCGCTTCTGCTTCACCGCAAAACGGCTCTGGAAGAAGCCCTCGAACGAGGGCTCCTTCTTGGTCCGGAGGAAGAAGGCGTAACCGGCCATGAAGTATGTCGACGTCACAAAGAAGCAGATGGGCTCCATGACGTCCCAGGAGAGCTCCCAGAATGTGAGCCTCATGAAGCCGGCCGTCTGGAGGGCAAGGGCAGCCAGCCCTCCCCACAGCTCCCGCCGCACCTGCAGCGTCGCCATGCGGTCGATGTCAACCTTCTGGGCCTCCATGGCTTTCAGCTCCTCCCTTGCAGGGTGATTCTCAGCAACAGATAGCCCTCGCGGTATGGGTATGGCCTTCTCAATTGCCTTGACAACCTGAAATTTTAACAAAAAGGACAAAAACATTTCCAAATTTTACTTGGCTGCTCTTCTTTTCAAGGGAGATCCATCAAAGAAAGAGCAATGCTGGAAGGACAGAAACATCTAGCTCAAACTGTACATGTTAGGATTTTCAAAACAAGTGCAATCCTCCACGTAGATTCAAATACCATTCAAACGAAAATCTTCTTTTTTGTTCGGTCAGTATTGGGTATTAAACATATCAACTGCACGCCTTAACATCCATGTTGAAGAGTTACATGACAAAGCAACCAGGCTATAACAGCAGATACAGCTACAAGACTAGATCATGCAAAAAGATTTTCCACAAATAGTTTTGTCGCCACCAACAGCCACAACTTGCAAGGGGTAGCTTGTCAAGTTATGGTGACCAAGGAGGGACCAAGCAAAAACAAACAATAAATCGTACCACTTATCTTGCCTGTGAGCGCTATGACCTAATCAGAACAAGATGGCATGTGATGATGTTCCTAAACTTTGTTTAGGTCCACCCAGAACTTATTTTCGGGTGGAAAGGTCACCAAGATAAGAGAAGTAGATTTGGCATTGACTTGTTAACCTTGTGTTAGTCTCCTATTTTTCAAATGGGATGGGATGCAGCTTATTTATTCAGCAGGAAATAACACCACCATTTTTTTTAGTACTTCATATCTCATGAAAACAAATATTAGTAACAAACACTGTTGCACTTAAGATGCAGGTGACAGATTGAATTCTCTAAACAAAATTGATATTTTTGAAAGTAAATAGCTTTCACCCTAACAAACGAAAAAACCAGTGACAAGGACACCACATGATGGGCCATTCCGGTGTCACAATTGCCAAAAAGGGATGATCTCATGGACACGGAAGGCACTACTACTTATGCAAATGGTAGTTCTACTACATCTTCCTCTATGTGACCAACTCAATCGTTGGGATGCATAACATGCTCAAAGGTAAATCAACCCACCAGCACCACTGACGTATGATTGTAATATGAATTTGAATCTTCTACTATGCAATTCAAACAGCAGATTCATACTATCAATTGTTTATCATTAACATCAGCACGTGGAATGATGCTTCACTAATGCGTCCTTTAAACTCTAGAGTAGAAAATCAAATGAAGTACTTCAGTATGAACATCTATATGAATACCAATGGAAATGATTAAGTTGAAAACATGTGCGCAAACAATAGTATGGATGATGGCCCACTTCCAATTCCCAAAATAACGGAGCCATTATCATCAGCATGGTGACTAGATGCCAGCCAATCTGAATATAGAGAATAACCATGCATGTTCTTTTTGGGTGCCCAAAGGCAGCAAGGTTCTCCTCATGTTCATTCATCGGAGATTTCTTTTTTTGTGTGTGTGTGTGTGTAATTTTAGAAGGCTGTCGTTTTGTTTCTTCCCTCCTCAGATTTAGATCGAGGGGTAGAAATTAGATTTGTTGTTTTCCTTCTGGTTTTGAGAAGAGAAGAAAGGAAACTCCCATCTTGGAACGGAACGGAACGGGACGGGGGGTAAAATCCCCCAAACTTTTGGTGTCACAACTGCTCTATTGTTTTAGAACACCGCCGTTTCTTTGGTTCATTTCCTGTTGGGAGAAACATGCAAAACACGCGAAAAATCTCATCAGATCTCTAGCCTTGTGAAATCCGCACCCGGTCACCCGGATTAAAATGAACAAGTAGAACATGAGAAGAGAGCAGAACAGAGGAACCAACGTGTCTTTTTTTGTCTGTAAAAGACGCTAACTGCAAGGCAAAGCTAGACCAGAAAGTTGGGACGGATCAAGCAACATTTAGACAGGTCATTGATTTGATTTGATTTGAAGCAGCGAAATGGGAGGCGGGGAGGAGGGGAGGGTCGTACCATTTCGGGCCTGAGGAAGACGGTCCTGCCGAGCACGATGACGGATCCGGACTCGTCGAGCGCGCGCGCGACGGAGGGCCCGTCGTCGGCGCCCGCGGCGTCGCAGCAGAGGCGCAGGAACTCGGCGTAGGGCACGGTGCCCTCGCGGGACGCCCGCACCCGCGCGCGGGCCGCCTCCATCTGCGTGGCGCGCAGCACCTTCCGCGCCTCCTCCACCGTGAGGCTGGCCACCACCGCGGCGGCCTCCCTCTCCCTCGGCGGTTGCGGCTGGGGCCGGGCCGGGGCGGGCGGAACGAGGCCGTCGAGGTTGATGCGCGGGAAGGAGACGCCGAGGTGGTCGCGGATCCGGTCGGCCAGGGGCATGAAGCCCACGTCCGGGGGCACGGCGGGGCGGAAGGCGGGGCGCTCCTGCATGAAGCGGCGGGCCATGCCGTAGGCCTGCTGCGGCGCCGCGAAGCGCTGCGCCACGGCCCTCCTCAGCGCGGCCGCCATTGCTATTGCTATTGCTATGATGTGCCTCGGGCGCTGCTTTGCTCCGGACCCGAGGAGCGGGGGGGAGAAGAAGAAGAGGGAAGGGGAGTGGAATCGAGCGGAAGGTAGGGTTAATCGGGTCGGGGCGGTTGATTTGTGGTGGAAGGAATGGTGGGGCGTGGGCGGCTATTTATACCCCCGCCGCTTGCGTCCGGGCTGTTCGAGCCAGGCTGCGGCTCGCCCACGCCAACGGTGCGCCCGACGCGACCCGTCCCGAGTTCCCGGGGGCACTAGAGTTTTCACAGGCTAGCAGCTTTTATTTTCTTTAAAATTTATCCATTTTAACTACGTAGGTTGCGGCCATTTAACTGCACGCGTTGGTCGTCGTCCTCTCTTAGTTTTTCTTCCTTCCGGTTCTTCCCTTCTGCCTCTCCGGCGGCATTTGGAAAATGACACCTTCGAGCAGTGCCTTCGAGCCTTCGACACATCATCTCCGAATGTTTTTTCCTGTTGTTATACTCAATGTTTGAAGAGCAGTAACTTCACACGTTTCAAGAGCAGTTCGCAACGGTAGCAGCCACCACGGGCGGCTATGAGTATACAAAAAACTATCAAACTCTTTATTTCGAGGGATAAGTATATTTTTTGTCCTTGAACTTTCATGATAGTTAGAAATCGTCCCTCAACTTCAAAACCATTAAAACTAAGTCCTTCAACTATTTAAACCGGATACGTTTCGTCCCTTCATGTGGTTTCAGTAGGATGTGAAACCGGTTTTGATTAAACTGGCCACGTGGCCTGGTTTTTACCCCAACTCGATCATCTTCCAGCGTGGCGGCGCTCGCCTCTGTGTCACCACTACCAACCTGCTCAAGGCCGCCCCCGAGATCGCCAATCAGGTTGCCGACGCCCACCCCGTCCTCGCTTTAACCAATCGCGATCTCCTACCGATCTCCTCTACTCCGCCGACGGCCTCCGCTCGTGATCCTCCAATCCTTCCCTGCTGACACCTCCAATCCGCGGATTGTCGCCACCATCGAGAGATCTCCGCCACGACACCTAACACCCCGCTGCCAGGATAGCATCATGCAGGACTTGGCACACGTCTTCAGGACCTCCTCCTCTCATGCACGCATGTTCTGTTGTGTGCTCAACTGCACAGGATCGGCAGCGCTAGCTAGTAGTGCTGGGTGTTCGTGATGTGCGTGTGCGTCAACGACGAGTTTGGGTCGCTGCCTGCTAACTCAGTTGTGCTTCGTCGCCCAGCTAAGTGTGCGTGGCCCATTTGCGGCCTCTCTTGATTGTTTCCAGCGAGGCAGCGACAAGACCTAGCCTAGGCTGTGTAGCCAGTCTACAGACTCGGTCGAGGAGAGCCGCCGATGCGGGACGGCCGGCCTCCTGCCGACCAACACCAAGGCCAAGTCACCAAGATCGTCGACCCTGAGACCTGCCATGTGCTTCCGTATGAATCGCAACGGCGCGGGAGCTCTGGAACAGGGGATGCTATGTCATAAAACCAGGCCACATGGCCATTTTTAATTAAAACCGGATCCACATCATACTAAAACCACTTAAGGGACGAAATATATCCGGTTTTAATAGTTGAAGGACTGAGTTTTAGCGGTTTTGAAGTTGAGGGACGATTTCTAAACTATCACGAAAGTTTAAGGACGAAAAATATACTTTTCCCTTATTTCAATGTCAAAAAACGTCAACCAATTGGGCCTCAAACTAAACTCGGTCGACCAGTTTACTAGCCAGCACAAAGTAGTTACTACGAGTAGTAGTAGTATCATTTTGCTCAAAATAGCGTTTCCTAGCTGCGTATCTCCCATACGTTCATCGTGTGGTGCATTTTTGTTCTTCTCCTCCTGTAACGGCATGTGGCGCGTTCTACAACGGCCTGCCAGCAGGCAAACGTGTATGGGTTGCTGGTTTGGCACCGAACAGTTTTTTTGGACAGTCGTTATGGCGTTCCTATTTTCGTAGCGCCCTGCATTTGCACGTTTTGGGGCCTGTTTGGCATCAACAGCGTGTAGTTTTTTTATATATAATATCTGCTCGCTAAATATCGAGGCGACTGAGGTCATTGGCAGTTTGGATGGGAATACACACATACTCCCACGTGCAGAACAAATAGTGTGCTCCAACGAGTTGTACGAGTCGGTTACAGGGATTATTTGTGTTTTTTTGTTTTGGGGTGATTATATTTCAATCAAATACCAACGCATTGAGCAAAGGGTACAGCTATATAGAAATTGAAAAGGTTTAGATACATGGGTCCTGTAGAAGTTGTGCGTCATGGATTATGCGTTCAGACTCTGCTCGCATAAGCATGGATCAGATCGCCAAATCGGCATGGAGTGTGAGGAGAATAATCGCATCAAAGTTTTGCTTCTTTTACGAGACAAAATATAGTCGTAGCCACACAGCTAGTGCTACATATTAAAAAGAAAAATGAAAAGGTCGTAGTAGCACCTCATTTCCATTTGATCCCTTTTCTTGGAGACAATTTTTTTCCCTGGAATATCGACTCATACAAACATGAAAATTACAGTTACCCCAATGGTCTTGGTATATAATTTATATTGTGTTTGAGGTGTTTTGTACCCACGGTAAACTTTTATTTTGGAGTTGCCTTTTTGCAAAAAAAATAAAAGGAGGAAGACAGTTACGCCTTCACTTTTTATTTTTATTTTGTATATAATTTTTGTTTGAGTCAAAGTTCGTAATATTTGGCCAACATGCAGAAGTTATATTACCATTTATAATACGAAATCAATATTATTAGATGGATCATGAAATCAATGTCATTGAAATAAAAAGTTGTGCTTCTTATTTAATTACTATTGAGAAAATCTTGCCTTTTTATTTAATCCACCAATTTTCAGAAGATGATTTTCTTTGATCCTAACGTGAACACACACATCTTTAAATCTCCAGCACGACGAGCATACTTCAAACAAACCAGTAAACTGACAATGTCTACCGGCAGAAACGAAAAGGAAAAAACAATGTCCATCCATCGTATCAACTTATATATTGTCTGATGCTACTCATATTCTACCGTGAAATTTCATGGCCTCTTTGGCTTGTGTTAGAGCACCTCTATCTGATCTATCTCTATCTGACCTGTATAATGCCGCGACCCGTAAAATAACCGTCAAAATACGGATCCACGCGGAAAATCATGCCACATCAGACCCCGCAAACATGTCCGGTGTAAGGGCATATTTCTCCCTAAGTTGTTTTGCTGATTGATGACAATGCTTTTACGGACTAATCGTGTGCACTAAGCTTTTCAGATATATCTCACCTAGGCACAAGACGATTAAATGCCCTTCGAAACCTATGGAAGACAGTGTATCCTTTTGTTTCTTTTCAGTAGAATTGAGACATAGGAAAGCCGTACTATTAAGAGAGGGCCCGTTTCGGAAAGGTTTGGGTGGAATTAACACGTACACGTCTATTTATTTGCACCACCTTTCCTTTGCTTCTCTGGAGCTCCGGCTGTTTTCCTTGTCGGTACAAAAATATTGGCGTCCTACTATTACCACTGCTGGGCATGCGGTAACACCGCTCAAAGAACGCGGTAGTACCGCACGGTCCCACGGCAGTACCGTACCGTGGACACGGTAGTACCGTGTGACCGACCCGGTGTCGTAACTAGTACGGTAGTAGGCGCGGAAGTAATTTTTTACTTCTGCGTCCTACGCGGTAGTACCGCTTCATGCAAGCGATAGTACCGTGTCGGGTTTTTGCAACGACCGTAACTCTGCGGATATAGCTGCGGATGTACTGTATTTAGTCCGCACTTCTCTTCGGTCAGTCTGACACTGCCTTGCGGTAGTACCGCAAGGACGTGCGGTAGTACCGCTCCGGCAGTACTACCGCCCGGTGTTTTAACGCAACAGGGCTAGTACTGGCTTGTACCGCGCCAGCGGTAGTACCGCACCCTGAGCGGTAGTACTGCTGGGCCGTGCGGTAGTACCGCACGTTATGTGCGGTAGTACCGTGCTGTGCGGGCAGATTTGGGGGATAACGGTTGGATTTGTCCCTCCACTATATATAGGGGGTCTTCCTCCCCAAGAAGACTCGCCTCTTCCTCCCCAAAGCTTCATTTCCGCCCGATCTCTCTCCCTAGCCAATTAAACTTGTTGTTTTCCTCGGGATTGCTTGAGAAGGCATCGATCTACACTTCCACCAAGAGATATTTGATTCCCCCACTAATCCCTTGCGGATCTTGTTACTCTTGGGTGTTTGAGCACCCTAGACGGCCGAGGTCACCTCGGAGCCATATTACATTGTGGTGAAGCTTCGTGGTGTCGCTGGGAGCCTCCAATTCGGTTGTGGAGATTGCCCCAACCTTATTTGTAAAGGTTCGATCGCCGCCTTCAAGGGCACCACTAGTGGAATCATGACACCTCGCATTGTGTGAGGGTGTGAGGAGAATACGGTGGCCCTAGTGGTTTCTTGGGGAGCATTGTGCCTCCACACCGCTCCAACGGAGACGTACTTCCTCTCAAAGGGAAGGAACTTCGGTAACACATCCTCGTCTTCACCAGCTCCATCTGTGGTTATTTCTTTTCTTTACTTGTGCAAGCTTTCTTTGTATACCTTAGCTTGCTTGCTAGTGTGGTTGTTATTGTTGCTTCCTATAAGTTGTCCACCTAGTTGCATATCTAAACAACTTACTTTGTTGCTAAGTTTAAATTGCTTAAGAAAAGCTAAAAATTGTTAGTTGTCTATTCACCCCCCTCTAGTTAACCATATCGATCATTTCAATTGGTATCAGAGCCTCGTCTCTTTATAAGGACTTTATTGTCCAAAGAGTATGGGTGACAATGTAGTCGAGGCGGAGAGACACTCGGGTGGAACTCTGTCCTTGCCTACGTCCGATGGAGGAACCGCGGTCTCTCGTGAGGAGTTCAATGTGGCAATGGACACATTGAAAGAATCACTAGCGACCGAGGTCAAAGGCATGTTTAAGGAATTACTTGAGGGACTTAAACTATCCACCACACCGTTGGAAGTGGTTCGTCCCGCTACCAACATGTCGGAGGCTATTCCCGACAAGGGGGAAGCTAGTAGTGAGCAAGTCCCGGTTACTAAGATTGGGAGTGGGATTTTTGCCCACTCCGCTCCTCCTACCCACTATGGAGGACCCGTTCCTACTCCGCATTTAAATTCCGTTGGTCCTTCTCCTAAGTTTGTGAAAAATTCTGATTTTGCTACTTGGATGTTTCGCTTTAGACGTCATTTAAATCATTGTTCTACTAATCTTTGGAGAATCATTGAGCAAGGTTTCTACCCACATGATCCCGACAACTTAACTCTGAGAGAAGCTGCAGATCATCAATCCGACGAGTCCGTTCTTTGCATGCTTCAAGATGCTATCCCTCCCGAAGACATTGCACATCTTCGACCCTTCACCGTGGCCAAGGAAGCATGGGAGCATGTTGGCTCCATGTACAAGGTAAGCGCAAGCATTCAACGCTCAAACTATGAAGTTGTGCAAGATGAAGCCGATGAGTTTGCTATGATCGAAGATGAAGATCCCCGTGAACTTTATCGGAGATTAACCACTCTTGTGTTTTCACTTCGAGATCATGGGAGTAAGGACACGGATGACAATTGGATCAAAGCAAGTTTCTCAAGGCCATGATGCCTTACCACAAGGCCATGTCCTCCGTCATTCGCCAAAGACCGGACTCCCACACTTTGTCATCAAGTGAAGTGTTGGATGAGTTCGTTGCCATGAGGATCTTGTACAAGACCGCCAACAATGCGGTTTTAAGAGCTCAACGATCAAAGAAGCCTAATGTTGCCTTGAAGGCCAAGGCTTGTGTGGAAGAAGAGGAGGAAGAGGATGACGATGAGAGTTGCCCCGAGGACACCAAATATGCCTATCATGAGCACATGGCTCTTGCATCACGGCAATTTTGGGGCAACAAGAAGAACTCAAGGCCAAACTTGAACAAGAACAACTCAAGTGGCAACAAGGACAAGCAACGAGTGAGGACGTGCTTCAACTATGGGAATGTGAGCCACTTTATTGTAGATTGCCCATATGAGAAAAGAGAAGACTATGGAGGCAAGGTTATCCGAAAGGACAAGGCCAAGTCTTATCCCAACAAGAACAACCTCAACAAGAAGACCCCTCCCAAAGGGTTAGTGGCCCAAGAAGAATATGTTGAGGATGATGATGATGATGAAGATGATGAGATGGTCACCATGGTCACTATTGCTATTGCTACTACTCCACGCTCATCTTTCTTTGACTCACCAAATGAGAACATAACCACCAAGTGCCTCATGGTTAAGGCCACCAACAAGGTAACTCCCAACATCAACACTACCATCACCTCTAATCCTTCATTGACGGATTGTATTGATGAGAGTGAGGGGGCAGAGGAGGAAGAGAATGAATTTGAGTTGTTTATGAGCAAACTCAAGGGCAAACCCAAGAAGCACTTCGTTGCTCTCTTGGAACAACTCAGTGAGGCCGATGACATGATCGAGGCTCACGAGGAGAGCATTTCTAAAATGGAAGGACATAGTCGAGACTATGCCGATGAGATATCGGATCTCTCTAATGCTCTAGAGGAAGAGCGTGGTCTTCGTTTGGCTCTTGAGGAGTCACACAATGATGATCATGCTAAATTAAAGAAAGATCTTGATCATGCTTTAGTTGTCTCTCGTATGATTAATTTCAAGAAGGCAAAGCTTGTGGTTGATCATGCTAGACTCAAGGAGGAGTTTGTTACACTTGACAAGGCTCACAAGGCCTTGAAAGGTGTACATGCTTCTCTCAAAGAGTCTTATGATCAACTTCAAGTTTCGCTAACCAAGGAGAAAGCTATCTTTCCTCGCATGGTGTTGATTGATAATGCAAATGCTACTAACCCATGTTGCGAGCATGTGCATCTCTTTGAAGAGAATGCCAAGTTGAAGAAGCTGCTTGATAAAGGCCTTGTGACATGTATACAAGGTGAGAAGAATCTCAACGATCTTTTGAGCAATCAAAAGGAAGTTGTGGCAAAGGAAGGAATTGGGTTTACTCCCAAGCCCAATAAGAAGAAGAACGACAAGACCAAGCAACCTCCTCCTCTCAAACAAACCTTTGTGAAAGAGGGAGAGGGTAATTCTAAGAAGAAGAACAATGTGAAAAGAGGCGGAGTCAAGAAAAACTCCGCCATGCCATCAAACATAGCCGACGACTTTAATCCTTCATATGTTTTATGTCGTGCTAGTGATGGTCATGTTTTTGCTAAATTTGTTGGTTCTTCTTATGAGTACATTGAATGGTCTATTTGGGTTCCTAAGACTCTTGTTACTAACCTCAAAGGACCCATTACCAAATGGTTACCTAAATCCAAGCATTGATCTCATGTAGGAATTTGCTTCCGGTGGGGGGTCATGGTTGCTCGATAGTGGAGCCACAAATCATATGACCGGAAGCAAAGACTTGGTGGTGGACGTACATCAAGGTTCATCCATGGCCACCAACGTCGAATGGGGTGATGCTTCATCTTCTAAGGTATTGGGGCTTGGCAAGGTTGTTGTTTCTCATGATCTCACAATCGAGATAGTCATGCTTGTTGAGTCCCTTACATACAACTTACTTTCTGTTCGTCAACTTGCACTCATGGGCTTTGCCACATTCTTTGATATTGATATCGTGGCCCTTTTGTGGAGCAAGACTCTTAACGTATTTTATGTTGGACATGTCGAGAACGGTCTCTATGTGGTTAACTTCTCGGAGCAACCCACTAAGACCGCGACATGGCTAATGGCTAAAGTTGATGTGGGATGGCTTTGGCATGGCCGGTTAGCCCGTGTCAATATGAGATCTTTGCAAAGTCTTCTCAAGGGGGACCATGTCCGTGGACTAACAAACGTTAGCTTTGCCAAATATCGTGCTTGCAGTGCTTGTATTGAAGGAAAGTTACATGAGACGGCTCACCCTCCCACGACTATCATCTACTCAAAAAGACCGTTAGAACTCCTTCACATGGATCTCTTTGGGCCTCCATCCTTTGATAGTCTTGGGCACAGAAAGTATTGCTTGGTGATTGTAGATGATTATTCAAGATACACATGGGTATATTTCTTCAAGAAGAAGAGTGAGACCCAACAAACCGTCATCAACTTTGCAAATGAAGCTCAACGTTAACATGAGGCAAAGATCTTGATGATCCGAAGTGACAACGACACCGAGTTCAAGAACTACACCTTGGGTGAGTTTCTTAGTGATGAGGGGATCAAACATCAATATGCCGCACCTTATACCCCTCAACAAAATGGTGTAGCGGAGAGAAAGAACCGAACATCGATGGACGCGGCCAGGACCATGATGGCAGAATTCAAGTCTCCATACAACTTTTGGTTCGAAGCCATCAACACCGCGTGTCATGCATCCAATCGGCTCTATCTCCGCAAAGGCTTGAACAAGACTCCGTATGAGATTCTTACCGGTAACAAGCCCAATCTCAAGTACTTCCGTGTGTTCGGGTATAAGTGTTTCATCCTCAAGAAAGGTGCTCGTTTGTCTAAATTTGAGTCTAGAGCTCATGAGGGCATATTTGTTGGTTATGCTACAAACTCTCATGCTTACCATGTCCTCAACAAGTCCAATGGACTCATTCAGGACACGTGTAATGTAGAGTTTGATGAGAATAATGGCTCCCAAGTGGAGCAAAGTGGTACTTGTGATGTAGGTGATGAAATTCCTCCTCAAGCCATAAGAAGAATGGGTGTTGGCTATATCCTACCCATTGAGGAACCCCTTGTGGCCGAAGGAGAAGGACAATGTTCCACACAAGTGGAACCATCATCAACCCAAGACCCACATGCTTCCGAAGAACAAAGTGAACGCCCTCAACCGGACGAACAAGGCCAAGTGAAAGATCAATCACAAGATGGTGGTGAGCCACCAAATGATGCACAATGCCATGTTCTCCCCTATGAGCAAGATCAAGATCAAGAGGAAGCTCAAGATCAAGATCAAGCTCTTGACGTCGCTCAAGATGATCAACTCAGTGCTCCTCAATTATCACTTGAAGAGCAATTGGAGCGTCGTGCTGCAAAAATTGCCTCCAGGCTTGCTTCTAGAGAACATCACATGGAGAATATTCTTGGAAGCATCACAAAGGGGGTAAGCACTCGTAGACAATTAGCAAATTATTGTGTTCATCAAGTTTTTGTCTCTTGTGTTGAACCTCAAAAGGTCTATGAGGCGCTCGAAGACCCTAATTGTCTCAATGCCATGCATGAAGAACTCCATAACTTCGAGCGCAACAAAGTGTGGCGTCTGGTGCCGAGACCAAAGGAGAACCATAATGTCATTGGAACCAAGTGGATCTTTAAGAACAAGCAGGAAGCTCATGGCATTGTCATTCGCAACAAGGCACGCTTGGTGGCTCAAGGCTACTCCCAAGTCGAGGGTATTGAATACGGTGAAACCTTTGCCCGTGTTGCTCGCCTTGAATCTATTCGTTTGTTGCTTGCCTATGCTTCTCATCATAACTTTAAGTTGCAACAAATGGATGTGAAAAGTGTGTTTCTTAATGGTCCTATTAATGAGTTGGTATATGTCAAACAACCCCCGGGGTTTTAGGATCCTAAGTTCCCCAATCATCTGTATCAACTCGATAAGGCACTCTATGGCCTTAAACAAGCCCCACGTGTGTGGTATGAGCATCTTACCAAGTTGTTGCAAGATCGTGGGTTTGAAATTGGGAAAATCGACCCCACTCTTTTTACTAAGAAGGTCAAAGGGGAGTTGTTTGTCTGCCAACTATATGTTGATGATATTATCTTTGGTTCACCTAACAAAGCTTTCAATGATGAGTTCACCGCACTCATGACCACGTACTTTGAGATGTCCATGATGGGAGAGTTGAAGTACTTCCTTGGGTTTGAGATTAAGCAAAGAAGAGAAGGAATCTTCATCAAACAAGCCAAGTACACTCAAGACATGCTCAAGAGGTTTAATCTAAGTGATGTCAAGCCGGTTACTACTCCAATGCCAACCAAGTGCCAACTTGACATTGATCCTAATGGTAAAGCGGTGGATCAAAATGTATATCGTTCTATGATTGGTTCCTTGCTTTACCTTTGTGCATCTAGACCGGATATTATGTTGAGTGTGGGAATCTGTGCATGGTTTCAAGCCTCACCTAAGGAAAGTCACTTTGTGGCAGTCAAGCGAATCTTTCGATATTTGGTTCATACCCCAAACTTTGACTTATGGTACCCAAGAGGAGCAAACTTCAACCTTGTAGGTTTCTCTGATTCGGATTGGGCGGGAGACAAAGTGGATAGGAAGTCCACGTCCGGAGGGTGCCAATTCCTTGGTTGCTCTCTGGTAAGTTGGTCTTCCAAGAAGCAAAGTTGTGTGTCTCTCTCGTCCACCGAAGCAGAGTATTTGGTAGCTGGAAGTTGTTGTGCTCAACTTCTATGGATGAGGCAAACTTTAAAGGATTACGGTGTCACTTGTGACAAAGTGCCTCTTTGGTGTGACAATGTAATGCCCCGGATGTAATACTTTCCCTTTTGGGTATATAATAAATCTCCGGCTTCATCTATCTCCTTTTTCGGGTTCTTTGTCTTTCGGGCTTTCGTCGTTTTGTTGTGTGAGTGTGTGGCATTCATTCATATCATGTAGACATGTGCATTGCATTGCATTTGTGTTGTGGGTTGCATCCGGTTCGTGGCGTTTCTTCCCGTTGTCCGTTTCGCGTTCCGGAGCTCCCTCACGTGTCCGTGACGTCCCGTAGGCCTACTTTGTTGTTCGGGCGTTTTTCGTTACCGGTGTGCCGCGAGGTTGTGTTGTGTGTTGTTGTTTTGTTGTGTGCAACCAGCCTCTCAAATCTCGTCTCGTTTGGACTCCGTTGACTTTTCCCTCCGTTGTCCGTGTGGGTCCGAAGTGCCCTTACTTCGTGTCCCGGATATACCCCTACTGCTTTCTTTTATCTCCGTCTGGGCCTTTTAAATCAACCCCCGCGATCGGATCCGTCGGATCGCGATCGGAGGGCTCCTAACGCCCCTAAAACTCCCCCTAACCCTAAAAACTGCTACTTATAGACCCCTAGTCTATAATTGGGCATTCCTATCCCCTTCTTCTTCCTCCTCTAGATCTCCTTTTTTTTTTCTTTCTTCCTCAGATCCCCAAAAGTTCCTCCCGCAGATCTGGGCAGGTTCCCGAGGAACCAGCCGCCGATCGACCGGGATCCCTCGAAGGACCGCGCGAAGTCAACGCAGCCTGCCGCCTGGTCCGTTCGACCGAACCCCGCGCGACGACGCCCGTCGACCGCGCCTTCTTCCGAGGCCCGTACGTCGCCCCTCCACGGCCCAGATCGGCCTCTTCCCTCGCCGCGGGCAGCCGGCCCGGGGGGGACCACTTCCCCGCCAGCCGCCGCAAGGGCCCGTCAGCCCCCGGCCCAGCCCCGCGACTGCCAGGCAACGAGGCGCGCCGCCGCTCGTCTTCCAGGCCGCGCCAGCCTAGCGGGCCGCCGCCTCCCAGGCCGCGTCGCGGGCCTCTCGCCTCCGCCCCGACAGTCACCGCGGTGGGCCGCCGCCGCGCAACCGGCCCGCAACGCCTCCCGCCGCTTCGTCAACTCCACTGGGCCGCCGCCGCTGCGGGTTCCAGATCCGGCCCGTTCCTCCGTTTTTTTTCAGATCTGAGACTGCTAAGGTTGTTCCCCCACTCCTAAGTCCCTGTTTTCCTGATCTGTTATGCTAACTTTGACCTGCCCTAACTTTTTATCTGCTGCTCCGTTTTGCGCGTGTAGCATGTCCAGATGTTCGTGGAGATGTCCTCTACGTTTTACCTGTTGTAGTCATGCATGTTAGATGTCATCTTGACACTTGTTTTGCTGTTGCAAGAGTGCATCATGTTATAAACTGCTGTTATGTGTTATTTCATGCCACCTTTGACTTGTGATAACTTTTAGCTCGTTTGTCCAAACGATGCAAATGACATGTCCACGTGTTCGTCTTGCCACGAACTACGTGTTGCTTGTGATAGGTTGCATGGTAGATTTATTATTGCCTTGTTATCATCGTTGCAAAGTGCCATGTTCAAATGTTGTGTTTTCACTTGTTATGAAATGCCATCTTGTTGAGCTCGTTGCAATCGTTGTGTTCACCTCTATGATGCATGCTTGTGTGTTTCGGGATCACCTTCATATGTATTTTGATGAGGTGCTCACCCTTTGCCATGTTTAGTTTCGAGGTGACTTAAACATGATCTTTTGTGTGCTATGATGATATTGCTGTTTTAGGACTTAGTGAAATTTCACTAAGTCTGAATTCTGTAACGTTCCGATGCCATGTTTGTGTGATGTTGTAGGACAAAGCATGATAGTTTTGGGGTGGATTTTGATTGTTCCTTGTAGTATATATTGTTGTCTTTCCATCCATGTCCTCACATGTCCATTTGAGTGGCTGTAGCATGTTTATCTTTTGCTCCAAACTTTCAATAAAATTCTGCTGCCAGAATTTTATTTCAAAGTTCAATATGTCCAAGATCATTGCTATTGATCCGTGACTCCGTTGGGGGTGCACTTTGGACCTAGTTGCTGTACTTTATATCTAGTTTATGTTCATGTCCTTTGCCATGCTTTTTGGGTGCTGTAGATTAATTATTTTGAGCTCCAAAGATGCTATGTTGCTGTAATTTTCAGTTTTCGCTCAAATCTTGTTTCGGGCATAACTTTTAGCCCGTAACTCCGATTTCAGCGAATCTTATATCAAACTTGGGTGATTTTCTGTGTAGATTAATAATATCAGCTTTTTATCTTGTTTTGAGGTGTTTTGCTTGAGTGATGTTTTACGTGCTCCATGTGCATCCCTAGTGCATCCATCATGCATCCATGTTTTTCGAGTGCGCATTGCATCGTGTTGATTGGTGCTTGGTGTGTTTGTCTTGTTTAGAGCCGGAAGCTGAGACCGGGAACGAAGTTGAGCACGAGTTTTCCAACGAGGTTGAGCACGAGGACCCTTCTTACGATCCGAACGACTTCTCTTCAGGCAAGATGACCGAACCCCGATAACATTACTATCTTTGCCTATTGCTAGTAGTCTCGATCTATAGTTTTGCCTCGATGCCCATGTTCTTCTTGTCAGCCTCCTACTTGTAACCAATTGCCATGTTTAACCACCCTACCTATGCAAACCGTTGCTTGGCTAAGTACGCTTCGCTCAGCCCTTCTTATAGCGTTGCTAGTTGCAGGTGAAGTGAAGATGCTTGCTCCATGTTGAAGTTTTGGTTGGGTTATATAACACTATATAAATGCTTAAACTGAAATCACCTATATATTGGCAAGGGTGGAAGGCTAAGCCTTTTGCTTGGTGATTTGTTCCACTCATGCCGTTAGGATCCGTATAAGCCGGTTTTATGTTCCTTGATTATGCGTTCCTAACACGGTTGGGGTGTATGGGACCCCCTCGATAAACCGCTAAGTGCTAAGTCTTTTCCAGCAAGTCCCAACCTTGGTACTATTTGCCTAATAACAAACTAAACATGCATAGGGAGTAATTAACCCTCTTTCTTAATCAACAACCCCGGGCCAGTGCTCCACATGAGTGTTGGTCCGAAACGAGCAGACTGCGGGGCCGCCTCGGGGCAACCTGAGGTATCTGGCATACACCTGTAGGATGACTCATCCGGTCGTGTCCTGAGACCTAGATACGCGCGGCTACGATCAGGGTGTCGACACGCCGGGAGGATTTGCAGGATTAGCCTTACCTTAGCTCGGTATATCTTGAGCACGGGATTCCGAGAATACTCGGGTCTTCCCACTTTGGAGTTGCGACTCCGCGGATCGTGGGCTTGTAATGGGTCAAGTTGGAACACCCCTGCAGGGTTTGAACTTTCGAAAGCCGTGCCCGCGGTTATGTGGCAGATGGGAGCTTGTTAATTCCGGTTGTAGATAACTTGACACAATGATACTAATACACTACCAGCGTGTGTTCCGTGACTGTCAATTTCCGAATAGGGATTCGGGAGTTGAACACGGAGGGGTTATGCTTGTGAGCTTGTAGCTAGGATCACTTCGTGATCACTTCTCGCGATGCCTCCTCTTCTCGCTCTCACTTGCGTAAGCTAGATGCTAGTTGTTGCTGCAGACTTGTTCTTTCTTCAGCCTTTCCCTCACCTAAAGGCTTAAATAGTTCTGTTACCCGGGAACGGGATTGCTGAGTCCTCTGTGGCTCACAGTTACTTCACACACCAGATGCAGGTCCAGCTGTGAGCTATCCAGGTGATGGCACCGAGCTGGATTGGGAGTACGACGAGGAGCGTAGTCGTTACTACGTGCGCTACCCGGACGATCAGTAGTGGAGTCTCTTACTAGGATTCGATCTGCCTGTGGTTGTTTTATCTGAGTTTGGTACTTTGACATTTGGCTTTTGCCCTTAGAGGGTTGTAGTGATCTTAATGTATGATGTTTGAGACTTGTACTGTTATTCTGTGACGTGGCGATTGTAAGCCAACTATTTTCAGTTTACTATCCCCCTTTTTACATGAGTTGTGCAAAGATTACCAAACTTGAGATCATTCTAGGATGGACTTATGCCTTTAAGTCGTGCCCCGACACGTAGGAGGTATAACTCCATCCTGGGCATTACAAGTTGGTATCAGAGCCTTCTTCGACCTAGGAGCCCCCACTGTTTGATCGAACCGTTGACGGTTGAGTCTAGGCACACACTGAAAACTTTTTGAGTCCTATATTATATCGGAGAGTAGGATTTCTTTGCTTCTCATCCTTTTTTCTCTCTGGTGAGGACTCCTGACGTCTACTCTTGTCTCTCCTATCTTCAAAATTTGCACAAAATTTTTTTTAGGAATCCCGCGAGTATTCTGGGATTGTTTCGATGTTCTTGTGACAAGGATATTGTTCCCGATGCCTCCTGTTACCGAGGAGTTGAGCTTTGGGGTATCATTGTAACAAGCATATCGCGGCAGTACTAAATACTTAAGACGGCCGACATCGAAAATCTCCCCTATACGGCCAGTGGCAAGATAACCCCGACATCACCCAGTACTGGGGAGGTAGTTCGGGAGTATTGCCATAGCTTGTTATAGTGGATGCTTTTCGAAGGTCCGAGGTACACAGTTTCCGAGAAAGACTGGTTATGTGTTGAATGATGGATACACCTGGATGTAGGTTAGAGTTGATTGCGCGGTGCTTCCCGTGTATCCCCAACACCTGATTGCATAACTGGAATCTTTCGGAAAACTATAGGTGGGTTTTATCCAGTAGATCGTAGGCATTCTTCCAACGAATGCAGGTTAGTGAGTTCGGGGTTCGACATTGAGTGAAGAGGTTATATGACCGATGTTACTATCAGGAGTTGCATCTTAAAGGGTCCTTGGCTATGCTGATCCGGGGATTGCAAAACCTTTTCGTAACGCGTTCATATGCTTTCAGCACAAAGATGTTAGAACGAAACTCCTCTCTTGTGTTTGTTCCTTTCCGTACCTTGTTGTTTTATTATTTTATCCTTTTGATCCCTATGTGGCTTCTCGTGAAGACTGATGTTATCTATTAACTAAGAAATTCATTCGTTCCTCTTGTTCGGATGATTTCATTCGTTCTTATTGTTCGAATGATTATTGTGAAGACTTGTTGCAATTCATTCCATTGATTCAGCTTATTCCTTTTGTCAATCAATTGCTGATTCGTGGTCATCTCTTAACAGGATGGCTCCGAAAAAGGTTCCGAATGCCAACCCAGAGGTGGAAGAGGTTCCAGAACGTCCTCCTTCACCTCCTCCTCCGCCTGAGGCTTGGAGAGCAATTATGCAGACTACTGCTCAGAACACTCAGTTGATGATGCAGATGATGCAGCAAATGCAAGCTATGCAAGCTAATCAAGCTAATCAGGGTGTTCCAATGAACCAAGGCAACTTCTTCCAGCAGCACCATGCTACCCTCAACCAGTTCTTGGCCAACAATCCTAAAGCTTTCAGTTACTGTGTCGACCCTCTTGATGCTGAGGATTGGTTGACCGATATCAAGAAGCATTTTGAGTGCAGTAACGTGAAAGAAGATGACTATGTGAAGTTTGCAGCCTTCCAACTGAAAGATCAAGCAGCTGACTGGTGGCAGCAGTACAAAGACTCAAGGCCGGGTCAAGTGATCTCATGGGAGAATTTCTGCAAGGATTTCCGCTCGCATCACATTCCTACAAGTGTCATCGAGGGTATGCGTGAGCAATTCCGCAACCTCAAGCAGGGCTCCATGTCAGTCTATCAGTATAATGTCAAGTTCCAAAACCTCGCTCGCTATGCAAAGCAAGACATTCCTGATGCAAAGAGTAAAATCTATCAGTTCCGTGGAGGTCTCAAAGATGAACTTCAGCTTGCTCTCACTCTGTTCGAGCCAGACGAATTCGATAAGTTCTATAATATGGCTTTGAAACAAGAAGCAGCTCAGCTTAAGATGGAGGCTTCTAAGAAGAGAATTCGAGATGCTGTTCACTCTACCTCATCGTCTCAGTTGGCTGCGAAACAACAGAAATTCTGGCTTCCTCCTCCTCCAATGATTCGAGCTCCATACAACAACTCCGGCAACTTCAACAACTCCAACAACAAGAACTCTAGTGTTCGTGGTTTCTCCCACCCACCCAACCCAAGCAACCAGTCGAAGAAGCAGTTTCAGTCTCAAGGCTCCAAGTCCAGTGGCTCTCATTTCCGTCCTCTCTCTGAAGTGGTGTGCAACAAGTGTGGCCAGAAGGGTCATTATGCCAACAGATGTCCGAATCCGAAGCGTCTTCCTCCTCCACCACCTATGAGTTCAGCTATTGTCAAGCATGATCCAAAGTCTGCAAGGGTTAATCTGATGAATGCAGCACAAGCAAAGGCTTCTTCTAATGTCATTCTGGGTAACCTTCCAGTAAACTCTTTTCCAGCTAAAGTGTTATTTGATTCGGGTGCTTCATGCTCTTTCATGTCTCAACCATTTGCATCCAAGCATAATATTGACATCCAAAGTCTGCCTCAGAGGTTGCAAGTAATTTCTCCGGGCAAGTGCATGTCTTCCAACATATTTGCTCCGGATGTTTCCATTCGCATGGGAGATTATCGTTTTCTGGCTAAACCGGTGATTCTTGGTCATTCTGATATCGACCTCATTCTCGGAATGGATTGGCTTTCTCAGCACGATGCTCACATTGATTGTGCTCAAAAGGAAGTCAAATTGACTCATTCTGATGAAGATGTGATTATCTTCGCCTCCAGGGATAATACTATTCGGCTTTTCTCTCTTAATGATAAGGGTGAAATTAATGCCATAGAGCAAATTCCAGTGGTGAATGAATATCAAGACGTCTTTCCAGAAGATCTTCCAGGCATGCCTCCACACCGTCAGGTCGAGTTTGTCATAGAACTCGAGCCGGGCACCGAACCTGCTTGCCGGCGTCCATACAAGCTCTCTCCGGATGAATTGAAGGAATTGAAGAAGCAGCTTGATAAGCAGGAGAGTATGGGTCTCATCAGACCGAGTACATCTCCGTGGGGCTGTGGTGTCTTATTTGTCAAGAAGAAAGATGGCACGGAGCGCCTCTGTGTTGACTACCGGCCATTGAACAAGAAGACGATTAAGAACAAGTATCCGCTCCCCAACATCAATGAACTCTTTGAGCAGCTCAAAGGAGCTAAAGTGTTCTCTAAGCTTGACCTCCGAATGGGCTATCATCAAATTCGCATTCGCGAGGAAGACATTCCCAAGACGGCCTTCAGAACGAGCTACGGTTCATACGAGTATACCGTCATGTCCTTCGGTCTCGCCAATGCTCCTCCTACCTTTTCAAGGATGATGCATTACATCTTCAACCCCTATACTGGCGAATTTGTGCTTGTGTATCTGGATGATATTCTGGTGTTTTCCAAGAATGAAGAAGATCACGAAAAGCACTTGCGTCTGGTTCTTGATCGACTCCGAGAGCATAAATTCTATGCCAAGTTCTCCAAGTGCGAGTTTTGGCTCGATAAGGTTTTGTACCTGGGCCACATTATCTCGGCTGACGGTATTGCGGTTAATCCCGAGAAAGTTGAAGCAATTGTCAACTGGGAAGCTCCTCAGAACGTCAAGCAGCTCCGCAGTTTTCTGGGTCTTGCCAGCTATTGCAGAAGGTTTGTGGAGAACTTCTCCAAGATTGCCAAGCCTCTTTCCAACCTCCTTCAGAAGAATGTCAAATACTTTTGGTCTCCCGAGTGTGAAGTGGCTTTCAAAACCCTCAAAGAGAAGCTTGTCTCAGCTCCAGTTCTGACGCCTCCGGATGAAACCAAGCCCTATGAAGTGTTCTGTGACGCTTCTCTTCAAGGTCTTGGTGGTGTGCTTATGCAAGATAAGAAAATTGTGGCATATACTTCTCGGCAGCTCAAGCCCAGTGAGAAGAACTATCCCACACATGATCTCGAGCTAGCAGCTGTGGTACATGCTCTGATTACGTGGAGACATCTGTTGTTGGGCAGAAAGGTCGACATCTTCACTGATCACAAGAGCTTGAAGTACATCTTCACACAGCCGCATATGAACCTCCGCCAGACTCGTTGGGTAGAGATGATCCAAGAGTACAACCCCAGCATTGAATACACTCCAGGCAAGGCGAATGTGATTGCAGATGCTTTGAGCAGAAAGGCATACTGCAACAGCCTTTTTATCAAGCCACACCAGCCTGAGCTTTGTGAAGCTTTCAGGAAGCTCAACCTTCAGGTTGTTCCGCAAGGTTTTCTTGCTAATCTCCAAATTGCTCCTACCTTGGAAGATCAAGTCCGTGAGGCCCAGCTCAGTGATACCATGGTGAAGAAGGTGAAACATGGGATTGCAAAGGGCACTCCAAAATACAAGTGCTTCCGTGTTGATGAGAGAGATACCTTGTTCTTCGAGGACAGACTCGTTGTTCCCAAAGGTGATCTCAGGAAGCTCATAATGGAAGAAGCTCATGACTCTCTCCTTTCCATTCATCCTGGCAGTTCCAAGATGTATCAAGACCTCAAGCAATCTTACTGGTGGACACGCATGAAAAGGGAAATTGCCCAATTCGTGAATGAATGTGATGTATGCAGAAGAGTGAAAGCAGAACATCAACGTCCAGCCGGTCTTCTCCAACCTCTTCCTATTCCTGAGTGGAAGTTCGACCACATTGAAATGGACTTCGTCACTGGCTTTCCAAGATCCAAGTGAGGCAATGATGCTATCTTTGTGGTGATTGACAAGCTTACCAAAGTCGCTCACTTTCTTCCAGTCAAAGAGTCAATCAATGCAGCTCAACTTGCAGAGCTGTACACTTCCAGAATTGTGTCCCTACATGGCATTCCTCAAGTGATATCCTCAGACCGTGGCAGCTTGTTCACATCAAGGTTCTGGGACTCCTTTCAGTCCGCCATGGGCACGAAGATCAGGTTCAGCACTGCTTTTCACCCTCAGACTAGTGGTCAAGTCGAGCGTGTGAATCAGATCCTAGAAGATATGCTCAGAGCCTGTGTCATCTCCTTCGGCATGAAATGGGAAGACTGCCTTCCATTTGCCGAGTTCTCTTACAACAACAGCTTTCAAGCAAGTGCAGGCAAAGCACCGTTTGAAATTCTCTATGGCAGAAAGTGCCGTACCCCTCTCAACTGGTCTGAAACAGGCGAACGCCAACTTCTTGGCAATGATTTGATCTCTGAAGCCGAAGAAATGTGCAAAGTCATACGTGAGAATCTCAAGGCCGCTCAGTCGCGTCAGAAAAGCTACTATGACGGCAAGCATCGTGATTTGGTTTTCGACATCGGTGATCATGTCTATCTCCGAGTGTCTCCGATGAAAGGAACCCAAAGAGTCGGTATCAAAGGAAAACTTGCTCCTAGATACGTCGGGCCTTTCAAAATTCTTGGCAAAAGAGGCGATCTAGCCTATCAGCTCGAGCTCCCTTCCAACTTTGCAAATATTCATGATGTCTTCCATGTGTCTCAACTTCGCAAATGCTTCAAGGCACCTGAGCGCATGATTCCGTTTGAGGAGATTGATCTTCAACAAGACCTTTCCTACCGAGAGCATCCAGTTGCAATTCTCGAAGAAACTGAACGCAAGACTCGCAACAAGTCCATCAAGTTTCTGAAAGTCAAGTGGTCACATCACACAGACCGAGAAGCTACGTGGGAACAAGAAGATCATCTTCGTTCCGAGTACCCTTCCTTTTTCCAGTCCTAGATCTCGGGACGAGATCTTTTTGTAGTAGAGGAGAGTTTGTAATGCCCCGGATGTAATACTTTCCCTTTTGGGTATATAATAAATCTCCGGCTTCATCTATCTCCTTTTTCGGGTTCTTTGTCTTTCGGGCTTTCGTCGTTTTGTTGTGTGAGTGTGTTGCATTCATTCATATCATGTAGACATGTGCATTGCATTGCATTTGTGTTGTGGGTTGCATCCGGTTCGTGGCGTTTCTTCCCGTTGTCCGTTTCGCGTTCCGGAGCTCCCCCACGTGTCCGTGACGTCCCGTAGGCCTACTTTGTTGTTCGGGCGTTTTTCGTTACCGGTGTGCCGCGAGGTTGTGTTGTGTGTTGTTGTTTTGTTGTGTGCAACCCGCCTCTCAAATCTCGTCTCGTTTGGACTCCGTTGACTTTTCCCTCCGTTGTCCGTGTGGGTCCGAAGTGCCCTTACTTCGTGTCCCGGATATACCCCTATTGCTTTCTTTTATCTCCGTCTGGGCCTTTTAAATCAACCCCCGCGATCGGATCCGTCGGATCGCGATCGGAGGGCTCCTAACGCCCCTAAAACTCCCCCTAACCCTAAAAACTGCTACTTATAGACCCCTAGTCTATAATTGGGCATTCCTATCCCCTTCTTCTTCCTCCTCTAGATCTCCTTCTTTTTTTTTCTTTCTTCCTCAGATCCCCAAAAGTTCCTCCCGCAGATCTGGGCAGGTTCCCGAGGAACCAGCCGCCGATCGACCGGGATCCCTCGAAGGACCGCGCGAAGTCAACGCAGCCTGCTGCCTGGTCCGTTCGACCGAACCCCGCGCGACGACGCCCGTCGACCGCGCCTTCTTCCGAGGCCCGTACGTCGCCCCTCCACGGCCCAGATCGGCCTCTTCCCTCGCCGCGGGCAGCCGGCCCGGGGGGGACCACTTCCCCGCCAGCCGCCGCAAGGGCCCGTCAGCCCCCGGCCCAGCCCCGCGACTGCCAGGCAACGAGGCGCGCCGCCGCTCGTCTTCCAGGCCGCGCCAGCCTAGCGGGCCGCCGCCTCCCAGGCCGCGTCGCGGGCCTCTCGCCTCCGCCCCGACAGTCACCGCGGTGGGCCGCCGCCGCGCAACCGGCCCGCAACGCCTCCCGCCGCTTCGTCAACTCCACTGGGCCGCCGCCGCTGCGGGTTACAGATCCGGCCCGTTCCTCCGTTTTTTTTCAGATCTGAGACTGCTAAGGTTGTTCCCCCACTCCTAAGTCCCTGTTTTCCTGATCTGTTATGCTAACTTTGACCTGCCCTAACTTTTTATCTGCTGCTCCGTTTTGCGCGTGTAGCATGTCCAGATGTTCGTGGAGATGTCCTCTACGTTTTACCTGTTGTAGTCATGCATGTTAGATGTCATCTTGACACTTGTTTTGCTGTTGCAAGAGTGCATCATGTTATAAACTGCTGTTATGTATTATTTCATGCCACCTTTGACTTGTGATAACTTTTAGCTCGTTTGTCCAAACGATGCAAATGACATGTCCACGTGTTCGTCTTGCCACGAACTACGTGTTGCTTGTGATAGGTTGCATGGTAGATTTATTATTGCCTTGTTATCATCGTTGCAAAGTGCCATGTTCAAATGTTGTGTTTTCACTTGTTATGAAATGCCATCTTGTTGAGCTCGTTGCAATCGTTGTGTTCACCTCTATGATGCATGCTTGTGTGTTTCGGGATCACCTTCATATGTATTTTGATGAGGTGCTCACCCTTTGCCATGTTTAGTTTCGAGGTGACTTAAACATGCTCTTTTGTGTGCTATGATGATATTGCTGTTTTAGGACTTAGTGAAATTTCACTAAGTCTGAATTCTGTAACGTTCCGATGCCATGTTCGTGTGATGTTGTAGGACAAAGCATGATAGTTTTGGGGTGTATTTTGATTGTTCCTTGTAGTATATATTGTTGTCTTTCCATCCATGTCCTCACATGTCCATTTGAGTGGCTGTAGCATGTTTATCTTTTGCTCCAAACTTTCAATAAAATTCTGCTGCCAGAATTTTATTTCAAAGTTCAATATGTCCAAGATCATTGCTATTGATCCGTGACTCCGTTGGGGGTGCACTTTGGACCTAGTTGCTGTACTTTATATCTAGTTTATGTTCATGTCCTTTGCCATGCTTTTTGGGTGCTGTAGATTAATTATTTTGAGCTCCAAAGATGCTATGTTGCTGTAATTTTCAGTTTTCGCTCAAATCTTGTTTCGGGCATAACTTTTAGCCCGTAACTCCGATTTCAGCGAATCTTATATCAAACTTGGGTGATTTTCTGTGTAGATTAATAATATCAGCTTGTTATCTTGTTTTGAGGTGTTTTGCTTGAGTGATGTTTTACGTGCTCCATGTGCATCCCTAGTGCATCCATCATGCATCCATGTTTTTCGAGTGCGCATTGCATCGTGTTGATTGGTGCTTGGTGTGTTTGTCTTGTTTAGAGCCGGAAGCTGAGACCGGGAACGAAGTTGAGCACGAGTTTTCCAACGAGGTTGAGCACGAGGACCCTTCTTACGATCCGAACGACTTCTCTTCAGGCAAGATGACCGAACCCCGATAACATTACTATCTTTGCCTATTGCTAGTAGTCTCGATCTATAGTTTTGCCTCGATGCCCATGTTCTTCTTGTCAGCCTCCTACTTGTAACCAATTGCCATGTTTAACCACCCTACCTATGCAAACCGTTGCTTGGCTAAGTACGCTTCGCTCAGCCCTTCTTATAGCGTTGCTAGTTGCAGGTGAAGTGAAGATGCTTGCTCCATGTTGAAGTTTTGGTTGGGTTATATAACACTATATAAATGCTTAAACTGAAATCACCTATATATTGGCAAGGGTGGAAGGCTAAGCCTTTTGCTTGGTGATTTGTTCCACTCATGCCGTTAGGATCCGTATAAGCCGGTTTTATGTTCCTTGATTATGCGTTCCTAACACGGTTGGGGTGTATGGGACCCCCTCGATAAACCGCTAAGTGCTAAGTCTTTTCCAGCAAGTCCCAACCTTGGTACTATTTGCCTAATAACAAACTAAACATGCATAGGGAGTAATTAACCCTCTTTCTTAATCAACAACCCCGGGCCAGTGCTCCACATGAGTGTTGGTCCGAAACGAGCAGACTGCGGGGCCGCCTCGGGGCAACCTGAGGTATCTGGCATACACCTGTAGGATGACTCATCCGGTCGTGTCCTGAGACCTAGATACGCGCGGCTACGATCAGGGTGTCGACACGCCGGGAGGATTTGCTGGATTAGCCTTACCTTAGCTCGGTATATCTTGAGCACGGGATTCCGAGAATACTCGGGTCTTCCCACTTTGGAGTTGCGACTCCGCGGATCGTGGGCTTGTAATGGGTCAAGTTGGAACACCCCTGCAGGGTTTGAACTTTCGAAAGCCGTGCCCGCGGTTATGTGGCAGATGGGAGCTTGTTAATTCCGGTTGTAGATAACTTGACACAATGATACTAATACACTACCAGCGTGTGTTCCATGACTGTCAATTTCCGAATAGGGATTCGGGAGTTGAACACGGAGGGGTTATGCTTGTGAGCTTGTAGCTAGGATCACTTCGTGATCACTTCTCGCGATGCCTCCTCTTCTCGCTCTCACTTGCGTAAGCTAGATGCTAGTTGCTGCTGCAGACTTGTTCTTTCTTCAGCCTTTCCCTCACCTAAAGGCTTAAATAGTTCTGTTACCCGGGAACGGGATTGCTGAGTCCTCTGTGGCTCACAGTTACTTCACACACCAGATGCAGGTCCAGCTGTGAGCTATCCAGGTGATGGCACCGAGCTGGATTGGGAGTACGACGAGGAGCGTAGTCGTTACTACGTGCGCTACCCGGACGATCAGTAGTGGAGTCTCTTACTAGGATTCGATCTGCCTGTGGTTGTTTTATCTGAGTTTGGTACTTTGACATTTGGCTTTTGCCCTTAGAGGGTTGTAGTGATCTTAATGTATGATGTTTGAGACTTGTACTGTTATTCTGTGACGTGGCGATTGTAAGCCAACTATTTTCAGTTTACTATCCCCCTTTTTACATGAGTTGTGCAAAGATTACCAAACTTGAGATCATTCTAGGATGGACTTATGCCTTTAAGTCGTGCCTCGACACGTAGGAGGTATAACTCCATCCTGGGCATTACAGACAATGAAAGTGCCATCAAGATTTCTCTCAACCCGGTGCAACACTTCAAGACGAAGCATATTGAGATTCGGTATCACTTCATCCGGGATCATATTCGGCGAGGAGAAACAGAGCTTCATTATGTCAACACTCATGATAACCTTGCAGATATCTTCACGAAGCCATTGGATGAAGCAAGATTTCGCGAGTTAAGGCATGAGCTAAATATCATAGATTTGAGCAATGTGGCTTGAAACCTTGCACACACTCCTCCCACTCAACATATTTATTTTGCCTAGATGTAGGCATGGACATAGGGAGAGTATTGTTCTCTCAATGAACTCTTCCTGATATGGCTGTGGCTACACCTAGTATTGATACTGTTCGTATTGATTTATTAGACGCATCAAAGTTGCAAGTTGAAGGTAACCACGTCTCAAAGTACATAGTTTTTAATCAGAAGTATGGAGTGGAAGTTGAAGCATTAGTAGCTGCAACGTAATGCATGTTGCTTTTATGGATGGTTTAACATACAAGAATAAAAGACAAGCATCCATGGAAACTACTAGCATGCATGCGTGTACACATATATGCATGCGTATACAACCCATCATGCAGGATACGGATAATCCTTTTCAAGAGGTAATGTGGCCGTTCGATTCAGCTAAAAAGGACCAGATATTTAATTCAAATGCTATGACAAGGTGCATATCCGGATACTACTTCGCATGTTGGAGAGCACCAGATGGAAAGGAAACATATGTTCGATGTACATCAGAAACTTGGGATTTCATGTCCTTGCATGAGATTGGATGGGGCCCACCAACAGTAGGCGTACATCAGACAACGACGTACAAAATCATCTTGCTAGAGACCTTGTTTAGCCGGTTTACTATTTCTAAGATTAGATGTTCGCCGAGATGTAAAAGGCAACATCAATTAGATAGAGTCCAGATTTGTTTCTTTCTATTTAGACATAACGTGTTGCTTGGTGTCCAAGCTAGCTTAGGTTGTGTGGCCACAATATAAGGCCAAGTCTCGGCGTCGTGTGAGGGGGTTAGGTTATTTTGCGATGAATTAGACACCGCGTGTGTTTCGGCCGCCGGCCATTATCGAGTTTTGAGAAATCTTGTCAAAAGACTCTACTAGCGTGTGAGTTCCTGCAACGCCGTAGGAGATTACAAGCTGAACCTATACGGTTCGTCCACGTTATTCCTTCAGATCGAGGGGTTGGCGTGTTGTTTTGCGATGTTTGTGAACATCGTTGTAAACCCGCATCTAGTTCTTGCTGCGATGTAGTTTTGTGCCGTGAAAGATCAGGCCAACAAAGGATCGACCCTTGACTCGAGGTTCGCTCCTCATCAAGTGGTATCAGAGCCCGGCGTTTCTCACGGCACTTCAAAGAAGACGGCTGGCGCGCCATCACCAAGGAGCTACTGGAGGCTCTCCGGCGACTTTTTGCTGGAAGAGAAAGGATCTAGTGCTGAACTTTTTCACACCTACTGTAAAGTGGGAGAGAAAGCTTGCGCCACAACGATTGACCATGACAATTCGATCAACGCGGTCAGCATCGACATGGTGGAGAAGCTACCACAATCGATGACACCACATCCACAACCGTACTCACTGAGGAGGTACTACGACAAGCTCGACATTACGCACCAAACTACTATACTGTTTTCAGTTGGCAAATTTTCTTGTGAGGTTTTGTGCGACGTAATCCCGGTGCCCATGGTTTCGTGTCATATGCTGCTTGGAGAACCATGGTACAAGAAAAATAATGGTAGACACGACTTTCTCGCCAATACGTACACTGTCGAACGGGATACAAAATACGTTCTCATGGCCATGGAGAAGAAATTGTTTAGGACATGGAGAAAGGAACGACTACAGAAAATGCAGGCGCAAGAAGAAGCAATAGGAAGCTGAAGCTGCTAATTTTTCTTCGAGGGATGTACAATCTCCAGATCATGTCATTGCTATAAATTCTGACTCGAAACCGAGGACGGTTTTGCCTAAAGGGAGAGATGATGATATGGCCGTGGCTACACCTAGTATTGATACTGTTCGTATTGATTTATTAGACGCATCAAAGTTGCAAGTTGAAGGTAACCATGTGTCAAAGTACATAGTTTTTAATCAGAAGTATGGAGTGGAAGTTGAAGCATTAGTAGCTGCAACGTACATGCATGTTGCTTTTATGGATGGTTTAACATACAAGAATAAAAGACAAGCATCCATGGAAACTACTAGCATGCATGCGTGTACACATATATGCATGTGTATACAACCCTTCATGCAGGATACGGATAATCCTTTTCAAGAGGTAATGTGGACGTTCGGTTCAGCTAAAAGGGACCAGATAGTTAATTCAAATGCTATGACAGGGTGCATATCCGGATACTACTTCGCATGTTGGAGACCACCAGATGGAAAGGAAACATATGTTCGATGTACATCAGAAACTTGGGATTTCAGGTCCTTGCATGAGATTGGATGGGGCCCACCAATAGTAGATGTACATCAGACAACGGCGTACAAAATCATCTAGCTAGAGACCTTGTTTAGCCGGTTTACTATTTTTAAGATTAGATGTTCGCCGAGATGTAAAAGGCAACATCAATTAGATAGAGTCCAGGTTTGTTTCTTTCTATTTAGACATAATGTGTTGCTTGGTGTCCAAGCTAGCTTAGGTGATGCGGCCACAATATAAGGCCAAGTCTCGGCGTCGTGTGAGGGGGTTAGGTTATTTTGAGATGAATTAGACACCGCGTGTGTTTCGGCCGCCGGCCATTATCGAGTTTTGAGAAATCTTGTCAAAAGTCTCTACTGGCGTGTGAGTTCCTGCGACGCCGTAGGAGATTACAAGCTGAACCTATACGGTTCGTCCACGTTATTCCTTCAGATCGAGGGGTTGGCGTGTTGTTTTGCGAGGTTTGTGAACATCTTTGTAAACCCGCATCTAGTTCTTGCTGCGATGGAGTTTTGTGTTGTGAAAAATCGGGCCAACAAAGAATCGACCCTCGACTCGAACTTCCTCCCGCATAACTCAAACATAGGTATGAGTGCATAAATCACCCGCATCACTTCCTCCCCCCATTATGCATAAATCGATCAAGTCTTTATTATTTGCCATGTTAAATGGTATGAGTCCTTCAAGACGAGTGTTGGTCATGGGCCCAAGGATAGTTCTTCGCGGTGTCATACCAAATAACTCAAATATAGGTGGCTTCGGCCACCGACCTCCTTCAAGGAGGAGTGTCTCGTGTGTTGTTCTAGTTGTTTGTTGTCTGTCTTTCCGTTTGCCGTGTGTTTGCGCTCTTGCCCGCAGCTGCGTTGCTTAAGCCTTCTTGTCGAAACTTGCATTTTCTTGAGGGAGCAGTACTACCGTGAACTGGCACGATACTACTGCAAGGAGAACTCCGGTACTACCGCAACCAACACGGCAGTAATTTTTTACTGTCGCTGGAGAGCGGTACTACCGCCCTGTGTGCGGTACTTTCTGTTGGGGAACGTAGCAGAATTCAAAAAAATTCCTACGCTTCACCAAGATCAATCTAAGGAGTCATCTAGCAACGAGCATAAAGGAGTGCATCTACATACCCTTTGTAGATCGCGTGCGGAAGCGTTAGAAGGAACGTGGATGATGGAGTCGTACTCGTCATGATCCTCGTCACCGATGATCCCAGCGCCGAATGGACGGCACCTCCGCGTTCAACACACGTACGGTACAACGACGTCTCCTCCTTCTTGATCCAGCAAGGGGGGAGGAGAGGTTGACGGAGATCCAGCAGCACGACGGCGTGGTGGTGGATGCAACGGGAAAAGCAACAGGGATTCGCCGAGACCCTGCGGGAGGAGAAGGAGGTGTAACGGGGGGGG
>LR738709.1:378049139-378136092 GCA_902687465.1 Secale cereale | reverse complement strand
GGCCAGGGGGGGTATCTTGCCCCCCAAGCCATAGGGAGGCGCTCCCACCCCTAGGGTTTAAACCCTAGGCGCATGGGGGTTGGCCCATGTGGGGTGCGCCAGCCCACTAGGGGCTGGTCCCCTTCCCCCTACGGCCCACGGGGCCCTCCGGGATGGATGGACCCACCCGGTGGACCCCCGGGACCCTTCTGCTGGTTCCGGTACACTACCGGTGACCCCCGGAACGCTCCCGGTGGCCGAAACTGGACTTCCTATATATAATTCTTTACCTCCGAACCATTCCGGAACTCCTCGTGACGTCCGGTGTCTCATCCGGGACTCCGAACAACATTCGGGTTTCCGTGTGCATATATCTCTACAACCCTAGCGTCACCGAACCTTAAGTGTGTAGACCCTACGGGTTCGGGAGACACGCAGACATGACCGAGACTACTCTCCGGTGAATAACCAACAACGGGATCTGGATACCCATGTTGGTTCCCACGTGTTCCTCGATGATCTCATCGGATGAACCACTGTGTCAAGGATTCACTTAATCCCGTATGTTATTCCCTTTGTCTATCGGTACGGTACTTGCCCGAGATTCGATCGTCGGTATGCCTGATACCTTGTTCAATCTCGTCATGGCAAGTCTCTTTACTCGTTCCGTAATCCATCATCCCGTGACTAACTCCTTAGTCACTTTGAGCTCATTATGATGATGTCTTACCGAGTGGGCCCAGAGATACCTCTCCGTCATACGGAGTGACAAATCCCAGTCTCGGTTCGTGCCAACCCCACAGACACTTTCGGAGATACCCGTTGCGTACCTTTATAGCCACCCAGTTACGTTGTGACGTTTGGCACACCCAAAGTATTCCTACGATATCCGGGAGTTGCACAACCTCATGGTCTAAGGAACAGATACTTGACACTGGAAAAGGTTAAACATTATGAACTATACGATCTCGTGCTAGGCTTAGGATTGGGTCTTGTCCATCACATCATTCTCCTAATGATGTGATCCCGTTATCAATGACATCCAATGTCCATGGTCAGCAAACCGTGACCATCTGTTGATCAACGAGCTAGTAACTAGAGGCTTACCAGGGACACGTTGTGGTCTATGTATTCACACATGTATCGTTGTTTCCGTATAATACAATTCAAGCATGAATAACAGACAATTATCATGAACAAGGAAATATAATAATAATCCTTTTATTATTGCCTCTAAGGCATATTTCCAACACTTTCGCCCAGGTGGTACTACCGCGATTACCGCGGTACTACCGCTTTTGTTTGAACAACTGGGGGTTATAAGCAGGCAGGGGGAGTTCTAACTCCCCCATACCCATTCATCTCGTCTCCCCACGTCGCGTCTCTCTCTCTCTCAAGAGCGGCGCCGGAGGACCTCGCCGAATCTCCATCCCCGGCCACTCTCCTCGCATTCCGACCGGTGGGATCGTTCTCTACCTCGAACTCTTGCCATGGATGAAGGTTTCTCCCCAAAATCCCCTCTTCTTCTTGCCCTTGTGTTGTTTCTAGATTTTGGGGAGATGCATGTCGTTCTTGTGTTCTTTTTAACCTTATCCATAGAAGATTAGGTTGTAGGAGAGTAGTAGTGCAGTAGAAATGCTAGTAAGTATGTTGCTACCAAGTTGTTGTGCTCAGCCGTAGTACCGTTCGCCCGTCCTACGCGTTCACTGTCCAGATCCGCTTTCGGATCTGACCCCGAGCGGTACTACCGCTGGCTGACAGCGGTACTACCGCTCTGACGCGTAACGGTACTACCGCCCCACGACGCGGTACTACCGTGATGGACGCGGAAGTAATAATTTGGTACCGCGTCTGGTGCGGTACTACCGCAACACTTCGGTGCGGTACTACCGCCCCCTTGGCGGCACTAAAAATTTACTCCCGCAAGCTTCGACCAGTACTACCGTTTGGTTCATACCTACTTCGTAGCACATACTTATTATCTTTTCTACATTTTTCTTGTGCTTTTGTGGCTTTTGCATTGATTCTCTTTGTCTTTCTTTCGTGTTCTTGTGTTTGTGTCTTAGGTGGTGGCTCTGGTTCCAATGTCCGTCGCTCGAATCCCAGTCGAGACACAGGGTCAAAGCGTCTGCGCACCCAGAGTGATGTTCCTGAGGGCTCCAATGCCCCCCAACGCAGAACCAAGACCGCTGCCACCAAGAACAAGGAACCAACTATGACCATGGAGGAGATACCATCACATGAGTTCATTACTAGGAGGAAGATCAACCCCTATGTAGATCCCCGGGCTCAGTTCCATGGAGATGAATTGTTCTGTACCAAGCAGCAGTATCGTATCTACACAGAGGTACTCAAGAGCAAACACAACCTATATGTGGATGCACATTGGATTGACATGACCCACATGAGGAAGGAGGAGCACCGGGCCTATTTTGCTGAGGCTCTAGATCTTGTGGAGCAGTTTGGCATTGAACACATCATGACATTTCAGATGGATTTTGACCCAGAGATTGTGGCACGGTTCTATGCTTCGGTTCACTTCCATCCTAAGGAGGAACGTAACATGACTTGGATGACAAATGGACATAATATGACTGCTACATGGAAGGACTTTATGGATGTGCTTCAGGTTGCTACTGAGGGGCTCCACACTCATGTTGGAGCTCACCCTCATGCCAACGAAGAATCTGCCAACAAGGACCGGCTGCTGCCTTTCTATGTGGAGAAGACGCTCGCTAGTGGCAAGAAGACTTGGGTGATGAACCCCTTTCTGGATATCATGCATAGGATCTTCCGCAACTCATTGTTTCCTCGCGTTGGGGACAAGGACAAGGTACATGCATACCTCGTGGACATGTTGCTTATGTGTGAGGAGGCCCGCAGTGCTTAGACTCAAGCACTTGATATCTCACATATCATGTGGTGTGAGCTCCGCTTTGCGATTTTCACTCGCAAAGTGCCTATCTACGGTCCATTTCTATTTTTGCTTATCTCCAAGACTTGGGAGAAGCTTTATTCCGATGAAGAGTTTGAGGCCCCTCACTGGATTCGACATGACCCTATCAGACTTCGCATCAAGAGTTGATGTGCTAACACCACTACCCGTGCAGAGGCTGCTGCAGCTCAGATGGATGAAGATGAGGAGCAAGTGGAGGAGGAGGCAGCTGCTGAGGACAGTTCTGTAGTGTATGATCCCCCCTCGTCTGAGCCCTCGTGGGCTAAGAAGCTGAAGAGGAAGATGAAGGCTCTGTTTTGTATGTAGGCAAAGGGGCAGTACAAGGCTCATGTGACTCACAAGCAATCTCGCCAGCGTGACAAGAAGATAATGAGGATCTTTGGTGGTGATGCGTCTAATGGGTCAGAGGAGATCGTCACTTCAGAGGCTGAGTGGATTGCCAAACAGGGCTACAAGTGGTCTGATTCCGAGGAGGAGGAGCAGAAGTCTGACGGAGCACGTGACGACTGATTTCCTCCGCCTGAGCTACCACCTATGTCGTAGGTGTCCTCTTTCCCTTTGTGGTGTCTCGATGCCAAAGGGGAAGAGAGTGTTGGATTCGCGTCTTGTGCTGTGTTTATTTGCTTTTCGTTGGTCGAACCTTATTTGCTTTCGTTGGTTTGTGTCGTGTCTGTGAGACCTTACATATGGTGTGATACATATGCACTCTACTCTTTATCTCGTTATTATGTCTATACTATCTGCTAGGTTGTGAGCGGTTACTTCACTTGCCCTTAATATGTGCTCACGTTATCCTCCTTACATCCATGCGTAGAATCTTATTCTTTGTTGCAAGGAGTATGTTGTTCGTAGAATATAGGGAGATCATTGATCCTAGTATGTGTGTTGTGCAGTCCAAAGCACCTTCTTATGTATGCACACATCTAGGGGGAGCTTACCTATATTCTATAACTTTGCTGGGATTGCTTACTATTCTTATATATCTTTGTGCAAATCCCGTATTGTCATCGATCCACCAAAAAGGGGAGACTGTAAAGGCATATATCTCCCTAAGTTGTTTTGGTGATTGATGACAATGCTTTTGCGGACTAATTGTGTGCACTGAGCTTTTTAGATATATCTCACCTAGGCACAAGACGATTAAGTGCCCCTCGGAACCTATGGAAGACGGTGTTTCCTTTTTTTTCTTTTCGGTAGAATTGAGTCATAGAAAAGACGTACTACTAAGAGGGGGTCCGCTTCCGAAAGGTTTGGGTGGAATCAACACGTACACGTTTATTCATTTGCACCACCTTTTCTTTGCTTCTCTGGAGCTCCGGCTATTTTCCTTGTCGGTACAAAAACATATGCTTCCTACTATTACCACTGCTGGGCATGCGGTAGTACAGCGCAAAGAACGTGGTAGTACCGCACGGCCCCACGATAGTACCGCTCCAGGGTTACGGTAGTACCGCAACATGCGGTAGTACCGTACCATGGACACGGTAGTACCGTGTGACCGGCCCGGTGTCGTAACTAGTACGGTAGTAGGCGCAGAAGTAATTTTTTACTTCCGGGTCCTACGCGGTAGTACCGCTTCATGCAAGCGGTAGTACCGTGTCGGGTTTTTGCAACGACCGTAACTCCACGGATGTAGCTACGGATGTATTTTATTTAGTCCGCACTTCTCCTCGGTCAGTCTGACCCTGCCTTGCGGTAGTACCGCAAGGACGTGCAGTAGTACCGCTCTGACAGTACTACCGCCCGGTGTTTTAACGCAACATGGCTAGTACTAGCTTGTACCGCGCCAGCGGTAGTACCGCACCTTGAGCGGTAGTGCCGCTGGGCCGTGCGGTAGTACCGCACGTTATGTGCAGTAGTACCGTGCTCTACGGGTAGATTTGGGGGATAACGGTTGGATTTGTCCCTCCACTATATATAGGGGGTCTTCTTCCCCAAGAAGACTCACCTCTTCCTCCCCAAAGCTCCATTGTTTCTCATAGCTCCATTTCCGTCCGATCTCTCTCTCTAGCCAATTAAACTTGTGGATTTCCTCGGGATTGCTTGAGAAGGCATCGATCTACACTTCCATCAAGAGATATTTGATTCTCCCCACTAATCCCTTGCGGATCTTGTTACTCTTGGGTGTTTGAGCACCCTAGACGGTTGAGGTCACCTCGGAGCCATATTCCATTGTGGTGAAGCTTCGTGGTGTCGTTGTGAGCCTCCAATTCGGTTGTGGAGATTGCCTCAACCTTGTTTGTAAAGGTTCGTTCGCCGCCTTCAAGGGCACCACTAGTGGAATCACGGCACCTCGCATTGTGTGAGGGCGTGAGGAGAATACGGTGGCCCTAGTGGCTTCTTGGGGAGCATTGTGCCTCCACACCGCTCCAACGGAGACGTACTTCCTCTCAAAGGGAAGGAACTTCAGTAACACATCTCGTCTTCACCGGCTCCACTTGTGGTTATTTCTTTTCTTTACTTGTGCAAGCTTTCTTTGTATAGCTTAGCTTGCTTGCTAGTGTGGTTGTTATTGTTGCTTCCTATAAGTTGTCCACCTAGTTGCATATCTAGACAACTTACTTTGTTGCTAAGTTTAAATTGCTTAAGAAAAGCTAAAAATTGTTAGTTGCCTATTCACCCCCCTCTAGTCAACCATATCGATCCTTTCATCCGGCCCGTAAAAAAATTTGTTGGGCGCGGCAAAATTCCCGTCCCAACCCGCGAAAACGCGGGTTCCCTCTCTCGGCCCGCCGGTGCCCTGTACATAGTGCGAGCTGTTGGTGGGGCGGATATTTCAGCCCACGCTTTTACCACAACCACCGCCCCTCTACCCTTCGCCCCGCGATTTTCTCCACCGTCGCCGTCGCCGCCTACTATTCCGGCCAATCTAGCCGGCAGGATCACGCCGGAGGGCCGCCACACGCCTGAGCTTGCCCTCCGCCACTTCCTCCTGCGTCGGCGGGTTGGAAAGTTGCAGATCAACGACTGTTCGACGCGGCGGATGGATTTGGCGTTCCCGGCCACCGGTGGCTGTACCAAGCCATGGATTGATCGGGACCACCCCGCGCAACCCCGACAAAGCCTCAACGCGCATGTAGGTATGGGTTCGTCCTGTAGCCGCCGCCGTCAATTTGCCGGCAAGCATTCGGCCGGCCGTCCTCCGGACTCGGCGCTCGCGCAACGGTTATATTGGAGTTGTCTTTTTGCAACAAAAAAAGGAGGAAGACAGTTAGTCCTTCATTTGTTTATTTATTTTGCATATAAGTTTTGTTTGAGTCAAAGTTCGTAATATTTGACCAACGTGCAGAAGTTACATTACCATTTATAATACGAAATCAATATTATTAGATGGCTCATGATATCAATATCATTGAAATGAAAAGTTGTGCTTACTTATTTAATTATTCAGAAAAACTTGCTTTTTTATTTGATCCCACCTATTTTCTAAAGATGATTTTCTTTTATCCTAACGTGGACACACACGTCTTTGAACCACCGGCAAAAAGGAAAAGGAAAAAACAATGTCCATCCAACATATCGACTTATATATTGTCTCATGCTACTCAAATTCTACCGGGAAATTTCATGGCCTCCCTAACTTGTGTTAGACATCTTCAACGTTGACCCGTAAATTTGATCATGTATTTATCCGTGGATAGGGGGTTAGTCCGCGGACACTGATGCTGAAGCCGGCCATCCATTGCTGCTCTCATACATTTCAAGTCGGGTTTCAACTAACCAAACCAAGTCATGCAAACGCGACAAATTTCATCTAGTTCGGATAGAAAATAGAACAAATCATCAATACATAACATGCAAATAAGTCTAGTACAACAATAATTCAAATTCAACGAGATTAACGGATTCTTTCGTCCCACGCATACTTACTCTTTAGCTTCATCCAACGGTGCATGTGTATAAAATGGGCGTCCCTCCATCTTGTGGTACATCAAGGCAGCGCGGGCTGCACAATGTGTAGAACAACATTGAATGAATGAATCAAACAATCAACAAGTTGAGCAAGAATAAGCAAAACTTACGATCTCCTCATTTGTCGAGCACAATGGCCACCTCCCTCCAGCATATCAACCGAGCCACAAAATTTGGTGACGGAGATTTGGATAGCATACCATCGATACGATGATAACTTCACATTTGTGATCATGGATGATGTGCATGTCGTAGGGTGCAATTTGCTTTCGCGCGTGAAGTGATTCATGCAGCCAGAAGGTCTCCTCTGTGCTCCTGCCTACGTAACATGTGGATACGTCCAACCACACATCTCACAACAACTCATTCTACATGGTAGAGTACCCTGCCATCCTTCATACTCTATGAAAACGCCATGGCATTTGAAAGTAAGCTCAATGGAATTTGACCGAGCACCTACCGGGCGTGGTGACTGCCATGGACAACGTCGAAGGGGGACGGAGTGTACCTGCCTACGGACGTGTCCTAGGTGGACGACGCTATCGTAAAAGGCGAGTTGGCGCGTCTATGCTGGTTGCAGAGGTTCGGCAATGCATGTGTGCCTCCCGGATAGGTATAGCGGCGGCATCGAAGGAGGAGTGTGCGGATGCAAAGTAAGGAGAGCGGAGTCCGGGAGGGCCGGATTGGAAGAAAACGGGACCGAATGGGGTTTTGGGTAGACCGGGGGTGTCGGGGTCTTACATGTTTGTTGTCCGGACTCCGACAAAAGCCCCTCAACTTTATCTCCGTTTTGCATGGGAAATGCATCTAAACCGGTCGGCGGAGCGATACAAGACCCGCATTGAATGGCACAGTACGTCCGGACGTATGCAAACGATTTAAGGATCGGCATTGGAGATGACCTTATCATGCAGTTTGCGTAGAAACCTGTCAAACAATTCGATTCTTCTGTGCTCGCATCGATTCGGAACATACCATATCTTCACCGGCGTACGTGAAATATCGATTTCTGGGGAATATTTACGGGCAGTGGCTGGCGCGCGCGGCGCCAGGACACCCCCTGTCTCTCTTTTTGGATGAAGAATGATAGACATCTTTCTTGTATGCATGGGATTAACAGGCCATGATGCGTTCTGGGAGTTCATCGATCTCCTTTCGAGATTAGATGCGGCCGCGGCTAGTGACGGTGTTATCTCCTGCCGCGGAATCATGTTCCGAATACCAACTACGAATATCAAGAAGAACAAAGCTACATAATTGAAGCTTGGATATATTGGCCCGGATTTGCAACATCCGTTCTTTTTTACCTGACGTTGCACACATGCACAACCCGGTCGTCAAATTTTAGTTGGATATGCCAACTATTTTGCAGTTACTCTATATATACATTGCTTATGTGTAGCTAACTATACACCAAGACTTCCTAAAATTGGATATATATTCTTTGGTGCACTCGACATATTCGGTTTAATGGATACGCGAGTCAGGTTTAGATCTTAAAAAATTGGGGCGTCTTGAATTACCCATGAAGATGAAAGTGTTCTTTCTCAATAATTCAAAACCGCGTCAGGGCTCATTTGCACCTGGCGAACAATAAAATAAATAAAAAGAAAAAAACGTTTTTTTTTTGTCATCCGGGATTCTCAAATGCATGATGTGTGTGCAAAATTTCGAGGTGTTTAAACATTGGAAGAGCTCGTGCCAAAAACACAAAATCGGCTCTGAACAATGTTTTGTTTCTTTCTATATGTTTCTCAAACACCCATAATTTGTCCTTCTCGCCGTGAGCTCGTCGAATGTCCAAACTTCGGCAAATTTTGCATGAACATCACGCACCGGAGCATCTTGCATGCCAAAAAAGAAAATCTGATTTTTTTTTCTTTCTATTTTTCATGATTTTTACTGTCCACCCCCTTGCTCATCTGAGCCCCAGTGCAGATTAGATGCGTCCCTTCATTTTAAGGAACATTCGATTAAACTCGGGTAAAACTTTAAGGAACATTTGATTAAACTCGGGCAATCATATTGGCAGTGTGACGCTCATTGTTGCTTCTATTACAGACAATAAATATTTAACATTTCTTCTTTGATTGGTGTATGGTGCAAACGGGTGAGCTGTACATTTAGGGCCCATTCGGAGATTCTCCGCTCCTCGCGTCCGCTTCGGGAGCGGGCGGAGTTTCAGTTAAAAAGCGTGGAGTGCGCATGCAGGTGCTCCATAGATTCTTAGATTTCTGGGAGCGGGTGGATTCCCGAACATCTCCTTAGTATCACCTTGGACCATGTAATGTTGCACGTATTTTTGAGAAATGTGTAGTAGTACATTTAACATCACCCTTGCATTTTTTGCAAGAAAAAAAAAACATCACCCCACCATGTAATACTTCGGATATTTTTGAAAACGGCTAAGTGAAATTGATAAATCAATTTGCCCTTTTAGTTTGGTTGTGCGGCATGTTTCTTTTGTCATCTAGCTATGCAAAAATGGTGCCATCTTTGACAAAAAGAAACTTCATTCTCCGCGCTTGGGATCTGCCACCGTATTTTCCATGTGTAAAGACAAGCAAGGATCAAATTCGAGCAAACAACGGTGGACCAGCAAGCCATCAAGAACTCTATACTTAAAGTGTAGAAGAGCCCCTTTCAGAGTGTTTGGTGACCGGTCCATCTGTCACCAGCTTCAGAGTTATTTCACAGATACCTCGATAGGGTACTTTGGTTAGGCGAGAAGATCGGGTGGGAAATAAAGAGAGGGTTTACCCAAGTTCAAGCTCTCACGGCGGAGGTAAAACTCTACTTCATGCTCGATTGTATTGATTGTGTATAGGGGTTACAAAGATGATTGAGGCATTGAGTTCTAGCTCTAGAGTTCTTGTGTACGTATCAACTAGCCTAACCCCTGCTTATAAGGGTACCGATGCCTAGGGTTACAGGATCCTAATCAGTTAGGGATAGTCCTCCTGGACGCCAACTTCTTTGTCGTATACTCCAAGTCTTCTGAGTCCTTCCCTTCATAGGGCTCATGGGTCGGTACGATGTCTTAGGGCAAAAACTGACTAGAGGTCTCCGGGCTGGCCTACTCAGACCAACTTCTGATATGATGGGGCACCCCTAGGCCGTAACACCATAACTGCTCATGTCAGAGCGCTCACGACACTCGCCTCTCTGTTCTCGAGAAATCCGACCTTTTGGAAGAAGGCACCAAGCTCATGAGCCAAGCCAAATGAGTCATGCGAGCACTAGCATGAGAGGCTCGTCACTTCAACCTCGTCCTCTGATTCCACGCCAAGGCCCGGACCCAGGGATCGCACCCACACCAGAACAATTAAGGCTCTGCGGATAGTAAGGATAGTATAAATGTAACTATTGTGGGCACACTGAAATATGCAAATGTCAAGGGACCAAAATAAAAGCACAGATGATATAGCTTGGGTATAAAAACAGCTTAGGCATGCAAAAATGAATATGTATCCCGATGTTCACTTCATAGTAGGTTAGTTAGTCATAGTTCTGGAGGTGCGAGATCACAAAGGTTTCTTGACACCACCAAGGTTGGGAGGTTATTTGTGGCACACACGTGTGGGAGCACTCACCCCATGGCTCATGTTTTTTTGTTTGACTTTTAATTAGAATCTATTATATCTTTTGAACCGAAAGTTCAATTTACGTTTTGTTTGCATATTTGGGTTCCTTGTGACAAGGGCTTTGAAATAAGGCTACTTTTGAATATTCTCCATTAAGTTTTTTAAGTTGCACTAAGTTTCACCTGCTAAAACTTGGTACGAACGAATAATAAATTTAGTAAGTTTCATAAACTGAAACTTAAAGGCGCTGTAGAGAATTGCAGGGAATCCAACGGGTTTGTGGATCATGGTGAGACAATCATGCGATTGGGCTCGACAAGGTAGATGTGTGCCCCCGTAGCTGCGTGCCCTTGCAAATTTGCGCACCAAGGCTCAACTGCTTACCCTCGAGCATTCACCACGAAAGTGAAGCTCAATCACTTGTGGTAGACATTGAGGCGACCTTAAAGCATTCACAAACTCCGTGGGAATCCACACCCTTGGATCTTCACCAGTGACTCCTATCACTCATGAGTCTACAACCTCTAAGAATAACATAATCGAATGGGAGAACTTGTAACTTGCTAAAATTGTGGAAGTGATTGGTCGAAAGAGAGAGGGCTTGGATCTTGGCTAGGGTTTTCTCCTCTTCCAAACCAAAACTTTCAAGGAATTAAAGGATTAGGGTTTTAGAGAGTGGGGGGATTATTCTCAGATCTTAAAATGGGTGGCTAAATAACATGGTCTTGGCAGTCGACTCTTCGTCATGTCCGAGAGATCATAGTTTCTTTTATGCTAGGAAGTTGAAACTATGAAGACATCATTTTGGTGGTGACCGATGACAATAATAGGCGGGGCGGAGGAGAGGGTGTTCCATCCACGATGGTCCTCCTAGACGCAAGTCTTGCATTCTTCTCCTTTGTGCCATGCAATCAAAATTGGAATTGCCTTCGATTGTTTGGCATGGTTCCGCGTGTGGTTTCGTTTTGTTGGTAGGTGTCCGCAATGAAATCCGAGTCGTTGGCTGAAGGTTGAGCTATGATGATGAGACTTGCATACAACCTTAGCTATAGCATTCTTCATGGCGTAGTGTGTGGTGTGCCTATTGTGTGTCAGGTCAGCTCGCATTGTCTTGTGGGTCGTCATGTTTCATGGCTAATCTAGGTGTTTATCTCGGTTTTACCCATTCCTTCGCTAATTAAGTGAGCATCATTCTTGTCAGGCATAGAGATGTGCAATTTTTCATTGGGAATCTTTCTTGCCTGACAATTATTTATGTATTTTTAGCGAATGAATAACTTTCGTAAATAAATAATAAACAATGACATAACAAATACCAATAATAAATAAATAATGTAGTATGAATTTGTAGGGTGACATGATTTCAGAATTAAACAATATAATTTATCTCTAGGTGCATTTTTCTATATTTATTGTAGTCCTACCGATGAGCGTTTAGTGGATAGGAGGTATTGACGTCAACTGTCAAGGCGTGTGTGACGACTTCATCAATTTCAATAAAATGTTTTGGTTCAGTTTCTCGAAGATGCTAAAGAGGTAATATGTAAATGGATGCGGTCATAGGATAAGTGTATATGCGTGTGTATGAGCGTCTATTTCAGTACTTTGTAAAATATATAGAAATGACAGCGTGTTTTCTTTTCGAAGAAAAAACTAATTGGCGTGAGTGCATGTCTCGGTCCATCGCACCGCTTGTCTCGGTCCATGCGTGTGCGTCCAACTTGTCAACTCGTAGAACGGGCAGGCCGGCTCCGGATAGCAGCTTCACCGGCAGGGCAGCGACGGCCGCCCGTGCCGACGCGGCGCGTCTCTCCGCTTTTCTGGTGGGCTGCTCGATCTCGGACGCGCGCGCACGCACGCACGCACCGGCACCAAGCGCGGTCGCGGTCCGTGCCCGCAGCTACTCTTGGTCTGAACGGCCCGAGAGCTGAGAATTCGCCTCGTCCCGTTTTGCAAGCCGCCAGGCGCAGTCGCACCACGTACGCGTGACCTGGTCGGTCGAACGAACTCGACTACACAGCACGCACACTGTCGTGCCGGTCGCATCGCCACGCCCTCCGGCCACATCCGTGCCGTCCCTACCCGCACCGCACGCAGCGCCTGTCTACCGCGCGCCACACCGTAGGCCCGGCGGACGGCGGGTTGGACTGGGTTGGCAAGCCTCTCCCAGTAGCACCCGCACCAGGCCGCGCCCCGCTCGCTCGCGGTCACCGACGCGCGCCGCACAGGTGTCGCGCGCCCACCGCCTCCAGCTTTCTGGTGGACCGGTACCTCGCTCACCCACACGCACGCGCGCACGCCAGAGAGAGAGAGAGAGGAGGGAGTGAGACGTGCGCGAGTTCGGACGGCCGCGGCCGCTTTGGTTCGCGCGGCGAGAGCTGGAAACGTCGGGTTTCGCGTGCCAAATCGTGCCTTTGGGTTGCTTTTCTTCCGCTCTGGAGCGGAGCGTGACGGGTCTCGCTTCAGCTTTGCCGTCGTGCTCGCCCATTAAATACCCGAAAACATCGGATGGCGGAGGCATCGCCTAGCTTTGACAGACCGAGAGAGAGAAAAACAAACGGCCGGAATCAATGGCGTGAAGAACTTGTCATGTGCACAGCCGGGTAGCTTGGCGTTGTAATTACGTGCGTTTGGTGCATTGCGATCGCTTACGCTCGGCTACCAAGATTCACATAAGAAATCGCCTAGCCGCACGTGTGACATCGAAGTTGACCACACGAGGCTCACGGGCGCGCGGGCACGCGTCTCCTCGCCCACCGCACAACTTGTCAACCCAGTGACCGAAGCAGCTTGTCAACCCTCATAGACCGGGCTGGCGGGGCTCCGGTCACGAGCTCCCGATGGCAGCGCGCTGGAAAGCAAACAGTGAATGGACGGCAGCGGTCACCGGCGTCACAGGTGTCGCGCGCCCAGCGTCTCCGGCTTTCTGGTAAGCCGAGCGCTCTATCGTCCGCTCACACGAACTTGCCGCGGTCGCCGTCCGTGCGGACTGCGGCGACGCTCGCCGCGGGCGCGTGACGAAAACGAAAGGCGGACGGAGTGGATCATCAGAGACGTCGTGCTCGCCCATTAATTGTCCGGAGATATCGGAGGGTCAATCAGACGTTGCCCCGAGCGAAGGCAAAAAGGAAAAAAAAATCAAGGAGTAAAATGGAACTAATTAAGGTCTCAGATAGATTTACACTTCGGTCGTACGTTGAGTAATTCTTGTACACGGCCGTACGTATTTCTTGTCCACGGGCAGGTTGGAAATGCATGCACACAGACGCAGAGTTTGGCGTCGTAATCACGTACACTAGCTTCGATGCACTGAACTCGCGGACGTCCGGCTAACCAAGTTTGGCGTCACACGTTACTCCACGGTTTCTTGTTTTGGAACCAGCCTAGAATCGTTTTCCTCACGTACCTGAGCGTGGCCACCAGCTGCGCAAAACAAATGTGACCAAATTCCTCTTCGGCAAATTCTTTCACAAGGATTTCTGAAAGAAACTTTCACAGGAGACTACTAAGTTTGCACGTGCAACGCACGTCTTCACCAATACACATAATTGTTTTTGAGTGGAAATATTAAGTTTGTATTACGAAAATTCTAAAAAAATAGAATAAATGCATGACCATAAAAAATTAAATGCAGAACTATATGCATTCCTAAAGCACACCACCAGTAATACAGACATAAATGATGTACTTCCTCTGTAAACTAATATAAGAGCGTTTAGATCACTATTTTAGTGATCTAAACGCTCTTATATCAGTTTAGGAGGGAATACATGATTAAAAAACATAACATCATATGAACATGGGTAAATGAGTAACCATGCACACAAGGCGTGTCTCACCTGATGTATACATTAAATCAAACACAAGACCTTACAAATTTATGTTCAATATTTGTGGGAAATGAACCAAGCGCAAAAACTGAAGTGATGCAATACAAACGAAGGAAAATCAGATATATCTTTTGTCTAACATATGCTTAAAAAATTCTAGCACAAAATAGGATGCTTTTAATATATAGACAAGACATGTGCCCGTCCAGTGAGCACAAAATTCATCTTATTCAACTCCATACTCTCATAACAAATATAGAAGGATGGAAATGATATACCAACCCGCACACAATATAAGCTTAGCGCTTACGTCTGTCACAAACATATAAAAAACTAATTATATTTGAAGAGTACAAAAATAAAAAAACCACATTTTTCATAGTGCAGTACATCCAAAAATGTTATTGAACTAATGTATCTGGAAATATTCTTGAAAAAATTGAACATAAATTATGAAGTGGTGTATCAAGTAAAATGAATAAAATATAGTGAATTACCTATATGTAGGAATGATTCAAGAAGTTCATTCCACCTACCTGCAACAAATTGTATAAGGACAGTGATATAATTTCTCTTTGGGTTGTTTATATTTTTCTGGAGTACGCAAATTTGTACTATAATTTAATAGGAGAGAACACAAGTTACAACAACACCCCAAAGGGGGACGACATCAACACTCCAGCACTAACACATATTACAACAGACTACTCACATGATCCAGCCATCCTCTTCCATCCCGCAATAGGTCAGAACGAATGAGAACACGGAGCATTGATTAGTTGACTTGAAGCTTAGCATTGTTGAACGCCCTAGCATTGCATTGCTTCCATTGGCTCTAGCACACAAGCATCACAAGAGAATCAAAACCACATTGTTTAGCTTTGGGAATGAATAGGCGAGATCTCCCCACCAATTGGCATCAAGATGAGTCGATTGAAGACAGTGATGCCATACCTGTCGAGCATATACGGACTGAAGCGGGATGAGATCGACAATATCTTCTTCCTGCTCAGAGAAAACAGGGTGAAATATAGTCTTGTTGCCCCTTCTGACCCGACGATCTGATGTCATACTCGATGCTGCGAAGACAATCAAATGAAAATCTTGTAGTTCAATGGCACCCAGCTATTCCAAAGTTCCTTAGCACTAACAAAGCAAACAACTCATGTCGAAAGAAGAATGTATCAGTTTGTGTATATACTACTTCACAAACTCTGCACCATGACCTTCCAGCACAACTAATGCAAACTTGATGAATTCAGAACTCAACAATGCACTCTCTCGGCCTCTTTAGCACAACAAATTCAAAGAAACCATGCTTGAGACTTGCAGAAAGCATTTCATCATTGGTACCTAAAAAATAATTAATTCATGTTAGTTCTTCCCTGGAGAAAAGAATGGTCAATTTGGTTCAGAGAAACATGTTATAAAGGAAAAATATATATTAATTAGCAAAGTTGTAGCTTGTATACTGTCCCGTATATCATAACTAATGTAGTAAGTTCGATTATAATGCTGGGTAGAGCAAGAGTATGGCCGTTGAACTCATACTTGGAATTATTGGACCTTGGAGAGGCATGTGGTAGCATTTCAGGAGCATAAGTACTCTATCCACAGTTTATATGAAGGCCAAAAATATCTAGTGTCTTACTAATGTTGATTCCTTCATGCCCATGGTCTCAGTCACCTGTTTAGAAGGTATATTACATTTATACAGTATTATACAAGTAAATATATTGGTAATACATGAAACTGGATATCCTGAGTTGCGGTGCTACCTCTGAAAGCAACAATTTGACAGCCATTATGAGGATAGTCCATGAAAAGGTTCCCAATATGTTAGGTCCATTTGAATTATCGATATAGAAATCTGGTGATAAAATAGCTTGACATGTATTTTCATCAAGCTATAAGAGCAAAACATATGGATGATAATGAACAGAACTATACACGACCAAACCTGACTCTAGATAGCAGATATTAAGATCTTGTGACAAAATGAACGCCTCTGCTGTTTAATCATAATAATTAATTGATTATTAACATCAGAATATGAAACCCATTCACTCACCTCTAGAAGGTCAGAGAAGGTAGATAAACTACATCAGTATTTTGGTGTGCCTTCGAAGCAACTTCAAATCTACAAAAGATATGCCATGATAGCAATCTGCTATCATACTAATCTCCCCATCGAAAATAAGAACTGCATTCCTGCTCAATCAAACAAGGGGACACACAAAGAAATCAACAGAAACACAGTACAAGCACGAACTCCACCTTATCTGACAAAAAAACACCACCCAACATGTGTTAATCAGATAAGCAATAAGCTCGCAGGACAGAAAGGCCAACTACCAATCTAGCGGAAAAATATTGTTTATGGTACATGGCACACCCACATGAATAATAGGTTAAAATAATTATTAGAACTTAAATCGGGGAACTGAAGCACCAAGTGTAGGAAGATAGGTTATTATTTTCTTAGTGGAAAAAAGCTAACAAATAATGGCTTGGTTAATCAGGAAAACGTGTTTAGTCTGAGTCTGAGATATACATCCTCTCACCCTCGGTAGCCTTTTCCCAAATATGATTTCTAATATCACATTATCCTTTTCATGGAACGAATTCAATACAATAGTGGCGTATGAGGATTCTAACAATGGATTGGCCTATCTGTAACACATAAAAGGGGTTCGTGTAAGAAAACAAACTGATAAATACTGCAATCTGATGGGGGTGAAGAGAACATATAAGCGATAATTTAGATATTTCACTTTTCATATTGGATTCATCTGAAGATGAATCTAGGCCTATAGTATAAATTGGTTCATAATAGGCCTACAAATACAAGAGGATGAGTGAAACAAAACTTTCATGCCTGTGAGTTCTACCTATCCAGCTCCTTGTTCCAAATGTATCCTTCTACTGGGCTTTTTTTTGCGGGATATCCTTCTACTGATTTACAACATGGCCATGGAATCAATCACCAAAAGAAAGAAGAACAGGAATCATACCTGTGCTGCTAGCCACACTCGACCCTTTGGCGGAGTCCAGCGGCAGACGGGCGAGCGGAGTGCTGCGCGGCAAGGTCGGAAAAGGAGGCGTGGTCGGTGAGGATCTGGTCGTGGAGCTCGTCGAGGAGCACAGCGGCATCGGCGCGCGTGGTGGAGGATATGACCTGGTCCTCAGGGTCCTTCCAGGATTCCTCACACCGGGACCCCTCGTGGTAGATCGGGATGTGCGACGCCCGCATCCTCTCCTCCCCCGCCACTATCGACGCCATCTCTCCCTTCCTCCACCGCTCTCTCCCTTCCTCTGCCACTCGACGTTCCAGTTGCTTCGGGTGGTCGACTCTGTTTGCTCGCGCCCACGGGGAAGTAGAGGAGGAGCGGCGGGCGGCGGCAGCTATCTACGCTTGAATCAGTGACAAAATTACGGGATTGGTGTAGGATCGAAAGTATGTCTAGAGGGGGGGTGATTAGACTACTTGACAATATAAAAATTCTGCCTTTTGATCATGAACAGTTTTTGGCAGTTTCACAATAATGATCAATTCAAGTATCACCCTACACATGCAATTCTAGAGTATAAGCAGCGGAAAGTAAATTGCACATGTAGTAAAGAGAGGTGGAGAAGATCAAACGTTTTTTGGAGACATGGAGATTTTTGTCGTGGTTCCGATAGGTGGTGCTATCGTACATCCACGTTGATGGAGACTTCAACCCACGGAGGGTAACGGCTGCGCGAGTCCACGGAGGGCTCCACCCACGAAGGGTCCACGAAGAAGCAACCTTGTCTATTCCATCATGGCCTACGCCCACGGAGGACTAGCCTTACTCGGGGTAGATCTTCACGAAGTAGGCGATCTCCTTGCCCTTACAAACTTCTTGGTTCAACTCCACATCTCAAAGACGGAGGCTCCCAAGCGACACCTAACCAATCTAGGAGGCACCACCCTCCAAAAGGTAATAGATGTTGTTGATGATGATGAACTCCTTGCTCTTGTGCTTCAAATGATAATCTCCCCAACACTCAACTCTCCTCACTGATATGGCTGTGGTGGAAGAAAGGATTGAGTGGAAAGCAACTTGGGAAGACTAGAAATCAAGTTTCATATGGTAGGAATGGAATGACTTGATCTCAACACAAGGGTAGGTGGTTCTCTTCTCAGAAAGTGTATGGTAGGAGTGGTAGTACTTTCTGATGGCTCTCTCCGCGAATGAAGAGGGGGTGGAGGGGTATATATAGCCTCCACACAAAATCCAACCGTTACACACATAATTGAGCAATCTCGGTGAGACCGAAGTGAAAACTCGGTCAGACCGAAAGTTCAAATATAGTGAACGTTGGGGTTTTCGGTGGGACCGAAAATACCATCTCGGTGTGTCCGATATGAGTCAAAGGTAGGAACTTGCCAGAATCGGTGGGACCGAAATCAACAACTCGGATATTCCGAAATGATGACAAACGGTTACAGAAGGTTGGCAGTCCAGTTTCGGTGAGACCGAACTCAAAATCGGATGGACCGAAATATTAGGGTTTGGAAGAATAGCTGAGGTGGTTCATCTCGGTGGGACTGAGTTGGAAGAATCGGTTTGTCCGAGATTACTTATGAGTGTGTTAAGTAGTGAAAGTTGCTGATAGTTGAAGGAGCTAAATCACTAAGCACTTGAGCAACCAGATCATCAACACAACCTCATCCCCTTTTAATAGTATTGGCTTTCCTATGGACTCAATGTGATCTTTGATCACTAAACCAAAAATAGAGTTTTGAGCTTTTGCCAATGCTTGTCTTAGCATTTTGAGGGGTCCACTTCTTCAGACATTTCCATACCCATATCATCGAACTTCTCTGAAATGATTCTCAAGTAAATATTAGTTCAATGATATATATGTTGTTATTAATTACCAAAACCACCCGGGGATTAGTTGCACTTTCAATCTCCCCCTTTTTGGTAATTGATGACAACATATAGATCAAAGCTTCGACAAAAGATATAGTCAATGAATAATATCGTCGCTTTGAGAAGTATGTGATAAACAAGAGCTCCCCCTAAATTTGTGCATTATTTAAAATTTGCGTTTGAATGCAAATGCACAATCGATTAGGATTATGGGTCACTCTTCCATGTCACATACATCTTGGTGGAGCGCACAAAATGATAAGAATGAATAACATGCACTCAATCACCAAGACAAGAGTAAATAGCCATACAATAAGGAATAGCATATGATAAGCATTAAGCACACATTAAAGCATAGTATGACCAAGCACTCACTAAGGTAGCATCAAACGTAGTAGCAAGCACACTGAAAGTATCGAAAGACCAAAAGAACCAAATGTATCTCAAAGGAAACCGGCAAAAGAACGAAAGAGCACTCTCTCTCTCGAAGCCCTATGATCTATACAATTTCTCCCCCTTTGGCAACAAGTTACCAAAAAGTTCGAAAAGGTATAGAGCTAAGCGTCACTGTGGGCTCTGCTGGCGGCTCCCGTCTGGGTAGATGTCGGAGTAGAAATGACGGCATCGGCGAAGACTTCTGCTGATGTCTGCGCTGGAGGAGTGGATGCTGGAGCTGGAGCAACTGCTGGAGCTGTAGCTGGTGCTGAAGTGGTAGCCCTGGAGTCAGTCACTGGGATAGCTGCAGATCGGGATCCTCTGGGAACCTGAGCAGTCTGGCGATGAGAGTCCTGGACTAGATCATCCTGCATGAGCTCTGCTCTCTCCTGCCTTGCTTCCTCCATGTCTGCCTCAAGCTTGTTGACGGACACCTGAATCTCAGTCAGCTTCACGTCCAGAGCGTGGATCTTGTCCTCAACAATCCTCTCTAGGCTTTCCTGAGATTGTTCAATGCTGGCCAGGCGTTGTTCAATCCTCTGGGTAGCTTCAAGAATCTGCTCTCCGAAGCTCTTTGGTTTAGCTGCTGCTGCTGCTGCCTCTTTGTCAGCTTTGGCTTTCTTCGCAGCTTCAATTTTGGCTTGTCCTTCAACTGAGGTTGGATCCTCCTCATCCATCACAACTACGTTGTCTTCATGCTCTGGCTGCAGTGGCAAGTGCTTCCTATCCAACATGAATTTGCCCGTGCCAAACTTGGCATTGATGAGCATCTGAATCTGCGGGGCAAATCCACACGACCTCTTCTGGTCAGCTGCAGTCCTCTTAATGGTCTCTACCATTAAGTCCATCACCTTGAAAGGTGCCTTCTCATCGAGAATGTGCAGCATGTTGATAGAATAGCCTCGAATCATGCGGTAGTCTCCAGACTTGGGCATCAAGGTATGCCTCAAAATAGTGTTTGTGGTGGTCAGACATGCCTGGAGATAGTACACTGAGCCAAGCTTCCACCCTTCCAAATCAGCAGCGGGGATCTCCTTGTACATGTTCTTCATGGAATCATGGCTCTTCTTAGGAATCCCATAGACATCAATGTCGTCCTCTCTCTGCACTGGAGCATTCAGAAGTTCTGCCCATTCTTCAACAGACGAAGAAAACCTTTGACCTTCAGTCATCCAGGTGATCTTGCCATCAGGATAGAAGTGGGCTGTGGCGTAGAACTGCATGATCATCTCGTCATTCCAAGCTGTCAGCTCCTGACCCACAAAATCAGCAACTCCACATGAAGTAAAGCTCTCATGCACATGGGGAAAGAAGTCTCGGTGCTCTTCACTGTCAATGTACTTCCAGTCAACATACCTGGTGTCAGCAACAATAGGCTTCTTATCCATCAGCACGGTCTCATAGAAGTCCTGCTGCTCTCTGGTGTGGAATCTGGGGTCCACAGCAGTCCTTCTCCTCACGACATATGGATCAGACTGTCTCCATAGCCTGAGACCTTTATCCTTCCTTGCCTTCATATCCTCGGCTTGAGGATGAGCATCGTTGTGGAGCGGCAACTTAGGACGGAGCTTCAGCAACACATGTTCTTCATCTGACTCAGACGATGGCATCTCACCTTTGTTCTTCTCAGAAGCTGGAATGCTCCTGGTTGTCCTCTTGGGCTTGGCTGGAGCTGCCTTGGCTTGAGCAGGCTTCTTGGGCTTAGAAGAGGCTTGAGCCCTAATAGCATCACCCATGAACTTAGCCTTCTGAGGAGGAGGCTGGGGTGCATCTTCTTCTTCTTCAGCAGCTGCATCAACATGAGGTTCAGCATATACTACCCTCTTCCTCTTGGAAGATTTCTTCACCTTACTTGGAGCTGGCTCTTCCAAGTTCAGTTTCTTTGCAACAGCTGACTGCTTGACCTTGCTGGTGCCTTTCTTTGACTGCTGCCCTTCGTGCTCTTTGGCAATAACTTTCCTCTTGGGCTTGGAGGTAACTTCCTCAGCAACGAAGTCAGAGTCCTCATCATCAGAATTTCTCTTCTTTCTGGTTCTGGTGGCTGCAGGAGGCAAACCACTGGGGGTGCTCCTCTCACCATCATCACTGGAACTACTAGCCTCAGGACTAGTATCTGCCTCTGGAATCTCTGCAAACGGTGATTCAGACCTGTTCTGGCTGTCACTGACATCTGACATGGCTGACAACCTGTGAAAAGATAAGGTATATGCAGAGTAGAAGAGTTATCACAACTGCAGATGTTTTTGCAAAAAAAATGAGTTCAAATCTTAGTTTTGAGTTTTCACAGAATGCATTTCGGTCAAACCGATTTTCAGTTTCGGTGAATCCGAAGTGTATACAGAGGCTTATCACACCACTTTCGGTCAGACCGAAGTGGGTTTCGGTCCTACCGAAACACTAGGGTTTCACTGAGACTCTACATCGGTCACACCGATTTGCACGAATCGGTTAGACCGAACGGTGCAGTGCAATGGCCAGAGGCCAAATCGGTCATTCCGAGTTTTCAAAATCGGTTTCACCGAGATGTGTTCCGTGGAAACCTAAACCTAAGAATTTCGCTCGAAACTAAAAGGATCTGATCTGATGTTTAGGGAATATCTCAAACGTGGATAGATACATGGCAAACCAATCGTGCAAGAATCAGATGGGGAGCACGAGAGGGATCGGGACTCACCCTAACTTGGTGGAGTCCCTCTACGGCGGCAACGGCGCGGAGAAGATTACCGTTGACGGCGGCGGAGACCTGCGGCGAGGGCGCACAGGCGACGACGGCGACGATCCGAAGACCAGGGCGACGGCAGCAGGGGACTTGAGGGCGAAACAGTTTGAAGAATTAAATCGCGCGCAGTCCTCAGGTATATATATCCCCATAATGTCGGTGGGACCGAGTTGAAAAACTCGGTGACACCGAAATGGCTAACTGCTGTGCAGTTACACATATCGGTCACGCCGAGATTTTAAACTCGGTTTCACCGAGATGAAACCTAGATCAGTCTAAGCGTTTCGGTTGGACCGAGATGGAAAAGTTGGTCAGACCGAAATGGACTTAGAAGGTTTTGGAAGTCAGCCTTAGACGGATCGGTGGCTCCGAGTGCTCCTCACTCGGAGGGTCCGAAAATGACTTGTTCAAAGTTGTGATATGAGCATGAATAGAATTTGAGACAAGACAGCATAGATAGCTAGGGAAGGTGCTTAGGCATTCTTGTCCATCCATTTGGTCAGAAAAGTCAAACAATCAAAACAACAAATGGATGTCCTTGAATGGATGAAATCATGCATTCAACATGCTCACACAATAAGATAGCAACTGAAATATGTGTCAAACATGCACAACCAATACTCTAGCTACTAGCACACAATTTGTCGATGACTAGGTCATCTATATATGAGTATTTTGACTTAGGAGCCAAATGAGAACATTTGATCATAGGTCATACTCATCGTTTAAGCACAAGTGGGGTTACCACTTTTACATAAAGCATTGATGTGTTCACATCATTTGAAGATGCTTTAGCTCAATTTTTAGAGCAAAGCTCCCCCTAGATGTGAGAACCCCTTTTAAAGGGTCAAACTAACCTTGGGTTGTCGTAGAAGACTTCATGTAGATGTTGAAGATGCGGATGCTCAATGTTGATGTAGATCATCAAGAGTTGGGAGCTATCCTTTGGATTAGGGCACTTTCAATACCTACATGGGTTAGTCCCACAAGGAACAAACAAGGATATCCATAGACATAGATTGAAGTTCACTAAAGATGATGTCCATGAAAGCAATGATTACCTTGTCCCTTGACTTACCAACAAGAGGGTTTGTGACTCAATGAACTAGTGCATGATGTGGAAGTTGATTGCACAAGTTCTTGCCAAAATGAATATGAGTGAAGTATGTTGGCGGAGTCACCCTCAAGAACCTTCTAGTTCTTCTTCTTTGGGATCCACATCATCTTGATGGGAATCCTTGGAGTTGTAGTTGAGCTTGACGGAGTAGAACTTGATGTGTCCTTGGGAACCCACTTGACCATGGCTTGAGGTGCTTCAATGAATGCATCAATCTCCTCTTGAAGCTTGTCCTTGGCCTTTAGCTTGTGGTCTTGTGGTGGAAGGTCATCTTGAGCTTGTTCCACATTGGAAGAAGTAGGATCATACTTCTCCTTTTGTGAAACAAACTGTGGAGTAGGGTATTGACCTTCTTCCCACTCAACTCCTTCGGCGTTGAACTTTCGCTCAAAACCAATTCCTTGATTCTTCCGGTGCCTTCCTTGTTTGCGAACAATTTCCTCAAAGTTCTTGCTTCCGGCAAGACTCTTGTAGACACCTTTCTCTATGATTTCCTTCAATAAGCTATTTTCTTGCTCAAGTGTAACTTGGCTTGAAACATTGTTAGTGGAATCAAGAGAACTACTAGAAGTAACAATATTGGATTTAACATTGTTATTGTTACTACTAGAGGAAGAATTTTTCTTATGCTTGTCATGCTTAGTCTTAATAGGTGGCAAGAAATTAGACAAGAGAAGTCGTTTGGCAAGATATGAAGAACTCTTCTTTCGAAGATCGTCATTGATCGCTTTTAGAAACTCATGTTCTTGCTCTAGAGTGAGCTTCTCATGAGATCTTAGGAGCTCTCTATGATCTTCTTGAGTTGTTTCATGAGCTAACTTAAGAGTGTTTAGTTCTTTAGTTAGACGCTCAATTTCCTTCATAGCATTGTCATTCGACTCTTCTCGACTATAAAGACTACTAGCATTTTCATCATTACTAAGCTCACTAGATTTATCATGCAAGAGCTCATCTTCACCAAGCAAGTCATCCTCATCACTATCAAAGTCAATGAATTCAGGGTGTGTTACCTTGGGGCCTTTAGCCATGAAGCATCTTCCAATTCCCTCATTTGGTGAATCAAATAAGTCGTAGGAGTTGGAGTTGGAGGATACAAGTGCAAGTCCGGCAACACCTTCATCTTGACTGTAGTCGGAGTCGGAGTGATAGCTTCCATCAGATTGATTGTCGGAGTCGGAGCCGGAGACCCATTCACCTACATGAGCTTGATGTCTTCTTCTTGTGTAGCTCCTTGATGACTTGTCTTTCCTCTCCGAATCCTTGCTTCTCCGAGAGGGTCTTCGTTCATAACGATCATCTCTACTCCTTCTCTCTCTCCGAGGTGACTCATCTCTTGCTCTTCTTCTTGGAGATTCTTCTCTTCTCTTGTGGGGAGCCGTACACTCATTTGAGAAGTGTCCGGGTCTTCCACAATTGTAGCAGTTTCGATCACGACTAGAAGATCTCTTTTCATCATATGATCTAGACTCTGAGCTTCTTTCTTTGCCTCTATTCTTGTAGAACTTGTTGAAGTTTTTAACCATTAGGCTTATCTCTTCATTGGAAATTAACTTGTCACTTGAGGTAGTGGGAGCATCACTTGTAGCTTTGTAAGCACCACTTGACTTGTTGTGAAGCTCTTCCTTATCCTTAAGTGTCATCTCATGAGCAACAATTCTTCCAATGACTTCAGTTGGCTTGAGAGTCTTGTAGTTTGGCATCATTTGGATCAAAGTGCACACGGTGTCATACTTTCCATCCAAAGCTCTGAAAATCTTCTTAATGATGAATCGGTCGGTCATTTCTTCGCTTCCTAAGCCGGCAATCTCATTTGTGATGAGAGCAAGCCTAGAGTACATTTCAGCGACTCCTTCACCATCCTTCATCTTGAACTTGTCAAGTTCACCTTGAAGAATATCTAGCTTTGATTCCTTCACAGATTCAGTACCTTCGTGCATTTCAACCAAAGTATCCCAAATCTCTTTAGCATTCTCAAGACGGCTGATTTTGTTGAACTCCTCGGGACACAAAGCATTGAAGAGAATGTCACAAGCTTGAGCATTGTTTTGCAACATCCGCAACTCTTCCGGTGTAGCTTCGCGATCCGGAACTTTTCCTTCCTCGAAGAATTCACCTTGCATACCAACACAAATAATGCCCCATGCGGCTGGGTTATGACCAAGAATATGCATTTTCATTTTATGCTTCCAACTAGCAAAATTTGTACCATCAAAGTAAGGACCTCTACGATAATTACCCTCACTAGACGCCATAGTCTCCTAGGTTGTGAAACCAAGCTTATGGAGTCCAATGCAATGGAAACCAAAACAATAGAGACCAAAGCTCTGATACCACTTGTAGGATCGAAAGTATGTCTAGAGGGGGGGGGGGTGATTAGACTACTTGACAATATAAAAATTCTGCCTTTTGATCATGAACAGTTTTTGGCAGTTTCACAATAATGATCAATTCAAGTATCACCCTACACATGCAATTCTAGAGTATAAGCAGCGGAAAGTAAATTGCACATGTAGTAAAGAGAGGTGGAGAAGATCAAACACAGTTTGGAGACACGGAGATTTTTGTCGTGGTTCCGATAGGTGGTGCTATCGTACATCCACGTTGATGGAGACTTCAACCCACGGAGGGTAACGGATGCGCGAGTCCACGGAGGGTTCCACCCACGAAGGGTCCACGAAGAAGCAACCTTGTCTATTCCATCATGGCCTACGCCCACGGAGGACTAGCCTTACTCGGGGTAGATCTTCACGAAGTAGGCGATCTCCTTGCCCTTACAAACTTCTTGGTTCAACTCCACATCTCAAAGACGGAGGCTCCCAAGCGACACCTAACCAATCTAGGAGGCACCACCCTCCAAAAGGTAATAGATGTTGTTGATGATGATGAACTCCTTGCTCTTGTTCTTCAAATGATAATCTCCCCAACACTCAACTCTCCTAACTGATATGGCTGTGGTGGAAGAAAGGATTGAGTGGAAAGAAACTTGGGAAGACTAGAAATCAAGTTTCATATGGTAGGAATGGAATGACTTGATCTCAACACAAGGGTAGGTGGTTCTCTTCTCAGAAAGTGTATGGTAGGAGTGGTAGTACTTTCTGATGGCTCTCTCCACGAATGAAGAGGGGGTGGAGGGGTATATATAGCCTCCACACAAAATCCAACCGTTACACACATAATTGAGCAATCTCGGTGAGACCGAAGTGAAAACTCGGTCAGACCGAAAGTTCAAATATAGTGAACGTTGGGGTTTTCGGTGGGACCGAAAATACCATCTCGGTGTGTCCGATATGAGTCAAAGGTAGGAACTTGCCAGAATCGGTGGGACCGAAATCAACAACTCGGATATTCCGAAATGATGACAAACGGTTACAGAAGGTTGGCAGTCCAGTTTCGGTGAGACCGAACTCAAAATCGGATGGACCGAAATATTAGGGTTTGGAAGAATAGCTGAGGTGGTTCATCTCGGTGGGACTGAGTTGGAAGAATCGGTTTGTCCGAGATTAATTATGAGTGTGTTAAGTAGTGAAAGTTGCTGATAGTTGAGGGAGCTAAATCACTAAGCACTTGAGCAACCAGATCATCAACACAACCTCATCCCCTTTTAATAGTATTGGCTTTTCCTATGGACTCAATGTGATCTTTGATCACTAAACCAAAAATAGAGTCTTGAGCTTTTGCCAATGCTTGTCTTAGCATTTGAAGGGTCCACTTCTTCAGACATTTCCATACCCATATCATCGAACTTCTCTGAAATGATTCTCAAGTAAATATTAGTTCAATGATATATATGTTGTTATTAATTACCAAAACCACCCGGGGATTAGTTGCACTTTCAATTGGGCAGGAGAGGAGGAACGGCAAAGAGAAAATTAAGGGATAATAATCCCACTAATTGAGGACGAAGGGTGTGCGGGGCGGAGCAGTCTGCTCGGCGGCAGAACATTTAATCTGGATCGTCTATTTACTTGACAGACCTTTGATATAATATAGACTGTTAGATGTGATTTAATTAGGTTGATCCAACGTCTCTGGTAATCCTGTGTACACTTTTTGATGTGTCTGTAGATGAATTCATGTTTGCTCTTTTAATAGTAGTATAGAAATATTAAGTTTGTATTACGAAAATTCTAAAAAAATAGAATAAAGGCATGACCATAAAAAATTCAATGCAGAACTATGTGCATTCCTAAAGCACACCACCAGTAATACAGACATAAATGATGTACTCCCTCTGTAAACTAATATAATAAACTAATATAAGAGCGTTTAGATCACTATTTTAGTGATCTAAACGCTCTTATATCAGTTTAGGAGGGAATACATGATTAAAAAACATAACATCATATGAACATGGGTAAATGAGTAACCATGCACACAAGGCATGTCTCACCTGATGTATACATTAAATCAAACACAAGACCTTACAAATTTATGTTCAATATTTGTGGGAAATGAACCAAGCGCAAAAACTGAAGTGATGCAATACAAACGAAGGAAAATCAGATATATCTTTTGTCTAACATATGCTTAAGAAATTCTAGCACAAAATAGGATGCTTTTAATATATAGACAAGACATGTGCCCGTCCAGTGAGCACAAAATTCATCTTATTCAACTCCATACTCTCATAACAAATATAGAAGGATGGAAATGATATACCAACCCGCACACAATATAAGCTTAGCGCTTACGTCTGTCACAAACATATAAAAAACTAATTATATTTGAAGAGTACAAAAATAAAAAAACCACATTTTTCATAGTGCAGTACATCCAAAAATGTTATTGAACTAATGTATCTGGAAATATTCTTGAAAAAATTGAACATAAATTATGAAGTGGTGTATCAAGTAAAATGAATAAAATATAGTGAATTACCTATATGTAGGAATGATTCAAGAAGTTCATTCCACCTACCTGCAACAAATTGTATAAGGACAGTGATATAATTTCTCTTTGGGTTGTTTATATTTTTCTGGAGTACGCAAATTTGTACTATAATTTAATAGGAGAGAACACAAGTTACAACAACACCCCAAAGGGGGACGACATCAACACTCCAGCACTAACACATATTACAACAGACTACTCACATGATCCAGCCATCCTCTTCCATCCCGCAATAGGTCAGAACGAATGAGAACATGGAGCATTGATTAGTTGACTTGAAGCTTAGCATTGTTGAACGCCCTAGCATTGCATTGCTTCCATTGGCTCTAGCACACAAGCATCACAAGAGAATCAAAACCACATTGTTTAGCTTTGGGAATGAATAGGCGAGATTTCCCACCAATCGGCATCAAGATGAGTCGATTGAAGACAGTGATGCCATACCAGTCGAGCATATACGGACTGAAGCGGGATGAGATCGACAATATCTTCTTCCTGCTCAGAGAAAACAGGGTGAAATATAGTCTTGTTGCCCCTTCTGACCCAACGATCTGATGTCATACTCGATGCTGCGAAGACAATCAAATGAAAATCTTGTAGTTCAGTGGCACCCAGCTATTCCAAAGTTCCTTAGCACTAACAAAGCAAACAACTCCTGTCGAAAGAAGAATGTATCAGTTTGTGTATATAATACTTCACAAACTCTGCACCATGACCTTCCAGCACAACTAATGCAAACTTGATGAATTCAGAACTCAACAATGCACTCTCTCGGCCTCTTTAGCACAAAAAATTCAAAGAAACCATGCTTGAGACTTGCAGAAAGCATTTCATCATTGGTACCTAAAAAATAATTAATTCATGTTAGTTCTTCCCGGGAGAAAAGAATGGTCAATTTGGTTCAGAGAAACATGTTATAAAGGAAAAATATATATTAATTAGCAAAGTTGTAGCTTGCATACTGTCCCGTATATCATAACTAATGTAGTAAGTTCGATTATAATGCTGGGTAGAGCAAGAGTATGGCCGTTGAACTCATACTTGGAATTATTGGACCTTGGAGAGGCATGTGGTAGCATTTCAGGAGCATAAGTACTCTATCCACAGTTTATATGAAGGCCGAAAATATCTAGTGTCTTACTAATGTTGATTCCTTCATGCCCATGGTCTCAGTCACCTGTTTAGAAGGTATATTACATTTATACAGTATTATACAAGTAAATATATTGGTAATACATGAAACTGGATATCCTGAGTTGCGGTGCTACCTCTGAAAGCAACAATTTGATAGCCATTATGAGGATAGTCCATGAAAAGGTTCCCAATATGTTAGGTCCATTTGAATTATCGATATAGAAATCTGGTGATAAAATAGCTTGACATGTATTTTCATCAAGCTATAAGAGCAAAACATATGGATGATAATGAACATAACTATACACGACCAAACCTGACTCTAGATAGCAGATATTAAGATCTTGTGACAAAATGAACGCCTCTGCTGTTTAATCATAATAATTAATTGATTATTAACATCAGAATATGAAACCCATTCACTCACCTCTAGAAGGTCAGAGAAGGTAGATAAACTACATCAGTATTTTGGTGTGCCTTCGAAGCAACTTCAAATCTACAAAAGATATGCCATGATAGCAATCTGCTATCATACTAATCTCCCCATCGGAAATAAGAACTGCATTCCTGCTCAATCAAACAAGGGGACACACAAAGAAATCAACAGAAACACAGTACAAGCACGAACTCCACCTTATCTGACAAAAAAACACCACCCAACATCTGTTAATCAGATAATCAATAAGCTCGCTGGACAGAAAGGCCAACTACCAATCTAGCGGAAAAATATTGTTTATGGTACATGGCACACCCACATGAATAATAGGTTAAAATAATTATTAGAACTTAAATCGGGGAACTGAAGCACCAAGTGTAGGAAGATAGGTTTTATTTTCTTAGTGGAAAAAAGCTAACAAATAATGGCTTGGTTAATCAGGAAAACGTGTTTAGTCTGAGTCTGAGATATACATCCTCTCACCCTCGGTAGCCTTTTCCCAAATATGATTTCTAATATCACATTATCCTTTCCATGGAACGAATTCAATACAATAGTGGCGTATGAGGATTCTAACAATGGATTGGCCTATCTGTAACATATAAAAGGGGTTCGTGTAAGAAAACAAACTGATAAATACTGCAATCCGATGGGGGTGAAGAGAACATATAAGCGATAATTTAGATATTTCACTTTTCATATTGGATTCATCTGAAGATGAATCTAGGCCTATAGTATAAATTGGTTCATAATAGGCCTACAAATACAAGAGGATGAGTGAAACAAAACTTTCATGCCTGTGAGTTCTACCTATCCAGCTCCTTGTTCCAAATGTATCCTTCTACTGGGCTTTTTTTTGCGGGATATCCTTCTACTGATTTACAACATGGCCATGGAATCAATCACCAAAAGGAAGAAGAACAGGAATCATACCTGTGCTACTGGCCACACTCGGCCCTTTGGCGGAGTCCAGCGGCAGACGGGCGGGCGGAGTGCTGCGCGGCAAGGTCGGCAAAGGAGGCGTGGTCGGTGAGGATCTGGTCGTGGAGCTCGTCGAGGAGCACAGCGGCATCGGCGCGCGTGGTGGAGGATATGACCTGGTCCTCGGGGTCCTTCCAGGATTCCTCACACCGGGACCCCTCGTGGTAGATCGGGATGTGCGACGCCCGCATCCTCTCCTCCCCCGCCGCTATCGACGCCATCTCTCCCTCCACCGCTCTCTCCCTTCCTCTGCCACTCGACGTTCCAGTCGCTTCGGGTGGTCGACTCTGTTTGCTCTCGCCCACGGGGAAGTAGAGGAGGAGCGGCGGGCGGCGGCAGCGATCTACGCTTGAATCAGTGACAAAATTACGGGATTGGGCAGGAGAGGAGGAACGGCAAAGAGAAAATTAAGGGATAATAATCCCACTAATTGAGGACGAAGGGTGTGCGGGGCGGAGCAGTCTGCTCGGCGGCAGAACATTTAATCTGGATCGTCTATTTACTTGACAGACCTTTGATATAATATAGACTGTTAGATGTGATTTAGTTAGGTTGATCCAACGTCTCTGGTAATCCTGTGTACACTTTTTGATGTGTCTGTAGATGAATTCATGTTTGCTTTTTTAATAGTAGTATAGATAACGGCTCATCTGCGATGTACGCGCGCGAAACCTTCCCCAGTTTGACCATTCCCCGGTGCGCGCGTTCGAAGCAGCTTTGGAAGTGTTTGGCTGTGAGTAAGGATTTTACTTACCTGCATGCATGTGTGTCTAAAGTCGACCTAACTAGGAAAAAGAAAAGAACATCTGCATTTTGTTTGGTTACCCAGATACCTTTTAACTTTTTTGGGGCGGAACGAAAGATATGCTATTTTTGCCCACTTGTTTTGACGGAGACACAAGCCATGGTGTTTGGTTACATGCAACGTATTCTGTCTCATAAACTTCTCGCGGAGGTGGTGAGATACGAGCACAGGCACGCAACACAAACCAGACACAAAAATAGATACCAGCATATAAACTTAGTTTTAAATCAAATTAAGCAATTTTCAACAAAGTACGACACTTAAACCAAGCAGTTTTCGGTCGAACTACTACGACACGGTCCAAACCAAAGCAACACGCGCAACAAAGCTCTCCTAGACGTTCACGATGAAGGCGTCGTCGTGCTTCCCGCACTTGGTCACCACTTCATTGTCGTTGTCTTTCAAGACAGCCACCTTCAGAGTGTCGGGAGTCAACAGTCGAAGGTGACCATGTACCCGATCCTGATCTGGTGGACGGCAGCGAAGGGTGGCCGACCCTGATCGAGGGTGGCCCCGTCGTTCATTATCCACACCATAACCCTCCATGCGCAGCTGGTGTTCGTCTTCACCTTAAACTCCCGAGGCACGGTCGGGAAATGCTTCGTAAAGTCCAAAGGCATAGGCATGCACTCCAGCTTCGGAGCGAGGTTCACCTTACAGAAGTGAGTTAGCCCTATCTCCTCGTGGTAGTGCCCGTAGTTCCGATGCTTGCCGCTCGGGGCTCCTCCAACACCATGTCCTCGGTCGTGGGCAGCACCTCCTCCAAGGGCGGCACCACCTACTTGCCCTTCTCCATGGTCGGCACGACCTCCCTGTCCTTCTCCATGGACAACACCACCTCCTTGCCCTTGTTCTCCGCATCGATCTACAGTATGAATAGCACAAAGTTCAAAGGTTGATCAGCATTAAACCCTATCGTCCAAAGCCCTATAGTTACCCACACAGACGCTCACTACTTACCCACCACCGCACTCAATTAACCACCTAGGTCTCTCACTCTCACTCTTCTTTCACTTCTCCATCACTATGAACCTTATCCCAGACCCCTTCTCATTGGGCTTTGGATGGAGAGCTTTCTTCCTCGACTGACCACATCAAGTTTGAGAACACCATGGAAGTGTGCTCGAACTTCACTAGCATCGACGACATGCACAAGGAGACATAAGTTGTTGTAAATATACCCTAGAGGCAATAATAAAGTTGTTATTATCATATTTCCTTGTTCATGACAAATGTTTATTATCCATGCTAGAAATTGTATTGACCGGAAACTTAAATACATGTCTGGATACATAAATAGACACCATGTCCCTAATAAGGCTCTACTAGACTAGCTCATTTATTAAAATGGTTAAGGTTTCATAACCATAGACATGAGTTGTCATTTAATAATAGGATCACATCATTAGGAGAATGATGTGATAGTCAGTCCCAACCATAAGCTTAGCATTAGATCGTATCACTTAGTTTAATTGCTACAACTTTCTTCATGTCAAGTATGTGTTCCTTAGACCATGAGACCGTGCCATTCCCTAATGCAGGAAGATTACTGTGTGGGTAATCAAACGTCACTTTGTAAGTGGGTGATCATAAAGGTGCTCTATAGGTATCTCGGAAAGTATGTTTGCTTGCATGGAATGAGACTGGGATTTGTCACTCCGCGTGACGGAGAGATATCTCTAGGCGCTCTCGGTAATACAACATCATGAATGCCTTGCAAGCATATGGCTAATGAGTTTAGTCACAGGGATCTTGTATCAAGGAACGAGTAAAGTGACTTGCCGGTAACAAGATTGAACTAGGTATGGCGATACCGACGATCGAATCTCAGGCAAGTAACATATCGCCGGACAAAGGGAACTGTATACGGGGTGAACAGAATCCTCGACATCGTGGTTCAAACCGATAAAGATCTTGGTTGAATACGTGGGAGTCAATATGGGCATCCTGGTCCTGCTATTGATTATTGATTAGAGAGGAGTCTCTGTCATAACTGCATGTTCTCGTACCCGTATGGTCACACACTTAACGTTCGGTAACCACTAAAGTAAGCAACAACAGACATATCATCAAAATATCGAGTGAATACCAAATTCACATTATTACTTATAACAAGACTTTTCCCATGTCCTGAAGAATAAAAGTATCTACTCACAAATCATATTCATGTTTAAGATCAGAGGGGTATTGAATATCATCAAAGATCTGAAACTACAATCTTCCACCAAATAAACCAACTAGCATCAACTATAAGACGTAATCAACACTACTAGTAACCCACAGGTACCAATTTGAGATTTTGAGACCCAGACTGAATACAAGAGATGAACTAGGGTTTGAGATGATATGGTGCTGCTGAAGATGTTGATGAAGATTGATCCTCCCATGATGAGAGGGTTGTTGGTAATGTCGATGGCTTCGATTTCCCCCTCCCGGAGGGAAGTGTCCTAGGCGAAATCGCTCCGCCAGGGAGCAAATGTGCTCATGCACAGGTTCCGCCTCGAGACGGAGGCACTTCGTCCCGAAAGTCCTCTCTTGATTTATTTTTTCTAGTTCAAGACCCTTCATATAGCAGAAGATGGGGGCCGAAGGCCTGCTAGTGGCCCCACAAGGCACTAGAGCGTGCCCTGCTGCCTTGTGGGCAGCTAGTGGGTCCCCTGCGGTACTTATTTGCTCCAGTGTTTTTATATATTCCATAAAATTTCTTCGTGAAATTTTAGCTCATTTAGAGTTGTGCAGAATAGGTATCTCTGGTATAGCATTTTCAGGTCCAGAATTCCAGCTGCCAGCAATCTCCCTCTTCTTGTATATATATCTTGCAGATTAAGGGACAAAAGGCATTAGAATTGTATCACAAAGTGTTATAATGATAAAAAAAATAAACATTAGTAGGAAAACATGATGCAAAATGGACGTATCAATCTCCATGCTTGATGTGGTCTTGAATAAAATGATGACGTATCTCAATATGCTTCGTCTTGCTATGTTGCACCAGGTTGTAAGAGATCGAGATAACATTTTCATTGTCACATAGAAGAGGTACTTTGTCACGAGTGACACCGTAATCCTTTAAAGTTTGCCCCATCCATAGCAATTGTGCACAACAACTTGCGGCGGCCACATACTCGGTCTCGGTGGTGGAGAGAGACAAACAATTTTGTTTCTTTGAAGACCAACTTACCAAAGAGCAACCAAGGAGTTGGCACCCTCCGGAAGTTGACTTCCTATCCACAATGTCTCCCTCCCAATCCGAGTTCGAATATCCCATGAGATCAAAGCTCGATCCTTTAGGGTACCATAAGCCAAAGTTTGGGGCATGAGCCAAATATCGAAAGATCCGCTTGACCGCCACACTGTGATTTGCTTAGGTGTGGCTTGGAACCTTGCACACATTCCCACACTCAACATAATACCCGGCCTAGATGCACAAAGGTAAAGCAAAGATCCAATCATGGAGCGATATACCTTTTGATCCACCGCTTTACCATTGGGATCAATGTCGAGCTTGCATTTGGTTGGCATTGGAGACTTGTCCGGCTTGACATCATCTAGCTTGAATCTCTTGAGCATGTCTTGGGTATACTTGGTTTGGTTGATGAAAGTTCCTTCTTTTCTTTACGTGACTTTGGACCCAAGAAAGAACTTCAACACTTCCATCATAGACATCTCAAACTTGTCGGTCATGAGTGCGGCAAACTCATCATTAAAAGATTTGTTTGGAGAGCCAAGAATAATGCCATCAACATATAGTTGTCATATGGACAAATCCCCATTGACCTTCTTAGTAAAAAGAGTAGGATCGATTTTCCCAATTTCAAACCCACAATCTTGCAACAACTCAGTAAGGTGCTCATACCACACACGTGGAGCTTGTTTAAGGCCATAGAGCGTCTTATTGAGTTTATATACGTGATTGGGGAACTTGGGGTCCTCAAATCCCGGGGGTTGTTTGACATATACTAACTTATTCAAAGGACAATTAAGAAATGCATTCTTCACATCCATTTGTTGCAACTTAAAATCATGATGAGATGCATATGCAAGCCACATGCGAATAGATCCAAGACGAGCAATGGGAGCAAAATTTTCACCGTACCCTACTGCAGGATGCTGCTAACGCGACACTACGATCAGAGACCCTTTGACGAAACTGTGTGCGATGCAATAATCGCAAAAGATGTTGTAAAAAAACGTCAAAAAGGGTGCAAAACATTTGCGATGACGGATGCATCAAACACGGTTCAGATTTTAGTTGCGTGTGCGATGCAGGGCATATGGTTCAGTTCAATTAACTGTTTACGATGAGGAGGAACAAAAGAAATGGGCAGCCAGATGAAGGTTTGTGTGATATACAACATACGGTTCGCTCGGATGAACTGTTTGTAATTAGGCAACGCAAAAGAAACGATCAGCCAGATCAAGGTGTGTGCGATATACGACATGCAGTTCACTCGGATGAACTATTTGCGGTGAGGCAAAAGAACAGAAACGGTTCAATATAACAAGATGTGTGTGATACGCGATAAACAGGTCTGTAATCATAAATGTGTGCGAAGACCCATAATAACACAGACGATTACTTCTAATAAGACATATGTGATATGCTCTGTCTACACAACATCTATTGGCCATTGGGCGACGGGCGGTCATCCGGGTACGCCGTAAGGATGCGAATAGGGCATCCTATATCAGCAAGGACTAGCTGTTCCACCAATAGCTCATCTAAGAGAACTCTCAAGTTAACTGTGCTCAGGCTGGAGCAGCCATGAGATGGGTGACCAGATGGGAAGTTGTCGAAATTTCAAAACCCATTGATGGGATGGATCATAAATGTCCTTAATGGACCTTTAAGATACATCACATCAGTGGGTTTTGAAGTTTTTGTTTTTTTAACACATCTTAAAGAAGGTATACCGCATTACTTTTTGACAGTGTGCGATACGTGACATATAGTGGATCCATCTGACCTATTTGTGATAGAATAAGCCGTGTGTGTTGTGGGGTGGAATTAACCTCAAGGTCCTTGTTTTTTTTTCAACACATGTTAAAGAAGGTCTACCGCAGTACCTTTTGACAATGTGCGATACGTGGCATACAGTAGATCCATCCGACCTGTTTGTGATGGAATAAGCCGTGTGTGTTGTGGGGTGAATTAATCTCAAGGTCCTTGTTTATTTTTTTATTTTTTAACACATGTTAAAGAAGGTCTACCGCATTACTTTTTGACAATGTGTTGTACGTGGCATAAAGTTGATCCATCCGACCTGTTTGTGATGGAATAAGCCGTGTGTGTTGTGGGCAAACGCTTGCTAGTATTCAACCGTTTGCGATTAATGAATTCATAACCGACGGGTTCCCTAGTGTGGTCTGTGTTCATCTGATCATCATCTACTTGTTGTGCTAGCTCCATGTTTCTTCTATGCTAAGTTTCCATTAATAGATGGCGTTTTATGAACACGCCATCGTTTCCCGCCGTTTCCTCACCTGTTTCCCACCGCCCAGCGATATTGTGCATAAACCTAGGCGGCACGCGACGCACGGAGGCGACAAACACAACATGTAGCACATCCACCTTTTACAAGCATGCCAACCCACCAAAGCGCCGCCTCTGTCATCAACCTCGTCGATGAGGAAAACGAGCAGGCGCCACGGCCCGTCGAGGCCGAGGTGATCCCCGACAACGCGATGGACGACGCCGTGATGCGCGTCATCACCAGGGTTGAGCAGGCCTTTGGTGCATGGCGCTTGAGCGTCGCGAATCAAGATAGGCATGTCAGTGCCGACACGCTACAGCTCGCCGCACAACATGATCGATGGCACACCGCAGAGCAAGCTAGGCACGTCCGCGCCAATAGGCCGCGGCTCGCCGCACAGCGAGACCGTTGGAGCGCCGCTGAGCGAGAGGTGTTACGCGCCGCTCAACAAGAGCGGGTCCATCGACACTTGCCTGCTGTCGACACAGCGTCGCAGCTGGGTACATGTCCCATCAGTACCCCCATTCATCGCTAGGAGTGGGCAGAGGCCCTCAGCGCCGTACTTGCATCAGAGGCTGGCCGCGCCGTACTTGCACCGGACGCCCGCCGCGCCGTTCGCATGGGTGTTGCCGTTCGCCTTGTCCGCGGCCCGTTGGATGCCAACGTGCTAGTCCGTAGGCTCGACCACCTCCTTGGCCCAGGTGTACACCTAGGCGCAGTAGAGGAACATGGCCGTCGCATCCTCGAGCTGGCGATCTCCGATGAAATAGCCAACTTGGAGCTTGAGATCGTCCTTCAGATGTATCGCGAGCGTGTTGACCGCTTGGACGAACGTCTGCACGAGTTCAGCCAGAGCCAAGAGCTACCGTAGGAAAGGGCTGCTGGTCGTGGTCTCATGGACGCGTTTTATTTTGTTGAGTCGTTTCTACGTGGATAGCTATGTATTCACAACAATCATAGTATTGCTCTGTTTATTCCTCCGTTTCAATTTGTGTACTCTATTTTCCATTCTTATATGTTCTCTTCCAATGTGTGTATATACGCTTTCCATTCTGCATATGTTCTCTTCCAATTTGTATCTAGCGGTTATCATCCACATATGCAGAATGGAAAGCGTATATACACACATTGGAAGAGAACATATAAGTATATATTAATTGTTCATTAGTTCACCACAGAATATATATAATATCATCAAATATACGCCATGATACTTAACTACTAGGTACAATGCATAAAATTGAAAACAAAAAATACTAAAACTAATAATCACTTCTGATGTGCGGCGTCATCTCAGCGTGGAGGCAGTACTCTGCCTCCTTCGCCTCGCAGCGCTTGACGTACCGATCTGCCTCTTCCTGGCGGACGATCGTGGATGGTCTTGCCATTTCGTTGGGCGTCCATCGGAGCTCCTCGTCGGTGGCACGCTGGAGCTTATCGGCCCACCTCCACGCAGCGATGAGGCACCTAGCACCTTCGGCCTTCCTCGCGAAGTACCCGTCTTCATACACCTCCTCCGCACGACGACGCGCCCGCCCCCAAAGCTCCACCTTCTCCTTTTTCCAGGCGGCATCACAGGCTTCACAGGCCGCCTGGTACTTGGCTTTATCCTCCGCCATCTCCTTCTTGAAAGCCACATGCCTGGCTTTCTCAACTGGCGACAGTGACTTCCATAGACAAAGATTGTACTGGCCCCAAAACAAATCCAAAGTTGGGGGGTCCAGCGCAACCTCGTCCGGCGGCGCGTAGGGGTCCTCCTCGTCGCTGCTCATCGACTGAGCATCCTTGGGGGGCGGCGACTCCTCGTTGGCGCGTGGGCATATCGGCGGTGTCATGGCAGAGCTTTGAGAGATAGAGGGGGGCGAGCGAGGGGAGGATGTAGATGAGAATGTAGGCGAGACGACATGAGCAAGGTAGTATTTATTGGCGGCCGGAATCTAGATCGACGGGAATAGTACACACTCCGGGCGCCGAAATTTACGAGTACTATAGTTTGAATTACACATGATTGCCGTATTAGAATCCGTGTGTGAACATAATAGCCAATTGATGTCTACTACGCAACCTTCTTCTTGTAGACGTTGTTGGTCCTCCAAGTGCAGAGGTTTGTAGGATAGTAGAAAATTTCCCTTAAGTGGATGACCTAAGGTTTATCAATCCGTGGGAGGCGTATGATGAAGATGGTCTCTCTCAAACAACCCTGCAACCAAATAATAAAGAGTCTCTTGTGTCCCCAATACACCCAATACAATGGCAAATTGTATAGGTGCACTAGTTCGGCGAAGAGATGGTGATACAAGTGCAATATGGATGGTAGATATAGGTTTTTGTAATCTGGAAATATAAAAACAGCAAGGTAACTAATGATAAAAGTGAGCACAAACGGTATTGCAATGCTTCGAAACAAGGCCTAGGGTTCATACTTTCACCAGTGCAAGTTCTCTCAACAATAATAACATAATTGGATCATATAAAAATCCCTCAATGTGCAACAAAGAGTCACTCCAAAGTCACTAATAGCGAAGAACATATGAAGTGATTATTGTAGGGTATGAAACCACCTCAAAGTTATTCTTTCGGATCAATCCATTGGGCTATTCCTATAAGTGTCACAAACAGCCCTAGAGTTCATAGTAAAATAACACATTAAGACACAAATCAACCAAAACCCTAATGTCACCTAGATACTCCAATATCACCTCAAGTATACGTGGGTATGATTATATGATATGCATCACACAATCTCAGATTCATCTATTCAACCAACACAAAGAACTTCAAAGAGTGCCCCAAAGTTTCTACCGAAGAGTCAAGACGAAAGCGTGTGCCAACCCCTATGCATAGATTCCCAAGGTCACGGAACCCGCAAGTTGATCACCAAAATATACATCAAGTGAATCAATAGAATACCCCATTGTCACCACGGGTATCCCACGCAAGACATACATCAAGTGTTCTCAAATCCTTAAAGACTCAATCCGATAAGATAACTTCAAAGGGAAAACTCAATCCATTACAAGAAGATAGAGGGGGAGAAGCACCATAAGATCCAACTATAATAGCAAAGCTCGCGATACATCAAGATCGTGCCATATCAAGAACACGAGAGAGAGGGAGAGAGATCAAACACATGGCTACTGGTACATATCCTCAGCCCCGAGGGTGAACTACTCCCTCCTCGTCATGGAGAGCGCCAGGATGATGAAGATGGCCACCGGTGATGATTCCACCCCTCTGACAGGGTGCCAGAACAGGGCCCCGATTGGTTTTTGGTGGCTACAGAGGCTTGCAGCGGTGAACTCCCGATCTAGGTTTCCTTCGGGGGTTTCTGTATTTATAGGAATTTTTGGCGTCAGGAGCAAGTCAGGGGGCGTATCCGAGTCATCCACGAGGCAGGGGGCACACCCAGGGGGTAGGGCGCGCCCTCCACCATCGTGGATGGCTCGAGACTCTTCTGGCCCAAATCTTTTACTCCCGGGGCTTCTTTTGGTCCATAAAAAATCCACAAACATTGGCAGGTCAATTGGACTCCGTTTTGGTATTCTTTTTCTGTAAAACTCAAAACTAGAAAAAAAACAGAAACTGGCACTGGGCTCTAGGTTAAAAGGTTAGTCCCAAAAATCATATAAAATAGCATATAAATGCATATAAAACATCCAAGATGGATAATATAATAGCATGGAGCAATAAAAAATTATAGATACGTTGCAGACGTATCAAGCATCCCCATGCTTAATTCCTGCTCGTCCTCGAGTAGGTAAATGACAAAAACAGAATTTTTGATGTGGAATGCTACCTAACATATTTATAAATGTAATCTTCTCTATTGTGGCAAGAATATTCAGATCCATAAGATTCAAAACAAAAGTTTAATATTGACATAAAAACAATAATACTTCAAGAATACTAACAATGCAATTATGTCTTCTCAAAATAACATGGCCAAAGAAAGCTATCCCTACAAAATCATATGGCCTGGCTATGCTCTATCTTCGTCATACAAAATATTTAAATCATGCACAACCTCGGTTTCATCCAAGCAATTGTTTCATACATTAGTATTTCCAAACTTTTTCAACTTTAACGCAATACATGAGCGTGAGCCATGGACATAGCACTATAGGTGGAATAGAATATGGTGGTTGTGGAGAAGACAAAAGGGAGGAAGATAGTCTCACATCAACTAGGCGTATCAACGGGCTATGGAGATGCCCATCAATAGATATCAATGTGAGTGAGTAGGGATTGCCATGCAATGGATGCACTAGAGCTATAATTTTATGAAAGCTCAAAAAGAAACTAAGTGGGTCTGCATCCAACTTGGTTGCTCATGAAGACCTAGGGCATTTGAAGAAGCCCATCATTGGAATATACAAGCCAGGTTCTATAATGAGAAATTCCCACTAGTATATGAAAGTGACAACATAGGAGACTCTCTATCATGAAGATCATTGTGCTACTTTGAAGCACAAGTGTGGTAAAAGGACAGTAGCATTGCCCCTTCTCTCTTTTACTCTCATTTTTGCTTTTTTCTTTTTTTGGGCATTTTTCTCTTTTTATGGCCTCTTTTTTTCTTTCTTTTTTTATTTTTCATCCAAAGTCTCATCCTGACTTGCAGGGGAATCATAGTCTCCATCATCCTTTCCTCACTGGGACAATGCTCTAATAATGAAGATCACCACACTTTTATTTACTTACAACTCAAGAATTACAACTCGATACTTAGAACAAAATATGAATCTATGTGAATGCCTCAGGCGGTGTATCGGGATGTGCAATGAATCAAGAGTGACATGTATGAAAGAATTATGAAAGGTGGCTTTGCCACAATATGATGTCAACTACATGATCATGTAAAGCAATATGACAATGATGAAGCGTGTCATCATGAACAGAACGGTGGAAAGTTGCATGGCAATATATCTCAGAATGGCTATGGAATATGCCATAATAGTAGGTATGGTGGATGTTTTGAGGAAAGTAAATGGTGGGTTTATGGTACCGACGAAAGTTGTGCAGTACTAGAGAGGCTAGCAATGGTGGAAGGGTGAGAGTGCGTATAATCCATGGACTCAACATTAGTCATAAAGAACTCACATACTTATTGCAAAAATCTAAAAGTCATCAAAAGGAAGTACTACACGCATGCTCCTAGGGGAAGGGTTGGTAGGAGTTAACCATCGCGCGATCCCGACCTCCACTCATAAGGAAGACAATCAATAAATAAATCATGCTCCAACCTAATCACATAATGGTTCACCATACGTGCATGCTACGGGAATCACAACCTTTAACACAAGTATCTCTCAAATTCACAACTACTCACTAGCATGTGTCTAATATCACCATCTTCATATCTCAAAACAATCATAAGGAATCAAACTTCTCTTAGTATTCAATGCACTTTATGTTGGGGAACGTAGTATTTTCAAAATTTTCCTACGATCACGCAAGATCTATCTACTAGATGCATAGCAACGAAGGGAAGAGTGTGTCTACGTACCCTCGTAGACCGGGAGCGGAAGCGTCTAGTGACGCGGTTGATGTAGTCGAACTTCTTCGCGATCCAACCGATCAAGTACCGAGCGTACGGCACCTCCGTGTTCAGCACACGTTCAGCTTGATGACGTCCCACGAGCTCTTGATCCAGTTGAGCTTCACGGGAGAGTTTCGTCAGCACGACGGCGTGGTGACGGATATGATGTAACTACCGGCGCAGGGCTTCGCCTAAGCACTGCAACGGTATGACCGAGGTGTGTTTCTGTGGAGGGACGCATCGCACACGGCTAAAACAATTCAACTTGTGTGTCCTAGGGTGCCCCCTACCCTCGTATATAAAGGAGCAAGGGAGAGGCCGGCCCTAGAGGGGGCGCGCCAAGTGTGGGGAGTCCTACTAGGACTCCCAAGTCCTAGTAGGATTCCCCTTTCCTTTCCGGAGTAGGAGAGAAGGAAAGAGGTGGAGAGGGAGAAGGAAAAGGGGGCTGCACCCCTTGTCCAATTCGGACCAGAGGGGGGCCGCGCGCCTCCTTCCTTTTAGCCTTTCTCCTCTATTCCCGTATGGCCCAATAAGGCCCATATACTCCGAAAAATACCCGAATCACTCGGAACCTTTCCGATGTCCGAATATAGTCGTCCAATATATCGATCTTTACATCTCGACCATTTCGAGACTCCTCGTCATGTCCCTGGTCTCATCCGGGACTCCGAACTCCTTCGGTACATCAAAACTCATAAACTCATAATATCGATCGTCATCAAACGTTAAGCGTGCGGACCCTACGGATTCGAGAACTATGTAGACATGACCGAGACTCATCTCCGATCAATAACCAATAGCGGAACCTGGATGCTCATATTGGCTCCTACATATTCTACGAAGATCTTTATCGGTCAAACCGCATAACAACATACGTTGTTCCCTTTGTCATCGGTATGTTACTTGCCCGAGATTCGATCGTCGGTATCTCAATACCTAGTTCAATCTCGTTACCGGCAAGTCTCTTTACTCGTTCCGTAATACATCATCTCGTGACTAACTCATTAGTCTTTTGCTTGCAAGGCTTATTATGATGTGCATTACCGAGAGGGCCCAGAGATACCTCTCCGACACTCGGAGTGACAAATCCTAGTCTTGATCTATGCCAACACCACGAACACTTTCAGAGACACCTGTAAAGCATCTTTATGATCACCCAGTTACGTTGTGACGTTTGATAGCACACAAGGTGTTCCTACGGTATTCGGGAGTTGCATAATCTCATAGTTATAGGAACATGTATAAGTCATGAAGAAAGCAATAGCAGTAAAACTAAACGATCATAGTGCTAAGCTAACGGATGGGTCTTGTCCATCACATCATTCTCCTAATGATGTGATCCCGTTGATCAAATGACAACTCATGTCTATGGTTAGGAAACATAACCATCTTTGATCAATGAGCTAGTCTAGTAGAGGCATACTAGGGACACTCTGTTTTGTCTATGTATTCACACATGTACGAAGTTTCCGGTTAATACAATTCTAGCATGAATAATAAACATTTATCATGATATAAGGAAATATAAATAACAACTTTATTATTGCCTCTAGGGCATATTTCCTTCAGTCTCCCACTTGCACTAGAGTCAATAATCTAGTTCACATCACCATGTGATTTAACACCGATAGTTCACATCGTCATGTGATTAACACCCAAAGGGTTTACTAGAGTCAATAATCTAGTTCACATCGCTATGTGATTAACACCCAAAGAGTACTAAGGTGTGATCATGTTTTGCTTCGTGAGAGAAGTTTAGTCAACGGGTCTGTCACATTCAGATCCGTATGTATTTCGCAAATTTCTATGTCTACAATGCTCTGCATGGAGCTACTCTAGCTAATTGCTCCCACTTTCAATACGCATCCAGATTGATACTTAGAGTCATCTGGATTTAGTGTCAAAGCTTGCATCGGCGTAACCCTTTACGACAAACTCTTTATCACCTCCATAATCGAGAAACATTTCCTTAGTCATCCAGTTACTAAGGATAATTTTGACCGCTGTACAGTGATCTACTCCTGGATCACTATTGTACCCCCTTGACAAACTCATGGCAAGGTATACAACATGTTTGGTACACAGCATGGCATACTTTATAGAACCTATGGCTGAGGCATAGGGAATGACTTTCATTCTCTCTATATTTTTCTGCCGTGGTCTGGCTTTGAGTCTTACTCAACTTCACACCTTACAAGTCAGGCAAGAACTCCTTCTTTGACTGATCCATTTTGAACTACTTCAAAGTCTTATCAAGGTATGTACTCATCAAAAGTCTTATCAAGCGTCTTGATCTATCTCTATAGATCTTGATGCCCAATATGTAAGCAGCTTCACCAAGGTCTTTCTTTGAAAAACTCCTTTCAAACACTCCTTTATGCTTTCCAGAAAATTCTACATCATTTCTGATCGACAATATGTCATTCAGATATACTTATCAGAAAGGTTGTAGTGCTCCCACTCACTTCTTGTAAATACAGGCTTCACCGCAAGTCTGTATAAATCTATATGCTTTGATCAACTTATCAAAGCGTATATTCCAACTCCGAGATGCTTGCACCAGTCCATAGATGGATCGCTGGAGTTTGCACATTTTGTTAGCACCTTTAGGATTGACAAAACCTTCTGGTTGCATCATATACAATTCTTCTTTAATAAATCCATTAAAGAATGCAGTTTTATTGTCCATTTGCCAGATTTCATAAAATGCGGCAATTGCTAACATGATTCAGACAGACTTAAGCATCGCTACGGGTGAGAAAGTCTCATCGTAGTCAACTCCTTGAACTTGTCGAAAACCTTTCGCAACAAGTCGAGCTTTGTAAACAGTAACATTACTGTTAGCGTCAGTCTTCCTCTTGAAGATCCATTTATTTTCGATGGCTTGCCGACCATCGGGCAAGTCAACCAAAGTCCACACTTTGTTCTCATACATGGACCCCATCTCAGATTTCATGGTCTCAAGCCATTTTGCGGAATCTGGGCTCATCATCGCTTCCTCATAGTTCGTAGGTTCATCATGGTCCAGTAACATGACTTCCAGAACCGGGTTGCCGTACCACTCTGGTGCGGAACGTACTCTGGTTGATCTACGAAGTTCAGCAGTAACTTGATTCGAAGTTTCATGATCATCATCATTAGCTTCCTCACTAATTGGTGTAGGAATCACTGGAACCAGTTTCTGTGATGTACTACTATCCAATTCGGGAGAAGGTACAATTACCTCATCAAGTTCCACTTTCCTACCACTCACTTCTTTCGAGAGAAACTCCTTCTCTAGAAAGTATCCACTCTTAGCAACAAAGACCTTGACTTCGGATCTGTGATAGAAGGTGTACCCAACAGTTTCTTTTGGGTATCCTATGAAGATTACTTCTCCACTTTGGGTTCGAGCTTATCATGTTGAAACTTTTTCATATAAGCATCGTAGTCCCAGACTTAAAGAAATGACAGCTTAGGTTTCTTGTCAAACCACAGTTCATACGATGTCATCTCCACGGATTTAGATGGTGCCCTATTTAACGTGAATGTAGCTGTCTCTAATGCATAACCCCAAAAGCGATAGTGGTAGATCGGTAAGAGACATCATCGATCGCACCATATCTAATAAAGTACGATTATGACATTCGGACACACCATTACACTGTGGTGTTTCAGGTGGCGTGAGTAGTGAAACTATTTCACATTGTTTATACTGAAGGCCAAACTCGCTAACTCAAATATTTTACCTCTACGATCATATCGTAGAAACTCTTATTTTCTTGTTACGATGATTCTCCACTTCACTCTGAAATTCTTTGAACTTTTCAAATGTTTCAGACTTGTGCTTCATTAAGTAGATATACCCATATCTGCTCAAATCATCAGTGAAAGTCAGAAAATAACGATACCTGCCGCGAGCTTCAACACTCATTGGCCCACATACATCTGTATGTATGATCTCCAACAAATCTGTTGCTCGCTCCATTGTTCCGGAGAACGGAGTTTTAGTCATCTTGCCCATGAGGCATGGTTCGCAAGCACCAAGTGATTCATAATCAAGTGATTGCAAAAGTCCATCACTATGGAGTTTCTTCATGCGCTTTACACCATTATGACCTAAACGGCGGTGCCACAAATAAGTTGCACTATCATTATTAACCTTCCATCTTTTGGCTTCAATATTATGAATATGTGTATCACACAATCGAGATCCAACAAACCATTTTCATTGGGTGTATGACCATAGAAGGTTTTATTCATGTAAACAAAACAACAATTATTCTCTAACTTACATGAATAACCGTATTGCAATAAACATGATCAAATCATATTCATGCTCAACACAAACACCAAATAACACTTATTTAGGTTCAACACTAATCCCGAAAGTATAGGGAGTGTGCGATGATGATCATATCAATCTTGGAACCACTTCCAACACACTTTCACCTTTAACTAGTTTCTGTTCATTATGCAACTCCCATTTCGAGTTACTACTCTTTAGCAACTGAACCAGTATCAAATACCGAGGGGTTGCTATGAACACTATTAAAATACACATCAATAATCTGTATATCAAATATACCTTTGTTCACTTTGCCATTCTTCTTATCCACCAAATATCTAGGGTAGTTCCACTTCCAGTGACCTTTTCCTTTGCAGTAGAAGCACTTAGTTTCAGGCTTGAGTTTAGCTTTGGGTTTCTTCACGGGAGTGACAACTTGCTTGTCATTCTTCTTGAAGTTCCCCTTCTATCCCTTTGCCCTTTACTTGAAACAAGTGGTCTTGTTAACCATCAACACTTGATGCTTTTTCATGATTTCTACCTTCACCGACTTCAGCATCGCGAAGAGCTCGGGAATTCCTTTCGTCATCCCTTGCATATTATAGTTCATCACGAAGTTCTACTAACTTGGTGATAGTGACTAGAGAACTTTGTCAATTACTATCTTATCTGGAAGATAAACTCCCACTTGTTTCAAGTAATTGTAGTACCCAGACAATCTGAGCACATGCTCACTGGTTGAGCTATTCTCCTCCATCTTGTAGGCAAAGTATTTTCAGAAGTCTTATACCTCTCGACACGGGCATGAGTATGAAATACTAATTTAAACTCTTGGAACATCTTATATGCTCCGTGGCGTTCAAAACGTTTTTGAAGTCCCGGTTCTAAGCCGTAAAGCATGGTGCACTTAAACTATCAAGTAGTCATCATACCGAGCCTTTTGTCAAAACGTGCATAACTTCTACATCTGCTTCTGCAATAGGTCTGTCACCTAGCGGTGCATCAAGGACATAATTCTTCTGTGCAGCAATGAGGATAACCCTCAGATCATGGACCTAGTCCGCATCATTGCTACTAACATCTTTCAACTTATATTTCTGTAGGAACATATAAAATAAACGGGGAGCTATATCGCGAGCTATTGATCTACAACACAGATATGCTAATACTACCAGGACTAAGTTCATGATAAATTAAAGTTCAATTAATCATATTACTTGAAGAACTCCCACTTAGATAGACATCCCTCTGGTCATCTAAATGATCACGTGATCCAAATCAACTAAACCATGTCCGATCATCACGTGAGATGGAGTAGTTTTCAATGGTGAACATCTTATGTTGATCATATCTACTATATGATTCACGCTCGACCTTTCGGTCTCCGGTGTTCCGAGGCCATATCTGCATATGCTAGGCTCGTCATGTTTAACCCGAGTATTCTGCGTGTGCAAAACTGGCTTACACCCGTTGTATTTGAACGTAGAGCTTATCACACCCGATCATCACGTGGTGTCTCGGCACGACGAACTTTCGCAACGGTGCATACTCAGGGAGAACACTTATACCTTGAAATTTAGTAAGGGATCATCTTATAATGCTACCGTTGAACTAAGCAAAATAAGAAGCATAATAAGATAAACATCACATGCAATCAAAATATGTGACATGATATGGCCATCATCATCTTGTGCTTTTGATCTCCATCTCCAAAGCACCGTCATGATCACCTTCGTCACCGGCGCGACACCTTGATCTCCATCGTAGCATCGTTGTCGTCTCGCCAACTATTGCTTCTACAACTATCGCTACCGCTTAGTGATAAAGTAAAGCAATTACATGGCGATTGCATTTCATACAATAAAGCGACAACCATATGGCTCTTGCCAGTTGCCGATAACTTTACAAAACATGATCATCTCATACAAAACCGTATATCTCATCATGTCTTGACCATATCACATCACAACATGCCCTGCAAAAACAAGTTAGACATCCTCTACTTTGTTGTTGCAAGTTTTACGTGGCTGCTACGGGCTTAGAAAGAACCGTTCTTACCTACGCATACAAAACCACAACGATGTTTCGTCAAGTATGTGCTGTTTTAACCTTCACAAGGACCAGGCGTAGCCACACTTGATTCAGCTAAAGTGAGAGAGACAGACACCCGCCAGTCACCTTTAAGCAACGAGTGCTCATAACGGTGAAACCAGTCTCGTGTAAGCGTACGCGTAATGTCGGTCCGGGCCGCTTCATCTTACAATACCGCCGAAGCAAAGTATGACATGCTGGTAAGCAGTATGACTAGTATCGCCCACAAATCATTGTGTTCTACTCGTGCATATCATCTACGCATAGACCTGGCTCATGATGCCACTGTTGGGGAACGTAGTATTTTCAATATTTTCCTACGATCACGCAAGATCTATCTACTAGATGCATAGCAACGAAGGGAAGAGTGTGTCTACGTACCCTCGTAGAACGGGAGCGGAAGCGTCTAGTGACGCGGTTGATGTAGTTGAACTTCTTCGCGATCCAACCGATCAAGTACCGAACGTACGGCACCTCCGTGTTCAGCACACGTTCAGCTTGATGACGTCCCACGAGCTCTTGATCCAGTTGAGCTTCACGAGAGAGTTTCGTCAGCACGACAGCGTGGTGACGGATATGATGTATCTACCGGCGCAGGGCTTCGCCTAAGCACTGCAACGGTATGACCGAGGTGTGTTTCTGTGGAGGCGCGCACCGCACACGGCTAAAACAATTCAACTTGTGTGTCCTAGGGTGCCCCCTGCCCTCGTATATAAAGGAGCAAGGGAGAGGCCGGCCCTAGAGGGGGCGCGCCAAGTGTGGGGAGTCCTACTAGGACTCCCAAGTCCTAGTAGGATTCCCCTTTCCTTTCCGGAGTAGGAGAGAAGGAAAGAGGTGGAGAGGGAGAAGGAAAAGGGGGCTGCACCCCTTGTCCAATTCGGACCAGAGGGGGGCCGCGCGCCTCCTTCCTTTTGGCCTTTCTCCTCTATTCCCGTATGGCCCAATAAGGCCCATATACTCCGAAAAATACCCGAATCACTCGGAACCTTTCCGATGTCCGAATATAGTCGTCCAATATATCGATCTTTACGTCTCGACCATTTCGAGACTCCTCGTCATGTCGCCGGTCTCATCCGGGACTCCGAACTCCTTCGGTACATCAAAACTCATAAACTCATAATACCGATCGTCATCAAACGTTAAGTGTGCGGACCCTACGGGTTCGAGAACTATGTAGACATGACCGAGACTCATCTCCGGTCAATAACCAATAGCGGAACCTGGATGCTCATATTGGCTCCTACATATTCTACGAAGATCTTTATCGGTTAAACCGCATAACAACATACGTTGTTCCCTTTGTCATCGGTATGTTACTTGCCCGAGATTCGATCGTCGGTAACTCAATACCTAGTTCAATCTCGTTACCGGCAAGTCTCTTTACTCGTTCCGTAATACATCATCTCGTGACTAACTCATTAGTCTTTTGCTTGCAAGGCTTATTATGATGTGTATTACCGAGAGGGCCCAGAGATACCTCTCCGACACTCGGAGTGACAAATCCTAGTCTTGATTTATGCCAACACCACGAACACTTTCGGAGACACCTGTAGAGCATCTTTATGATCACCCAGTTACGTTGTGACGTTTGATAGCACACAAGGTGTTCCTACGGTATTCGGGAGTTGCATAATCTCATAGTTATAGGAACATGTATAAGTCATGAAGAAAGCAATAGCAGTAAAACTAAACGATCATAGTGCTAAGCTAACGGATGGGTCTTGTCCATCACATCATTCTCCTAATGATGTGATCCCGTTGATCAAATGACAACTCATGTCTATGGTTAGGAAACATAACCATCTTTGATCAATGAGCTAGTCTAGTAGAGGCATACTAGGGACACTCTGTTTTGTCTATGTATTCACACATGTACTAAGTTTCCGGTTAATACAATTCTAGCATGAATAATAAACATTTATCATGATATAAGGAAATATAAATAACAACTTTATTATTGCCTCTAGGGCATATTTCCTTCACTTTATATGAAAGTTTTTATTGTATCCCTCTTGGATGCCCATCATATTAGGACAAAATTCATAACCAAAGCAAATTACCACGCTGTTGTAAAAGACTCTCAAAATAATATAAGTGAAGCGTGAGAGTTCATCAATTTCTTCAAAATAAAACCATAGTTGTGCTCTAAAAAAATATAAGAGAAGCACTAGAGCAAATGACAAACTACTCCAAAAGATATAAGTGAAGATCAATGAGTAGTTGAATAATTATGTAACTATGTGCAGACTCTCTAACATTTAAGCATTTAAGATCTTGGGATATTATTCAAATAGCAAGCAAAACAAAAGAAAATAAATCGACTCTCCAAGAAAAACACATATCATGTGGTGAATAAAAATATAGCTCCAAATAAAGTTACCAATGATCGAAGACGAATGAGGGGATGCCTTCCGGGGCATCCCCAAGCTTAGGCTCTTGGTTGTCCTTGAATATTAACTTGGGGTTCCTTGGGCCTCCCCAAGCTTAAGCTCTTGCCACTCCTTATTCCATAGTCCATCGAATCTTTACCCAAAACTTGAAAACTTCACAACACAAAACTCAATAGAAAACTCGTAAGCTCCGTTAGTATAAGAAAATAAATCACCACTTTTGGTACTGTTGTGAACTCATTATTTTTTTATATTGGTGTAATATCTACTGTATTCCAACTTCTCTATGGTTCATACCCCCCGATGCTACTCATAGTATAATGCCCAGTATGCGGCTATGTCCCCCACGTGTCAAGGCACGACTTAAGGACATAAACGCATACTAGAATGATCTCAAGTATGATATCTTTGCACATCTCATGTAAAATTCAGGGATGAAAGTATAAAATGATAGTTGGCTTACACTCACCATGTCACACAATGAAATACAATAACATACAACATCCAAATAACATCAAGGTCCGACAACGGACGAAAACCAAACGAAAAGATACCATAAATAACACAAGCCCGGATCCTCCTAGTAAGAACCACTACTGATCGTCGGGATAAGACACATAGTAACGTCCACGCTCTTCATCGAACTCCCAGTAAAGCTCTGAACCATCTCCTGCATAGTTCTCAACGGTACCTGCATCTGGTGTGTGTTGAATCTGTAAGCCATAGAGGACTCGGCAATTTCGTACCCGGGTATCAAAACTACCTAAGCCTTAGGTGTGGAAAGGCTATAAACAAGGTTGCGGCAAGCACTAAGCACTAGCTTACGAGTTTAGAGCGAGAAGAGAACAAGTGCCAACGATCGCCAAGTTGATCAAGAAGTGATCCTAGCTACCCACGATCAAACATAACCCCACCGTGTTCACTTCCCGAAGCCCTTCGGAAAGAGACCATCACGGTTACTCACGCTGGTAGTGTAGTCATGAATAAGGTGTCAAGTTATCTACAACTGGATATTAACAAATTCCCATCTGCCACATAACCGCGGGCACGGCTTTCGAAAGATCAAACCCTGCAGGGGTGTCCCAACTTAGCCCATCACAAGCTCACGATCTGCGAAGTCGTAACTCCAAAGTGGGAAACCCGAGTATTCTCATAATCCCGTGCTCCAGATATTTCAACAAAGGTAAAACTAATCCAGTAAGACCTCCCGGCGTGCCGACACCCTGATAGTAGCCGCGCGTATCTCGTCTCAGGCCACGACCAGATAAGCACATCGTACGGTGACCAAAACCCAAGTTGCCAAGTGGGGTACCGCACACGACTCTGGGTTGGACCAACACTCAGGAGGAGCACTGGCCCGGGGGGTGGATTAAGAACTCGGGTTTGCAACACCCTATGCAAGTTTTAGTTATTAGGCAAATGTAAAACCAATGTTGGGCCTTGCTGGAAAATCTTTAACACAGAGCGAATTATCAGGGGGGGGGGCCATAAACCCCAACCGTGTTAGGAACGCAAAATCAAGGAACATAACACCGGCTTATCGGTTCCTAGGGTGGCATGAGTGGAACAAAACACCAAGCAGAAAGGCTTAGCCTTCCACCCGTTGCCAATATATAGGTGAATTAGTTTAACATATATTATATATTGTGTTATCCCAATAACAACTTCATCAGGGAGCAATCTCCAAAACTTCACCTGCAACTAACAACGCTATAAGAGGGGCTGAGCGATGCGTACTTAGCCAAACAACGTTTGCTAGGAAGGTGGTTAGAGAGTTTCATGGCAACAATAGGAGAGCTGACAAACATGAATAAGCATCGAGGCAATATCTAGAGAATGGAACATCTAGCATAGGCAAAGATAGGAGTGATATCTGGGAATGGTCATCTTGCCTGTTGATTCCACGGAGGGATCGTAACATTGCTCCTCAAACTCAGCCCCGGTAGGAACCTCGAACTCCGAATCGTCACCGGGCTCTAACCAACACAACAATGCAAACACCGGAACACAATCAATCATCATGCAATGCTCAACCACATGATGCATGAATATGATGCATATGTACATGGATAAGATATGATGCACCTCCTAGGGACACAAAGAGTGCACAAGCATCATGGCATTTAGCAAGATCACTCACATCTATGAACACAAGCAAAAGGAAACTAGTACAACATGTCCACTAGTGGTTATGTAGATTATTTGAACAAGCACCCAACAAGTTTAAAAGAGTTGATTAACATGGCAAGGGTACATCTAGGACTACAACAACATGCTAGCATTTTTAAATGGGCCGGAAAGAACAAACAACAATTTCCGGAAACTCCCATATCCATTTAAATGCATTTGTGACAGAGCTGAGAAACTCATATTTTAAAGTTGTTAAACATGCAAAACAATAGCGCCACATTAATCTACTCATTTTTCCACCCAAAATGCATATAAAGTTTGTTAAATTTGGAGTTGTAGATATTTAGTTATGATTTTTACAAGTTTAAGCACATTTTAAACACAAATTAATTCAAACAACATTTTAAATGTTTTTAAACATGGCAACAAACAACATAATAATATTCTACATGAAAAACTAAGCAGTTTTCATATATAACTTATTTTCATCAGATGCATAATTAACCAAATATTAAATATGCAAAGTTAATGCAGAAAAACAAAAACAAAAACAAAAACAGAAAAAGAAAAACAAACAAAAAAGGTCAACTGACCCAGGCTAAGCTAGCCGCAGCAACTGACCTGTGGGGCCAGAGGCGCTGAGGTGGCAGCGGTGGGTGTGTGTGTGGGTGGAAATGTACATAGAGGATGACATGTGGGGTCGGCTGGTCAGTGGGACATATGAAGCAAAACGGGGGGATTAATCCCACTGCCCCCGGTGGGTTTCGAACCCATGACCTCACAGTTAACTGACGAAGAGCCAAGCCACTGGGCTAGGCGAATGTTGGTGACAGAATACAGGCGTATAGCCTTAAGATGTAACTAAAAATGCAGGCAGCAGCGGAAAACATGGGCACATCGGAGCTGCTCATCGGAGCTGCTCCGACGACCTAAACTGGCGGCAAAGGGGTGCGGTCTGTTCCTGGGGGAACTCCGCATCCACGCCACACACTAGCAGCTCCTAGCATCAACTACAACGCCGGCGGCGAGCACCTAATAGAGCGGCGGCGGCGGACCTCGACGAGATGAAGCAGAGGCCTAAACGGAGCGGCGACTGTGCTAGCAGCATCTACGCGACAAGACGAAGCAGATGGGCAACAGAGGAAGGGCTACGGTGGTCAGGATACTCACCGGAGACGAGTCCCGACGGCGACACGCTCGGGTGCACGGAGAACTACGGGCTAGACGGCACGAAGGAAGGGGAAAGTGCACGGGGAGGTGGAGATGCTCACCACATACACGACGAGGTGTTCGGCTGGCCCGTAGGTGGTCGGAGTCGATGACGGCGACGATCGAACAACTGCGGCTACCGGAGTTGAAGAAAAGGAAGAAGAGGTCGCAGACGAGGCGATCGGCTCCATGTAGTTGACGTCGAGGAAGCAGTCCGGCAAGTTTGGCGAGGCCGAGGTCGATAGGAGGCACGCCGACGACGTGCTCGCACTCCCAGATGCGCTCGGGACAGCTACGATGCGGCGGATCTGGTGGCCCTCAGCTCACCAGGCGGCGGGAGGAAAAAGGAGGAACCCTAGGGAGTAGGTTGAACACGAGGAGAGCTTAAAAGGGGGGCCAGAGGCACGACGGTGCGACGATGGTGTCGGGCTCGCGGTCCCCATGGCGTCGCGAGAGGAGGAAGAAAAGGTGGGTGGACTAGCAGGCGCAGACGCTGACGGGTGGGGCCTGGGAGTCCACGTGGGTGCGAAGTAGCGGGGGTATGTGGGCGCGCGGGTGAGAAAAGGTGTGAGGGATGCGCTGGGCTGCTAGCGCGGGCCGGCTGGAGCTGGGCCGAGGGGAAGAACTGGGCCTGCTAGCTGGGCTACACTACTGCTATTTTAAATCCTTTCTTTTTCTATTTTCCTTAGACAGAAAATAAAAGAAAAAGTACATGCTCAAGGAAATAGAGTTAGGAGACTAATAAAATATCCACATGCTCCTGGATTTATGCCCTATTTTATAAAATTGGTTTGGGTATTTTTAGAGGTAAAAAATTAAAATAAGTTTGAATATGGATCAAACTTCTGCCATTTTTGAACCTAACCAAATCACTTTAAAATGGGGCAAGGCTTTGCATGGTGGCTCATGTCAAAGCAACAAAGAAAAGGGGAGGAGATGAACATTAAAGGAGTAGGCTAAGACACTTGCAAAAATACTTAAAGAAAGGAAGAAAAGAAGGAAGAGAAGAGGTGTAGGAGAAAGATGGGGGTTTAGGGTTTTAGCAAGGGCATGGCTTGACACCACCATCACACAACAACCATCAAGGTGACCTCACATCACAAACAAAGACAAGTAAAAGAAGCTATGAAGAATATGATGCCATGAAGATGATGAAGCAATGCATGGATCCAAGATAAAAATAAAATGACAATGCAAAACAAAAGAATGCATAAATGACAAGAACCCCCAAGGAAAAGGACAAGGATCAAAATGCCAATTGCTTTATTGCCATAAATGGAAAGCATCACATATGGGGTGTTCCAAACTCTCCTCCACTACAAAAAGATCTCGTCCCGAGATCTAGGACTGAAAGAAGGAGGGATACTCGGAATGGAGATGATCTTCTCGTTCCCATGTAGCTTCTCGGTCGGTATGGTGTGACCACTTCACTTTCAAGAATTTGACGGACTTGTTGCGGGTCTTGCGCTCAGTTTCTTCAACAATAGCAACTTGGTGCTCACGGTAAGACAAGTTTGTTGAAGATCAATCTCTTCGAACGGAATGGTGCGTTCAGGTGTCTTGAAGCACTTGCAGAGTTGAGACACGTGAAACACATCATGCACATTGGCAAAGTTGGAGGGAAGCTCATGTTGGTAGGCTAGATCGCCTCTCTTGCCAAGAATCTTGAAAGGGCCCACGTATCTTGGAGCAAGCTTGCCTTTGATACCAAACCTCTGAGTGCCCTTCATGGGAGAAACACGGAGATAGACATGGTCTCCAATGTCGAAAGCCAAGTCATGATGCTTGCCGTCATAGTAGCTCTTTTGACGCGATTGCGCGGCTTTGAGATTCTCACGTATGACTTTGCACATTTCTTCGGCTTCTAAGATCAAATCATTTCCAAGGAGTTGACGTTCACCAGTCTCGGACCAGTTGAGAGGGGTACGACACTTTCTGCCATAGAGGATTTCAAAAGGAGCTTTGCCGGCACTTGCTTGGAAGCTGTTGTTGTAGGAGAATTCGGCAAATGGAAGGCAATCTTCCCATTTCATACCGAAGGAGATGACACAAGCTCTTAGCATATCTTCGAGGATTTGGTTCACTCTTTCGACTTGACCACTAGTTTGAGGGTGAAACGCAGTGCTGAAGCGAATCTTTGTGCCCATTGCTGATTGAAAGGAATCCCAGAACTTGGAAGTGAACAAGCTTCCGCGGTCTAAGGAGATCACTTGAGGAATGCCATGCAAATAGACAATTCTGGAGGTGTACAGCTCTGCCATCTGAGCTACATTGATGGATTCTTTGACGGGAAGAAACTGAGCTACTTTAGTTAGCTTGTCAATCACCACAAAGATAGCATCTTTTCCCTTCTTGGAGTTGGGAAACCCAGTGCCGAAATCCATCTCAATGTGATCGAATTTCCACTCGGGAATAGGTAGAGGTTGAAGGAGTCCGGCTGGACGTTGATGCTCTACCTTCACTCTTCTGTAGACATCACATTCATTCACGAATTGGGCAATCTCCCTTTTCATGCGAGTCCACCAATACGATTGCTTGAGGTCTTGGTACATCTTGGAACTTCCGGGATGTATCGAGAGAAGGGAGTCATGTGCTTCGTTCATTATGAGCTTCCTGAGATCGCCCTTGGGAACCACAATCCTGTCCTCAAAGAACAAGGTGTCTTTCTCATCAACGCGATATCACTTGTACTTGGGAGTACCCTTAGCAATACCATGTTTCACTTTCTGCACCATAGCATCACTGAGTTGGGCCTGACAGATTTGATCTTCCAAGGTAGGAGCAACTTGAAGGTTTGCAAGAAAGCCTTGCGGAACGACTTGGAGGTTGAGCTTCCTGAATGATTCACAAAGTTCAGGCTGGAACGGTTTGAGAAGGAGACTATTGCAATACGCCTTTCTGCTCAAGGCATCTGCAATGACATTGGCCTTGCCAGGAGTATACTCAATGCTTGGATCGTACTCTTGAATCATCTCAACCCAACGAGTCTGGCGAAGGTTAAGGTTTGGCTGAGTGAAGATGTACTTCAAGCTCTTGTGATCGGTGAAGATGTCCACTTTTCTGCCTGATGGGCCTCGAACCCCTCGTTGGTTACCCCAAGTGGAAGGTGTAAGATGCAGTAAGTAGAAGTTTTCCCCCTAGCAAAGATGCCAAGGATCGAATCCCCAGAGACTCCTAGGTTCAACAAGTAGGTGTCAACTGCTAACAGCGCAATTAGCAATCAACGTGGACCTGCACACAAATACAAATAACTTTGCTCCCAACGAGTACAGAGAGGTTGTCAATCCCTCCGGCCTTGTAGTTCACAAAGGGTTAAAAGCAATGATAGTAGTGATAGATAGTTTTTGCAATAGTAAGTAAAATAGCGAAAAGTAAATAGTGGATGTGATCAATGATGGTAATATGGACCGGAGTCTCATGATGTTCACTAGTGATGTCTCTCTCCCAAAATACGATAAAACAACTATGTGAGGTAAACAAATTACAGCTGGGCAATTGACAGGACCACGAACGCAAACCAATGCTGACTACATTGCAAGAAAGGTTGAGGTTCAAAGCATGGGCGGTACGCCAAAGTAAGTAGACCGAAATCCATCAATATCTACTACTAATCATCCACCTTGAGATATCTATCCAGAACATCTCGCTGGTATTAAGTTGCGAGTCCCACCCATAGTGTAAACTCAATGCAACAGACAACTGCATTAAAAGAACTTTGCGTAAAGTAAACAATCCTTGCACCCGCGGGCACAAGCACCGTTGTTTTCCCCCTTGTGGCAACAGCACATCCCCTAGACTCATGTTTCTGTCACTCAAGCTAGTCATCGAGGGGCATGAACCCACAATCAAGCATAACGTTCCCTCTTGGAGTCACTACCTACTACTCGACCAAAGCAATAAGTAACAACGGAGAACATGCAAGAATTACTTATGAACTAAAATATAAAAGAGGTGAATCAAATATATTACTCAAGATCAATCTGAACATAATCTCATAATCCATCGGATCCCAGCAAACTCAACATAGCAACAACATAAGGATTACATAGGTGCCTCGATCATGTAGGGCAGCTCACGAGGACTAATTAGTGAAGCACAAGAACGGGAGGAGAACATCACATAGCTACTGGTCATGGACTCATGGTCCAAGGGAGACTACTCACGAGTCATCCGGGAGGCGTCCATGGTGGTGGAGAAGCTCCCGGTGGTGATCCTCCCCTCCGGCAGGGTGCCAGGAAGAGTTCTCCTGGTGCTCCCGATCTTGGAAGCGGCGGCGGCGGCGGAACAGAGATGGGATCGCGAAAAGAGTTTCTGTTCTGAGGGTTTCAGAGGGTCCTTTAAATATATGCCAAAGTAGGGCACCGGGGGAGTCTCGGGGGGCCCAGGCGCCCCCCCGGCGCGACCCAGGGGGGGGGGGGGGCCCACAGGGCACCTGGAGCCCCTGTGGCCCCCCGAGGCTGCCCTTCGGACGCAGTGTTGTTTCCGGATCGCTGATTTTTTATATAATTTTTCTGGATTTTTCTAGGCAGTTCTCGAAACGTGAAAACCTGAAATACAAAAACAACCGAAAACAGAAACTGGCACTAGGGTGCACTGGATTAGTAAGTTAGTCCGAATATGATCAAAAGTGTATGGAAGTGTATGAATATCATAGCAATATTACCCAAAAGTGGCATGGAGCAAGCAGAAATTATAGATACATTTTGGACGTATCAACATCCCCAAGCTTAATTCCTGCTCATCCTCGAGTAGGTAAATGATAACAAGAATAATTTCTGTGGTGACATGCTATTAACCATATAGGACTTTCTCATATTCATATGACAAAAGCTTACTGAGACAATGATTCTATAGTAATTAAGTTGTCTCAAGAGAAAATCACAAATGACTGAAAGTTTTACAATATGAAACTGAAATATCAAAAAGATTTGCGATGAACATGACGTGCAAATATGATAAAGTGATATCTAGCTTGCCCCCTTTAGTGATGCAAAACATAAATGCAAGGGCACCTTCAAGGTTTAAGTGATGACTAGATACAATCATTTCAGAATAAACGATATCACAATCATGCAAAAGACAATGCTACTTTGAGACAATGCACATTACACTCAGAATGACAATCATGGTCTCAGTAGTTGGTGCTTCAACATAAAGGTAAAAGAAAGGTTAAGTGCTAAAGCTTTTTATTTTGAAAACATGGAAGCAATTGTGTCAACGGTAGTAGTACTTCATATGTGTCATGTATAAAACATCCTATAAGTTGCAAGCCTCATGCATCGAATACCAATAGTGCTCGCTCCTTGTCCTAATTTTCTCGGATCCCCATGGGTTATCATTGCATTGCATATGTTTTAACCAAGTGTCACAAAGGGGTACCTCTATGCCACCTGTACAAAGGTCCAAGGAGATAAATCGCATTTGATTTCTCGTTTTTGATAGATCTCAACTTGAGGACATCCATACCGGGACAACATAGAAAAGAGATGATGGACTCCTCTTTAATGCATAAGCATATTCTCATGAGAGATTGAGGATTAAGGTCCAAGCTAAAACTTCCACCATGATGCATGGCTTTGGTTGGCGGCCCAATGTTCTTCTCTAACAATATGCATATTAATTCAACCCACGGTAAATCACCCTTACTTCAGACAAGACGAACATGCATAGCAACTCACATGATATTCAACAAAAGTGTGACAGTTGATGGCGTCCCCAGAAACATGGTTACCGCTCAGCAAGCAACTTGTAAGAAATAAGATACATAAGCAACATATTCTTTACCACAATAGTTTTTAGGCTACTTTCCTATGAGCTATGTATTGCATGGTTAGTTTGCTTAGTGCAGGTGGAGGTTAGCAAAATACTGGGAGCGACCAACTAAGAGAGCAATGACGGTCATAATCATGCAGAGCGACAAAGCAATATTGAATCAGGCATGGTAGTTATATCGCTACTCAGAAATAAAAGATCATCAAGGCTTGACATACTTTCTTTACAGTCTTGAATATGCGTGAGCATACGCCAAGTCAATCAAAATAAATTCTCGAAGGAAGATATTACTAAACCATACCACATCATAGGCAAACAACCAAGTTGGTACTCCAATAACACATTAGGAACCCCCCAGCTATTTGAGATTAACCAAAAGAAAACCTGAACTACTAAGCACCATCATGAAAGTAGCATCTTTATCATAGACACATTAACCCATGCAACGGAAGCAAACTCTCTTAATAAGGCGAGCATGGTAATTAAAGAGAGTTCAAGCAACCAACTAAATAAAAGCTCTTGAAAAGATAAGCATGAATACCAAGAGCAGAGTATGATAGTAGCTATTAAAAGACAAAGAACACACACAACATAGATAGACATGAAAATTCTATGTAATGTTCTAGGTAGAGGTGGAGCGTGTTTCTCTCCCACATAAAGGAATGCTGGGTTCCGACTCGTTATGAAAAACTAAAAAGAAAACTAAAAGCAAGACGCTCCAAGCATAGCACATAACACATGAAGTGATAAAAATATAGCGAAACGAAAGACGAACTGATAGTGTTGATGGAGAAGGGGATGCACGGGGGCATCCCCAAGATTAGACGCTTGAGTCTCCTTGAATATTTCTTGGGGGTGCACGGGGGCATCCCCAAGCTTGAGCGCTTGACACTCCTGAATCTTTTTATCATCTTCCCTCGCACACTTGAAAACTCCCCTCATACACAACTCATCATAATCTGATTAGCGAGGTTAGTACCCTTAATAAAATAATTATACCTTGCTGGAAATAAGGATATTATTGAAGTTCTACTGTTTCTCAAGATTGCCAAAAGGTTTTTGCAAAGAAAAAGCAAGTTCTTAATTTGCAAAGTGAAGGTAAGGCAAAACAGGACAGAATCTGTGAAAAACAGAACAACAGGCAGTAATTGATCTGTTCGGGATACTTCTGCAACTCAAATCAAAAAACTCAGAACTGACGCACGAAAGAAAATTATATAGAGAACGCTGTAGAAAAAATTCAGACCAAAAAGATGAACTGCTGATTTTATACGAATTTTTCTATCCAAGGACAGAATCTGTTTCCTGGACAGCACCTCACAACTTTTGAACTTTCTAGCAATCGGAGCCTATACTTGGCACAAATATGAAAAGCAAAGATACAATGATGATGCTACAGCAGTAAACAACATCAAGACACAACAAAAACAAAAATTTTATTCATGTGGGCTGCCTCCCAAAAGCGCTTTCTTTTATGCCTTTAAGCTAGGCATAATGCATAGATCAAGTTTTATCAAGAGTAAAAGAATAGCTAGCCCGTACAACGGACTCAAAAGGTAACTTGACCTTCTTACGAGGGAAGTGTTCCATCCCTTTCTTGAGAGGAAACTGAAATTTTATATTACCCTCTTTCATGTCAATGACAGCACCAACGGTGCGCAAAAAGGGACGTCCCAAAATAATTGGACATGAAGGATCACATTCAATATCCATGATAGTAAAATCAACGGGCACATAATTATCATTGACAACAATAAGAACATCATCGATCCTCCCCAGAGGTTTCTTTATGGAAGAATCAACGAGACGAACACCAAAAGAACAAGAATCATAAGGTTTCAATTTAAGCATATCATATATCCTTTTGGGCATAACAGAGGTACTAGCACCAACATCACATAATGCATAACAAGAGAAGTCATTCAAATAAATTTTTATCATAGGATCCCAACCATCTTCCAGCTTTCTAGGTATGGAGGCTTCTACTCTAAGTTTCTCCTCCCTAGCTTTGATGAGAGCATTCGTGATATGCTTTGTAAAGGCAAGGTTAAGCGTGCTAGTGCGGGGATCTCTAGACATCTTGTGAAGGAAATCAATAACTTCGGTAAGAGTGCAATTATCAAAATCAAGGTCACGAGCATCAAGTAAAGTGGTAGTGGTGTCCTTAAGGTTCACCTGTTTGGTAGTTTCTATAACATCACCATTAATAGGTCCATTGGGACCAGGAGTACATTGGGTGCTAAGAGTGTGAACATCCTCAACAACTTGGATAGTAGCAACAGTGTGGTGGGTAGGAAGGCTCTTAATTATTTCCTCTTCCTCCCTTTCTCTAGCCCATATTTCTTTAAGTTTAGCCATCATCCTAATATTTTCATTAATTTGTACTTGAGTAGCATTAATATGGATGACTTCCCTCTCCTTAAGAGGAGAAGTTTCAATTTTTAGCAATTTTACCTCATTGGCTAAGTGGTCTACCTTAAAAGAAAGATCATCTAGTTTATGTAGTTTCTCTTCTACATTCTTATTAAAGGCTTTTTGGGTAGTGATGAAATCTCTAAGCATGGTCTCTAGTTCAGTATTGGAGTTCTTGGTACTAGGATAAGCATTGTTGTTAAAATTGTTTCTAGAGATAAAATTCACATCTACTTGTTCTTGAGCAATCAAGGAATTTAAAGGAACATCACGAGGATCAATAGTAGATTGCTTCGAAAGTAGAGACATGATCAAGTCAACTTTTTCATTAAGGGAGGAAATCTCCTCGACAGAGTTTACCTTCCTACCTGTTGGAGCGCGTTCGGTGTGCCATTGGGAATAGTTGGTCATCATCTCATCGAGAAGCTTTGTGGCAGCACCAAGTGTAGTTGACATAAAAGTTCCTCCCGCGGCCGAATCTAACAAGTTCCGCGAGGTAAATTTCAAGCCTGCATAAAAAGTTTGGATAACCATCCAAGTAGTCAAACCGTGAGTAGGGCAGTTCTTGATAAGAGACTTCATACGTTCCCAAGCTTGGGCAACGTGTTCATTATCTAATTGTTTAAAATTCATGATGTTACTTCTAAGTTGGATAATTTTAGCAGGTGGATAGTATTTTCCGATAAAAGCATCTTTGCACTTGTCCCATGAATCTATGCTATTTCTAGGCAAAGACTGAAACCAAATTTTAGCTCCTCCTCTCAAGGAGAAAGGAAAAAGCTTAAGCTTAACAATATTACCATCTATTTCTTGGTACTTTTGCATAGTACAAAGTTCTACAAAGTTGTTCAAGTGTAAAGCATCATCATCTCCAGCATCGGAGAATTGTTCTCTCATGACTAAGTTCAGTAAAGCAGGTTTAATTTCATATGAAGGTGCTGAAGTGGCAGGTGTAGTGATAGGTGTGCTGATAAAGTCATCGTTGTTGTGACTAGTAAAGTCACACAACTTGGTGTTCTCGGTGGAACCCATAGTAGCAAGCAAGCAAGATAACTATTTTTGTGATTTTCGATAAAAAGAACTAAAGCAAAAATGAAAGGTAAACTAACAAGACTAAAAAGCAAAGGTAAAAGATAGCATGCAACTCCCCTATCCTGAAGAGTGGAGTCCCCGGCAACGGCGCCAGAAAATACTCCTTGATGGGCCTCGAACCCCTCGTTGGTTACCCCAAGTGGAAGGTGTAAGATGCAGTAAGTAGAAGTGTTTTCCCCTAGCAAAGATGCCAAGGATCGATCCCCAGAGACTCCTAGGTTCAATAAGTAGGTGTCAACTGCTAACGGCGCAATTAGCAATCAACGTGGACCTGCACACAGATACAAATAACTTTGCTCCCAACGAGTACAGAGAGGTTGTCAATCCCTCCGGCCTTGTAGTTCACAAAGGGTTAAAAGCAATGATAGTAGTGATAGATGGTTTTTGCAATAGTAAGTAAAATAGCGAAAAGTAAATAGTGGATGTGATCAATGATGGTAATATGGACCGGAGTCTCATGATGTTCACTAGTGATGTCTCTCTCCCAAAATACGATAAAACAGCTATGTGAGGTAAACAAATTACAGCTGGGCAATTGACAGGACCACGAACGCAAACCAATGCTGACTACATTGCAAGAAAGGTTGAGGTTCAAAGCATGGGTACGCCAAAGTAAGTAGACCGAAATCCATCAATATCTACTACTAATCATCCACCTTGAGATATCTATCCAGAACATCTCGCTGGTATTAAGTTGCGAGTCCCACCCATAGTGTAAACTCAATGCAACAGACAACTGCATTAAAAGAACTTTGCGTAAAGTAAACAATCCTTGCACCCGCGGGCACAAGCATCGTTGTTTTCCCCCTTGTGGCAACAACACATCCCCTAGACTCATGTTTCTGTCACTCAAGCTAGTCATCGAGGGGCATGAACCCACAATCAAGCATAACGTTCCCTCTTGGAGTCACTACCTACTACTCGGCCAAAGCAATAAGTAACAACGGAGAACATGCAAGAATTACTTATGAACTAAAATATAAAAGAGGTGAATCAAATATATTACTCAAGATCAATCTGAACATAATCTCATAATCCATCGGATCCCAGCAAACTCAACATAGCAACAGCATAAGGATTACATAGGTGCCTCGATCTTGTAGGGAAGCTCACGAGGACTAATTAGTGAAGCACAAGAATGGGAGGAGAACATCACATAGCTACTGGTCATGGACTCATGGTCCAAGGGAGACTACTCACGAGTCATCTGGGAGGCGTCCATGGTGGTGGAGAAGCTCCCGGTGGTGATCCTCCCCTCCGGCAGGGTGCCGGGTAGAGTTCTCCTGGTGCTCCCGATCTTGGAAGCGGCGGCGGCGGCGGAACAGAGATGGGATCGCGAAAAGAGTTTCTGTTCTGAGGGTTTCGGAGGGTCCTTTAAATATATGCCAAAGTAGGGCACCAGGGGAGTCTCGGGGGGCCCAGGCGCCCCCCCGGCGCGGCCCAGGGGGGGGGGGGCGCCCACAGGGCGCCTGGAGCCCCTGTGGCCCCCCCAGGCTGCCCTTCGGACGCAGTGTTGTTTCCGGATCGCTGATTTTTTATATATTTTTTCTGGATTTTTCTGGGCAGTTCTCGAAACGTGAAAACTTGAAATACAAAAACAGCCAAAAACAGAAACTGGCACTGGGGTGCACCGGATTAGTAAGTTAGTCCAAATATGATCAAAAGTGTATGGAAGTGTATGAATATCATAGCAATATCACCCAAAAGTGGCATGGAGCAAGCAGAAATTATAGATACGTTTTGGACGTATCACTGCCCAACAGAAGGTGTCTCCACGTGATCAAGGCATGTACAACTGCTGCTAGCTCAAGATCATGTGTGGGGTTATTCTTCTCATTTGGTTTCAGCTGTCGTGAAGTGTATGTCACAATCTTCTTGTCCTGCATGAGAACACCACCAAGACCTTGCAATGAAGCATCACAAAAGACTTCATAAGGCTTGGCCTCATCAGGAGGAGTAAGAACCGGAGCAGAAATGAGCTTCTCTTTGAGTGTCTTGAATGCCACATCACAATCAGGAGTCCATGAGTACTTGACATTCTTCCGCAACAGGTTGGAAAGAGGCTTGGCAATCTTGGAGAAGTTTTCAACAAACCTTCTGCAATAGCTAGCGAGACCAAGGAAGCTTCGGAGTTGCTTGACATTCTGCGGAAGTTCCCACTTGACAATACCTTCAACCTTCTCGGGGTTCGCAGAACTGCCCTCGACAGAGATAATATGGCCAAGATAGAGGGCTTTGTCTAGCCATAATTCACATTTGGAGAAGTTCGCATAGAACTTGTGTTCACGGAGCCTGTCAAGGACCAAACGGAGGTGCTTGGCATGGTCTTCTTCATTCTTGGAGAATGCCAAGATATCATCCAGATAGACGAGAACAAATTCATTGGTGTAGGGGTTGAATATGAAGTGCATCATCCGAGAGAAAGTGGGTGGAGCATTTGCAAGGCCAAAAGACATGACCGTGTATTCATAAGAGCCAAACCTCGTTCTGAATGCGGTCTTAGGAATATCCTCTTCACGGATACGAATATGATGGTAACCCATCCGGAGATTGAGCTTCGAGAACACCTTTGCTCCTTTGAGCTGCTCAAACAATTCATTGATATTGGGGAGCAGGTACTTATTCTTTATTGTCTTCTTGTTCAATGGCCGGTAATCAACGCAAAGACGTTCCGTGCCATCCTTCTTCTTGACAAATAGAACACCACAACCCCAAGGAGAAGCACTAGGCCTAATTAGACCCATATGTTCTTGCTCATCGAGTTGTTTCTTCATCTCCTTCAACTCATCAGGAGAAAGCTTGTACGAATGCCGACATGCTGGCTCAGTACCGGGTTCAAGTTCAATGATGAATTCAACTTGACGATGGGGACACATGCCTAGAAGCTCTTCAGGGAATACATCCTCATATTCACGAACCACCGGAATCTGAGAAATGGCATTAATCTCACCCTTGTCATTGAGAGAGAATAGCCTGATTGTGTTATCTCGGGCTGCGAAGATAATCACGTCTACGTCAGGATGAGTTAGCTTGACCTCCTTATTTGCACAATCAATGTTTGCATCATGCTTGGAGAGCTAATCCATCCCAAGAATAAGATCAATGTAGGAGTTGCCGAGAACAACCGGGGAAACCAGAAAACTGTAATCACCCATATGAATAGATATATCCGGAACTAAGTTGTTGGAGTTCATTAGCAAACCCGGAGAAAGCACGAACATTGGACTAGGCAGAGCTTGCAATGGCATATCATGTGACAATGCAAAAGGTCTTGATATGAAAGAATGTGATGCACCAGAATCAAACAAGACTTTTACAGGAATAGAGTTTACTAGAATATTACCAATTATCACATCAGAAGAATTCTCTGCTTGAGCTGCATTCATCAGATTCACTCTTGCTGCATTGGGATTGTGCTTGACAATAGCAGTGCTGATAGGTGGAGGAGGCGGAAGGCATCTTGGGTTGGGACACTTGTTGGCATAGTGACCCTTCCCAGAACACTTGTTGCAAGTAACTTCTGAAAGAGGCCGATGATAAGGACCACTTGATCTTGAAGCTTTGAACTGAGGCTTGGACTGATTACTTTGGGTTGGGTGGGTGGGAGAATCCACGATCACCTGAGTGCTTGTTGTTGTTTGGAGGACGGAGCAGTAGAGGAGGCGGTAGCCAGAACTTTTGCTGCTTGGCAACCACTTGAGAGGTAGAGGAGGAGTGAACATCATCTCTAATCCTCTTTTTGGAAGCTTCACTCTTGAGCTGAGCTGCCTCTTGCTTGAGAGCCATATTGTAGAATTGGTCAAATTCATCTAGCTCGAACAAGGTGAGAGCAAGTTGGAGTTAATCTTCCAGACCACCTCGGAACTGTTATATCTTGCTCTTGGCATCTGGGATGTCTTGCTTCGCATAACGGGCAAGATTCTGGAACTTGACACTGTATTGATAGACGGACATGGTGCCTTGCTTCAGGTTGCGGAATTGCTCACGCATGCCTTCAATGACACTGGTTGGAATGTGGTGAGAGAGGAAATCTTTGCAGAAGTCAGTCCACGAGATCTCACGATCACCTATGGAATCTTTGTACTGCTGCCACTAGTCAGCAGCTTGATCTTTGAGTTGGAAAGCGGCAAACTTGACATAATAGTCAGGCCTCACGTTACTGCATTCAAAGTGCTTTTTGATATATGTGATCCAATCTTCAGCATCTAGCGGGTCCACACAGTAACTGAACGACTTTGGTTGGTTTTCCAGGAATTGGTTCTGTATCACAAAGTGAGGTTGATTGAACAGATTGCCTTGGCTTTGGTTCCCATGATTGCCTTGATTTTCTTGGTTGGCTTGAAAGTTCTGCATCATTTGCATGAGCATATGAGTGTTCTGGTTGGTCGCTTGCATAATTGCTCTCCATGCCTTAGACGGAGGAGGAGGGGAAGGAGGACGTTCAGGAGGACGCTCTTCTTCGCCCTCTTGGTTAGGGTTGGGAACCTTCTTAGGAGCCATCCTGAATATGATGACAACCATTAGCCATTGATGCAAAAAGATAAGCTGAATCAACGGCTAGATATTTGCAACATAAGTCTTCACAATGAACATTCGAACAAAATGAACGAATGAATTCCACAGTTTAATGGTACAACAATCTTGTCGAGAAGCCACTTGGGAGAACAAAAGATAAAATAAAAACAACAAGGTGCAGATGGAACAAATACATGATAGAAGCTTCGTCCCACATGTTCGTGCTGAATACCCCATGGAACATGTTACAAAGGGTGTTGCAATCCCCGGATCAACATAGCCAAGGACCCTTTAAGATGCAACTCCCAATTGGAACAGCGCCCATGAAACCTCTTCACTCGATGTTGAACCCCAAACCTCAAACCATGCACTCGTTGGAAGAATACCTACGAGCTACTTGAAAACCCCACATATTAATTCCCGAAGGTTTCCTGTTATGCAATCTGGTGTTGGGGATACAGGGGAAGCACCACGCACTCAACTCTAAACCTACATCCAACTGTATCCATCCGTCAACACATAACCAGTCATCCTCGGAAACTGTTTACCTCGGACCTTCGAAACGCATCCGCTATACTAGCTATGGCAATACTCCCGAACTATCCCACCAGTACTGGGTGACGTCGGGGTTATCTCACCACTAACCGCATAGAAGAGTTTTTGATGTCGGTGTCTTAAGTATTCTAGAACCGCTACAATACATTTGTGACGACAACACCTCGGAGCTCAACTCCCCAGGACACTGCCATAGCCCCTAAATGACAGGAGGCATCGAGAACAATGTTCTCGTCACATAGATATCGGAACAATCCAAACAATACTCGCGTGATCCTAATTTTTTTTAGTGAATTTTGAGAGTAGAGGAGATAGAACAACGTCAGGAGTCCTCACCAGAGCAATGAAGGGATGAGGAGTAAAAAGAAATCCTACTCTCCGATATATATAGGACTCAAAACATTTTATCTTGTGTGCCTAGACTCAGCCGTCAATGATTCGATCAATCAGGGGGCTCCTAGGCCGGAGAAGGCTCTGAATACCAACTTATAATGCCCAGTATGCGGCTATGTCCCTCACGTGTCGAGGCACGACTTAAGGATATAAACGCATACTAGAATGATCTCAAGTATGGTATCTTTGGACATCTCATGTAATATTCAGGGATGAAAGTGTAAAATGAGAGTTGGCTTACACTCGCCACATCACACAATGAAATACAATAACATACAACATCCAAATAACATGAGGATCCGACTACGAACGAAAACCAAACGAAAAGATACCATAATTAACACAAGCCCGAATCCTCCTAGTAAGAACCACTACTGAACGTCGGGATAAGACACATAGTAACGTCCACACTCTTCATCGAACTCCCAGTAAAGCTCTGAACCATCTCCTGCATAGTTCTCAACGGTACCTGCATCTGGTGTGTGTTGAATCTGTGAGCCACAGAGGCCTCAGCAATCCCGTTCCCGGTTATCAAAACTACCAAAGCCATAGGTGTGGAAAGGCTATAAACAAGGTTGCAGCAAGCACTAAGCACTAGCTTACGAGTTTAGAGCGAGAAGAGAACAAGTGCCAACGATCGCTAAGTTGATCAAGAAGTGATCCTAGCTACCCACGATCAAACATAACCCCACCGTGTTCACTTCCCGAAGCCCTTCGGAATGAGACCATCATGGTTACTCACGCAGGTAGTGTATTCATGAATAAGGTGTCAAGATATCTACAACCGGATATTAACAAATTCCCATCTGCCACATAACCGCGGGCACGACTTTCGAAAGATTAAACCCTGCAGGGGTGTCCCAACTTAGCCCATCACAAGCTCACAATCTGCGGAGTCGCCACTCCAAAGTGGGAAGACCCGAGTATCCTCGGAATCCCATGCTCAAGATATTTCGACAAAGGTAAAACTAATCCAGCAAGACCTCCCGGCGTGCCGACACCCTGATAGTAGCCGCGCGTATCTCGTCTCAGGCCACGACTGGATGAGCACAGCGTGCGGTGACCAAAACCCAAGTTGCCAAGGGGGGTACCGGACACGACTCTGGGTTGGACCAACACTCATGAGGAGCACTGGCCCGGGGTGGATTAAGAACTCGGGTTTGCAATGCCCTATGCAAGTTTTAGTTATTAGGCAAATGTAAAACCAATGTTGGGCCTTGTTGGAAAAGCTTTAACATAGAGCGAATTATCAAGGGGGTCCCATAAACCCCAACCGTGTTAGAAACGCAAAATCAAGGAACATAACACCGGCTTATCGGTTCCTAGGGTGGCATGAGTGTAACAAAACACCAAGTAGAAAGGCTTAGCCTTCCACCCATTCCCAATATATAGGTGAATTAGTTTATCAGATATTATATATTGTGTTATCCCAATAACAACTTCATCACAGAGCAATCTTCAAATCTTCACCTGCAACTAACAACTCTATAAGAGGGGCTGAGCGATGCGTACTTAGCCAAACATCGGTTTGCTAGGAGGGTGGTTAGAGAGTTTCACGGCAACAATAGGAGGGCTGATAAACATGAATAGGCATAGAGGCAATATCTAGAGAGCGGAACATCTAGCATAGGCAGAGATAGGAGTGATATCTGGGAATGGTCATCTTGCCTGTTGATTCCACGGAGGGATCGTAACCTTGCTCCTCAAACTCAGCCTCGGTAGGAACCTCAAACTCCGAATCGTCACCGGGCTCTAACCAACACAACAATGCAAACACCAGAACACAATCAATCATCATGCAATGCTCAACCACATGATGCATGAATATGATGCATATGGACATGGATAAGATATGATCCACCTCCTAGGGACACAAAGAGTGCACAAGCATCATGGCATTTAGCAAGATCACTCACATGTATGAACACAAGCAAAAGGAAACTAGTCCAACATGTCCACTAGTGGTTATGTAGATTATTTGAACAAGCACCCAACAAGTTTAAAAGAGTTGATTAACATGGCAAGGGTGCATCTAGGACTACATCAACATGCTAGCATTTTAAAATGGGCCGGAAAGAACACACAACAATTTCCGGAAACTCCCATATCCATTTAAATGCATTTGGGACAGAACTGAGAAACTCATAGTTTAAAGTTGTTAAACATGTAAAACAACAGCACCACATTAATCTACTCATTTTTCCACCCCAAATGCATATAAAGTTTGTTAAATTTGGAGTTGTAGATATTTAGTTATGATTTTTACAAGTTTAAGCACATTTTAAACACAAATTAATTCAAACAACATTTTAAATTTTTTTAAACATGGCAACAAACATCATAATAATATTCTACATGAAAAACTAAGCAGTTTTCATATATAACTTATTTTTATCAGATGCATAATTAAAAAGATATTAAATATGCAAAGTTAATGCAGAAAAACAAAAACAAAAAAAGAAAAAACAGACGAAAAAGGTCAACTGACCCAGGCTAAGCTAGCCGCGGCCACTGACCTGTGGGGCCAGAGGCGCTGAGGTGGCAGCGGTGGGTGCGTGTGTGGGTGGAACTGTACAGAGAGGATGACAGGTGGGGTTGGCTGGTCAGTGGGACATATGAAGCAAAAAGGGGGGGATTAATCCCACTGCCCCCGGTGGGTTTCGAACCCACGACCTCACAGTTAACTGACGAAGAGCCAAGCCACTGGGTTATGCGAGTGTTGCTGATAGAATACAAGTGTATAGCCTTAAGATGTAACTGAAGATGCAGGCGGCAGGGGAAAAAAGGGGCACGTCGGAGCTGCTCGGGCGACCTAAACTGGCGGCGGAGGGGTGTGGTCTGTTCCTAGGGGAACTCCGCATCCACGCCACACACTACCAGCACCTAGCATCAACTACAACACCGGCGGCGAGCACCTAACAGAGCGGCGGCGGTGGAGCTCGACGAGACGAAGGAGAGGCCTAAACGGAGCGGCGACTGCGCTAGCAGCATCTACGCGACAAGACAAAGCAGACGGGCAACAAAGGAAGGGCTACGGTGGTCGGAATACTTGCCGGAGACGAGTCCCGACGGCGACACGCTCGGGTGCACGGAGAACTACGGGCTAGACGACGCGAAGGAAGGGGAAAGTGCACGGGGAGGTGGAGATGCTCACCACGAACACGGCGGGGTGTTCGGCTGGCCCGGAGGTGGTCGGATTCAATGACGGTGACGATCGAACAACTGTGGCTGCCGGAGTTGAAAAAGAGGAAGAAGAAGTCGCAGATGAGGCGATCGACTCCGTGTAGTGGACGTAGACGACGTAGTCGACGTCGAGGAAGCAGTCCGGCAAGGTTGGCGAGGCCGAGGTCGACGGGAGGCACGCCGACGACGTGCTCGCGCTCCCAGATGTGCTCGGGACAGCTACGATGCGGCGGATCTGGTGGCCCTCAGCTCACCAGGCGGCGGGAGGAGGAAGGAGGAACCCTAGGGAGTGGGTTGGACACGAGGAGAGCTTATAAGGGGGGCCAGAGGCACGACGTTGCGACGACGGCGTCGGGCTCGCAGTCCCCATGGCGTCGTGGGAGGAGGAAGAAAAGGTGGGTGGACTAGCGGGCGTAGACGCTGACGCGTGGGGCCTGGGAGTCCACGTGGGGGCGAAGTAGCGGGGGTATGTGGGCACGCGGGTGAGAAAAGGTGCGAGGGACGCGCTGGGCTGCTGGCGCGGGCCGGCTGGAGCTGGGCCGACGGGAAGAACTGGGCCTGCTGGCTGGGCTGCCCTGCTGCTGTTTTAAATCCTTTCTTTTTCTATTTTCCTCAGATAGAAAATAAAAGAAAAAGTACAGGCTCAAGGAAATAGAGTTAGGAGATAAATAACATATCGCCATGCTCCTCGATTTATGCCCTATTTTATAAAATTGGTTTGGGTATTTTTAGAGGTAGAAAAATAAAATAAGTTTGAATATGGTTCAAACTTCTGTCATTTCTGAACCTAACCAAATTACTTTAAAATGGGGCAAGGCTTTGCATGGTGGCTCATGTCAAAGCAACAAAGAAAAGGGGAGGAGATGAACATTAAAGGAGTAGGCTAAGACACTTGCAAAAATACTTAAAGAAAGGAAGAAAAGAAGGAAGATAAGAGGTGTAGGAGAAAGAGGAGGTTTTAGGGTTTTAGCAAGGGCATGGCTTGACACCACCATCACACAACAACCATCAAGGTGACCACACATCACAAACAAAGACAAGTAAAAGAAGCTATGAAGAATATGATGCCATGAAGATGATGAAGCAATGCATGGATGCAAGATAAAAATAAAATGACAATGCGAAACAAAAGAATGCATAAATGACAAGAACCCCCAAGGAAAAGGACAAGGATCAAAATGACAATTGCTTTATTGCCATAAATGGAAAGTATCACATATGGGGTTTTACAAACTCTCCTCCACTACAAAAAGATCTCGTCCCGAGATCTAGGACTGAAAGAAGGAGGGATACTGGGAACGGAGATGATCTTATCGTTCCCATGTAGTTTCTCGGTCGGTATGGTGTGACCACTTCACTTTCAAAAATTTGATGGACTTGTTGCGGGTCTTGCGCTCAGTTTCTTCAAGAATAGCAACGATGTGCTCACGATAAGACAAGTCTTGTTGAAGATCAATATCTTCGAACGGAATGGTGCGTTCAGGTGTCTTGAAGCACTTGCGGAGTTGAGACACGTGAAACACATCATCCACATTTGAAAAGTTGGAGGGAAGCTAGAGTTGGTAAGTTAGATCGCCTCTCTTGCCAAGAATCTTGAAAGGGCCCACGTATCTTGGAGCAAGCTTGCCTTTGATACCGAACCTCTGAGTGCCCTCCATTGGAGAAACACGGATTTAGACATGGTCTCCAATGTCAAAAGCCAAGTCACGGTGCTTGCCGTCATAGTAGCTCTTTTGACGCGATTCCGCGGCTTTGAGATTCTCACATAGGACTTTGCACATTTATTCGGCTTCTAAGATCAAATCATTTCCAAGGAGTTGACGTTCACCAGTCTCGGACCAGTTGAGAGGGGTATGACACTTTCTGCCATAGAGGATTTCAAAAGGAGCTTTGCCGGCACTTGCTTGGAAGCTGTTGTTGTAGGAGAATTCGGCAAATGGAAGGCAATCTTCCCATTTCATATCTAAGGAGATGACACAAGCTCTTAGCATATCTTCGAGGATCTGGTTCACTCTTTCGACTTGACCACTAGTCTGAGGGTGAAACGTAGTGCTGAAGCGAATCTTTGTGCCCATGGCTGACTGAAAGGAATCCCAGAACTTGGAAGTGAACAAGCTTCCGCAGTTTGAGGAGATCACTTGAGGAATGCCATGCAAAGAGACAATTCTGGAGGTGTACAGCTCTGCCAGCTGAGCTGCGTTGATGGATTCTTTGACGGGAAGAAAATGAGCTACTTTAGTTAGCTTGTCAATCACCACAAAGATAGCATCATTTCCCTTCTTTGACTTGGGAAACCCAGTGACGAAATCCATCTCAATGTGATCGAATTTCCACTTGGGAATAAGTAGAGGTTGAAGGAGTCTGGCTGGACGTTGATGCTCTGCCTTCACTCTTCTGCAGACATCACATTCATTCACGAATTGGGCAATCTCCCTTTTCATGCGAGTCCACCAATACGATTGCTTGAGGTCTTGGTACATCTTGGAACTTCCGGGATGTATCGAGAGAAGGGAGTCATGTGCTTCGTTCATTATGAGCTTCCTGAGATCGCCCTTGGGAACCACAATCCTGTCCTCGAAGAACAAGGTGTCTTTCTCATCAACGCGATAGCACTTGTACTTGGGAGTACCCTTAGCAATACCATGTTTCATTTTCTGCACCATAGCATCACTGAGTTGGGCCTCACGGATTTGATCTTCCAAGGTAGGAGCAACTTGAAGGTTTGCAAGAAAGCCTTGCGGAACGACTTGGAGGTTGAGCTTCCAGAATGATTCACAAAGTTCAGGCTGGAATGGTTTGAGAAGGAGACTATTGGAATACGCCTTTCTGCTCAAGGCATTTGCAATGACATTGGCCTTGCCAGGAGTATACTGAATGCTTGGATCGTACTCTTGAATTATCTCAACCCAACGAGTCTGGTGAAGGTTAAGGTTTAGCTGAGTGAAGATGTACTTCAAGCTCTTGTGATTGGTGAAGATGTCCACTTTTCTGCCCAACAGAAGGTGTCTCCACGTGATCAAGGCATGTACAACTGCTGCTAGCTCAAGATCATGTGTGGGGTAATTCTTCTCATTTGGTTTCAGCTAGCGTGAAGTGTATGCCACAATCTTCTTGTCTTGCATGAGAAACACCACCAAGACCTTGGAATGAAGCATCACAAAAGACTTCATAAGGCTTGGACTCATCCGAAGGAGTAAGAACCGGAGCAGAAATGAGCTTCTCTTTGAGTGTCTTGAATGCCACATCACAATCAGGAGTCCATGAGTACTTGACATTCTTCTGCCACAGATTGGAAAGAGGCTTGGCAATCTTGGAGAAGTTCTCAACGAACCTTCTGCAATAGCTAGTGAGACCAACGAAGTTTCGGAGTTGATTGACATTCTGCGGAGTATCCCACTTGACAATAGCTTCAACCTTCTCGGGGTTCACAGAAATGCCCTCGGCAGAGATAATATGGCCAAGATAGAGGGCTTTATCCAGCCAGAATTCACATTTGGAGAACTTCGCATAGAACTTGTGTTCACGGAGCTTGTCAAGGACCAAACGGAGGTGCTTGGCATGGTCTTCTTCATTCTTGGGGAATACCAAGATATCATCCAGATAGACGAGAACAAATTCATTGGTGTAGGGGCTGAATATGAAGTGCATCACCCGAGAGAAAGTGGGTGGAGCATTTGCAAGGCCGAAAGACATGACCGTATATTCATAAGAGCCAAAACTCGTTCTGAATGCGGTCTTAGGAATATCCTCTTCACGGATACGAATCTGATGGTAACCCATCCGGAGATCGAGCTTCGAGAACACCTTTGGTCCTTTGAGCTGCTCGAACAATTCATTGATATTGGGGAGCGGGTACTTATTCTTTATTGTCTTCTTGTTCAATGGCCGGTAATCAACGCAAAGGCGTTCCGTGCCATCCTTCTTCTTGGCAAATAGAACACCACAGCCCCAAGGAGAAGTACTAGGCCTGATTAGACCCATACATTCTTGCTCATCGAGTTGTTTCTTCAACTCCTTCAACTCATCAGGAGAAAGCTTGTACGGACGCCGACATGCTGGCTCGGTACCGGGTTCAAGTTCAATGACGAATTCAACTTGACGATTGGGAGGCATGCCTGGAAGATCTTCAGGGAATACATCCTCATATTCACGAACCACCGAAATATAAGAAATGGCATTAATCTCGCCCTTGTCATTGAGAGAGAATATCCTGATTGTGTTATCTCGAGCTACGAAGATAATCACGTCTACGTCAGGATGAGTTAGCTTGACGTCCTTATTTGCACAATCAATGTTTGCATCATGATTGGAGAGCCAATCCATCCCAAGAATAAGATCAATGTCGGAGTTGCCGAGAACAACCGGGGAACCCAGAAAACTGTAATCACCCATGTGAATAGATATATCCGGAACAAAGTTGTTGGAGTTCATTAGCAAACCCGGAGAAAGCACGGACATTGGACTAGGCAAAGCTTGCAATGGCATATCATGTGACAATGCAAAAGGTCTTGATATGAAAGAATGTGATGTACCTGAATCAAACAAGACTTCTGCAGGAATACAGTTTACTGGAAGATTACCAATTATCACATCACAAGAATTCTCTGCTTGAGCTGCATTCATCAGATTCACTCTTGCTGCGTTGGGATTGTGCTTGACAATAGCAGTGCTGACAGGTGGAGGAGGCGGAAGGCGCCTTGGGTTGGGACACTTGTTGGCATAGTGACCCTTCTGAGAACACTTGTTGCAAGTAACTTCTGAAAGAGGCCGATGATAAGGACCACTTGATCTTGAAGCTTGGAACTAAGGCTTGGACTGATTACTTGGGTTGGGTGGGTGGGAGAATCCATGACCACCTGAGTTCTTGTTGTTGTTTGGAGGACGAAGCACTGGAGGAGGCGGTAGCCAGAACTTCCGCTGCTTGGAAACCACTTGAGAGGAAGAGGAGGAGTGAACAACATCTCTAATCCTCTTTTTGGAAGCTTCACTCTTGAGCTGAGCTGCCTCTTGCTTGAGAGCCATATTGTAGAATTGGTCAAATTCATCTGGCTTGAACAAGGTGAGAGCAAGTTGGAGTTCATCTTTCAGACCACATCAGAACTGATATATCTTGCTCTTGGCATTGGGGATGTCTTGCTTCGCATAACGGGCAAGATTCTGGAACTTGACATTGTATTGATAGACGGACATGGTGCCTTGCTTCAGGTTGCAGAATTGCTCACGCATGCCTTCAATGACACTGGTTGGAATGTGGTGAGAGCGGAAATCTTTGCAGAAGTCAGTCCACGAGATCTCACGATCACCTCTGGAATCTTTGTACTGTTGCGACCAGTCAGCAGCTTGATATTTGAGTTGGAAAGCGGCAAACTTGACATAATAGTCAGGCCTCACGTTACTGCATTCAAAGTGCTTTTTGATATCTGTGATCCAATCTTCAGCATCTAGCGGGTCCACACAGTAATTGAACGACTTCGGTTGGTTTGCTAGGAATTGGTTCAGTATCACAAAGTGAGGTTGATTGAACAGATTGCCTTGGCCTTGGTTCCCATGATTGCCTTGATTTGCTTGGTTGGCTTGAAAGTTCTGCATCATTTGCATGAGCATCTGAGTGTTCTGGTTGGTCGCTTGCATAATTGCTCTCCATGCCTCAGACGGAGGAGGAGGGGAAGGAGGACGTTCAGGAGGACGCTCTTCTTCGCCCTCTTGGTTAGGGTTGGGAACCTTCTTAGGAGCCATCCTGAATATGATGACAACCATTAGCCATTGATGCAAAAATATAAGTTGAATCAACGGCTAGATATTTGCAACATAAGTCTTCACAATGAACATTCGAACAAAATGAACGAATGAATTCCACAGTATAATGGTACAACAATCTTGTCGAGAAGCCACTTGGGAGAACAAAAGATAAAATAAAAACAACAAGGTGCAGATGGAACAAATACATGATAGAAGCTTCATCCCACATGTTCGTGCTGAATGCCCCATGGAACGTGTTACAAAGGGTGTTGCAATGCCCGGATCAGCATAGCCAAGGACCCTTTAAGATGCAACTCCCAATCGGAACAACGCCCATGAAACCTCTTCACTCGATGTTGAACCCCAAACCTCAAACCATGCACTCGTTGGAAGAATGCCTACGAGCTACTTGAAAACCCCACCTATTAATTCCCGAAGGTTTCCGGTTATGCCATCTGGTGTTGGGGATACAGGGGAAGCACCGCGGACTCAACTCTAAACCTACATCCAACTGTATCCATCCGTCAACACATAACCAGTCATCCTCGGAAACTGTTTACCTCGGACCTTCGAAACGCATCCGCTATACTAGCTGTGGCAATACTCCCGAACTATCCCACCAGTACTGGGTGACGTCGGGGTTATCTCACCACTAACCGCATAGAAGAGTTTTTGATGTCGGTGTCTTAAGTATTCTAGAACCGCTACAATACATTTGTGACGACAACACCTCGGAGCTCAACTCCCCAGGACACTGTCATAGCGCCTAAATGATAGGAGGCATCGAGAACAATGTTCTCGTCACAAAGATATCGGAACAATCTAAACAATACTCGCGTGATCCTAATTTTTTTTAGTGAATTTTGAGAGTAGAGGAGATAGAACAACGTCAGGAGTCCTCACCAGAGCAATGAAGGGATGAGGAGTAAAAAGAAATCCTACTCTCCGATATATATATATAGGACACAAAACATTTTATCTTGTGTGCCTAGACTCAACCGTCAACGATTCGATCAATCATGGGGCTCCTAGGTCGGAGAAGGCTCTGAATACCAACTTATAATGCCCAGTATGCGGCTATGTCCCTCACGTGTCGAGGCACGACTTAAGGACATAAACGCATACTAGAATGATCTCAAGTATGGTATCTTTGCACATCTCATGTAATATTCAGTGATGAAAGTGTAAAATTATAGTTGGCTTACACTCGCCACGTCACACAATGAAATACAATAACATACAACATCCAAATAACATCAGGATCCGACTACGAACGAAAACCAAACGAAAAGATACCGTAAATAACACAAGCCCGGATCCTCCTAGTAAGAACCACTACTGATCGTTGGGATAAGACACATAGTAACGTCCACGCTCTTCATCGAACTCCCAGTAAAGCTCTGAACCATCTCCTGCATAGTTCTCAACGGTACCTGCATCTGGTGTGTGTTGAATCTGTGAGCCACAGAGGACTCAGCAATCCCGTTCCCGGCTATCAAAACTACCAAAGCCTTAGGTGTGGAAAGGCTATAAACAAGGTTGCAGCAAGCACTAAGCACTAGCTTACGAGTTTAGAGCGAGAAGAGAACAAGTGCCAACAATCGCCAAGTTGATCAAGAAGTGATCCTAGCTACCCACGATCAAACATAACCCCACCGTGTTCACTTCCCGAAGCCCTTCGGAATGACACCATCACGGTTACTCACGCATGTAGTGTATTCATGAATAAGGTGTCAAGATATCTACAACCGGATATTAACAAATTCCCATCTGCCACATAACCGCGGGCACGACTTTCGAAAGATCAAACCCTGCAGGGGTGTCCCAACTTAGCCCATCACAAGCTCACAATCTGCGGAGTCGCAACTCCAAAGTGGGAAGACCCGAGTATTCTCGGATTCCCGTGTTCAAGATATTTCGACAAAGGTAAAACTAATCCAGCAAGACCTCCCGGCATGCCGACACCCTGATAGTAGCCGCGCGTATCTCGTCTCAGGCCACGACCGAATGAGCACAGCGTACGGTGACCAAAACCCAAGTTGCCAAGGGGGGTACCGCAGACGACTCTAGGTTGGACAAACACTCATGAGGAGCACTGGCCCGGGGGGTGGATTAAGAACTAGGGTTTGCAACGCCCTATGCAAATTTTAGTTATTAGGCAAATGTAAAACCAATGTTGGGCCTTGCTGGAAAAACTTTAACACACAGCGAATTATCAAGGGGGGCACATAAACCCCAACCGTGTTAGGAACGCAAAATCAAGGAACATAACACCGGCTTATCGGTTCCTAGGGTGGCATGAGTGGAACAAAACAACAAGCAGAAAGGCTTAGCCTTCCACCCATTGCCAACATATAGGTGAATTAGTATAACAAATATTATATATTGTGTTATCCCAATAACAACTTCATCACGGAGCAATCTTCAAAACTTCACCTACAACTAACAATGCTATAAGAGGGGCTGAGTGCTACCTCTTGATATTGCGTTGTATTCCCTCGAAGAGGAAAGGGAGATGCAGCACAATAGCGTAAGTATTTCCCTTAATCTTTGAGAACCAAAGTATCAATCCAGTACGAGAACACGCGCGAGTCCCTCACACCTGCACAAACAAATAAGAACTTCGCAGCCAACGCGATAAGGGGTTATCAATCCCTTTACGGTCACTTACGAGAGTGAGATCTGATAGAGATGATAGTTATATTTTTGGTATTTTTGGTTTAGTAAAACAACAAATAAAAGCATGAAAAGTAAAGTAGATGTAGATTGATATGTTGAGAATAGACCCCGGTGCCATAGTTTTCTCTAGTGGCTTCTCTCATGATAGCGATATTCTACGGCAGGTAAACAAATTACTGTCGAGCAATTGATAGAAAAGCGAATAATTATGAGACTATCTAGGCATGATCATTGTATATAGGCATCACGTCCGAGACAAGTAGACCAAATGATTCTGCATATACTACTATTACTCCACACATCGACCGCTATCCAGCATGCATCTAGTGTATTGAGTTCATACGAACAGAGTAACGCCTTAAGAAAGATGACATGATGTAGAGGGATAAACTCAAGCAATATGATGAAAACCCCATATTTTTATCCTCGATGGCAACAATATAATATGTGCCTTGCTGCCCCTACTGTCACCGGGAAAGGACACCGCAAGATTGAACCCAAAGCCAAGCACTTCTCCCATTGCAAGAACTATAGATCTAGTAGGCCAAACCAAACTAATAATTCGAAGAGACTTGCAAGGATATTATGATCACACATAAAAAGTTCAGAGAAGAACCAAATATCTTTCATAGATAACCTTGATCATAAACACACAATTCATCGGAACTCGACAAACACACCGCAAAAATAGATTACATCAAATAGATCTCCTCGAAGACCGAGGAGAACTTTGTATTGAGATCCAGAGAGAGGGAAGAAGCCATCTAGATACTAGTTATGGACCCAAAGGTCTGTGGTAAACTACTCAAAACTCATGGTGAGGGCGATGATGATGATGATTAAGGCCTCCGTGATGGATCCCCCTCTCGGAACAGGCTCCAAGATGGGATCTCCACGGGAACAGAAGCTACATCGGTGGAATTAGGGTTTTCTCTCTGTGTATGGAGTTTCTGGGGTACGTAGGTATATATAGGAAGAAGGAGGGCACCGAGGGCCGTGTGGGCCAGCCTCGAGGCAGGGGGGCGCGCCCTGGGAAGGAGGGCGCGCCCCCGACCCTTGAGGGCAGCCCAGCTGTCCCCTGACTTGGTCCTGCCGTTTTCCGTGCGTGATTTTCTCCAAAAATATCAACCGCGAAGGTTTCATTCCGTTTGGACTCCGTTTGATATTCCTTTTCTGCAAAACCCTAAAATAGGCAAAAAACAGCAATCTGGACTGGGCCTTTGGGTTAGTAGGTTAGTCCCAAAAATGATATAAAAGTGAATGACAAAGCCCAATAAACATCCAAGACATCATAAATAATAGCACGGAACAATAAAAAATTAGAGATACGTTGGAGACGTATCAAGCATCCCCAAGCTTAATTCCTGCTCGTCCTCGAGTAGGTAAATGATAAAGAAAGAATTTTTGATGTGGAATGCTAACCAATATAGTTTTTCAATGTAATTCTCTTAATTGCGGAATGAATGTTCACATCTGAAAGATTCTAGACAAAAGTCTATATTGACATAAGAAATAACAATACTTCAAGCAATACTAACAAAGCAATCATGTCTTCTCAAAATACTATGGCTAAAAAAAGTTATCCCTACAAAATCATATAGTGTTGGCTATGCTCCCTTATTATCACACAAAATATTCATATCATGCACAACCCCGATTTCATCCAAGCATTTGTTTTCATGTTCTATCTTTTCAAACCTTTCAAATTTCACGCAATACATGAGCGTGAGCCATGGACATAGCACTATGGGTGGAATAGAGGTGGTTGTGGAGAAGACAAAAAGAGGGAGATAGTCTCACATCGACTAGGCGTATCAACGGGCTATGGATATGCCCATCAATAGATATCAATGTGAGTGAGTAGGGATTGCCATGCAACGGATGCACTAGAGCTAAATATGAATGAAAGCTCAACAAAAGAAACTAGTGGGTGTGCATCCAACTTGCTTGCTCATGAAGACCTAGGGCATTTGAGGAAGCTCATCGTTGGAATATACAAGCCAAGTTCTATAATGAGAAATTCCCACTAGTATATGAAAGTGACAACATAGGAGACTCTCTATCATGAAGATCATGGTGCTACTTTGAAGCACAAGTGTGGTAAAACGATAGTAGCAATGCCCCTTCTCTCTTTTACTCTCAATTTTGTTTTTGTTTTTTTGGCATTTTTCTCTTTTTATGGCCTCTTTTTTTCTTTATTTTTTTATTTTTCATCCAGAGTCTCATCCCGACTTGTAGGGGAATCATAGTCTCCATCATCCTTTCCTCACTGGGACAATGCTCTAATAATGAAGATCACCACACTTTTATTTACTTACAACTCAAGAATTACAACTCGATACTTAGAACAAAATATGAATCTATGTGAATGCCTCAGGCGGTGTATCGGGATGTGCAATGAATCAAGAGTGACATGTATGAAAGAATTATGAAAGGTGGCTTTGCCACAAATATGATGTCAACTACATGATCATGCAAATCAATATGACAATGATGAAGCGTGTCATCATGAACAGAATGGTGGAAGTGACTAAACATGAGACTCTCTACAATGAAGAACATGGTGCTACTTTGAAGCACAAGTGTGGAAAAAGATAGTAGCAATTGTCCCTTTTTTGGGCCTTTTTTTCTTTGGCCTTTCTTTTTTCTTTCTTTTTTTTCCTTTTTTTGCGGAGTGGCTTTATAGATTTAGCCTTTCCTCCCATGGGACAATGCTCTAATAATGATGATCATCACACTTTCATTACAACTCGATACTACAACAACAAAGTATGACTCTATATGAATGCCTCCGGCGGTGTACCGGTATGTGCAATGAATCAAGAGTGACATGTATGAAAGAATTATGCATGGTGGCTTTGCCACAAATACGATGTCAACTACATGATCATGGATGGCAATATGACAATATGATGCGTGTCATATAAACGGAACGTTGGAAAGTTGCATGGCAATATATCTCGGAATGGCTATGGAAATGCCATGATAGGTTGGTATGGTGGCTGTTTTGAGGAAGGATATATAGTGGGTTTATGGCACCGGCGAAAATTGCGTGGTACGAGAGAGGCTAGCAATGGTGGAAGGGTGAGAGTGCGTATAATCCATGGACTCAACATTAGTCATAAGAACTCATATACTTATTGCAAAAATCTACGAGTCATCAAAACAAAGCAATCAACGCATGCTCCTAGGGGGGAGGTTGGTAGGAGTTAACCATCGCGCGCCCCCGAACACCACACAAAGGTTGACACTCTACAAATACCTAATGCTTTAACTTAGTCACACAACGGTTCACCATACGTGCCTGCTACGGGAATCACTAAACTTAACACAAGTATTTCTTAATTTCATAATAACTCCACTAGCATGACTCTAATATCACTATCCTCATGTCTCAAAGCAATTATCAAGCATCCAACATCTCTTTCTATTCAATGCACTTGGTGTGATTTTTTTACTACATTGACGTTGGATGTCTATCATGTGAAGACTAGTTTCTTTAGCCTAAACACATTACCATGCTGTTTTAATAGACTCTCAAATAGATCTAAGTGAAGCATGAGAGTTCAACAATTTCTTCGAAATATTACCACCATTGTGCTCTAAAAGATATAAGTGAAGCACTAGAGGAAAAACTATTCAACTCAAAAGATATAAGTGAAGCACATCGAGTGTTCTAATAATTTCTAGGACATATTTAACTCTCTCAAATAGGTGTGTCCAGAAAAGATGATTGTGGCAAACTAACAAACAAAGACTCAAATTATACAAGACGCTCCAAGCAAAACACATAGCATGTTGCGAATAAAAATATAGCTCCAAGTATAGTTACCAATGGATGAAGACGAAAGAGGGGATGCCTTCCCGGGGCATCCCCAAGCTTAGCCTTTTGATTATCTTGAATTTACCTGGGGTGCCATGGGCATCCCCAAGCTTAGGCCTTTGCTACTCCTTGTTCCATAGTCCATCAAAGCAATACTCAAAACTTGAAAACTTCACAACACAAAACTTAGAAAAAAATTCTCGTGAGCTCCGTTAGTAAGAGAAAACAAGCCACTATTCGAAGGGACAGCAATGAATTCATTCTTTGTTTATATTGGTTTTAAACCTACTGTAATCCAAGTTCTCTATGGTTCATATCCTCTAATATTACTCATAGATGCATCGGAATAAGCAAACAACACACGAAAAACAGAATCTGTCAAAGACAGAACAATCTGTAGTAATCTGCAGGGTTCGCCTACTTCTGGAACTCCAAAAAATTCAAACTAAATTGGTAAATTTGCGCAATTTGTCTATCAAGAAGCAGCAAAAATAATCAACTACAAATCACGCTCCATTAAAATCTCAAGTCTACTTTAGCGAGCGCTAACGATTCTGTTTTTCACAGCAAGATCAAAATAACTTCACACAAGTCTTACCAAAGGTTCTGCTTGGCACAAACAGTAAACAAAACATGAAACCACATCTAAACAGAGGATAGATGCAATATTTGTTCCCTAACAGCAACAAAAACAAAAAATAAATATAAAATTGGGTTGCCTCCCAACAAGCGCTATCGTTTTACGCCCATAGCTAGGCACGATACAAGATAGATCTAGGTATTGCCATCTTTGGAAGGCAATCCATAAGTGGATCTCATGATAAATTCATATGGTAATTTTATTTTCTTTCTAGGAACGTGTTCCATGCCTTTCCTTAACGGAAATTGGAATCTAATATTTCCTTCCTTCATATCAATAATTGCACCGATCGTTCTAAGGAAAGGTCTACCAAGAATAATAGGACATGAAGGATTGCAATCTATATCAAGAACAATGAAATCTACGGGCACATAATTCTTATTGGCAACAATAAGAAAATCATTAATTCTTCCCATAGGTTTCTTAATAGTGGAATCCGCAAGATGCAAATTTAAAGAACAATCATCAAGCTCATGGAACCCTAGCAAATCACACAAAGTTTTTGGGATAGTGGAGACACTTGCACCCAAATCACACAAAGCATAGCATTCATGATCTTTTATTTTTATTTTTATAGTAGGTTCCCACTCATCATAAAGCTTTCTAGGTATAGAAACTTCCAACTCAAGTTTTTCTTCATAAGATTGCATCAAAGCATCAACTATATGCTTAGTGAAAGCTTTATTTTGACTATAAGCATGCAGAGAATTTAGCACGGATTGCAACAAGGAAATACAATCAATCAAAGAGCAATTATCATAATTGAATCCCTTGAAATCCAAAGTAGTGGGTTCATCACTATGCAAAGTTTAATTCTCTTCACTCTCACTTTTAGCAATTTTAGCATCAAGATCTAAAAACTCCGAAACATTGGGACACTCTAAAGCAGAATCATCTCCAATCCTATTCTCATCAAGATTAATACTAGAAAACAAGGATCTATTAGGAGACAGATCAATAACTTTAAGATCTCCATCTTTATTTTCACGATAACTAGAAGAACACGATTTAATATAATCTTCTCTTTTAGCACGCATCCTAGCGGTTCTTTCTTTGCATCGATCAATGGAAATTCTCATGGCTTTGAGAGACTCAGTGATACGTCCAAAACGTATCTATAATTTCTGCTTGCTCCATGCCTCTTTTGGGTGATATTGCTATGATATTTATACACTTCCATACACTTTTGATCATATTTGGACTAACCTATTAACTCAGTGCACCCCAGTGCCAGTTTCTGTTTTCTGCTATTTTTGTATTTCAGGTTTTCCCATTACGAGAACTGTCAGAAAAATCCCGGAAAAATTATATAAAAAAACAGCGTTCCAGAAGGTTCTCGGTAGCCAAAGTACAGCCGGGGGGGGGGGGGGC
>LR738709.1:377910131-378049058 GCA_902687465.1 Secale cereale | reverse complement strand
CCAGGCGCCCTAGTGGCGCGCCCCCCCTGGGCCGCGCTAGGAGGGGGCGCCTGGGCCCCCCGAGCCTCGTCTGGTGCCCCCCTTTGGCATATATTTAGACCGTCTCCCAAAACCCTCGAGACGGAAACCCTTTTTCGCGATCTCATCTCTGTTCCGCTGCCGCCGCCGCTTCCAAGATCGGGAGCACCAGGAGAACTCTTCCCGGCACCCTGCCAGAGGGGAGGATCACCACCGGGAGCTTCTCCACCACCATGGACGCCTCCCGGATGAGTTGTGAGTAGTCTCCCTTGGACCATGGGTCCATGACCAGTAGCTATGTGATGTTCTCCTCCCGTTCTTGTGCTTCACTAATTAGTCCTCGTGAGCTGCCCTACATGATCGAGGCACATATGTAATCCTTATGCTGTTGCTATGATGAGTTTGCTGGGATCCGATGGATTATGAGATTATGTTCAGATTGTGTTTGAGTAATATATTTGATTCACCTCTTTTATATTTATGTTCGTAAGTAATTCTTGCATGTTCTCCGTTGTTATTTATTGCTTTGGCCAAGTAGTAGGTAGTGACTCCAAGAGGGAACGTTATGCTTGATTGTGGGTTCATGCCCCTCGATGACTAGCTTGAGTGACAGAAACATGAGTCTAGGGGATGTGCTGTTGCCACAAGGGGGAAAACAACGGTGCTTGTGCCCGCGGGTGCAAGGATTGTTTACTTTACGCAAAGTTCTTTTAATGCAGTTGTCTGTTGCTTTGAGTTTACACTATGGGTGGGACTCGCAACTTAATACCAGCGAGATGTTCTGGATAGATATCTCAAGGTGGATGATTAGTAGTAGATGCAAATGGATTTCAGTCTACTTACCTCGGCGTACCGCCCATGCTTTGAACCTCTACCTTTCTTGCAACTTAGTCAGCATTGGTTTGGGCACATGGTCCTGTCAATTGCCCAGCTGTAATTCGTTTACCTCACATAGCAGTTTTATCGTCTTTTGGGAGAGAGACATCACTAGTGAACATCATGAGACTCCGGTCCATATTACCATCATTGATCACATCCGCTATTTACTTTTCCGATTTTTACTTACTATTGCAATTATACCTATCACTATTATCACTTGCGTTTGATCCTTTGTAAACTACAAGGCCGGAGGGATTGACAACCTCTCTATACTCGTTGGGAGCAAAGTTATTTGTATCTGTGTGCAGGTCCATTATGATTGCTAATATCTGGCACCGTTAGCAGTTGACACCTTCTTGTTGAAACGGGGAGTCTCAGGGAAATCGATCCTTGGTATTGCCAAGGGAAAACTTCCGCTACACTGCATCTCAAACCTTCCACTTGGGGTAACCAACGAGGGGCGAGAAGCCATCAAGCAAAGTTTTCTGGCGCCGTTGCCGGGGACTCCACTCTTCAGGATAGGGGAGTTGCACGCTATCTTTTACCTTTGCTTTTTAGTCTTGTTAGTTTACCTTTCAATTTTGCTTTAGTATCTTTTATCGAAAATCACAAAAATAGTTATCTTGCTTGCTTGCTACTATGGGTTCCACCGAGAACACCAAGTTGTGTGACTTCACTAGTCACAACAACGATGACTTTATCTGCACACCTATCACTACACCTGCCACTTCAGCACCTTCATATGAAATTAAACCTGCTTTACTGAACTTAGTCATGAAAGATCAATTCTCCGGTGCTGGAGATGATGCTGCTTTACACTTGAACAACTTTGTTGAACTTTGTGACATGCAAAAGTACCAAGAAATAGATGGTAATATTGTTAAGCTTAAGCTTTTTTCCTTTATCTTTGAGAGGAGGAGCTAAAATTTGGTTTCAGTCTTTGCCAAGAAACATCATAGATTCATGGGACAAGTGCAAATATGCTTTTATTGGAAAATACTATCCACCTGCTAAAATTATCCAACTAAGAAGTAACATAATGAATTTTAAACAATTGGATAATGAACACATTGCCCAAGCTTGGGAACGTATGAAATCTCTTATCAGGAACTGCCCTACTCATGGTTTTACTACTTGGATGGTTATCCAAACTTTTTATGCAGGCTTGAACTTTACCTCGCGGAACTTGTTAAATTCGGCCGCGGGAGGAACCTTTATGTCAACTACACTTGGTGCTGCCACAAAGCTTCTCGATGAGACGATGACCAACTATTCCCAATGGCACACCGAACGCGCTCCAACAGGTAGGAAGGTAAACTCTGTGGAGGAGATTTCCTCCCTAAATGAAAAAGTTGACTTGATCATGTCTCTACTTTCGAAGCAATCTTCTGTTGATCCTCGTGATGTTCCTTTAAATTCTTTGATTGCTCAAGAACAAGTAGATATGAACTTTATCTCTAGAAACAATTTTAATAACAATGCTTATAGGAGTAATTTTGGTAGCAATCCTAGACCGTTCCCCTCTAATTCTTATGGGAACAACAATGCTTATCCTAGCACCAAGAACTCCACTACTGAACTAGAGATTATGCTTAAAGATTTCATCACTACCCAAAAATCTTTTAATAATAGTGTAGAAGAAAAACTAAACAAACTAGGTGATCTCTCTTCAAAGGTAGACAATTTAGCCAATGAGGTAGAATTGCTTAAAATTAGAACTTCTCCTCTTGAGTAGAGGAAGGTCACTCCTATTAATGCTATTCAAGTGCAAATTATTGAAAATATTAGGATGATGGCTAAACTTAAAGAGAGATGGGCTAGAGAAAGGGAGGAAGAAGATAGAATTAAGAGCCTTCCTACCCACCACACTGTTGCTACTATCCAAGTTGTTGAGGATATCCAAACTCTTAGCACCCAATGCACTCCTGGTCCCGATGGACCTATTAATGGTGATTCTATGACTATAGAAACTACCAAACAAGTGAACCTAAAGGACAACACTACCACCTTACTTGATGGTAGTGACCTTGATTTTGACAATTGCACTCTTACCGAAGTTATTGATTTCCTTCACAAGATGTCTAGAGATCCCCGCACTAGCACGATTAACCTTGCCTTCACAGAGCATATCACTAATGCTCTTATCAAAGCTAGGGAGGAGAAACTTAGAGTAGAAGCCTCCATACCTAGAAAGCTAGAAGATGGTTGGGATCCTATGATAAAAATTAAGTTGAATAATTTCTCTTGCTATGCTTTATGTGATGTTGGTGCTAGTACCTCTGTTATGCCCAAAAGAATATATGATATGCTTAAACTGAAACCTTTTGATTCTTGTTCTTTTGGTGTTCGTCTCGTTGATTCTTCCATAAAGAAACCTTTGGGGAGGATCGACGATGTTCTTATCATTGTCAATGACAACTATGTTCCCGTTGATTTTACTATTATGGATATTGAATGTGAACCTTCTTGTCCAATTATTTTGGGACATCCTTTTCTACGCACCGTTGGTGCTATCATTGACATGAAAGAGGGGAATATAAAATTCCAGTTTCCTCTCAAGAAAGGGATGGAACACTTCCCTCGAAAGAAAATTAAGTTACCTTTTGAGTCCGTTATACGGGCTAGCTATTATTTTACTCTTGATAAGACTTGATCTCTTTGCATTATGCCTAGCTTAAAGGCATAAAAGAAAGCGCTTTTGGGCGGCAGCCCACATGAATAAATTTATTTTGCTTTTGTTGTGTCTTGATGTTGTTACTACTGTAGCATCATCATTGTATCTTTGCTTTTCAATTTTGTGCCAAGTATAGCCTCTGATTGCAAGAAAGTTCAAAAGTTGTGACGTGCTGTCCAGGAAACATATTCTGTCCTTGGATAGAAAAATTCGTATAAAAACACCAGATCATCTTTTTGGTCTGAATTGTTTCGACAGCGTGCTCTATATAATTGTCTTTCGTGCGTCTGTTTTGAGTTTTTTGATTAGAGTTGCAGAAGTGCCCCGGAAAAATCATTTACTACCTGCTGTTCTGTTTTTCACAGATTCTGTCCTGTTTTGCCTTTCCTTCATTTTGCAAACCTAGAGCTTGCTTTTTCTTTGCAAAAACCTATTGGCAATCTTGAGAAACAGTAGAACTTCAAGAATATCTTTATTTCCAGCAAGGAAAAATTATTTTATTATGGGTACTAACCTCGCTAATCAGATTATGATGAGTTATGTATGAAGGGAGTTTTCAAGTGTGCGAGGGAAGATGATAAAAAGATTCAGGAGTGTCAAACGCTCAAGCTTGGGGATGCCCCCGTGCACCCCCAAGAAATATTCAAGGAGACTCAAGCGTCTAAGCTTGGGGATGCCCCCGTGCATCCCCTTCTCCATCAACATTATCAGTTCGTCTTTCGTTCCACTATATTTTAATCACTTCATGTGTTATGTGCTATGCTTGGAGCGTCTTGCTTTTAGTTTTCCTTTTGGTTTTCTTTTAGCTTTTCATAACGAGTCGGAACTCAGCTTTCTTTATGTGGGAGAGAAACACGCTCCACTTCTACCTAGAACATAACATAGAATTTTCATGTCTATCCTTGCTGTGTGTGTTCTTTGTCTTTTAATAGCTACTATCATGCTTAGCTCTTAGTATTCATGCTTATCTTTTTAAAGAGCTTTTGTTTAGTTGGTTGCTTGAACTCTCTTTAGTTATCATGCTTATCTTATTAAGAGAGTTTGCTTCCGTTGCATTGGTTGATAAGTCTATGATAAAGATGCTACGTGCATAATGGCGCTTAGTAGTTCATATTTTCTTATGGTTAGTCTCAAATAGCTGGGGGGTTCCCAATGTGTTATTGGAGTACCAACATGATTTGTTTGCCTATGATGTGGTATGGTTTAGTAATATCTTCCTTCGAGAATTTATTTTGATTGACTTGGCGTATGCTCACGCATATTTAAGACTGTAAAGAAAGTCTGTCAAGCCTTGATGATCTTTTGTTTCTGAGTAGCGATATAACTTCCATGCCTGATTCAATGTTGCTTTGTCGCTCTGCATGATTATGACCATCATTGCTCTCTTAGTTGGTCGCTCCCAGTCTTTTGCTAACCTCCACCTGTGCTAAGCGGACTGACTGCTTGTGCATCCATATTCTTTTATACCAGTTATGCCATATGAGTCCACCATACCTTCCTACATGGTATTTACCTGCCATTCCTAACAGAGACTTGCATGTACCATCTCGAAATTATTCAAAGAAAAATGCATTCCTATTTTGTGCCTCTGTTGTAAGTCCATGAGGAAGTAGTAGTTAATTCATAATCTTTTTAAGTTGGACAAGCTTCACCCCGGGATTGCATGTATAATGTGCAAACCCATAATACGAGAAGGAACTGGCATTGAGTGCACCCGGCTCAAAATTAATATAACAAACAAACCCTCCTTCACGCTTTGTTCATGAGAAATTAGAAAACTTTGGCAGTGATAAACAAAGGAGATTAAGAGGATGTGATCGTCCTCATTCGGGAGCCGTTCCTCGAAACTTGTCCATCTCAAGAAGTGATTGAGTTATCTGCTAGCATTCGTTGACAAAACATGCATGATCTAAAAAAAATTATTACCTCTGTTTTAAAACCAAGAGCTCTGGTACATGTTTTGTCTTTGTTTCCGACTACGGGTTTTCAACCTTGCCAACAAAAGCCACGGTTCGAGAGTCTCCACCTTCTTTTAAAGCACCAACTACTGAGAGCATGATTGTCATTCTGAGTGTAATGTGCATTGTCCCGAAGTGGCATTGTCTTTTGCATGATTGTGATATCGTTTATTCTGAAATCATTGTATCTAGTCATCACTTAAACCTTGGAGGTGCCCCTGCATTTATGTTTTGCTTCACTAAAGGGGGCAAGCGAGATATCACTTTATCATATTTGCACACCAAGTTCATTACAAATCTATTTGATGTTTCAGTATCATATTGTAAAACTTTCAGTTCTTTATGATTTTCTCATGAGGCAACTTAATTACTATAGATTCATTGTCTCAGTAAGCTTTTGTCATTTGACTATGAAAAAGTCCTATATGGTTAATAGCATGTCACCACAGAAATTATTCTTGTTATCTTTTACCTACTCGAGGACGAGCAGGAATTAAGCTTGGGGATGTTGATACGTCCAAAACGTATCTATAATTTCTGCTTGCTCCATGCCTCTTTTGGGTGATATTGCTATGATATTTATACACTTCCATACACTTTTGATCATATTTGGACTAACCTATTAACTCAGTGCACCCAGTGCCAGTTTCTGTTTTCTGCTGTTTTTGTATTTCAGGTTTTCCCATTACGAGAACTGCCAGAAAAATCCCGGAAAAATTATATAAAAAATCAGCGTTCCTGAAGGTTCCCGGTAGCCAAAGTACAGCCGGGGGGGGGGGGGCACCAGGGCTCCAGGCGCCCTGGTGGCGCGCCCCCCCCGGGCCGCGCCGGGGGGGCGCCTGGGCCCCCCGAGCCTCGTCTGGTGCCCCCCTTTGGCATATATTTAGACCGTCTCCCAAAACCCTCGAGACGGAAACCCTTTTTCGCGATCTCATCTCTGTTCCGCCGCCGCCGCCACTTCCAAGATCGGGAGCACCAGGAGAACTCTTCCCGGCACCCTGCCGGAGGGGAGGATCACCACCGGGAGCTTCTCCACCACCATGGACGCCTCCCGGATGAGTTGTGAGTAGTCTCCCTTGGACCATGGGTCCATGACCAGTAGCTATGTGATGTTCTCCTCCCGTTCTTGTGCTTCACTAATTAGTCCTCGTGAGCTGCCCTACATGATCGAGGCACATATGTAATCCTTATGCTGTTGCTATGATGAGTTTGCTGGGATCCGATGGATTATGAGATTATGTTCAGATTGTGTTTGAGTAATATATTTGATTCACCTCTTTTATATTTATGTTCGTAAGTAATTCTTGCATGTTCTCCATTGTTATTTATTGCTTTGGCCAAGTAGTAGGTAGTGACTCCAAGAGGTAACGTTATGCTTGATTGTGGGTTCATGCCCCTCGATGACTAGCTTGAGTGACAGAAACATGAGTCTAGGGGATGAGCTGTTGCCACAAGGGGGGAAAACAACTGTGCTTGTGCCCGCGGGTGCAAGGATTGTTTACTTTACGCAAAGTTCTTTTAATGCAGTTGTCTGTTGCTTTGAGTTTACACTATGGGTGGGACTCACAACTTAATACCAGCGAGATGTTCTGGATAGATATCTCAAGGTGGATGATTAGTAGTAGATGCAGATGGATTTCGGTCTACTTACCTCGGCATACCGCCCATGCTTTGAACCTCTACCTTTCTTGCAACTTAGTCAACATTGGTTTGCGCACATGGTCCTGTCAATTGCCCAGCTGTAATTCGTTTACCTCACATAGCAGTTTTATCGTCTTTTGGGAGAGAGACATCACTAGTGAACATCATGAGACTCCGGTCCATATTACCATCATTGATCACATCCGCTATTTACTTTTCCGCTTTTTACTTACTATTGCAATTATACCTATCACTATTATCACCTGCGTTTGATCCTTTGTAAACTACAAGGCCGGAGGGATTGACAACCTCTCTGTACTCGTTGGGAGCAAAGTTATTTGTATCTGTGTGCAGGTCCATGTTGATTGCTAATATCTGGCGCCGTTAGCAGTTGACACCTTCTTGTTGAAACTGGGAGTCTCAGGGAAATCGATCCTTGGTATTGCCAAGGGAAAACTTCCGCTACACTGCATCTCAAACCTTCCACTTGGGGTAACCAACGAGGGGCGAGAAGCCATCACTCATTGATATCATGCTTAGGTGGGATAGATCTAAGTTTCAAAGAATCAACATCAAGAGTAATTCTATCCACACTTCTAGCCAATTTATCAACTTTAAGCAATTTCTCTTCAAACATAGCATTGAAATTCTTTTGCGAGATCATAAACTCCTTAACACTAGTTTCAAATTCAGAAGGCATCTTTCCATAAGAGCTGTTGTAGGAATTACCAAAATTATTAGAGGAATTACTAGGAAAAGGCCTAGGATTAAAATTACCTCTATAAGCATTGTTACCAAAATTATTCCTACCAACAAAATTCACATCCAAAGATTCATTGTTATTCTCAATCAAAGTGGACAAAGACATATCATTAGGATCAGAAGAAGCACTCTTAGCAGCAAACAATTTCATAAGTTCATCCATCTTTCCACTCAAAACACTAATTTCTTCGATAGCTTGCACTTTTTTACTAGTAGATCTTTCGGTGTGCCATTGAGAATAATTAATCATAATATTATCTAGGAGTTTGGTAGCTTCTCCTAAGGTAGTTTCCATGAAAGTGCCTCCGGCGGCCGAATCTAAAAGATTTCTAGAAGCAAAATTCAAGCCAGCATAAAAGTTCTGAATAATCATCCATAGATTCAAACCATGTGTAGGGCAATTACGTATTATTAATTTCATTCTCTCCCATGCTTGTGCAACATGCTCATGATGTAGTTGCTTAAAATTCATAGTATCGTTCCTAAGAGAGATGATCTTAGCAGGAGGGCAATACTTAGAGATAAAAGCATCTTTGCACTTATTCCATGAATCAATACTATTTCTAGGCAAAGAGGAAAACCAAGTTTTAGCACGATCTCTAAGTGAAAACGGAAATAACTTCAATTTAACAATATCGTTATCCGCATCCCTTTTCTTTTGCATATCACACAAATCAACAAAGTTGTTTAGATGGGTAGCGGCATCTTCACTAGGAAGGCCGGAGAATTGATCTTTCATGACAAGATTCAACAAAGCAGCATCGATCTCACAAGATTCAGCATCGGTAATAGGAGCAATTGGAGTGCTAATAAAATCATTGTTGTTGGTATTGGAGAAGTCACACAATTTGGTATTGTTCTGAGCCATAGTGACAAGCAAGCAATCCAACACACACAAGAGAACAAGAATCAAGCGAACGAAAAACACACGGCGGAAGAAGGGCAAATAAAACGGCAAAGGTGAAGTGGGGGAGAGGAAAACGAGAGGCAAATAAATGTAATGCGAAGGATAAGGGTTTCTGGTAGGTACTTGGTATATGAATTTTGTGTAAGTCTCCCCGGCAACGGCGCCAGAAATACTTCTTGCTACCTCTTGAGCTTGCATTGTATTCCCTCGAAGAGGAAAGGGAGATGCAGCACAGCAGCGTAAGTATTTCCCTCAGTTTTTGAGAACCAAGGTATCAATCCAGTACGAGACCACGCGCGAGTCCCTCGCACCTGCACAAACAAATAAGAACTTCGCAGCCAACGCGATAAGGGGTTGTCAATCCCTTTATGGCCACTTACGAGAGCGAGACCTGATAGAGATGATAGTTATATTTTTGGTATTTTTGGTTTAGCAAAACAGCAAATAAAAGCAAGAAAAGTAAAGTAGATGTAGATTGATATGTTGAGAATAGACCCGGGGGCCATAGTTTTCTCTAGTGGCTTCTCTCATGATAGCGATATTCTATGGCGGGTAAACAAATTACTGTCGAGCAATTGATAGAAAAGCGAATAATTATGAGACTATCTAGGCATGATCATTGTATATAGGCATCACGTTCGAGACAAGTAGACCGAAACGATTCTGCATCTACTACTATTACTCCACACATCGACCGCTATCCAGCATGCATCTAGTGTATTGAGTTCATACGAACAGAGTAACGCCTTAAGAAAGATGACATGATGTAGAGGGATAAACTCAAGCAATATGATGAAAGCCCCATCTTTTTATCCTCGATGGCAACAATACAATACGTGCCTTACTGCCCCTACTGTCACCGGGAAAGGACACCACAAGAATGAACACAAAGCCAAGCACTTCTCCCATTGCAAGAACTATAGATCTAGTAGGCCAAACCAAACCAATAATTCGAAGAGACTTGCAACGATATTATAAGCACACATAAAAAGTTCAGAGAAGAATCAACTATCTTTCATAGATAACCTTGATCATAAACTCACAATTCATCGGATCTCGACAAACACACTGCAAAATAGATTACATCGAATAGATCTCCTCGAAGACCGAGGAGAACTTTGTATTGAGATCCAGAGACAGAGAAGAAGGCATCTAGATACTAGCTATGGACCCGAAGGTCTGTGGTAAACTACTCACAACTCATGGTGAGGGCGATGATGATGATGATTAAGGCCTTCGTGATGGATCCCCCTCCCGGAACAGCCTCCAAGATGGGATCTCCACTGGAACAGAAGCTACGGCGGTGGAATTAGGGTTTTCTTTCTGGGTATGGAGTTTCTGGGGTACGTAGGTATATATAGGAAGAAGGAGGGCACCGGGGGCCGTGTGGTCCAGCCTCGAGGCAGGGCGCGCGCGCCCCCCACCCTCGAGGGCAGCCCAGCTGTCCCCTGACTTGGTCCTGACGTTTTGCATGCGTGATTTTCTCCAAAAATATCTCTCGCGAAGGTTTCATTCCGTTTGGACTCCGTTTGATATTCCTTTTCTACAAAACCCTGAAATAGGCAAGAAACAGCAATCTGGACTGGGCCTTTGGGTTAGTAGGTTAGTCCCAAAAATGACAAAACCCAGTAAACATTCAAGACTTCATAAATAATAGCATGGAACAATAAAAAATTATAGATACATTGTTGACGTATCACTGAGCGATGCGTACTTAGCCAAACAACAGTTTGCTGGGAAGGTGGTTAGAGAGTTTCATGGCAACAATAGGAGGGCTGACAAACAGGAATAGGCATCGAGGCAATATCTAGAGAGCGGAACATTTAGCATAGGCAAAGATAGGAGTGATATCTGGGAATGGTCATCTTGCATGTTGATTCCACGGGGGGATCGTAACCTTGCTCCTCAAACTCAGCCTCGGTAGGAACCTCGAACTCCGAATCGTCACCGGGCTCTAACCAACACAACAATGCAAACACCGGAACACAATCAATCATCATGCAATGCTCAACCACATGATGCATGAATATGATGCATATGAACATGGATAAGATATGATGCACCTCCTAGGGACACAAAGAGTGCACGAGCATCATGGCATTTAGCAAGATCACTCACATGTATGAACACAAGCAAAAGGAAACTAGTCCAACATGTCCACTAGTGGTTATGTAGATTATTTGAACAAGCACCCAACAAGTTTAAAATAGTTGATTAACATGGCAAGGGTGCATCTAGGACTACAGCAACATGCTAGCATTTTTAAATGGGCCTGAAAGAACAAACAACAATTTCCGGAAACTCCCATATCCATTTAAATGCATTTGGGACAGAATTGAGAAACTCATATTTTGAAGTTGTTAAACATGCAAAAACAACAACACCACATTAATCTACTCATTTTCCACCCCAAATGCATATAAAGTTTGTTAAATTTGGAGTTGTAGATATTTAGTTATGATTTTTACAAGTTTAAGCACATTTTAAACACAAATTAATTCAAACAACATTTTAAATATTTTTAAACATGGCAACAAACAGCATAATAATATTCTACATGAAAAGCTAAGCAGTTTTCATATATAACTTATTTTCATCACATGCATAATTAAAGAGATATTAAATATCCGAAGTTAATGCAGAAAAACAAAAAGAAAAACAAAAACAGAAAAAGAAAAACAGACAAAAAAGGTCAAATGACCCAGGCTAAGCTAGCCGCAGCCACTAACCTATGGGGCCAGAGGCGCTGAGGTGGCAGCGGTGGGTGCGTGTGTCGGTGGAACTGTACAGAAAGGATGACAGGTGGGGTCGGCTGGTCAGTGGGACATATGAAGCAAAAAGAGGGATTAATCCCACTGCCCTCTATGGGTTTCGAACCCGCGACCTCACAGTTAACTAACGAAGAGCCAAGCCACTGGGCTAGGCGAGTGTTGCTGACAGAATACATGCGTATAGCCTTAAGATGTAACTGAAGATGCATGCAGCAGGGGAAAACAAGGGCACGTTGGAGCTGCTCATCAGAGCTGCTCCAGCGACCTAAACTGGCGGCGTAGGGGTGCGGTCTGTTCCTGGGGGAACTCCGCATCCACGCCACGCACTAGCAGCACCTAGCATCAACTACAACACCGGCGGCGAGCACCTAACAGAGCGGCGGCGGCGGACCTCGACGAGACAAAGCAGAGGCCCAAACGGAGCGGCGACTGCGCTAGCAGCATCTACGCGACAAGACGAAGCAGACGGGCAACAGAGGAAGGGCTACAGTGGCCGGGATACTCGCCAGAGACGAGTCCCGACGGTGACACGCTCGGGGTGCACGGACAACTACGGGCTAGACGACGCAAAGGAAGGGGAAAAGTGCACGGGGAGGTGGAGATGCTCACCACGAACACAACGAGGTGTTCGGTGGCCCAGAGGTGGACGGAGTCGACGATGGCGACGACCGAACAACTGCGTCTGTCGGAGTTGAAGAAGAGGAAGAAGAAGTCGTAGACGAGGCGATCGGCTCCATGTAGTGGACGTAGACGACGTAGTCGACGTCGAGGAAGCAGTCCGGCAAGGTTGGCGAGGCCGAGGTCGACGGGAGGCACGCCGGCGACGTGCTCGCGCTCCCAGATGCGCTCGGGACAACTACGGTGCGGCGGATCTGGTGGCCCTCAGCTCACCAGGCGGCGGGAGGAGGAAGGAGGAACCCTAGGGAGTGGGTTGGACATGGGGAGAGCTTAAAAGGGGGGCCAGAGGCACGACGGTGCGACGACGGCGTCAGGCTCGCGGTCCCCATGGCGTCGCGGGAGGAGGAAGAAAATATGGGTGGACTAGCGGGCGCAGACGCTGACGAGTGGGGCCTGGGAGTCCACGTGGGCGCGAAGTAGCGAGGGTATGTGGGCGCGCGGGTGAGAAAAGATGTGAGGGACGCGCTGGGCTGCTGGCGCGGGCTGGCTGGAGCTGGGCCGAGGGGAAGAACTGGGCCTGCTGGCTGGGCTGCACTGCTGCTGTTTTAAATCCTTTATTTTTCTATTTTCCTCAGACATAAAATAAAAGAAAAAGTACATGCTCAAGGAAATAGAGTTAGGAGATAAATAAAATATCCCCATGCTCCTGGATTTATTGCCTATTTTATAAAATTGGTTTGGGTATTTTTAGAGGTAGAAAAATAAAATAAGTTTGAATATGGTTCAAACTTCTGTCATTTTTGAACCTAACCAAATCACTTTAAAATGGGGCAAGGCTTTGCATGGTGGCTCATGTCAAAGCAACAAACAAAAGGGGAGGAGATGAACATTAAAGGAGTAGGCTAAGACACTTGCAAAAATACTTAAAGAAAGGAAGAAAAGAAGGAAGAGAAGAGGTGTAGGAGAAAGAGGGGGGTTTAGGGTTTTAGCAAGGGCATGGCTTGACACCACCATCACACAACAACCATCAAGGTGACCTCACATCACAAACAAAGACAAGTAAAAGAAGCTATGAAGAATACGATGCCATGAAGATGATGAAGCAATGCATGGATGCAAGATAAAAATAAAATTACAATGCAAAAACAAAAGAATGCATAAATGACAAGAACCCCCAAGGAAAAGGACAAGGATCAAAATGACAATTGCTTTATTGCCATAAATGGAAAGTATTACATATGGGGTGTTACACATAGATTCATCAAAATAAGCAAATAACACAATGAAAACTGAATCTGTCAAAAACAGAACAGTCTATGGTAATCTGTAACTCTCGAATACTTTTGTAACTCCACAATTCTGAAATAAATTTGTGGTCCTGAGGAGTTTTTCTATTAATATTCTTGAAAAAGAATAAACTTATAAGCTCTCTTCTGTAAAAAATGACAGCTAATGTCATGAGCGCAAAGTTTCTGTTTTTTACAGCAAGATCACATTAACTTTCACCCAAGTCTTCCCAAAGGTTCTACTTGGCACTTTATTAAAACAAAAGCTATAAAGCATGATTACTGCAGTATATTAATCATGTGAACACACAAAAACAGTAGGGGTAAATATTGGGTTGTCTCCCAACAAGCGGTTTTCTTTAATGCCTTTTAGCTAGGCATGATGATTTCAATGATGCTCGCATAAAAGATAAGAAATGAAACATAAAGAGAGCATCATGAAGAATATAACTAGCACAATTAAGTCTAACCCACTTCCTATGCACAGGGATTTTGTGAGCAAAGAACTTACGGGAACGATAATTAACTAGCATAGGAAGGCAAAGCAAGCCCAACTACAAGATTTTAAGCACATAGAGAGGAAACTTGATATTATTGCAACTCCTACAAGCATATATTCCTCCCTCATAATAATTTTCAGTAGCATCATGAATGAATTCAACAATATAACCATCACATAAAGCATTATTTTCATGATCCCCAAGCATATAAATTTTATTACTCTCCACATATGCGAATTTATTCTCATGAATAATAGTGGGAGCAAACTCAACAAAATAATTATCATGTGAGGCATAATCCAATTGAAAACTAAAATCATGATGACAAGTTTCATGGTTATCATTATTCTTAATAGCATACAAGTCATCACAATAATCATCATAGATAGCAACTTTGTTCTCATAATCAATTGGGACCTCTTCCGAAATAGTGGATTCATCACTAAATAAAGTCATGACCTCTCCAAATCACTTTCATAATTATCACAACAAGATTCAACACCCTCCAAAATAGTGGGATCATTACTTCCTAAAGTTTACACTCTTCCAAACCCACTTGCATCAATATAATCATCATAAATAGGAGGCATGCTTTCATCATAATAAATTTGCTCATCAAACTTGGGGGACTGAAAATATCATCTTCATCAAACATAGCGTCCCCAAGCTTGTGGCTTTGCATATCATTAACATCATGTATATTCAAAGAATTTACACTAACAACATTGCGATCATGCTCATCATTCAAGTATTCAGTGCCAAACATTTTAATGCATTCTTCTTCTAGCACTTCGGCACAATTTTCCTTTCCATCATTTTCACGAAAGATATTAAAAAGATGAAGCATATGAGGCAACCTTAATTCCATATTTTTGTATTTTTCTTTTTATAAAACAAACTAGTGATAAAAAAATAAACCAAAAGATTCAATTGTAAGATCTAAAGATATACCTTCAAGCACTCACCTCCCCGACAATGGCGCCAGAAAAGAGCTTGATGTCTACTAGGCAACCTTCTTCTTGTAGACGTTGTTGGGCCTCCAAGTGCAGAGGTTTGTAGGACAGTAGCAAATTTCCCTCAAGCGGATTACCTAAGGTTTATCAATCCGTGGGAGGCGTGGGATGAAGATGGTGTCTCTTAAACAACCCTACAACCAAATAACAAAGAGTCTTTTGTATCCCCAACACACCCAATACAATGGCAAATTGTATAGGTGCACTAGTTCGGCGAAGAGATGGTGATACAAGTGCAATATGGATGGTAGATATTGGTTTTTGTAATCTAAAAAAACAACAACAAGGTAACTAATGATAAAAGTGAGCACAAACAATATTGCAATGCTTCAAAACAAGGCATAGGGTTCATACTTTCACTAGTGCAAGTTCTCTCAACAATAATAACATAATTGGATCATATAATAGTCCCTCAACGTGCAAAAAAGAGTCACTCCAAAGTCACTAATAGAAGAGACCTAACAAAGAGATTATTGTAGGGTACGAAACCACCTCAAAGTTATTCTTTCCGATCAATCCATTGGGCTATTCCTATAAGTGTCACAAACAACCCTAGAGTTCGTAGTAAAATAACACCTTAAGACACAAATCAACCAAAACCCTAATGTCACCTAGATACTCCAATGTCACCTCAAGTATCAGTGGGTTTGATTATACGATATGCATCACACAATCTCAGATTCATCTATTCAACCAACACAAAGAACTTCAAAGAGTGCCCCAAAGTTTCTACCGAAGAGTCAAGACGAAAACGTGTGCCAACCCCTATGCATAGATTCCAAGGTCATGGAACCTGCAAGTTGATCACCAAAACATACATCAAGTGAATCAATAGAATACCCCATTGTCACCACGGGTATCCCACGCAAGACATACATCAAGTGTTCTCAAATCCTTAAAGACTCAATCCGATAAGATAACTTCAAAGGGAAAACTCAGTCCATTACAAGAAGATAGAGGGGGGGGGGACGCATCATAGGATCCAACTATAATAGCAAAGCTCGCGATACATCAAGATCATGCCATATCAAGAACACGAGAGAGAGAGAGAGAGAGAGAGAGAGAGAGAGAGAGAGAGATAAAACATATAGCTACTCGTACATACCCTCAGCCTCGAGGGTTAACTACTCCCTCCTCGTCATGGAGAGCGCCAGAATGATGAAGATGACCACCGGTGATGATTCCCCCCTCCGGCAGGGTGCCGGAACAGGGTCCCGATTGGTTTTTGGTGGCTACAAAGGCTTGCGGCCGAGGAATTCCCGATCTAGGTTTCTTTTCGGGGGTTTCTGTATTTATAGGAATTTTTGGCGTCGGGAACAAGTTAGGGGGGGGGGGGTTGCGAGTCATCCACGAGACAGGGGGGGCACACGGCCAGGGGGGTAAGGCGTGCCCTCCACCCTCGTGGATGGCTCAGGACTCTTCTGGCCCAACTCTTTGACTTCAGGGGCTTCTTTTGGTCCATAAAAAATCCACAAAAATTGGCAGGTCAATTGGACTCCGTTTGGTATTCCTTTTCTGTAAAACTCAAAAACAAAGAAAAACAGAAACTAGCACTGGGCTCTAGGTTAATAGGTTAGTCCCAAAAATCATATAAAATAGCATATAAATGCATATAAAACATCCAAGATGGATAATATAATAGCATGGAACAATCAGAAATAATAGATATGTTGCAGACGTATCAAGCATCCCCATGCTTAATTCCTGCTCGTCCTCGAGTATGTAAATGACAAAACCAGAATTTTTGATGTGGAATGCTACCTAACATATTTATAAATGTAATCTTCTCTATTGTGGCAAGAATATTCAGATCCATAAGATTCAAAACAAAAGTTTAATATTGACATAAAAACAATAATACTTCAAGCATACTAACAAAGCAATTATGTCTTCTCAAAATAACATGGCCAAAGAAAGCTATCCCTAAAAAATCATATAGTATGGCTATGGTCTATCTTCGTCACACAAAATATTTGAATCATGCACAACACCGGTTTCAGCCAAGCAATTGTTTCATACTTTAGTATTCTCAAACTTCTTCAGCTTGCACGCAATACATGAGTGTGAGCCATGGACATAGCACTATAGGTGGAATAGAATATGGTGGTTGTGGAGAAGACAAAAAGGAGGAAGATAGTCTCACATCAACTAGGCGTATATAAGGGCTATGGAGATGCCCATCAATAGATATCAATGTGAGTGAGTAGGGATTGCCATGCAACGGATGCACTAGAGCTATAAGTTTATGAAAGCTCAAAAAGAAACTAAGTGGGTGTGCATCCAACTTGCTTGCTCATGAAGACCTAGGGCATTTGAGGAAGCCCATGATTGGAATATACAAGCTAAGTTCTATAATGAAAAATTCCCACTAGTATATGAAAGTGACAACATAGGAGACTCTCTATCATGAAGATCATGGTGCTACTTTGAAGCACAAGTGTGCTAAAAGGATAGTAGCATTGTACAAATTTGAATTACGGTCATTAAATGTCTAGAAAATCACTTAAATGTCTTTATAAGGTCAAATGACCCCTGAAATTTTCCAAAATTTCACATGACAGTTGTATCATTGCACGTTAAACTTAGAAAAAAATTGAAGGTCGTAAGGGGAAGCTATCTCCCGTTCGTCATCAAACATGCATTGTTCCCTCTCGGAACCACTAGCTAGCCTTCTAGTGAGTTGCTCCGGTTTGTTAGGGGTGTGTGTCCAAACTTTCGTCAAACAGGCCAGTTTTTTTACCACATCAACTTGGTGGCATGACATTGAATCAAGTAAGGTTTCATGTTTTTTCTGATCATTTTTTAATTTTTTGGAATTAAAATGCCATGGCACTCCATGCATGTGCCCACGTCATGAGACCAATATGTTTGAAAATTCCTTCTAATTTACTGCACATGGAATTAACTCGCACACAAGTACACAAATGTAATTTTTTCAAACCGTTATGGTTAGGCATTGCATGTAGATGTAGTTCAAATTTGAATTACGGTCATTAAATGGCTAGAAAATCACTTAAATGTCTTTAAAAAGCCAAATGGCCGCTAGAATTTTCCAAATTTTCACTGTACAATTGTAGTAGTGCACGTTAAACGTAGAATAAATTTTGAAGGCTGTAAGAGGAAGCTATCTCTTGTTCGTCCATAAAATGAATTACCTTTGTAACAGATGAGTTTTCGTATGAAACCCTGATACTTCGAAAGAGATTGTCCATTTTGTACATGTATTGCATCCAGTTTTTGCCATAACCCTCTCATCTTTTTAGCACATGCTATGTGGGTCAAATGACGATACCATGCCAACTTTCAACTTTTTCACAGTTCATTTGTAATGCTTTTCAATTTCCGGGTCATTTAGCTTAAAAAATCAATAAATGCATGAAATCTACCAAATGAAGTCAGAAAGGGTTGAAAATTGACGATGTGGCTTTGAATGGTGCATTTTGAACACACAAAAAGTTTGGAGTTGAAATAAGTTCAAATAAATGAAATCCCTTTGTAACAGATGAGTTTTCGTCCGAAACCCTGATACTTCAAAAGAGATTGTCCATTTTGTACATGAAGTGCGTCCAGTTTTTGCCGTAACCCTCTTAACTTTTTAGCATATGCTATGTGGGTGAAAAGATCATACCATGCCAACTTTCAACCTTTTCAAAGTTCATTTGTAGTGCTTTTCAATTTCAGGGTCATTTAGCTTTAAAAAAAATCAGTAAATGCATGAAAAATACCAAATGAAGTCAGAAAGGGTTGAAAATTGATGATGTGGCTCTGAATGGTGCATTTTGAACACACAAAAAGTCTGGATTTCAAATAAGTTAAAAAATGAAATATCTTTGTAACAGATGAGTTTTCGTATCAAACCCTGATACTTCGAAAGAGATTGTCCATTTTGTACACGAAGTGCATCCAGTTTTTGCCATAACCCTCTCATCTTTTTAACACATGCTATGTGGGTCAAATGGTGATACCATGCCAAGTTTCAACCTTTTCAGAGTTTATTTGTAATGCATTTCAATTTCAGGGTCATTTAGCTTAAAAAAATCAATAAATGCATGAAAAATACCAAATGAAGTCAGAAAGGGTTGAAAATTGATGATGTCGCTTTGAATGGTACATTTTGAACACGCAAAAAGTCTGGAGTTCAAATAAGTTCAAATAAATGAAATCCCTTTGTAACAGACGAGTTTTCGTCCGAAACCCTGATACTTCGAAAGAGATTGTCCATTTTGTACATGAAGTGTGTCCAAACTTTCGTCAAACATGCCAATTTTTTATCATATCATCTTGGTGGCATGAAATTACATCAACCAAGGTTTCATGTGTTTTTGATTTTTTGGATGTTAAATTCCATGGCACTCCATGCATACATATGCATGTGTCCCTGTTGTGAGACAAATATGTTTGAAAATTCCTTCTAATTTACTGCACATGGAATTAACTCGCACACATGTACACAAATATGATTTTTCAAACCGTTATGGTTAGTCGTTGCATATAGATGTAGTTCAAATTTGAATTATGATCATTAAATGGCTAGAAAGTCACTTAAATGTCTTCAAAAGGTCAAATGACGCCTGAAATTTTCCAAATTTTCACATGACAGTTATATTAGTGCATGTTACACATAGAAAAAAATTGAAGGCTGTAAGAGGAAGCAAGCTCCCGTTCATCATCAAACATGCATTGTTCCCTCTCGGAACCACGAGCCTTCTAGTGAGTTGCTCCGGTTTGTGAGGGGTGTGTGTCCATACTTTCGTCACACATGCCAATTTTTTTTACCACATCATCTTGGTGGCATCACATTACATCAACCAAGGTTTCATGTGTTTCTGATTTATTTTTTTGGAATTTAAATGCCATGGCACTCCATGCTTAATTGTGTCATAGCCGTTAGACCAATATGTTTGAAAATTCCTTCCAATTTACTGCACATGGAATTAAATCGCACATAAGTACACAAAATATGACTTTTCAAACCGTTATTAGCTGTTGCATGTACATGTAGTTCAAATTTCAATTACAGTCATTAAATGGCTAGAAAATCACGTAAATGTCTTAAAAGGTAATGACCCCTGAAATTTTCCAAAAATTGACATGACAGTTGTATTAGTACTACAAAATTTCCCGTACATTTACAACACCATCCGTTGCCACTTTACTCCAAATTCGTCTTTCACAGCTAATAAAAAATATCTACAACATCACACACAGTTGATTTCTAGGAACCGTTTGTGATGAAAATATCTGGGTCTATTTAAGTCTCCCTACTTAAGCTTCGCTGACTCGTCTGCTCCAGTGCCGGCGTCGGTGTCAAAACCGACGGATCTCGGGTAGGGGGTCCCTAACTATGCGTCTGAGGATCGATGGTAACATGAGACTTGGGACACGATGTTTACCCAGGTTCATGCCATCTCGATCGAGGTAATACCCTACTTCCTGCTAGATTTATCTTGATGAATATGATTACAAGAGTTGATCTACCTCGACATCATAATGGCTAAACCCTAAAAGTCTTGCCTATGATTCTGTTGTTTCTCTTCTACTAGCCTCTACGGACTAAACCCCCTAGTTTATATATGCACCGGAGGGCCCTAGGGTTTGTACATAACCATCTTGCACAGGAAGGAAAGAGTCAACTTGCCATTATACGTATACACGAGTCCTATCCGGATACAAGAGACGATCTTCAGCAATGATCTTCATGGCCCACCAGTCCGGCCCAGCACGAGCTATCCGGCCACATGAGGACTCCTCGATCCAGGACTCCCTTAGTAGCCCCTGAACCTGTCTTCGATGACGATAAGTCCGGCTTCTGTATTGTCTTCGACATTGCAAGGCGGGTTCCTTCTTCCGAATACATCTTCTGCAAAAAAGTGTATTGTGTTCGGCTCTGCATGGTTAGTACAACCATTAGCCTCGAAGGCAAGGCACTTGAAAGAAAATTAATAACATGACTTTACTGACAACTTTCTGGTGAAGCATCACGTCCATCTCACTAACATACTAGACCGTTTTATCTGGCCCTAGTTTCCCTTTTGGAGGTATGACCCCGCTTGTCACGTCTTATCAATAGAGAGATCGTGCCCACTTATTAGGGGAAATGTGACGTGAGCATCCCATGCTCTCCTAAAGTGGGGAGACGTTCTGTATTCGTAGCGTTATAAAAGGACATCAATCCTTTCCATCAACCCCATGCTTTCCTCAAGCCCGAGCTCTCCAATCTCCCTAGCCCCAGCATCCTCATCTCTTGCGCCCGCAGCTTGATACGTCTCAATATATCTATAATTTTTTATTGTTGCATGCTATTATTTATGATGTTTTGGATGTTTAATGGGCTTTGATATACACTTTTATATTATTTTTGGGACTAACCTATTAACCCAAAGGCCCAGTCCAGATTGCTGTTTTTTTTTTGCCTATTTTAGGGTTTTACGGAAAAGGAATATCAAACAGAGTCCAAATAGAATGCAACCTCGGGAGAGATATTTTTGGAGTAAAATACGCACGGGAGACTTGAGAACCACGGAGTAGGGCACACGTGGCGTCCACGGGGGTGGGGGGCGCGCCCCCTGCCTCATGGGCCCCATGTTTGGCCCCTGGTGCCCTCCTTCCTCATATATATACCTACGTACCCCGAAACCATCAGAACAACAGAGAAAACCCTAGTTCCACCGCCGCAACCTTCTGTTCCCGTGAGATCCCATCTTGGGGCCTGTTCCGGAGCTCCGTCCGAGGGGGGATCTACCACGGAGTGCTTCTACATCATCATCATCGCCTCACCATGAGTTGTGAGTAGTTTACCATAGACCTCCGGGTCCATAGCTAGTATCTAGATGGCTTCTTCTCTCTCTTTGGATCTCAATACCAAGTTCTCCTCGGTCTTCGAGGAGATCTATTCGATGTAATCTCTTTTTGCGGTGTGTTTGTCGAGATCCGATGAATTGTGGATTTATGATCAAGATTATCTATGAGAAATATTTGGTTCTTTTCTGAACTCTTTATGTATGATTATATTATCCTTCCAAGTCTCTTCGGATTATTGGTTTGGTTTGGCCTACTAGATCTATAGTTCTTGCAATGGGAGAAGTGCTTGGCTTTGGGTTCAATCTTGCGATGTCCTTTCCCAGTGATGGTAGGGGCAGCAAGGCACGTATTGTATTGTTGCCATAGAGGATACAAAGATGGGGTTTATATCATGTTATTTGAGTTTATCCCTCTACATCATGTCATCTTGCTTAAGACGTTACTCTGTTCTTATGAACTTAATACTCTAGATGCATGCTGGATAGCGGTCAATGTGTGGAGTAATCGTAGTAGATGCAGAATCATTTCGGTCTACTTGTTTCGGACGTGATGCCTATATATAATGATCATGCCTATATATTCTCATAATTATTCGTTTTTCTATCAATTGCTCGACAGTAATTTGTTTACCCGCCGTAGAATACCGCTATCATGAGAGAAGCCACTAGAGAAACCTATGGCCCTAGGGTCTTCTCAACATATCAATCTACAATTTACTTTACTTTTCCGCTTTTACTTTCTATTCTTATATCCAAATATACCAAAAATATCAAACTATCATCTCTATCAGATCTCACTTTCGTAAGTGACCGTAAAGGGATTGACAACCCCTTATCGCGTTGGCTGTGAAGTTCTTATTTGTTTGTGCAGGTGCGAGCGACTTGCGCGTGGTCTCCTACTGGATTGATACCTTGGTTCTCAAAAACTGAGGGAAATACTTACACTACTATGCTGCATCACCCTTTCCTCTTCGAGGGAATACAACGCAAGTCCGAGAAGTAGCAAGAAGAATTTCTGGCGCCGTTACCGGGGAGGCTTACGCAAAAGTCATATACCAAGTACCTATCACAAACCCTTATCCTCCACATTAAATTTATTTGCCTCTCATTTTCCTCTCCCCCACTTCACCCTTGTCGTTTTATTTGCCCTTATTTTTGCCGTGTGTTTATCGCTTGCTTGCTTGCTTGTCACTATGGCTCTCCCTACCAGTGTTGACCCCCACCTCAAGAGGCTGGAGGAGATTGAAAACAATGTTAGACATTTTATGACTATACAATTTGAGCACAATGATTTCTAAACGAGCTTAAAGAACAGAATTTTTTTATGGAATATATAAATAAAGACCTTGATGATGTGTCTAAGGAATTTTATGGGTTGAAATCTCAGTTTGCTCATCTTGAGAACTTAATAGCTCAAATTTCGGATAAACAGTCCACCTTAGTTAATAAGATGGCTGCTAAACCGGAAGATCATAAAAATAAAGATGAAGATCTGAAAGTTATTGATGTGTCTCCTATTAGATCCTTGTTTTCTAGTGTGAATCTTGATAAAGATGGGATTGGAGATGAGCCTACTTTAATTAAAAGGTATCCCAATGATTCGGAGTTTTTAGATCGTGATGCTAAAATTGTTAAAAGTGGGAGTGAAGAGATTAAAACTTTGCATAGTGATAAACCCACTACTTTGGATTTCGAAGGATTTAATTATGATAATTGCTCTTTGATTGATTGTATTTCCTTGTTGCAATCCGTACTAAACTCTCCGCATGCTTATAGTCAAAATAAAGCTTTTACCAAACACATAGTTCATGCTTTGATGCAATCTTATGAAGAATAACTTGAATTAGAAGTTTCTATCGCTAGAAATCTTTATGATGAGTGGGAACCTACTATAAAAATAAAAATTAAAGATCATGAATGCTTTGCTTTGTGTGATTTGGGTGCAAGTGTTTCCACTATCCCAAAAACTTAGTGTGATTTGTTAGGTTTCCATGAGCTTCATGATTGTTCTTTAAATTTTCATCTTGTGGATTCTACCATTAAGAAACCTATGAGAAGGATTAATGATGTTCTTATTGTTGCCAATAAGAATTATGTGCTCGTAGATTTCATTGTTCTTGATATAGATTGCAATCCTTCATGTCCTATTATTCTTGGTAGACCTTTCCTGAGAACGATTGGTGCAATTATTGATATGAAGGAAGGAAATATTAGATTCCAATTTCCGTTAAGGAAAGGCATGGAACACTTTCCTAAAAATAAAATAAAATTACCCTATGAATCTATTATGAGAGCCACTTATGGATTGCCTTCCAAAGATGGCAATACGTAGATCTATCCATGTATCGTGCCTAGCTAGGGGCGTAAAACGATAGCACTTGTTGGGAGGCAACCCAATTTAATATTTTTTTGTTTTTGCTTCTGTTTAGGAATAAATATTGCATCTAGCTTCTGTTTAGATGTGGTTTTGTGTTTTATTTAGTTTTTGTGCCAAGTAGAACCTTTGGGAAGACTTGTGTGAAGTTTATATGATCTTGCTATGAAAAACAGAATCGTTAGCGCTCGCTAGAATAGTCACCATATTTGACTGGAGCATGCTATTTAGTAGATTCTTTTTGCAGATGATTCATAGATGAATTCCTCATGTTTACCAATTAATTTCAATTTTTTGGAGTTACAGAAGTATGCGAAAGCTGCATATTACTATAGACTGTTCTGTTTTGGACAGATTCTGTTTCCCGTGTGTTGTTTGCTTATTTTGATGAATCTATGAGTAGTATTGGGGAGTATGAATCATAGAGAAGTTGGAATACAGTAGGTTTAACACCAATATAAACAAAGAATGAGTTCATTACAGCACCTTTAAGTAGTGGCTTGTTTTCTTATACTAACGGAGCTTACGAGATTTTTGTCTAAGTTTTGTGTTGTGAAGTTTTCAAGTTTTGAGTATTGCTTTGGTGGACTATGGAACAAAGATTGGCAAGAGCCTAAGCTTGGGGATGCCCAAGGCACCCCAAGGTAAAATTCAAGGACAACCAAAAGCCTAAGCTTGGGGATGCCCCGGGAAGGCATCCCCTCTTTCGTCTTCATCTATCGATAACTATACTCGGAGCTATATTTTTATTCACCACATGATATGTGTTTTACTTGGAGCATCATGTATAATTTGAGTCTTTGCTTGTTAGTTTGCCACAATTAACCTTGTTGGACACACCTTTTTGAGAGAGATAAATATGGCCTAGGAATTGTTAGAACACTCTATGTGCTTCACTTATATCTTTTGAGTTGAATAGTTTGCTCTAGTGCTTCACTTGTATCTTTTAGAGCACGGTGGTAATTATATTTTGTAGAAATTGTTGATCTCTCATGCTTCACTTATATCCTTTTGAGAGTCTATTAGAAGAACATGGTAATGTGCTTTGGCTATAAAACTAGCCTTCACATGATAGACATCCAAGATCGATGTAGTAAAAACTTTAATACTAAGTGCATTGAATATGATGAGAAGTTGGATGCTTAATAATTGTTTTGAGATATGAGGATAGTGATATTAGAGTCATGCTAGTGGAGTTATTATGAAATTAAGAAATACTTGTGTTAAAGTTAGTGATTCCCGTAGCATGCACGTATGGTGAACCGCTATGTGGCGAAGTTAGAGCATGAGTTATTTGTAGAGTGTCATCCTTTGTGTGGAGGTCAGGGGCGCACGATGGTTAACTCCTACCAACCTCCCCCCTAGGAGCATGCGTTGATTGCTTTGTTTTGATGAATCGTAAATTTTTGCAATAAGTATATGAGTTCTTATGACTAATGTTGAGTCCATGGATTATACGCACTCTCACCCTTCCACCATTGCTAGCCTCTCTTCTACCGCGCAACTTTCGCCGGTACCATACACCCACTTTATACCTTCTTCAAAATAGCCACCATATATCTTCCTCAAAACAGCCACCATACATACCTATCATGTCATTTCCATAGCCATTCCGAGATATATTGCCATGCAACTTTCCACCGTTCCGTTCATATGACACACTTCATATTGTCATATTGCCATGCATGATCGTGTAGTTGATATCATATTTGTGGGAAAGCCACCATGCATAACTTTTCATACATGTCACTCTTGATTCATTGCACATCCCGGTACACCGCCGAAGGCATTCATATAGGGTCATACTATGTTCTAGTATCGAGTTGTAATATCGAGATGTAATTCCATATAAGTGTGATGATCATCATTATTAGAGCATTGTCCCATGCGAGGAAAGGCCGAACAAAATAAAAGGCCCCTCCAAAAAAAGAAAAAAAAAGAAAAAAAGGGACAGTTGCTACTATCTTTTTCCACACATGTGCTTCAAAGTAGCACCATGTTCTTCATGATAGAGATTCTCATGTTTAGTCACCTTCATATACTAGTGGGAATTTTCATTATATAACTTCGCTTGTATATTCCAACGATGGGCTTCCTCAAATGCCCTATGTCTTCGTGAGCAAGCAAGTTGGATGCACACCCACTTAGTTTCTTTTGTTGAGCTTTCATACATATTTAGCTCTAGTGCATCCGTTGCATGTCAATCCCTACTCACTCACACTGATATATATTAATGGGCATCTCCATAGCTCATTGACACGCATAGTCGATGTGAGACTATCTCCCTCCATTTTGTCTTCTCCACAACCACCATTCTATTCCACATAGTGCTATATCCATGGCTCACGCTCATGTATTGCCTGAAAGTTGAAAGGTTTGAAAGAATAGAGTATGAAAACAAGTGCTTGGCTGAAACCGGGGTTGTGCATGATATGAATATTTGTGTGATGAAGAGGGAGCATAGCCAGACTATATGATTTTGTAGGGATAACTTTCTTTAGCCATAGTATTTTGAGAAGACATGATTGCTTTGTTAGTATGCTTGAAGTATTATTATTTCTTATGTCAATGTAGACTTTCGTCTTGAATCTTCCAGATCTGAACATTCATGCCACAATTAAGAGAATTACATTGGAAACTATGTTAGTCAGCATTCCACATAAAAAAAAATCTGTTTTTATCATTTACCTACTCGAGGACGAGCAGGAATTAAGCTTGGGGATGCTTGATACGTATCCAACGTATCCATAATTTTTTATTGTTCCATGCTATTATTTATGATGTTTTGGATGTTTAATGGGCTTTGTTATACACTTTAATATTATTTTTGGGACTAACCTATTAACCCAAAGGCCCAGTCCAGAATGCTGTTTTTTGCCTATTTTAGGGTTTTACAGGAAAGGAATGTCAAACGGACTCCAAACAGAATGAAACTTCGGGAGAGATATTTTTGGAGCAAAATACGCACGGGAGACTTGAGAACCACAGAGTAGGGCACTCGTGGCGCCCACGAGGGTGGGGGGCGCGCCCCCTGCCTCATGGGCCCCACGTTTGGCCCCTGGTGCCCTCCTTCCTCCTATATATACCTATGTACCCCGAAACCATCAGAACAACAGAGAAAACCCTTGTTCCATTGCCGCAACCTTCTGTTCTCGTGAGATCCCATCTTGGGGCCTGTTCCGGAGCTCCGGAGGGGGGATCTACCACGAAGTGCTTGTACATCATCATCATCATCGCCTCACCATGACTTGTGAGTAGTTTACCACAGACCTTCGGGTCCATAGCTAGTATCTAGATGGCTTCTTCTCTCTCTTTGGATCTCAATACCAAGTTCTCCTCGGTCTTCGAGGATATCTATTCGATGTAATCTCTTTTTGTGGCGTGTTTGTCGAGATCCGATGAATTGTGGGTTTATGATCAAGATTATCTATGAGAAATATTTGGTTCTTTTCTGAACTCTTTATGTATGATGATAATATCCTTGCAAGTCTCTTCGAATTATTGTTTTGGTTTGGCCTACTAGATCTATAGTTCTTGCAATGGGAGAAGTGCTTGGCTTTGGGTTCAATCTTGTGATGTCCTTTCCCAGTGAGAGTAGGGGCAGCAAGGCACGTATTGTATTGTTGCCATCGAGGATAAAAAGATGGGGTTTATATCATGTTATTTGAGTTTATCCATCTACATCATGTCATCTTGCTTAAGGTGTTACTCTGTTCTTATGAACTTAATACTCTAGATGCATGCTGGATAGCGGTCGATGTGTGGAGTAATAGTAGTAGATGCAGAATCATTTCGGTCTACTTGTTTCGGACGTGATGCCTATATATAATGATCATGCCTAGATATTCTCATAATTATTCGCTTTTCTATCAATTGCTCGACAGTAATTTGTTTACCTGCCATAGAATACTGCTATCATGAGAGAAGCCACTAGAGAAACCTATGGCCCCCGGGTCTATTCTCGACATATCAATCTACAATCTACTTTACTTTTCCGCTTTTACTTTCTGTTCTTATATCCAAAAATACCAAAAATATCAAACTATCATCTCTATCATATCTCACTTTCGTAAGTGACCGTAAAGGGATTGACAACCCCTTATCACCTTGCCTACGAAGTTCTTATTTGTTTGTAGAGGTGCGAGGGACCTGTGCGTGGTCTTCTACTGGATTGATACCTTGGTTCTCAAAAACTAAGGGAAATACTTACGCTACTCTGCTGCATCACCCTTTCCTCTTCGAGGGAATACAACACAAGCTCGAGAAGTAACACAACTCTCCGTTCTAACCACCACTTCCTTCACAACAATGACCGGATCTGGCGCCAAGGGCAAGTGGGAGGCCTCTACGGTTACTGAGAAAGCCATGGAGGATCTCCGGAGTGCTGGCTATCTCGCTGCCAACATCGCGCACCAAGTCCCCGCCTAGGACCAGGTGGTTCCCGTCCCGGAGGCGGGTGAGAGAGTCGTGTTCCTCTCGCACTTTGTTAGGGGGCTAGGATTTCCTCTTCACCCCTTTGTACATGGTTTGCTGTCTTTCTACGGGCTAGATTTCCACGATCTAGCCCCGAATTCAATCCTTCACATCTCCGCTTTCATAGTGGTGTGTGAAGCTTTCCTCCGCGTTCCTCCACACTTTGGCCTGTGGCTCGAGACCTTTAATGTGAATCCGAAGGTGGTGGACGGGCAACACGCGGAGTGTGGGGGCACTATGATAACCAAGCTCCCAAATGCAACCTGGCCAAAGGGGTCGTTCGTGGAGACGAACAAGGTTTGACAGCAGGAGTGGTTCTATATCACCGAGCCCCGCGATGCCAAGTGGGCGGCGACGCCTGCCTTCAGATCTGGACCCCTGGAGAGGCTAACCTCTTGGACCGACAAGGGTCCGAATTGGGGGTCTCAGACTGACGTGACAGCACTCCAAGGCCGTGTGTCCGGCATGATCTCCAAGGGCTACCAACTCACCACAGTGGTTCAGGTAATGCTGGCCCGACTCATCCTTCCCTACCAACACCGGGGCTCCTCCCTATGGGAGTTCGATCCGGCTGGAGACCGGCCCCTGAAGCATCTCTTTGGCCCCCCGCACAAAGAGATCTGGAAGCATCTCTTCAAGATCTAGAAGGAGTGGCCAAAGGAAACCGAGGACGCAGGCTACAGCACTGCGTTTACCGCACAAGAGGTAACCAAAAACTCTGCCGATCATATATCCCCTTCTTATTTTAAGATAATAGGAATTGGAGTTTTTGTGTGACATACAGAGATGGACGAAGAAGGCAATCCGGATTAAGTGTCCGGCGCCTTTGCTAGAAGACCCATACACGCCTCAACTAACGGTAATGCTGGTTCCGGCGCCGTACAAGGCGCCGGACAAGAAGTCCAAGAAGAAGAGCAAGGAGGCCGAGAGCAGCCCCTGTCCTGCGGAAGCGAAGTTCGAGGAGATCAACATCATATCCTCCGAAGAGGAGGAGGATGACGAAGAAGAAGAGTCCCCTGCGCAGGGCAGGGGGAAGAAGAGGGCGGCCGCTGCTGATGCAAGCAAGGCCGCACCTCGGAGGAGGCTGAACCTCCCCGTTCGTTCAAACTCATCGTCCGAACATAGCTTTGTGGTGAAGCCTAGGGAGAAGCCCCCAACCGAAACATAAGTTGTTCAAATATATTAATTTCCGCACCTTGTTTATTTAGCATTTTAATGCTTTATAAGTATTTGTCACCTGCTGACCTACAACCCTCCCCGAGCACACCCCGACGCCTCCCTATCGGATGTGAACTCTCTGGCGTCTGGAGAAACGAAGAGTGACCCGCTGGTCTGAGCTCCATCGCCCATGGCCCGCAGGGACACCGAAGTGTCCTCCCAGCGTGTGTCTTCCGCTCAAGTAGATGGGGGCGGGGCAAGTGATAGGGTGACCGAGGGTAACACCTTGGCTGCCACTGAACATGGGGAAACAATCCCCATGGATACCGAAGAAGGGGGGCCCAAACAATCCGGGACCCCGCCGGATACTGATCCGGAGCCTAGCACGGCTCCGGGGTCCGAAGACCAGACCCCCAAGGTGGGGGAGGATACGACGGCGCCCCGGGTCAATCTGGAGGCGCCGGACCCTCTGGAGGGAGCACTACAATTTGCTTCCGTCGTGGAGGAGCACCGCACCGTAATGGTGCGGTGATGAAAAAGATTCAGCCCGTCAAAGGTGGACTGAATGAAGCCTTCAACAGCCTACTAACAGGCTTTGAGGTAAGCAATGTAATGTTCTTTATGGAGCTTTTATTTGTTTTATATGCATATACATAGCCAGTAGCCCCTGATGCTTTGTGTGATTCTGAACAGAATCGGACGAAGTATCCATAGTATAGCATATTATAGAGCTGAACTATATGCTTTTGTATTTTAACATGCTTCACTAGTTGCGGCAACTGCACGAGATGCATAAGTTGCCAAACTAAATCGAAAGCTTTTGTTGGCCAACGCGGACCTCGACCGGGTCAACCAGCGTTTAGATGAAACGCAAGGTATGCAGATTTGAAAAATTGAGATGTCAAGAAGACTAATTAATTGAGTATGAGTATAATCTATTTTATGATATTCTGTATTAAACAGTTGGCACCACTGAGCTTGAGGCCCTCAAGGGCAAACTCGCGAAGGCCAAGAAGGAGGCCGAGGCGAGCAAGGCAATCGCTAACAAAGCGGTTGCCGATCTACAGGCCGAAAAGGCCGCATGCCAACAACACGTGGCTCGGGTGTCCGAAGTCGAAGATGAACTCAAAGATGCTATTCGCAACTACGAGGCGTTGGAGGGAGGACTTCGGAATAAGCATCCGAGCTTACTGCGGGAGTTAAGGCTGCCCACGATGCGCGAAGCGAGTCGCGCAGCGTCTACGAATAAATCAAGCATGTGCGGGAGATAGCATCTGGTAAGAATTTTCTCTTACAGAGCATCTTCGGAGGTTGGAAGTACCTATGGCTGACACGATTATGGAGTTCTCCAAGCGTGTTGGCTGATCTTCCGAGGAGCAGTGCTGACGCCGCCCAATGCTTCCGAGCCCAGGAGGAAAACGACACGGCGAAGTTGTTCTGGTCGTAGTTCTATGCACCAAAACATCTGGTACCCCTCAATGACCAGATGAAGCAGCCGGTCGAGCTGCACAATATGGCGGGTTAGGCCATGAAGGACTTGATAGTCCGGCTATGGCCCGCTGAGCCAGTCCCAAGTAGCTACTTCAGACTGGTGAAGCGGATCGTCGAAGCGAGTCCACGGGTCTACGCGTTGAAGCGTTTGGTCTACATAGAGGGTGCTCGGATGGCCTTCGCCCATGTAAAAGTGCACTGGGCGAAGATGAAGGCGTAGGACATAGCTACTGCTGGCCCGCCCGAAGGCAAGGAGCACCGCAAGCCGGAGTGATAGTTCAAGGATGTCATAGAAGGCGCCTTCCTTGTAGAAGGCCAGTGCTCAAAATATGTTATCTTCGAGTAATTGTATCCGGTTGTAAAGACTTGAGCTTATGAACCGATGTATATAACTTTTGTGCTATTATGATGTGAGCGACTTTTACCTTGTGTGCGGCCGTTTATTTAACTCTGAAAGTTTCCAGTCGTCGACTTCAGCCCCCGTGTGAACAGTACTGGGGTGTTCGGTCATATGCATAGACATTATTTATCCAATGCCTTGGTCCGTGTAGGAGGTGTATGTGGAGCGAACCAGGCAATCAGACTATGCGGCGTTATTGCTTTCACTTAGCCATAGGAGTTTGACATGTGGGGCTAGGTACTAGCCCCTGGTACATATATGGCATTTCCGAATTAAAGTATCCATTTGTACGCGGTTGGGCAAAAGCCAACCCTTCGTATAACACGGGGTAGACCTCCATCGATCGTAGTATAACACCAAGTCACCGGATCGCGGACCAGGTTCTCGCATATCATGACAGTCAGTTTTTGGCTTTCTCTACTGAGGTACTTGACCGGACGAGTAGGGGTAAGCACAGGAGCCGGGCAACCCAACTACTGACCCAAGACATGATTTCGGAACTGGTGCATATAAAGCAAATATCCAGGACGCCGAACACTCCCTATAGGTGTTCAGGCTTTTCGACATATACCGAGCTGGATACAACCCCTAGTAATGGACCCTATTGTCAAGGCACATGTGGCAATCTGACATGGGGAGAGAACACTGGTGGTGAGAGAATAAAACTCTAAACACAATATAAACCAAGCTGTTTCTATAATATCCCATTATAGTATGGCGAGCCGTATGTTTACAGATAATGCCGATAACTTCCTTGGACATTTTACATGCCAGAAAGGTATAAAACAGAAAAGAGAAAAAAGTTTACACAGTGTCGTGGTTTTGTCACGACAGATGTCCTAGCAAAAGGACTTAGTCGCGAGGCCATCGCTACGGGTTAGCTTAAAGGGGTTAAAGCGGACAAGGACACATGTATTTTATACTATTTCGGCCCCTTCGATGAAGGTAAAAGCCTACGTCTAGTTTGGTGTTGTATTGCTAGGGTTTCAATGACCAGGGAGCGAATCCGCTTTGCCTGTGTCTCGAGCTGTTCTTCTCTGTCCTGAACCGTCGCCGGGTCGTCCCTTTATATAAGAGGTGACGCCCGGTCCGGTTTACAGAGTCCCGAGGCCGGCTCATAAACGTGTCCGCCTCGGTCTCTATTCTTTCTATCTTACATCTCAAGTTACATAGTATGGCGGTTGACAAATAATGGGCCCTAACACTTGGGCTTTAAACCTCTTGGGCTAAAGTCTCTTGCTTCATGCTCTGCTCGGATTTGAAATAATCTTGATAACATAAACTGGCCCCTCCTGGGCGGTTTATACCTGGTAGTAATATCCCTGACATTAGGCCCCAGATTGATTTGAACCTGTTCATGTCAATCTTCAAAGTCTTGTATAAATCTTCCCTTCTGCCTCCTCAAATGCTTCATGAACCGGTGTGACATCATCTCCTCCGATTGCCTTAAACCGCCGTGACGTCATCTGCACATTTAATACTTGTACCTGTTTTTTATCTTTTATTCATCAAAGCTCCGAAAATTGAGGCGACAGTATCATCCATATCCATTTTTTCGGCTCTTCGATTCCCGCGCCTGCCGTTTATCCCTTCGGCTTATAAATAGGGCAGAGGGGCATCTCTTTCCCCCCCTTGCCTCTTCTTCTTCCTCTGTCCACTTGCGCTCGAGCTCCGTCGCCGTCCATCGAACTCTGCATCTTCGTCGAGCCCGGCCGCTGCATTAACTTGAACGTTTCCAGAGATTCGCCAGTGCTTCTCCGCACCCGTCACCTCGGGTACATCCTCTTCTTCCCTTCTCATATATCTCAGTTCTAGGGTTTCCTCATGCGAGCTCGTGGATATGTCCTTGTTCTTCACAGTTCTTCACCATAGCCAATAGTTCGCTGTAGATTTCAAACTTTTGGTTAACAACCGTAAGGATAACTCCGCTCCATCGTTGTAGCTTTATCTCTCCAAATACGATTAGTTAGACCAAATCTGTTCATGAACTTCATCGCGTCTGCTGAATATAACTTGAATTATTTCTTAGTTTTCCACATGCTTTAGATCTGTATTTCACTGCTGTTTGTGTAAAAGTTGTTTCCCCAAAACTTCAGATCTGCGTCTTGTTTGCCTGTGTTGGCGGTTTAGCTTTTTTCAAACTTCATAACCCGGTAGATGTCATTGTTATAGCTGTTCTGGATATTTAACCCCGTAGATACCATTAGGCCCCTGCTTAAACCGGCGTTTAGACCAGTACCTTCATAGAGCATGCCGGTTTAAATCTGCTTAGATTATAAACCGGCTCTTCATTGTATTTTCAGCCTTTCCCTTCCGAAAAGATGACTACTGAAGCCAAACAGTTTGTCTCCTGCAACTGGGTCCAATCCCGGATCACTAAGGAAGACTTGGGGAAAATGGCCTCAATTGGCGCTTTAGGCCCCAAGGATGTCCTTCACTGGAGGGCTCCCGGATCAGAATGTCCTCCAAAGCCCAAAGAAGGAGAAATTGTCATATTCTTCGATCACTTGGCCCAGGGATTCAACCCTCCCGGGTCAAAATTCTTCCATGATGTGTTAGCAAACTTCCAGCTTCATCCGCAAGATATTGGTCCTAACTCTGTATCCAACATTTGCAACTTCCAAGTCTTTTGTGAAGCTTATCTGCAAGAGGAGCCAACAGTGGAGCTATTCCGGGACTTCTTTCACTTAAACCGCCGTACTGAATTTCATGATGCCCCAAACACTGTACTTGGCGGAATGTCTATTCCGAAGAGGAAGGATGTTAGTTTTCCTCATGCCACTCTCCACAGCCATCCAAAGGACTGGAATCAGACTTGGTTCTACTATGTAGACACTTCACCAGAAGGTGAAAATCCACTGCCGGGTTATCGCTCCCACCGTCTTCCAGAAAACCACCCTTTTCCACAGCGGTGAAGTGCCCAGGAGCGAGCTCAGTATTCCCCTCAACTTTCAAAGCTCAGGGCCTTTGTAGCCAATGGATTAACGGGAGTTGACTTCGTCCGTTGCTGGCTTTCTTGGAGTATTCTCCCGCTAAGCCGGTGTTCCGGTTTAATGTGTGAGTATACTGGGAATCCCAAGGACCCTTTGCGCCACACAGAGATGGTGCTGCCAGAAAATGAGATTAACGAATCCGTCAAGAAGCTGCTAAATTTACCTCTAGAAGATTGCAGTCAGACCGGCTTGGCACCCTTCTGTGTGACTAACAAATCGCCGTCGGTAAGAAATCCTTCCGTTACTTTGCTTTGTTTTAATCCATCCGTAGCACTTGTCTTAAAATGTCTTTATTCCTTTCAACAGGATAATGACCCTTTCAGGAAAAGGAAGACCCAAGATAAACCGGCGGAAGCAACTCGCCAAAAGACTCTAGCTGTCAAGAGGAACAAGAAGAAGAACACTACCGCGTCGGAATCCAATGTGGAAAAAGATGATCCGGCCTCCGAGGTACCGCCTAATTCTTTTGATTTCCTTGTCTTTTCTTTATCTGTGTTTTTATTAACAATAACTGTTCCCAGGGACGTGTCGAGGGCAGTAAAGCGGACGATGTTGAGGTAATAACTCTTTCTTCCGATTCAGAACCATTGCCACCACAAAAAATTTGTCGGTCAGTCCAGAAATTTCAGTTTTCTCATCCTTATGCTCATTTGGATCCAAACTTTCTTTTGAAGAAGCAGCAACATGAAGCGCGCCGCACCACTCGTCATAGCGGTCATGCTATTGAATCCACCGGATTAACACACACTCCAGCTCGGAGGCGTCGTTCCGAGGTTTTACTCACTCCAACTGCTCTTTTCCCCAAAGCAGGTCTTATTCGACAACCCCTTAATCTGTCTGACTCGAATTATCAGGAAACTCCTCTCTCATCTTCTGGCGAATCAACAACCACACAAATTCCTCCCCTTAAGACTGTTCCTGGGTAAGCTGTCTTTCACTCTTTCCGGTTTAACTTTTCATCTTTGACTCTTCTAATTTTCATTATCTCTAACTTGCACAGTAAGCCCAAGCCTAGCAAAAAGGCCAAACTGAGCAAACTGGCAGCCGACAATACCACTCCTGAACCAGCAGAAGATCCTGAGCTTGCTGATCCTTCGGAAGACAACATTGAGATTCCGCATGATGATCCTCCTCCTATGGACCAAGAAACCTTTGTTGATCAGGGGAGCGATCCCATGGAGCGTGATCTTGAACCGGCCAGCCCTGCCCGGGCTAGTCCTGCTCCTTCTAGTCCTGCTAAGCAAGCGGCCACTTCACCTGGCGACGTTGAAATCACAGCGACTGGTTTCTCTACTCGAGGGGAGCCTGTCACTTTGACCAAACACACTGCCAAGGAGGAATTTCTCAATAGGACAAAGGCAAGTGGAGTACTGACTTGTCCAGCTACACTCAGCTCAGCGCCCAGGAGCTTCATTCCGGATATTTAAACCGGCTACATACCAGCCGTGATTATGAAGCTGGATTGGTAAACTTAATGAAGGAGCGTTATGAGGTAACTTTTTTTCCTTTGTCTTTGTCCTCTATTCCTGCTTGTGTCTTGTAATTGTACCTTTACTCCATCGTAGCCCCCAAGTGCCGGTTTAGCCTTTTAGGGTGAACCGGGACTTCATTAGATGTAGTAGATAGCTTTGTTTTGCACATGCGTAGCCCCCAAGGGCCGGTTTACTTCCTTTAGGATGAACCGGGACTTCTCCTGTTTCTAGAACAATGTCACATTAGCCCCCAAGTGCCAAGTAAATAACTTGTTTATGTGCTTGGGACTTGTCTGAAAAAATTGCCTGTTTTTACTGCAAATATACATTAGCCCCAAGTGTCAAGTGCATAACTTGTTATGTGCTTGGTACTTTGATTGAATTGCTCCATGAATATCTGATATACTTTCATTTTTTGGCAGACTGATTTGAACCGGAGGGCCTCTGAAATAACTGAGCTCCAGGATAACTTAAAATTCCAAGAGACTGCTGTTGTTAAAGTCAAGGACGAGCTTACACTTGCTTTAGCAAGTATAGAGAAGCCGAAGAAAGATTTTGAAAAAAAGCGGTCAGGCTGGGAGTCTGAAAAGGCTGCTTTGGAGATGAAAGCCAGTGATGCAGATGCTGCCCTTAATTCGGTGGCAGGGGAACTGTCCAGATTGAAGCAGCAGATAAGTGACTTGACGTCCGCCATCTTTGGTAAGTACTGTTAACACAACCCTGAACTTTGCAATCTTGTACCGTTCCGGTTTAACTCATAATTTTGACGCAGGGAGGCGTATCACTCATCTTGGTGATGATGTGCGGAAGAAGTTGAAAGCTGCATACACTCTGGTGGAGCAGCTATATTCCGGCGCTCAAAGGGCTATCAGTGCTATCTCACACAACAAACCGGCTCCTATCACAATCTAGGGTACCTTGGAGAAGCTGTCAATTCTGCCTGCCCGCCTTATAGAAGTGAAGAAGTCATCCGCAAGAGCAGGTGCCCTGATGGGTTTGACTCGAGCGAAGATTTGGGTTCCCGATTTTGATCCGGTGGAGGCGATGAACGGCTATCCAAGCATGAAGGAAGACGGATCAGCCTTTTCCAGTGATGATCTAGGTGCCCTAACCAAGGATATGCGGCCTCTTGCTAGCAAACTTGCCGATGAAGCCGATTTATCAAGATATCATCCAGGATATGATGCGGAGAACGTGCGGGCGGAGCGTCCGGCTTATGATATTGAAAACCTTATTCCGTCCGTCCGTAAACAAACCTTCACTCCTGACATTGATCCGTCAGACCTCATAAATGACGACGTTTATTATCGAGCTCTGGCCAAGATTAACTGGACGACTACTGACTTCCAGCAGCTGGAAGAAACCGTCGAAGAACCGGAGCAAGCTGATCCTCAACCTTCACGGCGAGCTAACGCAGAATCTTAAACCAGAGCCGGTTTAACTTTATGTCTCAGTACTTTGAGGAAAACTGATATTCTTTTAGGCCTTCCAACGCCTTGTAATAGGATAGCTGAGATACTCTGTGTTCGTCCCATACTATATTTTGTGAGATTGCTTCCATTGGCAACTTCTTAAATATGTCCTGCTTTCAATGCTTTTGACGGTTTATTCCACCTGTTTCTGCATAAAATAATGTTCAAAGTGTCCTGGCGGTTTATCGCCGGACGGGTCATAATGCCCAAGCACATGAGCTAAGTTGATAACTTGAACAATGTATAAAGTATAAGTATGTATCATACCTGTGATTAAGTGTATAACAATAAACCTTAATCCGGCAAGAAGAAATACTGATTCAAGGTGTAAGTGCCGATGACTCCCTTGATTATTTGTCGGTTCGTCATGAAAACCGAACCGGCTTATGATGAACTCCGGTTTAGCTATAGTTAGTACTGGTGTTTATAACCCAGACCAGAACTCTGTAAACGCAGATGTAGTGGCAACTTATAGTCATCCACTCCCTGAATCGATGGACTTGGTTGAAACACCAATGACCTTGAGGATAAAGATTTGATAAAACTTAAAACATAAAAATAAAGTTTTGGGCAAATATGTAATGCCCCAGATGTAACACTTTCCCTATATGGCAATATATAAACTTTGGCCTCATCAATTCCTTTCCGGGCTCTCTTTCTTTTCAGGTTTCTCGTTTTTCCGTGTGCGTGTGTGCATTTCATCCATGTCATGTTGTCATGTGCATTGCATTGCATTTGTGTTGTCACTTGCATCCGGTCCCAGTCGTCTCTTCCCGTTGTCCGTTTCGAGTTCCGACGCTCTCACACGTGCCCGTGGCATCCCCGAGTCCTTCTTTCGTGTGTGGCCGCGTAACGTTTCCGGAATGACATGAGACTTGCCGTGTGTTGTTGTTTTGGTACGTGTAGGCCGCCTGTCAAGTTTCGTCGCGTTTGGAGTTCGTTTGGTACTCCAACGGTTAACCTAGAGGGCTAAAAGAACCTCTTCTTTGAGGCCCAAGACCCCCTCCTCAACAGCCCACCAACCTAGCACAACCCTTCCCATCATCTCGGTCGTCGAATTGTGATCGCGTGGCCGAAAACCGCTCCCCATTTGGAGTCTCCTAGCTCCTTGTGCCTATAAAAACGTCCCCCTTGTCATTTTCGTCCAAAAAACCCTAGCTCTCTTCCCTCCACCGCCGCCGGACACGTCCGGACCGAGCTGGACGCGTCCGCCCGCCGCCACCGACCACTCGCTGCCTGCCACGTGTCCCGCCGCCGCTCCCCACCGCGCCGGCCCGCGAGGCCCGACGCGGGCCCGCCGTCGCCGCCGAACGGGCCTCTCCGCCCGCGCCTCGTCCCTCCCACGGCCGGGCTCGCGCTGCTGCCGCGCGCTCCCGCCTCTCCGCCGCCGGCGCCGGCCACGTCGCCGCCTGACGACGGCCGCTTCACTGCCACCGGATCTCGCCCCGCCCTCACCGCCGGTAGCCGCAGATCTCGCCGCCGCGCCCCTCGTCCTGCCGGATCCGGCCGCCACCGCCGAAGATCCGTTGGGGTCCGGTCCCCCAGCCCGCCGGAGGACTCCTCCGAGCAACTCCGCCGTCTCCGGTGCGGTGGTCCGCCGCCGCCGCTGCGAAGCTTCGTCGGGAGTGCCCGATCCGATCCAGATCTCCAACCGGGCGAAACCCTAGCGGGTCCCGCGCCCGACCCGCTCCGCGACCCGCTCCGCCCGCAACCCGTGTTGACCCGCGTTGACCAAATTCTAGGTTGATTTTCCTCTAAGTCCTTTTTGCATTTTGTTGTGTGGTGGCTTATTGTGATGGCGATAACTTTTTGTGTGTATGTCCGATTTGTGCATATGATATGTCAAAATGATCGTGGTGATGTGTACTACATTTTGTTCCATTGTGTCATGCTTGTTTGAGTCCATCTAGATGTCTTAATCTTCGTGACAACAGTGCTACTTGATATAAACTACTGCTACTTGTTATTTTCATGCCATGGTTGAGATGTGATAACTTGGTGCATGTTTATCCAAATGAAGCAAATGATATGTCCAAATTTTCATCATGAGATGCTCTACATGTTGGTTGCTATAGCATGCATGTTAGGGTTCTTATTGCCATGTTAAACTTGGTTGCAAAAGTGCATGTGGCTGTTAGGTTTTGTAACTTGTTACGAGATGCCTAGTTGAGGAGCTCGTTGCTATTGATGTGTTTGCCGCCATGTCACATGCTCTTATGTTTTAGATTCTCCATCATGTGTTTTTTGCTGCGGTTCAAACCTTTTGCCATGATATGCCTTGAGTTGACTTAAGCATGCTCGCAAACATGCCATGCTAATTTTACTATTTTAACACAGTGAAATTTCACCAAGTCTGGAATCTGTCATATCCTGTTGCTATGTTTGCTTGATGCCCTAGGCAAATCCATGTTAGTTTTGGGGTGGACATTGATCATTCCTTGCTGTATATGTTTTTGTCTATCCATTCATGCCCTCACTTGCTCATTTGGGTTGCTGTAGTTTATTTAATTCTTGCTCCCAAGTTGCTATAAAATATTACTGTCAGGTTTTTAGTGTCATGATCAAAATGTTGTAGCTTGTTGCAGTTGATCCATGCCTCCCATGGAGTTGCTCCAATGGAGTTGTTTGCTGTAGGATATGTCTACTTCATGTCCATGCTTCTTGTCACCATGTTTGAGTGCTGTAGAGTATATATTTCTTGCTCCAAAGTTGCTATGTGGATGTTAATTTCAGCTTTGCATTGTTTCTTGTTTCGGGTGTATCTTTTAGTCCGTTGCTCCGTTTTGAGCGTGCCCTACATGATACTTGTGTGATTTTGCATGTAGATTCATAATATCATCTTGTTAACATGTTTGGAGTATGTTTTCTTGATGTTTGAGTGCATCTTGCACCGTTGCCATGCTTATCTTGTTTTGATCATATCTTCTAGACCGTAGCTCCGTTCTAAACAAACTTTTATGAAACTTGACTAGAATTTCGTGTAGATCATCATGATGCATGTTAACTTGCTGGTTATCAGCTTCAACTTAAGGTTTGATCAGATCTGGACTAATTTCAAACTATGCATATGAGGACTTACCGGTTTTGTCTTAAGTAGTTTCCGGCCTCATTTAAACTTGTTGTTCTTATGTTGTTTCTCTGTGCTTCCTACCTTGCCATGTTTTGCATCCTATATAGATCTGTCTTGCATCCTACTTGCTTGAGCATATTGTCTTGTTCTTGTGTTGTTCTGGTGTGCTTCCTACTTTGACATGTTATGCATCCTAAGTGCATCTGCAGTGCATCCTAAGTGCATCATACGTGCATCCTATAGATTGTGCTTTGCACCTTGTTTGATTTCGTGCCTCATGTGTTCTTGTGTTGAGTAGAGCCGGAAGCCGAGAATGAGAACGAGAACAAGAACGAGGTTACTACTTAGGTTGAGAACGAGGAGCAGTCTTACGATCCCATCGACGACTCGACAGGCAAGATGACCTGACCCAGATATCATTACTATCTTTGCCTATTGCTAGAAGTCTCGCTCTTTAGCTTATTGCCTCGATGCCCATGTTTGTTTGTCAGCCTCCTATTGTAACCATGAATCTGTTTAACCACCCAACCTATGCAAACCTTTGATTGGCTACGTAGGCTTCGCTCAGCCCCTCTTATAGCATTGCTAGTTGCAGGAGAAGATTTGAAGATTCTTGCTTCATGTTGAAGTTTATTGGGATATCACACTATATATCTATTAAATGAAATCATCTATATATTGGTAATGGGTGGAAGGCTAAGCCTCTTGCTTCGTGATTTGTTCCACTCATGCCGCCCTAGGAACCGTATAAACCGGTGTTATGTTCTTTGATTATGCGTTCCTCACACGGTTGGGGTTATGTGACCCCCTCGATAACCCGCTTAGCGCTAAACCTTTTCCAGCAAGGCCCAACATTGGTACTCCATTTGCCTAATAACTAAAACTTGCATAGGGAATAGTTATCCCCCTTTATTAAACAACCCCCCGGGCCAGTGCTCCACATGAGTGTTGGTCCGAACTAAGCGGACTGCGGGGCCGCCTCGGGGAAACCCGAGGTATCTGGTATTACCCGTAGGATGTCTCATCCGGTCGTGGCCTGAGACTAGATACGCGCGGCTATTGTCAGGGTGTCGGCACGCCAGGAGGTCTCACTGGATTAGTTTTACCTATGTCGGTATATCTTGGGCACGGGATTCCGAGAATACTCGGGCCTTCCCACCTTGGAGTTGCAACTCCGCGGATCATGGGCTTGTAATGGGCCAAGTTGGAACACCCCTCAAGGGTTTTGAATTTTTGAAAGCTGTGCCCGCGGTTATGTGGCAGATGGGAATTTGTTAATATCCGGTTGTAGAAAACTTGACACCATGTTCAGAACACACTACCAGCGTGAGTAACCGTGACGGTCATTTTCCGAAAGGGGTTCGGGAAGTGAACACGGTGGGGTTATGATTGACGTGCTTAGATAGGATCACTTCGTGATCACTTTATCGCTCTTGGCACTTCTCTTCTCGCTCTTAACACGTAAGCTAGTGCTAGTGCAGCTGCAACCTTTATTCTTTCTTCAGCCTTGTTCCACACCCAAGGCTTAGATAGTTTTGCTACCCGGGAACGGGATTGCTGAGTCCTCCGTGGCTCACAGATTCTACACCACACCAGATGCAGGTGCTATGGTGAACTACTCAGGTGACGGCACGGAGCTGTACTGGGAGTACGATGATGAACATAGTCGATACTATGTGCACTATCCCGATGATCAGCAGTGGTTTCTACTAGGGGCGATTCAGACCTGTGGCTTTATGTATTTGGTATCTTTCATTTGGATCTTCACCCGTAGTCGGGTTGTGATGTTATTTGGATGATGATTTTCTTATGTAATGAATTGTGCGACGTGGCGAGTGTAAGCCAACTATCCTTTTGCAATTTCATCCCTATTTTTACATGAGTCGTGCAAAGATACCGAACTTCAGATCACTCCAGAATGGACTTATACCTTTAAGTCGTGCCTCGACACGTAGGAGGTATAGTCCCATCCTGGGCATTACAAGTTGGTATCAGAGCCGAACCTCGCGGTTACATGGATGTTTGCGGACAGGTGCTCGGTCATGTTGTTCATGACGTTTGTGACCCGTCGTGGCACACGGCATGACACATGTATCAGACTGGATGCACAGACGGTTGTGCCAAGAGGGAATGTTCCTGTGGCCCGACGAGGACGTCGGTTCCTCTGAGTGGGGGTGTATGTGATAGCCTGGATTATAAGGGATGATAGACTACTCATATCAATAAGGAAGTCCTTCTTTTTCGGAAGCCCATTCAGCCAGAACTCCAAAGTTAAGCGTGCTCAGCTTGGAGTAGTTTGAGGATGGGTAACCGACCGGGAAGTTGGTCCCGGGTGCGCACAAGTGAGGACAAAGTGCGCAGAAAAGACTAGTATTGATATGTGAGGCCAGTCTAGATCCCGCCAGGAGTTACGACCACTGGCGGGTGTGTCCGGGGCGTTACAAGTTGGTATCAGAGCCTTCTCCGACCTAGAAGCCCCCACTGATTGATCGAATCGTTGACGGTTGAGTCTAGGCACACACTTAATATATATATATCGAAGAGTAGGAATTCTTTTGCTCCTCATCTCTTTTCACTCTGGTGAGGACTCATGACGATTACTCTTGTCTCTTCTACTCTCAAAATTTCACCAATTTTTTTTAGGAATCTCGCGAGTATTGTTTGGATTGTTCCGATGTCTTGTGACGAGAACATTGTTCTTGATGCCTCCTGTAATTTAGGGGTTGTGGCAGTGTCCCGGGGAGTTGAGCTCCGAGGTGTTGTCGTCACAAATATATCACAGCAGTTCTGGAATACTTAAGACGTCCAACATCGAAAACTCTCCTATGCGGTTAGTGGCAAGATAACCCCGACGCCACCCAGTACCGGGGAGGTAGTTCGGGAGTATTGCCATAGCTTGTATAGTAGATGCATTTCGAAGGTCCGAGGTAGACGGTTTCCGGAAATAACTGGTTATGTGTTGAAGGATGGATACAGCTGGATGTAGGGTTAGAGTTGAGTGCGCGATGCTTCCCCTGTATCCCCAACACCTGATTGCATAACTAGAAACTTTCGGAAATTAATAGGTGGGTTCATCTAGTAGCTCATAGGCATTCTTCCAACGAATGCATGATATGGAGTTTGGGGTTCTACATTGAGTGAAGGAGTTTTATGGCCGTTGTTCCGATCGGGAGTTGCATCTTAAAGGGTCCTTGGCTATGCTGATCCGGGGATTGCAAATCCCTTTTGTAACACGTTCCATAAGCTTTCAGCACGAATTTGTCGAACGAAGCTTCTATCTTGTATTTGTTCTATCTGCTCCTTGTTGTTTTTTTATTTACCTTTTGTTCTCCCAAGTGGCTTCTCGTGAAGATTGGTGTTACTATTAAACTGTGTATTACATTCGTTCATCTTGTTCGAATGTTCTTGTGAATACTATGTTGCAATTTCTAGCCGTTGATTCAGCTTATATATTCTTTCAATCAGTGGCTAATAGTTATCATCTCATTCAGGATGGCTCCTAAAAATTTTCCCAACGCTAACCCAGAGGGTGAAGATGTTCCTGATCGTCCTCCTTCCCCTCCTCCTCCGTTTGAGGCCTGGAGAGAAATTATGCAAGCGACAAACCAGAACACCCAGATGCTTATGCAAATGATGCAGAACATTCAAGCAAATCAAGCAAATCAGGGTGCTCATGGGAACCAAGGCCAAGGCAATTTGTTCAACCAACCTCACTTTGCTACGCTCAACCAGTTCCTAGCAAACCAACCAAAGGCATTCAATTACCGTGTAGACCCTCTAGATGCTGAAGACTGGATAACAGATATCAAGAAGCATTTCGAGTGCAGTAACGTCAGGCCCGAGGACTATGTGAAGTTTGCAGCCTTCCAACTCAAGGAACAAGCCGCTGATTGGTGGCAGCAGTACAAAGATTCCAGAGAAGGACGTGTAATCTCCTGGGATGAATTCTGCAAGGACTTTCGCTCTCACCACATTCCAACAAGTGTCATCGAGGGTATGCGTGAGCAATTCCGCAACCTAAAGCAAGGCTCAATGACTGTTTACCAATATAATGTCAAGTTCCAGAACCTTGCCCGCTATGCCAAGCAAGACATCCCAGATGCCAAGAGCAAGATCTATCAGTTTCGTGGTGGTCTGAAGGATGAACTCCAACTAGCTCTCACCTTGTTCGAGCCTGATGAGTTTGATCAATTCTATAACATGTCACTTAAGCAAGAGGCAGCCCATCTCAAGATGGAAGCTTCCAAAAAGAGGACCAGAGACGCTGTTCACTCCTCCTCTTCTTCTCAAGTGGTCGCAAAGCAACAGAAGTTTTGGCTTCCACCTCCTCCAGTGATCCGAGCTCCCAACAACAACTACATGAATTCTGGTGGCCGTGGTTTCTCCCACCCACCCAACCCAAGCAATCAGTCAAAGAATCATTTTCAAGCTTCGAAGTCAAGTGCTCCTCATTACCGTCCTCTCTCATAAGTGGTTTGCAACAAGTGTGGCAAGAAGGGTCACCATGCTAACAAGTGCCCCAACCCAAGGCGCCTTCCGCCTCCTCCACCTGTCAGTACTGCTATTATCAAGCATGATCCGAAGGCATCAAGAGTGAATATGATGAATGCAGCTCAAGCAAAGAATTCTTCAGATGTGATACTTGGTAATCTTCCAGTCAACCTCAAACCTGCTAAAGTGTTGTTTGATTCTGGTGCATCACATTCCTTCATGTCATTTCCATTTGCATCCAAGCATAATGTGGGCACAGTGGCCTTGCCAAAGGAGTTACAAATTATTTCTCCGGGAAAATGCATGACTTCTAGATTGTATGCTCCGGATGTATCTATTCGCATGGGTGATTACTGCTTTATGGCTTTTCCGGTTGTTCTCGGCAACTCTGACATTGATCTTATTCTTGGGATGGATTGGCTTTCTCAGCATAATGCTCACATTGATTGTGCACATAAGGAAGTCAAGATTACTCATCCTAACGAATACGTGATTATCTTCGCCTCTCGAGATAACACAATCAGGCTCTCTCAATGACAAGGGCGAGATTAATGCCATCCCTCAAATTCCGGTGGTCAATGAATATGAAGATGTTTTCCCTGAAGAGCTTCCAGGCATGCCTCCGCATCGTCAAGTTGAATTTGTCATTGAACTCGAGCCTGGTACTGAGCCAACATGCCGGCGTCCGTACAAGCTTTCCCCTGAAGAGTTGAAGCAGTTGAAGAAACAACTCGATGAGCAAGAGCGTATGGGTCTAATCAGGCCTAGCACTTCTCCGTGGGGCTGTGGTGTCTTATTTGTCAAGAAGAAGGATGGCACGGAGCGCCTTTGCGTTGATTACCGGCCATTGAACAAGAAGACAATAAAGAACAAGTATCCGCTCCCCAACATCAATGAACTGTTCGAGCATCTCAAAGGAGCAAAAGTGTTCTCAAAGCTCGATCTCCGGATGGGATATCACCAGATCCGTATCCGCGAAGAAGATATTCACAAGACTGCATTCAGAACAAGCTACGGCTCCTATGAATACACAGTCATGTCTTTTGGCCTCGCTAATGCTCCACCCACCTTCTCGAGAATGATGCACTACATTTTCAACCCCTACACCAACGAATTTGTGCTTGTTTATCTGAATGACATCTTGGTATTCTCCAAGAATGAAGAGGATCACGAAAAGCACCTCCGGCTGGTCCTCGACAGACTCCGTGAACATAAGTTCTATGCCAAGTTCTCCAAGTGCGAATTCTGGCTCGATAAGGTCTTGTATCTGGGGCATATCATCTCCGCTGGCGGTATTGCGGTCAACCCCGAGAAAGTTGAAGCGATTGTCAACTGGGAACCTCCTCAGAACGTCAAGCAACTCCGAAGCTTCCTTGGTCTTGCTAGCTATTGCAGAAGGTTCGTTGAGAACTTCTCCAAGATTTCCAAGCCTCTCTCCAACTTGCTGCAGAAGAATGTCAAGTACAACTGGTCTCCGGATTGTGATGTGGCATTCAAAACTCTCAAAGAAAAGCTCATCTCTGCTCCGGTTCTTACTCCTCCAGATGAGTCCAAGCCCTACGAAGTATTCTGTGATGCTTCTCTTCAAGGACTTGGTGGTGTGCTAATGCAGGACAAGAAAATTGTGGCATACACCTCTCGTCAATTGAAGCCAAGTGAGAAGAACTACCCCACACATGATCTCAAGCTAGCAGCTGTGGTACACGCCTTGATCACGTGAAGACACCTTCTGTTGGGCAGAAAAGTCGACATCTTCACCGATCACAAGAGCTTGAAGTACATCTTCACACAGCCGAAACTGAACCTTCGCCAGACTCGTTGGGTAGAAATGATCCAAGAGTATGATCCAAGCATCGAATACACACCTGGCAAGGCCAATGTCATTGCAGATGCCTTGAGCAGAAAGGCATATTGCAACAGTCTCCTTATCAAGCCGTTCCAGCCTGAGCTTTGTGAAGCATTCAGGAAGCTCAACCTCCAAGTTGTTCCGCAAGGCTTTCTTGCAAACCTTCAAGTTGCTCCTACCTTGGAAGATTAGATCCGTGAGGCCCAACTCAGTGATGCTATGGTGCAGAAAGTGAAACATGGTATTGCAAAGGGTACTCCCAACTACAAGTGCTATCGCGTTGATGAGAGAGATACCTTGTTCTTTGAGGACAGACTTGTGGTTCCCAGGGGTGATCTCAGGAAGCTCATAATGAACGAAGCACATGACTCCCTCCTCTCGATTCATCCTGGAAGTTCCAAGATGTACCAAGACCTCAAGCAATCTTACTGGTGGACACGCATGAAAAGGGAGATTGCCCAATTCGTGAATGAATGTGATGTCTGCAGAAGAGTGAAGGCAGAGCATCAACGTCCAGCCGGTCTTCTCCAACCTCTTCCTATCCCCGAGTGGAAATTCGACCACATTGAAATGGATTTCGTCACTGGATTTCCCAAGTCCAAGAAGGGGAATGATTCTATCTTTGTGGTGATTGACAAGCTAACCAAAGTAGCTCACTTCCTTCCAGTCAAAGAATCCATCAATGTAGCTCCGCTGGCAGAGTTGTACACTTCCAGAATTGTGTCCTTACATGGCATTCCTCAAGTTATCTCCTCAGACCGCGGAAGTTTGTTCACATCCAAGTTCTTTGACTCCTTTCAGTCTGCCATGGGCACTATGATCCGTTTCAGCACTGCGTTTCACCCTCATACTAGTGGTCAAGTCAAAAGAGTGAACCAGATCCTCGAAGACATGCTCAGAGCTTGTGTCATCTCTTTTGGCATGAAGTGGGAAGATTGTCTTCCGTTTGCCGAGTTCTCTTACAACAACAGTTTTCAAGCAAGTGCCGGCAAAGCTCCGTTTGAAATCCTCTATGGAAGAAAGTGCCGTACTCCTCTCAACTGGTCCGAGACTGGTGAACGTCAACTTCTTGGCAATGACTTGATCTCAGAAGCCGAAGAAATGTGCAAAGTCATACGTGAGAATCTCAAGGGCGCTCAGTCGCGTCAGAAAAGCTACTATGACGGCAAGCACCGTGATTTGGCTTTCGACATTGGAGATCATGTCTATCTCCGTGTTTCTCCTATGACAGGAACCCAAAGATTCGGTATCAAAGGCAAGCTTGCTCCTAGATACGTGGGCCCTTTCAAGATCCTTGGCAAAAGAGGCGATCTAGCATATCAACTTGAGCTCCCTTCCAACTTCGCTAATGTTCATGATGTGTTTCACGTGTCTCAACTCCGCAAGTGCTTCAAGACACATGAACGCACCATTCCGTTCGAGGAGATTGATCTTCAACAAGAGTTGTCTTATCGTGAGCACCCCGTTGCTATTCTTGAAGAAACCGAGCGCAAGACCCGCAACAAGTCAATCAGGTTCTTGAAAATTAAGTGGTCACACCATACCGACCGAGAAGCTACGTGGGAACGAGAAGATCACCTTCGTTCCGAGTATCCTTCCTTCTTCCAGTCCTAGATCTCTGGACGAGATATTTTCGTAGTAGAGGAGAGTCTGTAATGCCCTAGATGTAACACTTTCCCTATATGGCAATATATAAACTTTGGCTTCATCAATTCCTTTCCGAGCTCTCTTTCTTTTCGGGTTTCTCGTTTTGTCGTGTGCGTGTGTGCATTTCATCCATGTCATGTTGTCATGTGCATTGCATTGCATTTGTGTCGTCACTTGCATCCGATCCCAGTCGTCTCTTCCCGTTGTCCGTTTCGAGTTCCGACGCTCTCACACGTGCCCGTGGCATCCCCGAGTCCTTCTTTCGTGTGTGGCCGCGTAACGTTTCCGGAATGACGTGAGACTTGTCGTGTGTTGTTGTTTTGGTACGTGTAGGCCGCCTGTCAAGTTTCGTCGTGTTTGTAGTTCGTTTGGTACTCCAACGGTTAACCTAGTGGGCTAAAAGAACCTCTTCTTTGAGGCCCAAGACCCCCTCCTCAACAGCCCACCAACCCAGCACAACCCTTCCCATCATTTCGGTCGTCGAATTGTGATCGCGTGGCCGAAAACCGCTCCCCATTTGGAGTCTCCTAGCTCCTTGTGCCTATAAAAACGTCACCCCTTGTCATTTTCGTCCAAAAAACCCTAGCTCTCTTCCCTCCACCGCCGCCGGACACGTCCGAACCGAGCCGGACGAGTCCGCCCGCCGCCACCGACCACTCGCCGCCTGCCACGTGTCCCGCCGGTGCTCCCCACCGCGCCGGCCCGTGAGGCCCGACGCGGGCCCGCCATCGCCGCCGAACGGGCCTCTCCGCCCGCGCCTCGTCCCTCCCACCGCCGGGCTCGTGCCGCCACCGCGCACTCCCGCCTCTCCGCCGCCGGCGCCGGCCACATCGCCGCCTGACGCCGGCCGCTTCACTGCCGCCGGATCTCGCCCCGCCCTCACCACCGGTAGCCGCAGATCTCACCGCCGCGCCCCTCGTCCTCCCGGATCCGGCCGCCGCCGCCAAAGATCCGCTGGGGTCCGGTCCCCCAGCCCGCCGGAGGACTCCTCCGAGCTACCCCGCCATCTCCGGTGCGGTGGTCCGCTGCCGCCGCTGCGAAGCTTCGTCGGGAGTGCCCGATCCGATCCAGATCTCCAACCGGGCGAAACCCTAGCGGGTCCCGCACCCGACCCGCTCCGCCCGCAACCCGCGTTGACCCGCGTTGACCAAATCTGAGGTTGATTTTCCTCGAAGTCCTTTTTGCATTTTGTTGTCTGGTGGCTTATTGTGATGGCGATAACTTTTTGTGTGTATGTCCGATTTGTGCATATGATATGTCAAAATGATCGTGGTGATGTGTACTACGTTTTGTTCCATTGTGTCATGCTTGTTTGAGTCCATCTAGATGTCTTAATATTCGTGACAACAATGCTACTTGTTATTTTCATGCCATGGTTGAGATGTGATAACTTGGTGCATGTTTATCCAAATGAAGCAAATGATATGTCCAAATGTTCATCATGAGATGCTCTACATGTTGGTTGCTGTAGCATGCATGTTAGGGTTCTTATTGCCATGTTAAACTTGGTTGCAAAAGTGCATGTGGCTGTTAGGTTTTGTAACTTGTTACGAGATGCCTAGTTGAGGAGCTCGTTGCTACTGACGTGTTTGCCCCCATGTCACATGCGCTTATGTTTTAGATTCTCCATCATGTGTTCTTTGCTGTGGTGCAAACCTTTTGCCATGATATGCCTTGAGATGACTTAAACATGCTCGCAAACATGCCATGCTAATTTTACTGTTTTAACACTTAGTGAAATTTCACTAAGTCTGGAATCTGTCATATCCTGTTGCTATGTTTGCTTGATGCCCTAGGCAAATCCAAGTTAGTTTTGGGGTGGCCATTGATCATTCCTTGCTGTATATGTTGTTGTCTATCCATTCATGCCCTCACTTGATCATTTGGGTTGCTATAGCTTATTTAATTCTTGCTCCCAAGTTGCTATAAAATATTACTGTCAGGTTTTTAGTGTCATGATCAAAATGTTATAGCTTGTTGCTGTTGATCCATGCCTCCTATGGAGTTGCTCCAATGGAGTTGTTTGCTGTAGGATATGTCTACTTCATGTCCATGCTTCTTGTCACCATGTTTGAGTGTGCTGTAGAGTATATATTTCTTGCTCCAAAGTTGCTATGTGGCTGTTAATTTCAGCTTTGCATTGTTTCTTGTTTCAGGTGTATCTTTTAGTCCGTTGCTCCGTTTTGAGCGTGCTCTACATGATACTTGTGTGATTTTGCATGTAGATTCATAATATCATCTTGTTAACATGTTTGGAGTACGTTTGCTTGATGTAACGGGATTGCTGAGTCCTCCGTGGCTCACAGATTCTACACCACACCAGATGCGGGTACTATGGTGAACTACTCAGGTGACGGCACGGAGCTCTACTGGGAGTACGATGAAGAACGTAGTCGATACTATGTGCACTATCCCGATGAATAGTAGTGGTTTCTACTAGGGGCGATTCGGACCTATGGCTTTATGTATTTGGTATCTTTCATTTGGATCTTCACCCGTAGTCGGGTTGTGATGTTATTTGGATGATGATTTGCTTATGTAAGGAATTGTGTGACGTGGCGACTGTAAGCCAACTATCCTTTTGCAATTTCATCCCTATTTTTACATGAGTCGTGCAAAGATACCAAACTTGAGATCACTCCAGAATGGGCTTATACCTTTAAGTCGTGCCTCGACACGTAGGAGGTATAGTCCCATCCTGCGCATTACAAGTTGGTATCAGAGCTGACCCTCGCGGTTACACGGATGTTTGCCGACATGTGCTCGGTCATGTTGTTTATGACGTTTGTGACCCGTCGTGGCACACGGCATGACACATGTATCGGACTGGATGCACAGACGGTTGTGCCAAGAGGGAACGTTCCTGTGGCCCGACGAGGACGTCGGTTCCTCTGAGTGGGGGTGTATGTGATAGCCTGGCTTATTAGGGATGATAGACTACTCATATCAATAAGGAATTCCTTCTTTTACGGAAGCCCATTCAGCCAGAACTCCAAAGTTAAGCGTGCTTAGCTTGGAGTAGTTTGAGGATTGGTGACCGACCGGGAAGTTGGTCGCGGGTGCGCACGAGTGAGGACAAAGTGCGCAGAAAATACAAGTATTGATATGTGAGGCCAGTCTAGATCCCGCCAGGAGTAACGACCACCAGCGGGTGTGTCCGGGGCGTTACAAAATAAGACCATGTAGTCGGGGCTTTTTACGAGCTACCAGGCTCCAAATTCGAGGCTTTTTATGAGCTGCCAGGCTACTGTCATTAACCATTTTGCAAAGCCTGTTAATATGGTCCTCAATCCTTAACCAAATCATCAATGTCAAATGCTACCAAGTTCAAAAAATCTTGTAAAGATTGACTTGTGTAATCACTTGATGATTGTCAATTTAACGTTACCAAGTTCAGGGTCTGTATAGATTGACTTGTGTATATGTTCGACGGGTCGTACCAGGTTTACCTGGACGGAGTGACTTACTTGATGCAGGCAGGTTAATCCGGGGTTTTAGGTGTATACACCAACCTTCCAAGCCGTGTTTACTACAAGGGTTGTCAAACGTTGATGTCTTGCATCAGGAGCCCCCACGTAGCATTTGAGCATTGCTCGTCGGGGCCTATGTTTGAGTTGTGCTAGGCATCAAACTCTCTTTTGCCCCTCATCATCATGTGGAAATTGCCGAAGAAACCAGAGCTATGGTCTTATGATGGCCTTGATGTGGTCGCCGGTTTAAGAGGCCATAGGAAATCCCTTGCACACAGAAGCCCCCATGTGATACTCTTATGGAAAAAGGCGACTGATACCCCGCTTTATCGGGGGCGCCGGTTTATTATATTGATCATAATATATACATTGTATAGATATGTACATAAAGCGGAGCCTATGGCTCAGGCATAGTAAGGTCGAAGAAGAGCGATGTTCCACGGCCGTCTGGTCTCCTCCTCCGCCGTACGTGAGTCCTTATGTTCTCGAACGTCGACGAGGTAGTATGATCCATTGTGCAGGTTCTTGCTCACCACAAAGGGTCCTTCCCAAGATGGGGATAGCTTGTGCATGTCTGTCTGGTCTTGGATGAGCTGGAGCACCAGATCTCCTTCTTGAAACATCCTGGTTTAACCCTGGCGATTGTGGTACCGGCGCAGATATTGCTGATAAATCGCCGATCGAGCTGCTGTCGTGTCCCGCTCTTCATCCAGCCGGTCCAATGCATCTTGCCTTGCTTTTTCGTTATCCGCTTCAATGTAAGCCGCCACCCGTGGCGAGTCATGACGGATATCACTAGGGAGGACCGCTTCAGCTCCATATACCATGAAGAAAGGCGTGTACCCTGTAGATCTGTTAGGTGTAGTGTTGATGCTCCATAGTACAGAAGGTAACTCCTCCACCCGACAACCCGGTGTTCTCTGCAAAGGAACCATAAGCCAAGGTTTAATGCCTCTCAAGATCTCTTGATTGGCTCTTTCAGCTTGTCCATTAGACTGAGGGTGAGCTACTGATGATACATCAAGGCGGACGTGCTCTTGCTGACAGAACTCCTCCATTGCTCCCTTGGATAGATTGGTACCATTATCAGTTATAATCCTGTGTGGAAAGCCAAACCGGAAAATCACCTTTTCGATGAACTAAATCGCCGTTGCCGCATCACACTTACTGACAGGTTCCGCTTCAACCCATTTGGTAAACTTGTCCACCGCCACCAAAAGGTGGGTCTTGTTATCTTGGGATCTCTTGAAGGGTCCAACCATATCAAGCCCGCAAGTCGCAAACGGCCAAGTAATTGGAATCATCCTCAATTCCTATGCCGATATATGAGCACGCCGTGAAAATTTCTAGCAAGCATCACATTCTCTGACCAAATCCTCTGCGTCGGCATGGGCCGTCAACCAGTAGAACCCATGACGAAAAGCTTTAGCCACCAAAGATTTTGAACCAGCATGATGACCACAATCTCCTTCATGGATCTCTTTAAGAATGCCACAGCCCTCCTCTGGTGACACACACCGCTGAAATGCCCCAGAAACGCTGCGATGATGAAGTTCTCCATTGACAATAGTCATTGACTTGGACCGCCGGACTATCTGTCTAGCCAAGACTTCGTCCTCTGGTAACTCTCCTCAGTTCATGTACACTAGGTAGGGAAGCGTCCAATCCGGAATAACATGAAGCGCCGCGACCAATTATGCCTCCGGATCAGGAACAACCAAGTCCTCCTCTGAAGGTAACTGTACCGATGGATTGTGTAATACATCCAAGAAGGTATTGGGTGGACTCGGTTTACGCTGAGAACCCAGCTGGCTTAACGCGTCAGCCGCTTCATTCTTTCGCTTGTCTATATGATCCACCTGATAGCCCTTGAAGTGTCCAGCAACAACATCTACCTCTCGTCGATATGCTGCCTTGAGTGGATCCTTGGAATCCCACTTCCCAGATACTTGCTGTGCCACCAGGTCTGAATCGCCAAAGCATTTAACCCAGCTTAAGTTCATCTCCTTGGCTATCCGCAGACCATGGAGGAGAGCTCCGTACTCAGCTGCATTGTTAGTACAAGGGAACATTAAACGGAGGACATAACCGAACTTATCACCTCGTGGGGAAGTTAACACAACTCCAGCCCCCGAGCCCTCCAATTGCCTGGATCCATCAAAGTGAATCGTCCAATATGTGTGATCCGGCTTTTCGTCGGGTGCTTGCAACTCTGTCCAATCATTTATGAAACCCACCAATGCTTGGGACTTTATCGCAGTACGGGGCACATACTTCAATCCGTGCGGGCTAAGCTCAATAGCCCACTTTGCAACCCAACCAGTAGCCTCCCTGTTCTGGATTATATCCCCCAACGAAGCTGAACTGACAACAGTGATTTGATGGCCTTGAAAATAGTGCTTTAGCTTCCGATTTGCCATGAAGACTCCATACACCAACTTCTGCCAATGAGGGTATCTCTGTTTTGATTCAATGAGCACCTCACTGATGTAATAAACCGGCCATTGAACTGGATATTCTTTGCTTGCCTCCTTGCGTTCTACCACAATGGCAACGCTTACCGCACGGGCATTAGCAGCCACATACAACAACAGTGGCTCATTGTCAACTGGGGCAGCAAGGAATGGTGGCTCTGCTAATTGCTTCTTCAAGTCCTCAAACGCAGCATCAGCAGCATCACTCCAGACAAAACGATCTGTCTTTTTCATCATCTAATAAAGCGGGATAGCCCTCTCCCCCAAACGGCTGATAAACCGGCTGAGCGTCGCAATACGGCCTGCCACGCATTGGACATCGTTGATGCACACCGGTTTAGCCAAGGATGTAATTGCCCTGATCTTCTCCGGATTAGCTTTGATTCCCCTGTTCGATACCAAGAACCCCAGGACCTTGCCTGCCGGAACACCGAAAACGCACTTCTCCGGATTAAGCATCATTTTATAAACCCGGAGATTGTCGAAGGTCTCTTTCAAGTCTGTTACCAATGTCTCCTCCTTCTTGGATTTCACCACAATGTCATCCACATATGCATGAACATTCCGCCCAATCTGTCCATGAAGGCAGTTCTGCACACAATGCTGATAGGTCGCCTGGGCACTCTTAAACCCAAATGGCATAGAGACATAGCAGAAGGCTCCAAAGGGTCTTAATCTAAATACAAACCTTAGCGCGGGTCCCTGCTGCACGTCTGCGCCGTTTTCTCCTTTGTAATGTATCCTTGAAGCGGGGAGTGTTATGGCCATCTGTAAATAGAAAGAAAAAACCTGGAAAAGAAAAGAAATCCAGTGTGGCCATAAACAAAACCAGTTCATTTAATGAACCTGGAAGGATAATTTTAATGTCCGAATAGGGTCGAGCCGAACTATGGACTATTTGTCTGGAATGTACCCCCAGCGCCGCCCAAGGAATTTTAAGGGCATAATTGTGTACACGAGGCACATATACTACCACGTTATGGGGCAGTCGATGGGGGTGTAGCTGCTAACTGAGCTCAGGTTCATCTGAGCTATCGCACTCAGGCGTATTTCGGACACGTTTAGCTGTGTTCGCGGTCTTGACGACCGATGAGCTATTCGGCTTGAATAGGCCATTTTGAATTTTGGCTCCTAGGGCCGCAGTGTCCTCCTCCGTACGGAGAGAGCGCTCCATGTTTCCATTGACCATGATGACGCCACGTGGTCCAGGCATTTTGAGCTTTAAATAAGCATAATGCGGGACTGCATTAAAGCGGGCGAATGCCGTTCTTCCGAGTAGTGCATGGTAGCCACTTCGGAACGGAGCTATGTCAAAGATTAGTTATTCGCTTCGAAAGTTATCGGGAGAGCCGAATATGACCTCCAGTGTTAAAGAGCCCGTTCAGCGGGCTTCTACGCCCAGTATCACTCCTTTAAAGGTCGTGCTACTTGGCTTGATTCTTGATGGGTCTATCCCCATCTTGCGGACAGGGTCATGATATATCAGACTGAGACTGCTGCCGCCGTCCTTAAAGACTCGAGTGAGATGGTATCCATCGATTATTGGGTTGAGCATTAGGGCAGCCGAACCCCCATGATGGATACTAGTCGGATGATCCCTGCGATCAAAGGTGATCGGACAGGCTAACCATGGGTTGAATTTGGGGGCAACGGGCTCAACGACATAGACATCTTCGGTGGAAATTTCTTCTGTCCCCCTGTGTTTGGCTGGTGAGGTTCATCCTCGTCATCGCTCTGAGGTCCCTTTCCATTGTGTTTGGCATTGAGCTTGCCGGCCTACTTTAAGACCCAACAATTACAGTTGGTATGGTTTGCTGGTTTATCTGGGGTGCCATGGATCTGGCAGGTCCTATCTAATATTTTGTCCAGGCTAGATGGACCGTCTTTGTTGCCTTTAAATGGCTTCTTCCGTTGATTGGGTCTGGAGCCACTGAATCCGGCATTTACCACTGTGTCATCTGGGCTTCCTGCATTATTTCTACTTGTGTTTTTATTACGTCATGGCTTTCCATTGCCGTACGTGACTTCAGATGTTCCAGGGTCTCTGATGCTGCTATGAGCTAACCAGCTGTCCACGCCCGCGCAAAAACGGGTCATGAGTGTAGTTAGGGCTGCCATTGTCCTCATCTTTTTGTGTCCGAGGTGTCTAGCTAGCCATTCACCCTGGACACTGTGTTTGAAGGCTGATACGTCCAAAACGTATCTATAATTTCCGCTTGCTCCATGCCTCTTTTGTGTGATATTGCTATGATATTTATCCACTTCCATACACTTTTGATCATATTTGGACTAACCTATTAACTCAGTGCACCACAGTGCCAGTTCCTGTTTTCTGCTGTTTTTCTATTTCAGGTTTCCCCCATATTAAAAGTGCCCTAAAAATTCCGGGAAAAATATAGGAAAAATCAGCGTATCGGGAGCTTCAGAAAAACCAAGGCAGGGCCAGAGGGGAGCCTGGGGTGGCCCAGGCGGCCACCCGGCGCGGCCCCACCCCTAGCCGCGCCAGGGGGGCGCCTGGGGCCCCACCTCCGCCTCTGGTGACCCCCTTTGGCATATATATTGCTCGCGCCCCGAAACCCTCGAGGACGGAACCCTTTTTCGCGATCTCATCTCTGTTCCGCCGCCGCCGCGCTTCCAAGATCGGGAGCACCAGGAGAACTCTTCCCGGCACCCTGCTGGAGGGGAGAACCACCACCGGGAGCTTCTCCACCACCATGGACGTTTCCCGGATGAGTTGTGAGTAGTCCCCCTTGGACCACGGGTCCATGACCAGTAGCTATGTGATGTTCTCCTCCCCTCTTTGTTCTTCATCGAGTAGACCTCGTGAGCCGCCCTACATGATCGAGGCACATATGTAATCTTTATGCTGATGCTCTGCTGAGTTTGCTGGGATCCGATGGATTATGAGATTATGTTCAGATTGTGTGTGAGTAATATATTTGATTCACCTCTTTTATATTTATGTTCTTGAGTAATTCTTGCATGTTCTCCGTTGCTGTTTATTGCTTTGGCCGAGTAGTAGGTAGTAACTCCAAGAGGGAACGTTATGCTTGATTGTGGGTTCATGCCCCTCGATGACTAGTTTGAGTGACAGAAACATGAGTCTAGGGGATGTGCTGTTGCCACAAGGGGGAAAACAACGGTGCTTGTACTTGCGGGTGCAAGGATTGTTTACTTTACGCAAAGTTCTTTTAATGCAGTTGTCCGTTGCTTTGAGTTTACACTTTGGGTGGGACTCGCAACTTAATACCAGCGAGATGTTCTGGATAGATATCTCAAGGTGGATGATTAGTAGTAGATGCAGATGGATTTCGGTCTACTTGCCTTGGCGTACCGCCCATGCTTTTGAGCCTCTACCTTTCTTTACATCATAGTTAGCATTGGTTTGCGCACATAATCCTGTCAATTGCCCAGCTGTAATTTGTTTACCTCGCTTAGCTGTTTTATCGTCTTTTGGGAGAGAGACATCACTAGTGAACATCATGGGACCCCGGTCCATATTACCATCACTGATCACACCCGCTATTTACTTCCTATTCTTATTTCCTAGTTGCAGTCATACCTATCACTATTATCTCTTGCGTTTGATCCTTTGTAAACGACAAGGCCGGAGGGATTGACAACCTCTCTGTACTCGTTGGGAGCAAAGTTATTTGTATCTGTGTGCAGGTCCTGTCAAGCAAAAGTTTCTGGCGCTATTGACACCTTCTTGTCGACCCTCGGAGTCTCACGGGATTCGATCCTTGGTATCTTTGCCTAGGGAAATTTGCCGCTACGCTACATCTCAAACCTTCCACTTGGGGTAACCAACGAGGGGCGAGAAGCCATCAAGAAAGTTTCTGGCGCCATTGCCGGGGACTCCACTCTTCAAGATAGGGGAGTTGCACGCTATCTTTTATCTTTGCTTTTTAGTCTTGTTAGTTTACCTTTCAGTTTTTGTTTTAGTGTCCCTTACCAAAAATCACAAAAATAGTTATCTTGCTTGCTGCTGCTATGGGTTCCACCGAGAACACCAAGTTGTGTGACTTTACTAGTCATAACAACAATGACTTTATCTGCACGCCTATTACTACACCTGCCACTTCAGCACCCTCTTATGAGATTAAACCTGCTTTACTGAACCTAGTTATGAAAGATCAATTCTCCGGTGCTGGAGATGATGCTGCTTTGCATTTAAATAATTTTGTTGAGCTCTGTGATATGCAAAAGTACCAAGACATAGATGGTGATATTGTTAAGCTTAAGCTTTTTCCTTTCTCCTTGAGAGGAGGAGCTAAAATCTGGTTTCAATCCTTGCCTAGGAATAGCATAGATTCTTGGGACAAGTGCAAGGATGCCTTTATCGGGAAGTACTATCCCCCTGCTAAAATTATCCAACTAAGGAGTAACATAATGAATTTTAAACAATTGGATAATGAACACGTTGGCCAAGCCTGGGAACGCATGAAATCTCTTGTCAAGAACTGCCCTACTCATGGTTTGACTACTTGGATGGTTATCCAAACTTTTTATGCAGGCTTGAACTTTACCTCGCGGAACTTGTTGGATTCGGCCGCGGGAGGAACCTTTATGTCAACTACACTTGGTGCTGCCACGAAACTTCTCGATGAGATGATGACCAACTATTCCCAATGGCACACTGAACGCGCTCCAATAGGTAGGAAGGTAAACTCTGTCGAGGAGATTTCCTCCCTAAATGAAAAGGTTGACTTGATCATGTCTCTACTTTCCAAGCAATCTTCTATTGATCCTCATGATGTTCCTTTAAATTCTTTGATTGCTCAAGATCAAGTAGATGTGAACTTTATCTCTAGAAACAATTTCAATAACAATGCTTATAGGAGTAATTTTAGTAGCAACCCTAGACCATTCCCCTCTAATTCCTATGGGAACAACAATGCTTATCCTAGCACCAAGAACTCCACTTCTGAACTAGAGATTATGCTTAAAGACTTTATCACTACCCAAAAAGCCTTCAATAAGAGTGTAGAAGAAAAACTAGCCAAACTAGATAATCTCTCTTCGAAGGTAGACAATTTAGCCCATGAGGTAGAATTGCTTAAAATTAGAACTTCCCCTCTTGAGGAGAGGAAGACCACTCCTATGAATGCTATTCAAGTGCAAATTAATGAAAACATTAGGATGATGGCTAAACTTAAAGAGAGATGGGCTAGAGAAAAGGAGGAAGAAGATAGCATTAAGAGCCTTCCTACCCACCACACTGTTGCTACTATCCAAGTTGTTGAGGATATCCAAACTCTTAGCACCCAATGCACTCCTGGTCCCATTGGACCTATTAATGGTGGTGCTATGACCTCAACCGTAGAAACTCCTATGACCATAGAAGCTACCAAACAAGTGAGCCTAAAGGATACCACTACCACTTTACTTGATAGTAGTGATCTTGATTTTGATAATTGCACCCTTTCTGAAGTTAGTAGTTTTCTTCACAAGATGTCTAGAGATCCCCACACTAGCACACTTAATCTTGTCTTCACAGAGCATATCACTAATGCTCTCATCAAAGCTAGGGAGGAGAAGCTTAGGGTAGAAGCCTCCATACGTAGAAAGCTAGAAGATGGTTGGGATCCTATGATTAAAATTAAGTTGAATAACTTCTCTTGCTATGCTTTATGTGATGTTGGAGCTAGTACCTCCGTTATGCCCAAAAGAATATATGATATGCTTAAATTGAAACCTTTTGATCCTGGTTCTTTTGGTGTTCGTCTTGTTGATTCTTCCTTAAAGAAACCTTTGGGGAAGATCGACGATGTTCTTATCGTTGTCAATGACAATTATGTTCCCGTTGATTTTACTATTATGGATATTGAATGTGAACCTTCATGTCCAATTATTTTGGGACGTCCTTTTCTTCGCACCGTTGGTGCTATCATTGACATGAAAGAGGGGAATATAAAATTCCAATTCCCTCTCAAGAAAGGAATGGAACACTTCCCTAGAAAGAAGATTAAGTTTCCTTTTGAGTCCGTTACACGGGCTAGCTATTCTTTTACTCTTGATAAAACTTGATCCTCTCTTTTTGCATCATGCCTAGCTTAAAGGCATAAAAGAAAGCGCTTTTGGGAGGCATCCCACAACGAATAAAATTTTATTTTGCTTTTGTTGTATCTTGATGTTTGTTACTACAGTAGCATCATCATTGTATCTTTTCTTTTCAGCTTTGTGCCAAGTTTAGCCTCTGATTGCAAGAAAGTTCAAAAGTTGTGACGTGCAGTCCAGAAAACAGATTCTGTCCTTGGACAGAAAAATTCGTATAAAATCACCAGATCATATTTTTGGTCTGAATTTTTTTGACAGCGTGCTCTATACAATTGGCTTTCGGGCGTCTGTTCTGAGTTTTTTTATTTGAGTTGCAGAAGTGCCCCGAAAAAATTATTTACTACCTGCTGGTCTGTTTTTCACAGATTCTGTCCTGTTTTGCCTTTTCTTCGTTTTGCAAACCTTAAGCTTGCTTTTTCTTTGCAAAAACCTTTTGGCAATCTTGAGAAACAGTAGCTCTTCAAGATTATCCTTATTTCCAGCAGGGAAAAGTTATTTTATTATGGGTACTAACCTCGCTAATCAGATTATGATGAGTTATGTATGAAGGGAGTTTTCAAGTGTGCGAGGGAAGATGATAAAAAGATTCAGGAGGGTCAAACGCTCAAGCTTGGGGATGCCCCCGTGCACCCTCAAGAAATATTCAAGAAGACTCAAGCGTCTAAGCTTGGGGATGCCCCCGTGCATCCCCTTCTCCAACAACAATTATCAGTTCGTCTTTCGTTCCACTATATTTTAATCACTTCATGCGTTATGTGCTATGCTTGGAGCGTCTTGCTTTTAGTTTCCTTTTTAGTTTTCTTTAGCTTTGCTTGCTGTTCATAACGAGTTAGAACCCAGCTTTCTTTGTGTGGGAGAGAAACACGCTCCACTTCAACCTAGAACACAACATAGGATTTCCATGCTTACCTTTGCTGTGTGTGTTCTTTGTCTTTCCATAGCTGATGTCATGTTTAGCTCTTAGTTTTCATGCTTTTCTTTTTAAAGAGCTTTTGTTTAGTTGGTTGCTGAACTCTCTTGAGTTTTCATGTTTATCTTGTTAAGAGAGTTTGTCTGTTGCACTGAGTTGTGTGTCTTAACTTAAAGTAGGTAATTGAGGTTGCTATTTAATTTTAGTAGTAACTTGCAATAGTTTTGAGGTATTGCCATGAGTAATGTCTGAACTTTTGGTGTCAAGAGCTTTAGCCTATTAGTGATAGATGTCGTATTTTGGGCAATCCGTGTTTATTTTCGAAAACCTACAAAATAGTTGAGAACTTTAGCTACTAAATGGATCACTAATCTTTGGAGGGATCGAATATTAGAGTACACTCACGTACCATGGGTCGAGGATGCGCAAGGGTAACCAAACCCCCATACACACCTCCTCGGGGTACTTGTCTCTTTGAGAACCTCCTAATTAGATTGAGAGTTACCGATAATAAGTGCATGAGTTCTTCGGACTAATGTGAGTATTCAAAAGTTGACACTTCCACCTATCCATATTTTTCTAGCCTCTTCGGTACTGTGCATTGCCCTTTCTCACCTCGAGAGTTGGCGCATACTTCGCCGGTGCATCCAAATCCTTGGCACGATACGCTCTGTCATCATAAGCCTCATTATATCCTTCCTCAAAACAGCCACCATACCTACCTATTAAGGCATTTCCATAGCCTTTCCGAGATACATTGCCATGCAACATCCATCTTCTCATGACTTGATCTTCATGTCATACATGCTTTTTGCTTGATCGATGAGCCGCATGCTAGTTGGGCCTTGCCCTAATCATTGCTACATGACGCGCTAGTATCATTGCATATCCTGCTACATTGGCAGAGGCATACATTTGCATACATCATGATAGTTTCATTTTCTTTATGTTCAGTACTTTTGTAAAGTGTGAAAGATCTTCTATACCTCTTGTAATACATAGAGTGTCGCCCCTAAAGTGAGGAAAAGATCCCAAAGAGGACAAATCAAAAGATCCCAAAGAGGACAAAAAATCAAAAGATCCCAAAGAGGACAAAAGAGAGATAAATAGAAAGAGCCATTGAGGCCACAAAAAATAAAAAAAATAGAAAAAAGAGAAAAAGAAATAAAAAGAGAGAAGGGGGCACACTACTATTTCTTTTGAGAGATCCACACTCGTACTCCATCTTATACCTTGTGCTCCATAGAGATTATCATTCATGCATATAGCTATGTGGGGACCTTTACACTATAGAACTTGGCTTGTATATTCCAATGATGAGCCTCCTCAAAAGAGCTCTAGGTCTTCTTGAGCAAGCAAGTTGGATGCACCCCCACTAGTTCCATTGAAGAGCTTACCTTAGCTCATATGTGCATCCGTTGCATGGCAATCCCTACTCCTCACATCATATCTATCATTTGGCTTTCTCTCGCCGATGATTGTCCTCATTGATGTGAGCCTTTCACACCTTTTTTGTCTTCCCCCTCCATCATTTTTCTCTCTTTGCCATCCTAAGTGTCGACTTTCTTGCTTACGCTCATCCATTGCATGAGTGCTCAAAATATCGAAAGGGAGTGGATCATTTTGACTTGTACCTGGCTGACGGTCTGGGGATGAGTCAAGATAATATTCCAAAGAAGACCAAGTGTGAAACTTTAGTAGATTAAGTTCTCAACAATATAAAAACTATGTTTTACTCTCTCATATATCCCTATCCCCTTTCTTGCACGCAAACACCATTTGGAGACATTCGAGTCACGGACAGCGAGAGCTCTTGCACCTTTATGTTCTTATGTTACTTGTTACAATGTAATATAGACTCTTGTTTGTTATGACTTGAATTGAATTACATGCCTTGATTGCTTTACTTAAAAGTTCTTATATGGTTGATAGCATGTCACCACAGAAATTATGCTTGTTATCATTTACCTACTCGAGGACGAGCAGGAATTAAGCTTGGGGATGTTGATACGTCCAAAACGTATCTATCATTTCTGTTTGCTCCATGCCTCTTTTGTGTGATATTGCTATGATATTTATGCACTTCCATACACTTTTGATCATATTTGGACTAACCTATTAACTCAGTGCACCACAGTGCCAGTTCCTGTTTTCTGCTGTTTTTCTATTTCAGGTTTCCCCCATATTAAAAGTGCCCTAAAAATTCCGGGAAAAATACAGGAAAAATCAGCGTATCGGGAGCTTCCAGAAAAACCAAGGCAGGGCCAGAGGGGAGCCTGGGGTGGCCTAGGCGGCCACCCGGCGCGGCCCCACCCCTGGCCGCGCCAGGGGGGCGCCTGGGGCCCCACCTCCGCCTCCGGTGACCCCCTTTGGCATATATATTGCTCGCGTCCCGAAACCCTCGAGGACGGAACCCTTCGCAATCTCATCTCTGTTCCGCCGCCGCCGCGCTTCCAAGATCGTGAGCACCAGGAGAACTCTTCCCGGCACCCTGCCGGAGGGGAGAACCACCACCGGGAGCTTCTCCACCACCATGGACGCTTCCCGGATGAGTTGTGAGTAGTCCCCCTTGGACCATGGGTCCATGACCAGTAGCTATGTGATGTTATCCTCCCCTCTTTGTTCTTCATCGATTAGACCTCGTGAGCTGCCCTACATGATCGAGGCACATATGTAATCTTTATGCTGATGCACTGCTGAGTTTGCTGGGATCCGATGGATTATGAGATTATGTTCAGATTGTGTGTGAGTAATATATTTGATTCACCTCTTTTATATTTATGTTCTTGAGTAATTCTTGCATGTTCTCCGTTGCTGTTTATTGCTTTGGCCGAGTAGTAGGTAGTAACTCCAAGAGGGAACGTTATGCTTGATTGTGGGTTCATGCCCCTCGATGACTAGTTTGAGTGACAGAAACATGAGTCTAGGGGATGTGCTGTTGCCACAAGGGGGAAAACAACGGTTCTTGTACTTGCGGGTGCAAGGATTGTTTACTTTACGCAAAGTTCTTTTAATGCAGTTGTCTGTTGCTTTGAGTTTACACTTTGGGTGGGACTCGCAACTTAATACCAGCGAGATGTTCTGGATAGATATCTCAAGGTGGATGATTAGTAGTAGATGCAGATGGATTTCGGTCTACTTGCCTTGGCGTACCGCCCATGCTTTTGAGCCTCTACCTTTCTTTACAGCATAGTTAGCATTGGTTTGCGCACATAATCCTGTCAATTGCCCAACTGTAATTTGTTTGCCTCGCTTAGCTGTTTTATCGTCTTTTGGGAGAGAGACATCACTAGTAAACATCATGGGACCCCGGTCCATATTACCATCACTGATCATACCCGCTATTTACTTCCTGTTCTTATTTCCTAGTTGCAGTCATACCTATCACTATTATCTCTTGCGTTTGATCCTTTGTAAACGACAAGGCCGGAGGGATTGACAACCTCTCTGTACTCGTTGGGAGCAAAGTTCTTTGTATCTGTGTGCAGGTCCTGTGAAGCAAAAGTTTCTGGCGCTATTGACACCTTCTTGTCGACCCTCGGAGTCTCACGGGATTCGATCCTTGGTATCTTTGCCAAGGGAAATTTGCCGCTATGCTACATCTCAAACCTTCCACTTGGAGTTCTTCTTAGTGAGAAATTGATTCCAAAGCTTGCGGGCTGACTCCCCGGGTTGTTGGATGATGTGACTTATATCGTCAACATCCAGGGCCCGGACATAGGTCCCTTGAAAATTGGCCCGAAAAGCATCCTCAAGTTCTTCCCAACTTCCAATGGAGTTCTTTGGGAGGATGTTCAGCCAGTGCCGTGCTGGTCCTTTCAGCTTGAGGGGTAAGTATTTGATGGCGTGGAGATCATCTCCACGAGCCATGTGATGTGAAGAATAAAGTCTTCTATCCAGACAGCAAGATCCATTGTTCCATCATACACCTCGATATTTATGGGTTTAAACCCTTCTAGAAATTCGTGATCCAGCACCTCATCGCTGAAGCACAGAGGGTGTGTGGCACCCCTGTATTTTGCTATGTCATGGCATATGCCTGACGGTTGTGATGTTAGGTATAGACCCCGAACTGGTATATGACCGTAATGGTTGGCTTGATAGCCGTCGTCCCGTGCGGGAGCGCGGTCCCTAGATCCATAGATGGATCTAGTCTTGCCAGCCTTTTTATCCAGGTCCTCGCGCTGATCGTGTTTCCGGCCCTGAGCCGCTTCCTCCTTTCCTTTATGGGGAGGGGGTGCGGGCTTGTGTACGCCATTGCTAGCCTCTCTGTCCCGTCCAAGAGGTGGTCGGTCCGGCTTGTCGGCGGTGTTATTCTTCGGTGGTATAGGCGGAGTAGCCTCGTCGTCAAATTCGGGCAGCAGTTTACGCTTAGGATATCCTTTGGTTTGGAGATTGCAACCATATTTTTGCTCAGCGTCCAGCACTTCGTTCCATCTATCATTGAACGTATCCTGTGCGGCTCGAAGCCGTCTTTGTTGCTTTTTTAGGCTCCTTGCGGTGGCAATAGATGGAAGAACTTTTGTTCTAAGGGTTCTTCCGGGACGATGTATTCATCATCGCCCAGGCTAGCATCCTCTTCGGAGACATGTTCATAATTGCTGTCTTCGGCATCGCTGTAATCAGACAGCGGTCTCGGAATATGTTCGCCGTCCTCTCGCTCGACCTGCTCCATCGCTTGATCTGCGGGGTCTTCGGCTTGCTCCGGACTGTCACCATCGTTGGTGACGGTGTTGCTATCTTTCCCTTTATGGGGTTTAGTTCGGCGTTTCGGACGCCGACACTTGGGAGGTTCATCGACATGCTTATACTTTGTGGGATCGTTTTTGCCGTTGCCCTCCTTCTCCTTAGGTGTATCCACCATATACATGCCGTATGAAGACGTAGCTGTCCATCGCCCGGTTACGGGCGGGTTTTGGTCTAGATCTTCTTTGGCTTCGAGGTCCATCCCTTCGAAGTCTTTGGAAGCGTAGTCAAGTAGATCAGTTAGATCTTCGACCGTGTCTACCAAGTGGGTGGTGGGTGGGAAGCGAAATTCTCCATCACCAGCCTCCAGTTCGAACTGGATATAATTCGGCTGTGTGTCCCCAGCTAAGGAGAGAGATTTTAATGAGTTTAGCAAATTGCCAAAATGTGAGTGCCACAAGATATCTGCAGCGCTGAATTCGATGATAGACGCCTGATCAAGCTCGAAGGGCGCAGATGCACATCGTTCGGAACCTGCAGCCGGAGATGAGTCCGGAGTTCCGGTAACACAGATCCCGCTCAGAGTTGGGTCCGTGTGCGGCTCCAGCGCCGCTGAGTCTGCGGCTTCCGCGGCGGGGTTGAGCTACCCGTCCTTGGGTGACGCGATCTATTTCGGATCTTGGGCCAGAACGGTTACATGTGCTATTCCCTGGAGGTGGTCCGATGACAAAGTTAGGTCATGTTCATCATGGTGGCAAGGAGCGATCGCCGTGGGCTCGAATCCGTCGAAGATCAGGTCTCCGCGGATATCAGCAACGTAGTTCAAGCTTCAAAACCTGACCTGACGGCCAGGGGCATAGCTCTCAACCTGCTCGAGGTGGCCTTCTGTGTTGGCATGGAGCATGAAGCCGCCGAACACAAAATGCTGGCCGGGAGAAGAAGTTCCCTCAATGGTGCCGTCGTAGTTGACGAAGCAATCTATCAGTCCTTCGGTCGACGACATCGTGGATCTCTCAATGAAAGCACCAATGTCACTGTCAAAACCGACGGATCTAGAGTAGGGGGTCCCTAACTATGCGTCTGAGGATCGATGGTAACAGGAGACTGGGGACACGATGTGTAGCCACCCGACCCGAATGGATCAAGTCTCTGTGCTCAAGTGTCACCCCTGGATCGGTATGCTGACACACATAGTAATCGAGGATTTATAAAAGAGGTAAATCACATGTATAAAGTAACGTAAATACTAATACCTCAATCCAATAGCGGAAGTAACAACAAGGTTGTGGATTCCCATCAACACCAAAGGCAAAGTTGAGTGTAGACAGCGCAACCCTAACGTAACTCTTACTCGTCGAGTAATTCCTGCAACATGAGATGTTGCATCCATGTAGGTCAGTACATTTAATGTACTCGCAAATTCACACTGTAGCAGTAATGATGAACAATGCCTACAACTATATGCATATTTGGCTGGTGGAAGTTGTAAGGCTGTTTTTGCATAAAGCTGATTTTTCCCTACCACAAAGGAATGCATTTACTTAACTACTTTGTTAAATTTATTTCATGAACAATTGAGTATTGTTCCTCCATCTCAATCCCAAAACCAAAGTCATTATTAACCCAACAAATTAATGTAATAGAGTGTTGAGATCAACAAATAATCCACTTCTAGATAATCAAAGATGTCCATAACCAGGGACACGACTACTCATGAATAGTTTGTACACTCTGTAGAGGTTTGTGCACTTTTCCCCACAAGACTCGACCGCCTCCGTTTAATTTCTCGCACTGCATGGTGTTTGAGAAACGAATGACTCAGACACAATCTTTCAGAAGCATTAACTCTTTACCCTGGGTAGATCGGTACACCTACATTCTCTACATCTGCTAATCTACCACTGAAAGAGGTCACACAACATACTCAACTATGCCAGAGCCCATAATGGCTTGTGGCTGCACATGGGAGTTTATAGGCATGAAAATATCATATGATCCCTTTGAGCCTGGGTGGCATTCCAATAGAAAAATCACACGATACCCCCGGGATTTCCTAGGACAACACTGGTATATCCTCAAGTGTCCGCGCAAGCCACTGGTACATCCCCATGGTGCCACAACCAATCCAACCAAATGTGTATTAAAATTCCACCTTAAAGTTCCCCTTAAATAAATATCACTCACATCTTTCATGAAACTCTCATACCAATCCACGTCTACGAGCATGGCTAAGCAATAAGTAACAAAGCGTATACCCCCCTTGGTTGATCTCAGGTCATTGGGTTCCTACCTCATGAACTACAAAGCATCATATGATGTAACCAGTCCTACTCATGCAAGTGTTTGAGGATAGAACTAATGCAATAAAACTGGGTATTGGAAAGTATGATAAAAGTGTGAACTTGCCTCGTACTGTTGATGAAGATTCTTCGCACTCAAAACTCGTGATAGATCTACTCTTCACACTCCGATCAATCTATCGTAAGCAAACAATAGTAACCACACATAAGCAATCACTCAGAAGATCAAAAAGAAAGAAGAAACACTTCAGAAAACTTCGAAAGCAAACAAATGACTCTTGAAACAGAAAACAATTTCTAACAATACCAAAATAAAGTGAATTTGGCCTTATCAGAAAGTTTAGGTCAAGAGCTTTGATTTGCAAAAAGAATCAACCAAAACAGAGTTATAAAACTCAAGTTATGACAAAGACAAGTTTGAAACAAATCTAATTGAATTCAAAATTTAAAACTTTGAAAAACATGTTTAAGTTGTTTTACTGGAAAGAGGGGATCGTAACGAAGAAGTGGGCATTGGTTTCATTGGATTTGGACCAACGAGTAAAAAGTTGTGGCCGTTTGAAGTTTAGGGGCTAAACTATAAATAAAGTATTTACATCTAAGTCCCTGGCCGAAAACTAAAAGAAAAAGGAAAGCTTATCGAGCGAACGCTCGCTTCTAACCCTAACCAGTGAACGTTCACTGAATAGATCTAATCTAAAAACAAACCGATCTAAAAAGAAAAACCGGGCGGGTTTTTATACTGTGGGCGGTTCGGCACGAGAAAACCGGCGGTTCGGGCGGTTTTCAGCGGGGCGGATGGGTCCGGCGGGTCGGAACGGATCCGTCCGGCGGGCGCCCCCCGCGATCGTCGCGGCGGCTGGCTCCGGCGGCACGTGCGGACGAGGGCGGTAGGGCCGCGAGGAGCGTAGGCAGCAGCAGCGCGGGCGCGGGGCGAGGCAGGCGGCGGCGAAGGTGGCACAACGCGGCGGCGGCGACGCGAGCGAGAGGGGAGCAGCGGGGCCGGGCGTCCTTATAAAGGCGAAGAGGGGGCAGCCTTGGAGGAGGGGGCACGACCGCGGTGGTGGCCGGGAGTCGGACTCCGGCGAGTCCTGTTCCCACACGGGGACGAAGGCGGCGAGCGAGTTGGGCCGCGGCCTGGCGGGAGCTGGGCTGGCCCTGTTCGGTCGGAGCCTTTTTTTTTTAAACAGACGAATAAAATATTAAAACCAAAATAATATAAAATATTATATAGGCATAAAATTTGCAGAAAAAGATTTCCTACAACGTGAACATTTTTCTACAGTCAAATAAAATCCTCACAAATTGTAATAAATCAAATAGTGCTACTGTTGCAATAAAATCCAATAAAAATCATTTTAAAAATACCAAAACGATTTCAAATTTATTTCTCTCCAATTTTCTACTGTAGGGAATCATGTTACCCTATTTTCCATATATTTTATTTTTGGAGAAAAATAATTTGAATAAAACCCAATTACTCAAATTTGAAAATAAATTTCAAAATACTTCAAAGGAACTTCCTACTCATATTTCCTATAATTTGAAGAAGTCATTTTATCTTCTCTTGGGAAAATCATTGAGTTGCATAAAGTTCCTGAATTAAAATATTTCAAGAATGGAATTCTAAATCGTTTCAAAACCCATTTCATTTAATAAATGGAAGAAGTCATATTATCTTCACTCCAGGGTTTTGGTGATGAAAAGAGTTTGAACTCCCGGAGGTCACAAAACGTAAAGTGAAAGTTTGGGAAAGTCATTTCATTCCCTCTCATTTAACTTTCAAAAGTTTCAAATTTCACTCAATTTCACACAACACCTCACATAAGAAATTGAAACTATCTATTTATTTATGACATTCCAAAATTTAGAATTTTGGGATGTTACAAACCTACCACACTTAAAATGAATCTCCTCGAGATTCGAAGAGGCTAGCAAGAAATAGGTTAGGGTTCGGGGTCTCCTAATAAATCGATTAATTTCGTATGGCCTATTGTGCTACCATACTTAGAAACAAGGTCACGGTTCTATCAAAACTCAAGTACTCCATCCTTTGCTGACAGGGTCGGTCTTCTCAAATCTTTGGGATAATTCCTTCTCTGGCTCTTCCGGTACTGGCATAACCTTTGTCCTCAATTCTTGCGTCCTTTCATCTTGGTAAGGTTCTTCTGAGACTGATTATTCTTAGCTGATAGGTTTGGCGCCAATTCTACACAAATATCGATCTCTCATGGTGGTCTTCAAACAATTTAATTGGGTCCCTGCAGAAAACGGGTCTGGGCTTCATTCTCACAGTATACCCTACGGTTGGCAACAACTGCCTTGTACATGGGAAAATTTTGTGATACCATTCTAAGGTTTAAACAATGTTTTGACATCATCGTCTCTCTACTACAAGTAAGTCACTCAGATTTATCATCCCGTATAGCAGACGCGAATAATAAGAGGAAGTCGGTATGGTGATCAATCCATTCCGCACCCAAATCATTACCTTGTATATGGTTCAGCGAATCTCACATTCTAACACTCGATCATTCTCACAAGCATTGCAGAATTTCTCTTGTCGATGAACTACATTCGGATAAAATCCATTACTTCTGCAAGCCAAACAAACCTCTATCGTTCTTCACAACCCTTGGTTTTGCGTAAACTCCTATAGGATCGTCTGTTGACAAAGTCGTAACTTCTTCCAGGGGTTTTCCTTCAGCAATAGTGTGCTTGCTTCTTGACAGGTCTTGGGGCCTGTGGGTTATGGCTCATCTCACCACTATTAACACTTGGTCTCATCATCGGGTCGCAACTATTCATACTTCCAACATCCAGCTTCCTTGCCTCTCTTAAATCCATCAAATGGTACGGTTTCCCTTCCTTCTATTGGTATAAACTACGGTGTAATTACTCACACTCATCCTTGGGCAGTCCATTCTAAGTCTGACGTATCAAACCACTAGCTAGTGTATTCGGGTAATGGTGTTGGATTCTACCACCCTTAAAAGGAATTGCACTAGTTTCTTCAAAATCGTGTGCCATGTATTATGATTTCACTCACTGCCTATATAGTAACAACTCACAAAATTCCAATCAATGCCAATGATGCTAACTGTATGGATTCTCAACTTATTACGATCTACTGCATTTTTCCATTGCATGCTTCAACTCAACTACTTAGCACAAGTCTCCTTCTCCTTGGGACAATCTCTAGAACAGTGCTCTGCTTCATTACAATAGAAACATATTACTACTAACAAGTCTCGTGGTTCCCTCGTGGTTACGTAGCCTCCTTAGGTCCTCGGCTTATGGGTACACTTCCATACTTGTATATCATTAACTCATCCTTAGAGTCGCTATTGCTCCATACTCCAGCATTACACCCTCTTTTAAATCCAATTGTACTTCTTTCCTTCATACCCTTGGGGTATGCATCATATCGAAACTTTAAACTCCAACTTATTTGTGCAAACTCCACTATTTGGGGCAACAATTTCCTTTCTATGGATCCAGGGTTCACATAGTAAAGTATCGCCCAAAAAAATGCACTGGTTCATCCATAATTCATATTCTCATCATATCAAATCTTTTATTACTTCCGGAACCATTATTTCAACATTCCAATTACAAAGGTGCTTCACTATGAATGTTGCCATCTACATGGTCTGGTAGGGTTAAGCATTCCTTCCATCTTTATTCATTTGTCTTAGCTATGGATGCTTCAGTCCCACTGGAATTGTGCAATGTGATTCTTGAAATCATTGATCCTTTCCTTCATCCTAGTGGCCGTGTGCTTCATCTCCAACCGAAGATGAAAAAGTATTGACCCATAGTTTTTGGGCAAACTCCTTTCACACGGTGGAGGTGTACCTCCATGTACCACAGTTCAACTCCATTCTCCATGAAGAGATCACCCTTGTAAACTACATCTCCTTCTAGGTGAATATGCTTCACCATGTCGTTCAGGATCTTTGGGTAATCCTGATAGCTAGTCAGGGTCATGTCGTTTCCTGGCCTTTGAGAAAAGACTCGTAAAGGGTTGTCATCTGTGGCTATAGGATAGAAGGGGTACTCAGGACAATGTAGGTATTTCCTTGGGTGAAAATGGGGTTGGTTGTCCGGGAAAGGTCTGTGGTCAGCTTCTCCATGGGTTCTAGGTTTTGGTCTGGGTGAGGTAGCAAGAGAGGCACTCACAATCATCAAATAGCTCATAACATCTCCTTGTTAGATTTCAAAAAATATCAACTTCTATTGCTTCACGAACTATTACAATGTTCTTTCCATAACTCAACTCAACATCGTAATAAAAGTGTATTCCACATTTATCTATATGCTTCATTCCAATATGAAGATCTCAACTACTCTCATCAATCTTTCCTCCGGTCTGAACCTTCTCTGGCAAATTTCCCTACTTCCAGGCAGCGTAAACTAATGACATCCGACAAATCTAAGGACTTCATGGTGACTATCTTGGTTCACTGGGTTCTTGGCTTCCTTGTTGGGAAGTTGCTAGCACAATGACCTAAATCCTTGCACCAGTAACATGTGATGTGACTTAGGTCCTTTTCCACAGAAATTGGGTTGTTCTGGGTGCACATGCTCTTTCTCTTCCTCGACCTCTTCGTTCCTATAAATTCTTCTATCTTTTGTGGATCAAACTCCACCTCTTCTGTCGGGAAGTCACCCAGATACTCTTGGCTTTCCTTCGTGCAATTATGTGAAAAATGTCATTCTTCTCCACATGAATAGCAAGCACGGGAGTAAAATCTGTTTAGGCCTTCTCCATTAGGGTCGTCATTATCTTCCTCCATCAAGGATTCTTTTGAGTTTTCCTCGAGGACTTCTTTCATTGCTTCTTTCCTTTGGTGGATAGTTCGTTGTACCATGGGGTAAATGTGACACTGAGCAGGGTAGTGGGTAGTCCCTTCACAGAAGAAGCAAGTAATCTGCCTAGTTGGGCATTCTTCAGCTAGGTGACTTCCTTCGCAATTAGGGCATTCATCCTTGTGCTCCTCCTGGGTGTGTCCTATTTCTCCACAAATCCTGCAAACACATGGTTTCTTCTTCGGGTAATCATCACACCTTCGGATGAGACGGGATTTTAACAGGGTTTTCTCGAATTCCTACCAACTTTTTGCTCCATTACATCCTTGTATGGCTTGATGCATTTTCCACCATGTTGCAACACTTTTTATGAAGTACTGAAGAGCGTATTGAACCTCATACTTCTGTGCAACCAAATTTTTCCTGAAGTGGTCCTCCATGTTTTGTATCCATAGCTCTGCCTCCGGCGGGGTCATCGGTCTAGAGAATATGAGTCTATATTCTTTCATCCTCTATTGGGTCCAAGGGTTTTGGGATGAGATTTGGGAGATGGAGAGAGATACACTCAACACAAACAATAGTTTTGAAAAGACGGATTTTATTTTGTGGCCATCTGAAAAACATCAAACAAATGACGGCTCACAGTCGTCGCATCTAACGTAAGTACATAGCAGGGGTTTAGTCTTCTAAAGGTCAATTCCTCTTCAAATTCGTCCATTCTTCAAATCTTCGGAGTGTCCACTATTGTAGCTTCAACACTTCTAATGCATGGTAAAATCCTCTTTACTCCGAAGTGGTCAAAATGGGAAAGGGTATTGTCTAACTATTTAAGGTAAGAGGGAAGATTTGACAAAATTCGGAAAAGCAGAGAGGTAAAGAATCCTTTTGAAAGTAAAGTTTTAGAGAAATCCTTTCCTATGGGCTGGCCAGTTTCTAGGGTCATGTCCTACATTCAACATGTGCTCTGATACCATCTTGTAGCGACCCGACCCAAATGGATCAAGTCTCTGTGCTCAAGTGTCATCCCTGGATCGGTATGCTGACACACACATTACTCGAGTATTCATAACAGAGGTAAATCACATGTATAAAGTAACATAAATACTAATACCTCAATCCAATAGCGGAAGTAGCAACAAGGTTGTGGATTCCCATCAACACCAACGGCAAAGTTGAGTGTAGGCAGCGCAACCCTAACGTAAATCTTACTCGTCGAGTAATTCCTGCAACATGAGACGTTGCAACCATGTAGGTCAGTACATTGAATGTACTGGCAAATTCACACTGTAGCAGTAATGATGAACAAGGCCTACAACTACATGCATATTTGGCTGGTGGAGGCTGTAGGGTTGTTTTTGCATAAAGCTGATTTTCCCTCCCAGAAAGGAATGCATTTACTTAACTACTTTGTTAAATTTATTTCATGAACAATTGAGTACGGTTCCTCCATCTCAATCCCAAACGAAAGTCATTATTAACCCAATAAATTAATTTAATAGAGTGTTGAGATCAACAAATAATCCACTTCTAGATACTCAAAGATGTCCATAACCGGGGACACGGCTACTCATGAATAGTTTGTACACTCTGCAGAGGTTTGTGCAATTTTCCCCACAAGACTCGATCGCCTCCGTTTAATTTCTCACACTGCATGTGTTTGAGAAACGAATGACCGAGACACAGTCTTTTAGAAGCATTAACTCTTTACCCTGGGTAGACCGGTACACCTACATTCTCTACATCTGCTAGTCTACCACTGAAACAGGTCACACAACATACTCAACTATGCCAGAGCCCATAATGCCTTGTGGCTGCACATGGAAGTTTCTAGGCATGAAAATATCATATGATCCCTTTGAGCCTGGGTGGCATTCCAATAGGACAATCACACGGTACCCCCGGAATTTCCTAGGACAACGCCGGTATATCCCCAGGTGTCCGAGCAAGCTACTGGTACATCTCCAGGGTGCCACAACCAATCCACCCAGATGTGTATTAAAATTCCACCTTAAAGTTCCCCTTAAATAAATATCACTCACATCTTTCATGAAACTCTCATACCAATCCACGTCTACAGGCATGGCTAAGCAATAAGTAATAAAGCGTATACCCCCCTTTGGTTGATCTCAGGTCATTGGGTTCCTACCTCATGAACTACAAAGCATCATATTATGTAACCAGTCCTACTCATGCAAGTGTTTGAGGATAGAACTAATGCAATAAAACTTGGTATTGGAAAGTATGATCAAAGTGTGAACTTGCCTCGTACTGTTGATGAAGATTCTTCGCACTCAAAACTTGTGATAGATCTACTCGTCACACTCCGATCAATCTATCGCAAGCAAACAATAGTAACCACACATAAGCAATCACTCATAAGATCGAAAAGAACGAAGAAACAGTTCAAAAAACTTTGAAAACAAACGAATGACTCTTGAAATAGAAAACAATTTCTAATAGTACCAAAATAAAGTGCATTTGGCCTTTTCAGAAAGTTTAGGTCGAGAGCTTCGATTTGCAAAAAGAGTCAACTAAAACGGAGTTATGAAACTCAAGTTATGACAAAAACAAGTTTGAAACAAATCTAGTTGAATTCAAATTTTAAAACTTTCAAAAACATGTTTAAGTTTTTTACTGGAAAGAGGGGATCGTAACGATGAAGTGGGCGTTGGTTTCATTGGATTTGGACCAACGAGTAAAAAGTTGTGGCCATTTGAAGTTTAGGGGCTAAACTGTAAATAAAGTATTTACATCTAAGTCCCTTGCCGGAAACTAAAAGAAAAATAAAAGGTTATCGAGCGAACGCTCGCTTTCTAACCCTAACCAGTGAACGTTCACTGAATAGATCTAATTTAAAAACAAACCGATCTAAAAAGAAAAACCGGACGGGTTTTTATACCGTGGGCGGTTTTCAGCGGGGCGGATCGGGTCCGGCGGGTCGGAGCGGATCCGACCGACGGGTGGCTCCGGTGATTCTCGCGAATGGCTCCGGCGGCGCGGGCGGACAAGGGCGGCGAGGAGCGGAGGCAGCAGCAACGCGGGCACGGGGCGAGGCAGGCGGCTGCAAAGCGGAGCAAGGGCGGCTATAGCGCGGCGGCGGCGACGCGAGCGAGAGGTGGGGGGCAGCGGGGTCGGGCGCGGCCTTATAAAGATGGAGAGGGCAGGGGTAACCTTGGAGGAGGGGGCACGGCGACGGTGGCGGCCGGGAGTCGGACTCCGGCGAGTCCTGTTCCCGCACAGGGACGAAGGCGGCGGTCGAGCTGGGCCGCGGCCTGGCGGGAGCTGGGCCGACCCAGTTCGGTCGGAGATTTTTTTAACACACGAATAAAAGATTAAAACCAAAATAAAATAAAATATTATATAGGCATATAATATATCAAAATTTGCAGAAAAAGATTTCCTACAATGTGAACATTTTTCTACAGTCAAATAAAATCCTCACAAATTCTAATAAATCAAATAGTGCTACTGTTGCAATAAAATCCAATAAAAATCATTTTGAAAATACAAAAATTATTTCAAATTTATTTCTCTCCAATTTTCTACTGTAGGGAATCATGTTACCCTATTTTCCATATATTTTATTTTTGGAGAAAAATAATTTGAATAAAATCCAATAACTCAAATTTGAAAATAAATTTCAAAATACTTCAAAGGAACTTCCAACTCATATTTCCTATAATTTGTAGAAGTCATTTTATCTTCTCTCGGGAAAATCATTGAGTTGCATAAAGTTCCTGAATTTAAAATATTTCAAGAATGGAATTCAAAATCCTTCCAAAATCCATTTCATTTAATAAATGGAAGAAGTCATATTATCTTCACTCCAGGGCTTTGGTGATGAAAAGATTTTGAATTCCCGGAGGTCACAAAATGTAAAGTGAAATATTGGGAAAGTCATTTCATTCCCTATCATTTAACTTTCAAAAGTTTCAAATTTCACTCAATTTCACACAACACATCACACAAGAAATCAGAACTATCTATTTATTTATGACATTCCAAAATTTAGAATTTTGGGATGTTACACGATGTTTACCCAGGTTCAGGCCCTACTTCCTGCTAGATTAATCTTGATGAATATGATTACAAGGGTTCATCTACCTCCAGATCGTAATGGCTAAATCCTAAAAGTCTAGCCTATGATTCTGTAGTTTTTCTTCTACTAGCCTCTACAGACTAAACCATCCAATTTATAGATGCACCAAAGGGCCCTAGGGTTTGTACATAACCATCTTACAGAGGAAGGAAAGATTACACCCGAACCTAAAACCTGCCATTATACGTATACATGAGTCCTATCCAGATACAACAGACGATCTTCAGCAATGATCTTCACAGCCCACCAGTCCGGCCCACCACGAGCTATCCGGCCACATGAGGAACCCTCGATCCAGGACTTCCTCGGCCGGCAACCCCCGAATCCACGAATCCCGATCCCCATTCTCACACCCCTTCTTGCAAAGATGACGCCATGGAAACGCTTCGTGAAGGCCAGTACGATGGCCGCGTCCCCCCCCGAGCGCCGCCACCCGCGCCGAGAGCGCGGCCACCTACGCCGAGAGTGCCGCCGCATCCGCATGGAGCGCGGCCTCTTCCGCTGGGAGGGCGTCTTTGGCAGCCAATAGGGCAGCTGCAGCAGCCGAGACGGCTGCGGCTGCTGCTGCAACGACGGCTGCAACCACCGAGAGCGCTCGAGCTGCCGTCCATGCCACCGATGTCACCCTGGCCTGGGTCGAGGCCATCCACGCCAAGATCGAGGATGCACACATTGAGATATTCCACGCCATGTCAGACTCCAGCATGCAACCCATGTCCGAAAAGGCGGCGGTGGCCATGGAGCACCTGCTTCCTCATGAGGTCGCCGAGCAGGAGCTGGAGATGCAGGAGGCGGCGGAGATCGAGGAGCGCCAGGAAGAGGAGTTGCGCGTGGCCGAGGTCGAGGTAGAGAAGAGTTTGTCCGTCGGGGAATTAACGGTGGAGTACCAACGTGAGCTCTAGCGCAGCCACTACTACGAGTACTACAACCTTGAGGGTGGTGCCGAGGACGAGGACGAAGACATGGTCGACTTCAGCAGGGGGGACGCGGAGTCTACCAACGGCGGCATGTCGCTAGGACAAGTCATCAACGTCTCATCTGACACCAGTGGTGCATTGGCCGGCGCGACGGCAGATTTGTCAAAATTATGCGTACTTAGGCTTTGTTTTTAATGCTGGTCTTTTGTTAGAGCAATGTTTAGGTCAACTGGCTCTGTTTAATTACTAAAATTGCTCGATTTAGTAAGTGTGGTCTGTCTGCTGTAGCTCTTTTGTGTGTCCAAATTAGCAAGCAATGTTAAATCATGCAATGACATACCCGGGGAAATTTCCACCAAAATTTGAATTATCAAACTCATCCCATACGCGTAAAGCAGAAGAATCGTTTGCGATGCACACAATCGTTCAAAGTGAATGGTCCGGCGGCACCGCGCACAAAGTTTCCCTCCACATTTCCAAAATTTTGGCCTACCGCCAAAATATCTACCCCCGCCCCCTCCCTCTTCCTCATCCCCTTTTCTCCCTGACCACAAGTCACATTTTCCCTATTTCCTCCTTCCTTCCTTCCTTCCTTCCTTCCTAAGCTATAGCCGCTTCCTCCCCTCGCCGTCTCGCATCCTACCGTCGGGGTCGCCATGGTCTTCTTCAAAGACCTCTCCAGCGGTTCCTCTTCCAGCGACGACTCCTTCACCACCCGAGTATGCCTCTCTTGTCTCTCTCGGGCTATGACTTGGAATGAAAGATTTTTATCCGGTGGTCGATATGAGTCATTTCTTCCTCTTGTAACTCCCTAGGACCATAAGTGGCAACGAATGGAGCGGGGTGGCTGAAGATCTATTTGCTCGTTGTGACCATCAATCTCCATGCGTGAAGCTGGTTGTGTTTGAATCTATGGACAGTGGGAGGAAGTTTCTGGCATGTGCAGAGAAGGTTAGTGAGGGAGTCCAGGATTGAGCGGTCCTCATGTGGCCGGATAACTCGTGGTGGGCCGGACTGGTGGGTTGTGAAGATCATTGTTGAAGATCGTCTCTCGTATCCGGATAGGACTCCCGTATTCGTATAATGGCAGGTTTTAGGTTCGGGTGTAATCTTTCCTTCCTCTTCAAGATGGTTATGTACAAACCCTAGGCCCCTCCAGTGTATATATAAACTAGATGGTTTAGTCCGTAGGGGCTAATAGAGAATCACAAATCCTCACAGGCTAGACTCTAGGGTTTAGCTGTTACGATCTCGAGGTAGATCAACTCTTGTAATCATATTCCTCCATATTAATATAGCAGGAAGTAGGGTATTACCTCGATCGAGAGGGCCTGAACCTGGGTAAACATCGTGTCCCCAGCCTCCTGTTACCATCAATCCTTAGACGCATTGTTCGGGACCCCCTACCCGTGATCCGCCGGTTTTGACACCGACATTGGTGCTTTCATTTTGAATTCAACTATGTCGTTGACCAAAGGACTGATGAATTGCGTTATCAACCACAACAACAACACTGAGGGAATTTTCTCTCCCGGACAGCTTTTTGTGTTCGGCAGCTTCATGCTCCGTGCCAACACTGAAGGCCACCTCGAGTAGATTGAGAGCTACGCCCCTGGCCATCAAGTCAGATTTAGTAGCTTAAACTATGTTGTTGATATCCGTGGAGACTTGATCTTCGACGGATTCGAGCCCACGGCGACCTCTCCCTTCCATCACGATGAACACGGCCTAACTCTGTCATCGAATAAGGAAATAGCACCTGTAACAGTTCTGGCCCTAGATCCGGTATAGATAGCGTCGCCCGAGGACGGGAAGCTCAACCCCGCCCCGGAAGCCGCAGACTCAACGGCGTTGGAGCCGCACACGGACCCGACTTCGAGCGGGATCTGTGTTACCGAAACTACGGACTCGTCTCCGGCCTTAAGTTCTGAATCATGCACATCTGCGCCCTTCAAGCTCGATCAGGCATCTAACGCCGAATTCAGTGCTGCAAATATCTTCCAGCACTCACCCTTTGGCGACATGTTAAAATCATTAAAATCCCTCTCCTTAGCTGGGGACACACAGACGAATTATGTCCGGTTCGAACTAGAGGCTGATGGAGAATTTTGCTCCCCACCCACCACCCACTTGGTAGCCACGGTCGAAGATCTAAGTGATCTACTTGACTATGCTTCTGAAGGCTTCGAAGGGATGGACCTCGAAGCCAAAGCAGATCCATATCAAAGCCGGCCCGTAACCGGGCGGTGGACAACTACGTCTTCATACGACATGTATATGGTGGATACACCTAAGGAGAAGGAGGGCGACGGCGTAAATGATCCCTCAAAGGACAAGCCTATCAAAGAACCACCCAAACATCGGCGCCCAAAGCGCTGAACTAAATCCCATAAAGGAAAAGATATCAACACTGTCACCAACGACAGTGACAGTTCGGAGCAAGCCGAAGACCCCACAGACCTAGCGATGGAGCAGGATGAGCGAGAGGACGGCGAACATAGTCCGAAACCGCTGTCTGATGACAGCAATGCCGAACACAGTAATTATGAACCTGTCTCCGAAGAGGCTATTCGCCTGGGCGACGACGAATACATCGTCCCAGAAGAACCCTTAGAACAAAAGCGCTTCCATCGGAGGCTTATTGCCACCGCAAGGAGCCTTAAAAAGTAGCAGAGACGGCTATGATCCGCACATGACACACTCAATGATAGACGGAACGAAGTGGTAGATGCTGAGCAAAAATATGGCTACAATCGCCAAACCAAAGGCTATCCTAAGCGTAAACTGCTGCCCGAATTCGACGATGAGGCCACTGCGCCCATACCGCCGAAGAATAACAACGCCGATAAGCCGGACCAGTCACCTCGCGGACGGGACAAAGTGGCTAGCAATGGCGTACACAAGCCCGCACCCCCACCCCGTAAAGGAAAGGAGGATGCGGCTGAAGTCCGGAAACACGATTTATGTGAGGACCTGAACAACAAGGCGGCAAGACCAGATCCATCTATGGATCTAGGGACCGTGCTCCCGCACGGGACGTGGGCTATCAAGCCAATCGCGCCGGTCATATACCAGTTCGGGGTCAATACCAAACATCACAACCATCAGACATACGCCATGATATAGCAAAATACAGAGGCGCCGCACACCCTATGTGCTTCACCGATGAGGTGCTGGATCATGATTTTCCAGAAGGGTTTAAACCCGTGAACATCGAGGCGTACGATGGAACGACGGATCCTGCCATCTGGAAAGAAGACTTCATCCTTCAGATACACATGGCTCACGGAGATGATCTCCATGCCATTAAATACCTACCCCTCAAGCTGAAAGGACCAGCTAGGCACTGGCTAAACAACCTCCCAGAGGATTCCATCGGGAGCTGGGAAGAACTTGATGATGCTTTTCGGGCCAATTTTCAAGGGACCTATGTCCGGCCCCCGGATGTTGACGACCTAAGTCACATAATCCAACAACCTGGGGAGTCAGCCCGTAAGCTTTGGAACCGGTTTCTCACTAAGAAGAACTAAATCGTCGACTGTCTGGACATCGAAGCCTTACCGAAAAAGGCTTTCGCCCCGCTTTATAAATAAAGCAAGCCGCCAAGAGCACACATACACGGACTAGTCCAACACACACACACACACACACACACGAGAGGCACACCAATAGTACAAAGGTTCTGCTGAGGGCACATCTCAGCAAGCCCAAAACACAAAACAGAAAAGGCGCCCGTGGTCGGCGACGACGAAGTCGATCATCTAATCAGGCTCTGGAGGAGGCGGAGGAAGCGGCGTCGAAAGGCGGACGGCCATCGAGCGGAGGTCGGCGATGAAGGTGGTGATGGCGTCCCGATCCTGAGGACGGCTAAGCGGCCGCCAGAGCTGCAAGAAACCAGACAATTTGAAGAGAGCGTCAGTGGCACGTCGGAGAGGGATGCGCTGAATCACGAGCCTATTGTGGATGGTCCAGAGGGTCCACGCGAGGGCCCCAATCTCGAGCCACCTAATGTGGCAAGAGGGAAAGGGGGAGTTCTAGAGTTCGGCAAAGAGGTCAGGGAAGTTGTTGTGGCACCAATCCCCTCCCACCACCTGTCTAAAGCAGCTCCAAACAAATTGTGCAGAAACACAAGAGAAGAAGATGTGGTTGGAGTCTTCCGGCGTCCCACACAGCGGGCAGAGGCCAGTCCCAGGACCATTGCATTTGCGAACCTCCACCTAGACGGGAGCCGACCACGGATCCATTGCCACATGAAAATTTGGATTTTCAATGGCAAGCGGACGGCCCATACGGCCGATAGGGGGGGCGGTGCGGAGGAGGGGGCAATCGCCTGATAAAGGGACTTGGTGGAGAATTGGCCAGAGGGCTCAAGGCACCAACGCACATCATCTGGGCCAGAGTCTACAACCGGTTCGTGGAGAGCGACACAGTGAAGCAGCTCATGCCACGCGGCTACCTCCGGAGGCCCAAATGGCCTCCGGAAAGTGAGACGCCCTAAGTCAATAAGGGCCCTCTCAACAGAGATCAGGGGGTCGACGGCAATGGAGAAGAGGTCGGGGAAGCGAGCAGTGAAGGGGACGTCCCCAGCCCAACGATAAAACCAGAACAAAGTCGACGTCTCCGAACCCACCGAGATGGAGGTCCCAATGCGGAGGACGGGGAGCAGTTGGATAACCGACTGCCAAAACTGGGAACCCCCAGACCTTTGGCAGAAGGCTTGGGGTTGCCCACGCAGATACTTGTTTCGGATGATGCCTAACCAGAGGCCGCCGCGCCCTTGTGAAATGCGCCAAAGCTAGCGGGAGAGGAGGGCGATATTCATGTGCTTAGAGCACTGATACCAAGGCCACCTTGATCCCTTGGCTTGCAGATGTCAGGCCAGCTAACCATATGGTACTTCTGCTTATTATTATCGCCATCCCAATAGAACCAAGATTGGATTTTGGCGATCTCATGGTGGAGAGTCTCGTGAAGGCTGTAGAAGCTCATAAGGAACAAGACGAGGCTAGAGAGTGAGGAGTTGATGAGAATCGTCCGCGCGGCCTTCGACAACCATCTTCCCTACCACGGCTCAATGTGAGTCTGCAGCTTGACAACGGTCGGGTGCAAGTCCGCGATAGTGAGCCGCGAGTCACTAATGGGCGTGCCCAAGCAGGTAGTGGGGAAGGAGCCTAGACGACAGTTGAGGCGGTTGGCAATGACGAGAGCCTCCGCAGGGGAGTATCCTAATAACATCACATCAATCTTGTCGAAGTTGATCTTGAGACCAGACATTTGTTGGAAACAGAGGAGGAGGAATTTCAGATTAGCGATGTCCGCATCCGAGCCTTTTACCATAATGATGGTGTCGTCGACATATTGGAGCAAGGAAATTCCGGAGCCACCGGCCAAGTGGGGAGTGATCCCCTGAATATGGCCCGCAGCCTTCGCATTATCCAGGATGGCCGCAAGCGCGTCCACCACCATATTGAACAAGAATGGGGAGAAAGGGTCACCTTGGCTCACTCCACAGAGAGTGGTAAAGTAAGGGTGAATCTCCCCATTGATGTTCACGGCTATGCGACCGTAGGACACCATCTGCATCACTCTGGATATCCAATGGTCGTCGAATCCTTTCCGGAGCAAAACTTTCTAAAGGAATGTCCAGCTAACAGTGGCGTAGGCCTTATGGAATTCAACCTTCAAAAAGACTGCCTTGAGGTGTTTGGACCGGACCTCATGCATAATTTCGTGAAGGACAAGCACCCCATCCATAATATATCGGCCTTGGATGAAGGCGGATTGATTGGGGTGGGTAATGCGGTCAGCCATAAGGGTCACCCTATTGGCATACCGTTTCGGCAAGATCCGGAAGATAACATTAATGACCGTGATCGGACGAAACTGGCGGATGTCCGACGCCCCATGCACCTTGGGAATGAGAGAGATGATTCCACAGTTTAGGCGCCTTAGGTCGATGGATCCCACGTAGAACTCATCGAAGATGGCCATGATCTCAGGCTTGATCACATTCCAGAAGGTCTAGAAGAACTTAACCGGGAGGCCATTTGGACTCGGAGCCGAGGTAGGGTCCATGCCTCTAATGGCCTACCACACCTCGCCCTCGGAGAAAGGAGCTGTGAGGGCCACGTTCAGCGCGGGGGAGACAAGCTGGCAGCCGGACCAGCAGTCCAGGGCCAGAGATAGACCGCTCTGAGGAGCGGCCGAGAACAGAGACCTATAGAAGCCATCGACATGGGCCCTAATGTCGCGAGGGGACTGAAGGAGAGTAGGGCAATCCCAAAGGAGAGGGATGGTGTTGCGCCTACGGCGGCCATTAGCGATGGCGTGGAAATATGCCGTATTCGCATCGCCCTTCAGTACCCATTTCTGGGCACCACACAAGCGCCAATATGCCTCCTCATCGGTGTAGATGATAGAGAGCTGGTCTTCGAAATTGTAATGAGCGAGCCAATCCCCAGGACAGAGGCCTGTCGCGTATGCACGAAGGTCCAGGGCTTGGATGGCGGTCAATAGGGCCTTCTTGCGCTCGCGGAGATCTCAACCTAGGTTGGCGCCCCAGCCCTTCATGAACTGGCAGCCACGCTTGGCACAGAGGTGCCACGAGTCAATGGCCGTGGCGGGATGAGGATGGGAGTGGGAGAGGGTCCGCTCCTCCACCCAACGGCGGCCAACCACCTCCATGAAGCCAGTTTGGGACAACCAAAACGTCTCAAACCGGAATCGAGGAGGTATCGGGGGGCGCTCGTCAACGGAGGAGAGGAGCAGGGGGACATGGTCGGAGCCAATCCGCGTAATGGCGCGGAGGGACGCCAGGGGGCAACGGAGATCCCATTCCGAGGAAACTAGGACCCGGTCCAGAACGGACTGGGTTGGGGAGGACTACCGGTTGGTCCAGGTAAACCTGGCACCAACTGTCGGATTCAGGGCTCCACAAAACCCGAGAAGTTTGAACACAGGGGCGTGAACGAAGATCTCTCCCACTAACGTCTACCTAGCGCCTCGCCCTCGTCTCGGTGGAAGGATTCAAGCAAACAACAGATAGAACACGCAAGAGTTTATCCAGGTTTGGGCCACCGTGTGGTGTAAGACCCTACTTCCTGCCTTGGTGGATTAGCCTCGGGCGAGCTAGAATATGAGCTCGTACAATGGTTCCTGAGCTCAGGAGGGTCAGGAGGCAAGTGTTCTTGCTCCTTGTGTGGTGCCTGAGTGTATGGATCGATCCCCTTTCACCGTGGGAATCCTAGCTACTTATATAAGCGGCCACGGTCCTTTTCCCCCAAAATGTTTAGGCGGGAAGGGATCCCACAACGACCATTTTTGAGCGGGAACACAAGGACGTTCCTACCTTGATAAAAGCAGTCTTCGCCTGCAAATGGACCAGGCGGTGACGCAGTGGTGGGCTCGACGGTGACATCCTCCTTATCGTCCTTGCGGTGTTCGATCTTGTTGCACTAATGGAGAAACCTTTGCCCTGCTCCTCGTGAACTTGCGGTTGCACTGTCCCCCTTGCACCGAAATGCTAACTGCGCCGCTGGCGAGCGCTCGCACCCGTTGGCGCGGTGCATCACTGCTGACATCACTGCCTCCTCCTGAGGAAGGCTTGGCCTTGGATTCTCCGCCCCTCCGGAGCACCTTGCTAAGGCCGGTCCTGAGGACGTCTTGACATCGTTCTCCTCGCGAGGCCTAGCCCCCTCGCGAGGGTCTTGGATAGCTAGTCGATCAACTGGGCCGTACTAGGCCGTAGTAGGAGCGTGCCGCGGCCCGTAGACAGGCAAGTCTGGGTACCCTAGTTCCCAATACGCAAACAGTAGCCCCCGGGCCCAAGGCACGCACGGAGTTGGCTTCGGGGCGAAGACTTAGTCGAGGACGAAGCGTAGCGGGCCCTAAAAGGTTGCGGGCTAGGCCGGCATGCGACTGTTGGATGGGACGTGGCGGCTCCGCTTCCCACGCAGTCTCGATGATCCCGCGACTTGACAACTCCTTGGCGGAGGCGACTGTGGCGTAATGGCTGCGACGCCAGTGGCTGGCGGTTGGGCTCCTCCACCCTATAAATGGGACTAGGGAGGGGGAGCCCCCATGCCGTTTCTAAGCCAGCGCCATCTTCCCCTTGCTTGTTCTTTGCTCTCTCTCTTGTCGCGAGATCTCCATGGCGCCGTCGAGGAAGCCGTCCGCCGCGAAGAAGGGGAAGGCCCCAAAGAATCCAGTCCCGCTGCCGCCGAAGAGGGGCCGTGGTCGTCCCCGCAAGCATGCCGCTGCGCCTGCAGCGACTTCTCGGGGAGGCGGGCGGGGCCTTCTGAGTTCTACCGCTGCCGCTGGTGAAAGGCGTGTGACGTCCTCCCGTGGTGACAGTGGTCGTGGCCGCGGAGGGAGAGGAGGCATGCCACGGTGCCTGTCGGTCACGCGTCCTCTACGCCCGCAACTCCATTCCTTCGGCGTGTCGTCGGAGTTCATGGTGTCGGCGGAGAAGCCCGGCGGCCCGTGGCTCAGGCTTCCCCGATCGTTCGGCGACGTGTTACCAGCCGGAGGCCTCGGCCGTATCTGGTGCAGGCGGACGGTTGCTGCAGTGGTGCGTCCTGAGTGGAGGTTGATGTGGCTCCCTCGGGCGATGTGTTCTTGGAGCACGACTGGCAGTCATTTGCTCGCGCACGCTGGCTGTAGGGGAGGTGTGCGCTCCACTTCAGGTACAATGGCGTCTCCACGCTGTTTGTCGGGGTCTTCTCAGAGGAAGGGAGGCGCCTTGGGTGCTATCCCGAGGTTGATGAGGACGACGGGGACGGCGTCCGGAGGAGCAGCTCCTCCTTCGAAGACGCTCTCAGTCCTGGGGGGCGCCATGGGTCCCCCCTCTATTGCAGCAGCAGCTCCTCCAGCAGTGGCGGCCGCGACGAACCACCACGCCGCCGAGCTCGGCCCGGCGAGGAGAGGGGGTCACCGCGCCGCTGCGGCTCGGTGAAGCCGGAGGAACTAGAAGACTCCGACTGAGCGGGAGGGGCTTCTGCTTCTTCTCCTTTCTTTTCCTTCATGTCCTTTTTGCATCAAAATTTCAAGTTGCCTCGAGGAGGCGTGCAATGGGCTATGATATATGTAAGAAGCGAGAACTCGTGTCATGATTTTGGTCGCCTGGGTGAAATCACTTAGCTTTTATGCATCGTATTGTCCTGAGGCGGAGTCCTCCTGACTCCGACATCATGAGCCCCCGAGCGGGGGTGAGCCACTGAGATCTGCTGAGAGCGCCGAGCACGGGTTAGAGCACCAAAGCCTGAGCCGGCTCGGTAGGATAGATTGCGCGGACTAAGAAGCCCGGCGCCAGAGCCTGAGCAGGCTTGGCCCGGCGAGGTCACGGGGCCACGGCAGACGAGGGCCGGAGACCGACCGTGCCCCAGCCCCCACGTCCGAGGCGCGTGAAGGAGAGCGGGTGGCGCAGCTGAACTTAAAACCGGCGAGAAAGATCCCAAACAAAACTTTCAACCAAATGCAGGAAGCGTGAGAAACACGAGAACTTCATAACATGGGGTAGAGGAAGGGCTGACTGCCAAGGAAATAGAAAAGGCTGATAGCCAAATACCAAGCCGAAAATGGGAAGAGGTCGCATCCGAGCCCTACACTACGTCTTCTTCCCAGCGCGGAGCTAAGGACTGCCACTGGGGTGTGGGTGGGAGCCCCATCTGAGGGCCCGTAGGCAACGCACGGGAGACTCCGAGGCGTGCACAACCCCAACTCATTATTACGTGAGAGTGTCACGGGCGGAGACCTTCACGGGAACGGAGCCTTGATTATGGATAGAACCTCTTGAGGTGTTCGATATTCCAGGAATTCTGGATAGGTATCCCATCCTGCGTCTCCAGGTGCACAACACCAGGCCTAGAGACACGGGCGATTCTGAACGGGCCCTCCCACATGGGCGAGAGCTTGTGCAGCCCCTCACGGGAGAGGACCCGCCTCAGGAACAAGTCACCAACTTCAAGTGTTCTTGCGCGGACGCCCCGGCAGTGGTACCGCCACAGCACCTGCTGATAACGTGCCGCCCTGAGGGCACCTCGGCGGCGGCCCTCCTCGCCGAGCACAAGGTCCATCCGCCAGGTGGCGTCCTGGCATTCCTCATTGAAGGAGAAGACTCGTGGGGAGCGATGCTTGACCTCGTGAGGGAGGACCGCCTCCGCCCCATAGACGAGAAAGAAAGGAGTTCCCCCCATAGGTTTGGTGGCAGTGGTTCGGATTGACCACATCACGGACTGGAGTTCATCGATCCAGCCCCTGCCGCAAGCCTCAAGCTTCTTCTTAAAGCTGCGCGTCTTGAGGCCATGCAAGACTTCCGCGTTGGCGCGCTCGGCCTGGCCATTGCTCCTGGGGTGAGCCACCGAAGCGTAGCAGATCTGTGTCCAAAGGTTAGCACAATATGACATGAAGAGATTACTTGTGAACTGCGAACCGTTATCTGTGATGATGCGGCTGGGGACCCCGAATCGCCTCACGAGACCCTAGATGAATTTGACAGCCGACCCGGTTGGGATCGCACGAACAGGCTCCACTTCCGCCCACTTGGTGAATTTGTCGATGGCGACGTACAAGAAGCGGTAGCCCCATGCTACCTGAGGAAATGGATCCAGGATGTCCAAATCCCAGACCACGAAGGGCCAGGAGAGCGGAATCGTGTGGAGGCCCTGCGCTGGCTGGTGGATCTGCTTGGCGTCAAACTGGCACGCCTCGCAAGCTCGCACGAGCTCCGTGGCGTTGTTGAGCACCGTGGGCCAGTAGAAGCCGCTGCGGAAGGCCTTGCCCACGAGGGTGCGGGACGACGAGTGATGGCCACAGTCTCCATCGTGGATATTAGCCAGCAGCTCGCGCCCTTGCTTCCTCGAGATGCATTTCAACGAGACGTCGTTGGGGCGCCTCCTGTAGAGTTCCCCGTCTTGGATGCAGTAAGTTGAGGCCTGTCGGACCACACGCTCTGCGTCTTCTTCCTTGTCCGGCAAGATATCGTGTTGTAGGTACATCTTGAGTTCTTGGGTCCAGCAACCTTCCTCGGGCTCCGCGGCGAGCAACAGGCGGGCTCCGGAGGGTGGCCCACAGGGTGGGGTGCCATCCGGAGGCGCCGCTGGTAACCCTTGCTGGGGGAGGCCGGCTCAGGGGCTGGTGGTGCTACCGATGGCTATAGTAGCCTCTCCGCGAAGACGCCCGACCTTTGAGGCTCTCGTCTGGAGGCTCGTTTGGCGATGTCGTCCGCTTCTTTGTTGGTGCCTCTTGGTACGTGTTGCACCTCCCGCCCTTGGAATCTCTTCTCCATCCTACGCACCTCCTCCAGATATGCCCCCATGTGCTCGTCCTTGGGCTTGTATTTCTAGTTGGAGAAGTCGACGAGGAGTTGCGAATCGCCCCTAATGGTGAGACACTTGACCCCTAGCGCAGCGGCGGCCTTTAGCCCGGCAATTAGGCCCTCGTCTTCAGCGATGTTGTTGGAGACCTTCTCGCCCTGCTGGAAGCAGAGCTGCACAACGTAGTACAACTTATCCTGAGTGGGAGATACCAACACGGCGCCAGCCCCCGCGCCAAGGCGTGAGAAGGCGCCGTCAAAGTATACTACCCATCCGTCTGGGGCTTCATCGCCGAGGGCCAGCGGGCGGTCTTCGCTGGCCCCCCGCTCTGGCGCGTTAGTCCATGCCGCCACAAACACTGCTAGAGCCGCTCCCTTGATCACCCGCGTGGTGCTGAACTCCAACTGGAACGCTTGGAGCTCGATGTTCCACTCAGCGACCCTCCCGACGACATTTGGGCCCCGCAGTACCTTCTCGAGCGAATATGACGAAACAACCTTGATGGGTTGGCCTTGGAAGTAGTGGCGCAGCTTCCTGGAGGCGACGAGGAGCGCCAGGAGCAACTTCTGGGGCATCGGGTAGCGCGAGCGCGCAGTACTGTGCTGACGAAGTACACCGGGTGCTCCACGAGGGTCGGTGCAGCAGGGTCCGCTGGCGCCTCAGGAACCTTAGGAGCTTCTTGCTGAGTGGTGGGGCCGTCGGTGCCCGTGGTCGAATCTGCCCCTGAGGCCGCGTTAGGGGGCGGCGCGGGCCCTGAAGGTGCCGAGCCGCCCGGTGGCCTTGAGCTTCGGGGCCTTTCCTCGTGCTCCACGACTAGTGCCGCGCTGGCGGAGTGAGGCGTTGTGGCGAGGTAGAGAGTCATGGGCTCCAAGGCCGTGGTGCTACCATAACCGGCGAGCTGGTGAGGTATTCCTTGAGATCCCGGAAAGCGGCATCGGCTTCCGGAGTTCACTCAAAGGGCCCCTTCTTCTTCATGAGCTTGAAGAACGGAAGGGCGCGTTCCCCAAGCTTAGAGATGAAGCGCCCCAGGGATGTCACACATCCGGCGAGCTTCTGCATTTCCTTCAGGTTTATGGGTGGCCTCATTCTCTCGATGGCCTTGATCTTCTCCGGATTAGCCTCGATGCCCGGGTGCGAAACCAGGAACCCTAGCAACTTGGCGGAGGGTACGCCGAACACGCACTTCTCCGGGTTGAGGCATAGTTTCACCTTGCGCAGGTTGGTGAATGTTTCTTCTAAGTCCTGGATGAGGGTCGTGGCCTCCTTGGTTTTAACCACGATGTCGTCGACGTAGGACTCTGCATTCCTCCCGAGCTGAGGGCCGAGGGTGATGTGCATCAGGGGCTGGAAGGTGGCGCCCGCGTTCCTCAGCCCAAAAGGCATGCAGGTGTAGCAGTAGACCCCACATGGGGTCAGGAATGCCGTCTTCTCCACGTCTTCCACTGCCATCTTGATTTGGTGGTAGATCGAGAAGGCGTCAAGGAAGCAGAGTAGGTGGCACTCAGCCGTTGAATCCACGATTTGGTCGATGCGCGGAAGAGGGAAGGTGTCCTGGGGGCAGAACTTGTTGAGGCTCGTGAAGTCGACGCACATGCGTTCCTTGCCTCCTTTCTTCGGGACGATGACGGGATTGGCCAGCCACTCCGGGTGACGTACTTCTCGTACGACGCCTGCTTCCTCCAGCTTCCTAACCTCCTGAACGATGAAGGCCTGCTTCTCCGAGGCTTATCTACGCGCCTTCTGCTTGATAGGGCGCGCACTGGGGCACACCGTGAGGTGATGCTCAATGACATGCCTACGCACCCCGACCAAATATGTGGCCTTCCAAGCGAACACATCCTTGTTGGCCCTGAGGAAGCTGACCAGCGCCGCCTCTTGCTCTGGATCCATGCCTGTGCCGATGGTGAAGGTGGCTCCTGAGCCTTCTTCATCGGCGGGCACTTGCTTCGTCTCGGCGGGGTCCTGAGAAAAGAGCTTCTTCTTCTTGGTGGGCGCGGCCTCCGGAGCTTCTAGAGCCCCCTCCACCCTTGGGCGAGCTGCGGCAGCAGCCCTGTAAGCGCGCCCGAGGACCTGAAGGGATGCCTTGGGGTCCCCTTTGATGGTGATGACGCCTCTGCTCCCGGGCATCTTGACGGTGTTGTAGCCCGGGTGAGTCGCCGCCATGAACTTTGCCAAGGCCGGGAAGCCGAGGACGGCGTTGTAGGACAGGTGGATGGGCGCAACATCAAAGTCGATGAGCTTAGTCCGGTAGTTAACCGGTGTGCCAAAGGTGACCGGGAGGCGGATTTGGCCGAGCGGAATGGCCGAGCCCGCGACCCCTGAGAAGGGCTTGGTGGGAAGGAGCTGCTTGTAGGACACATGCAGATGACCGCAGGCTTCAGGAGAGAGGATGTTGAGGCCGGCGCCGCTGTCGATGAGGTTCTTGTCACGGCCACCCCACAGATGGTGGGCGTGCATACCGTGGGGAGAGCGCCAGTGTTGGCCGCTTTGGAGGTGAGGTCGCCGGGGCCAAAGGTGATGGCGGGCCCCAGCTCGCTCTGTGCCCGCAAGGCCTCCCGCGGCTGGGCGGCAGCCCCAACCTGCCGAAAGTGCGACTTGATGTGCCAGGCAGACGCGGGCGCTTGGGACCCACCGAGGATGCAGGCGACCCCGCGGCAAGGCCGCTCCCTGCTGGTGATACCCCGCAGCTCGCAGCTGCGGGCCGTCTGCGTGCCGTGATTCTCGGTGGACGGCCGATGTTGGGCCCGTCGTCGTGCCATCAAGAGCGTGATCGGCGAGGCCACATGAGGCGGGAGTGGCGGTGCAGGCCGCCCCCCAGTGGCCTGGCCGGCAGGAGCGTCGTCAAGGAAGGAGGAGGAGCGCCCATGGGTGGCGCGGTCCGCTGACGTTGCTTGGTCGACGGGGAGGGAGCCAGCCCCCGCCCGACTGTGGGAGGCCACAGCCATCGTAGCGGCGCTGAACCGGAGAGTGGAAGCAAGGTCGTCGGAGAGGCGAGATTTCGACACGCCACCTACCTGGCACGCCAAATGTCGGATTCAGGGCTCCGCAAAACCCAAGAAGTTCGAACACAGGGGCGTGAACGAAGATCTCTCCCACTCACGTCTACCTAGTGCCTTGCCCTCGTCTCGGTGGAAGGATTCAAGCAAACAACAGATAGAACATGCAAGAGTTTATTCAGGTTCGAGCCACCATGTGGTGTAAGACCCTACTTCCTCCCTTGGTGGATTAGCCTCGGGCGAGTTGGAATATGAGCTAGTACAATGGTTCCTGAGCTCAGGAGGCAACCTCAGGAGGGTCAGGAGGCAAGTGTTCTTGCTCCTTGTGTGGTGGCTGAGTGTATGGATCGATCCCCTTTCAGAGTGGGAATCCTAGCTACTTATATAAGCGGCCATGGTCCTCTTCCCCCAAAATGTTTAGGCGGGAAGGGATCCCACAACGGCCATTTTTGAGCGGGAACACAAGGACGTTCCTACCCTGACAAAAGCAGTCTTCCCCTGCAAATGGACGAGGCGGTGACGCGGTGGTGGGCTCGACGGTGACATCCTCCTTCTCGTCCTTGTGGTCTTCGGTCTTGTTGCACCAATGGGGAAACCTTTGCCCCGCTCCTCGGGAACTTGCAATTGCGCTGTCCCCCTTGCAACGAAATGGTAATTGCGCCGCTGGCAAGCGCATGCACCCGTTGGCACGGTGCATCACTGCTGACATCACTGCCTCCTCCTGAGGCAGGCTTGGCCTTGGATTCTCCGCCCCTCCGGAGCACCTTGCTCAGGCCGCTCCTGAGGAGGTCTTGACGTCGTTCTCCTCGCGAGGCCTAGCCCCCTCGCGAGGGTCTTGGAGAGCTGGTCGATCAGCTGGGCCGTACCAGGCCGTAGTAGGAGCGCGTCGCGGCCCACAGACAGGCAAGTCTGGGTACCGTGGTTCCCAGTACGCCGACAGTAGCTCCTGGGCCCAAGGCGCGCGCGGAGTTGGCTTTGGGGCAAAGCCTTAGTCGAGGAACAAGCGCTGCGGGCCCTAAAAGGCTGCGGGCCAGGCCGGCGTGCGACTGTTGGATGGGACGTGGCGGCCCCGCTTCCCACGCAGTCTCGATGATCGTGCGACTTGACAACTCCTTGGCGCAGGCGACGGTGGCATAATGGCTGGGATGCCAGTGGCTGGCGGTTGGGCTCCTCCACCCTGTAAATGGGACTAGGGAGGGGGAGCCCCCAAGCCGTTTCTAAGCCAGCGCCATCTTCCCCTTGCTTGTTCTTCGCTCTCTCTCTTGTCGTGAGATCTCCATGGCGCCGTCGAGGAAGCCGTCCGCCGCGGAGAAGGGGAAGGCCCCAAAGAATCCAGTCCCGCTGCCGCCGAAAAGGGGCCGCGGTCGTCCCCGCAAGCATGCCGCTGCGCCTGCAGCGACTTCTCGGGGAGGCAGGCGTGGCCTTCTGAGTTCTACCGCGGCCGCTAGTGAAAGGCGTGGGACGTCCTCCCGTGGTGAAAGTGGTCATGGCCGTGGAGGGATAGGAGGCGCGCAACGGTGCCTGTCAGTCGCGCGTCCTCCACGCCCGCAGCTCCATTCCTTCGACGTGTCGTCGAAGTTCATGGTGTGGGCGGAGAAGCCCGGCGGCCCGTGGCTCAGGCTTCCCCGATCGTTCGGTGACGTGTTACCAGCCGGAGGCCTCGGCAGTATCTGGCTGCAGGCGGATGGTTGCTGCAGTGGTGCGTCCTGGGTGGAGGTTGATGTGGCTCCCTCGGGCGATGTGTTCTTGGAGCGCGGCTGGCAGTCGTTTGCTCGCGCACGCCGGCTGCAGGGGAGGTGTGCGCTCCACTTTAGGTATGATGGCATCTCCACGCTGTTCGTCAGGGTCTTATCAGAGCAAGGGAGGCGCCTTGGGTAATGTCTCGAGGTTGATGAGGACGACCGGGACGGTGTCCGGAGGAGCAGTTCCTCCTCCGAAGACGATCTCAGTCCTGGGGTCGCCGTGGGTCCCCCCTCTGTGGCAGCAGCAGCTCCTCCAGCAGTGGCGGCCGCGACGAACCACCACGCCACCGAGCTCGGCCCGGCGAGGGGAGGGGTTCGCCGCGCCGCTGCAGCTCGGTGAAGCCGGAGGAACTGGAAGACTCCGACTGAGCGGGAGGTGCTTCTGCTTCTTCTCCTTTCTTTTCCTTCATGTCCTTTCTGCATCAAAATTTCAAGTTGCCTCGAGGAGGCGTGCAATGGGCTGTTGTATATGTAAGAAGCAAGAACTCGCTGTCATGCTTTTTGTCGCCTGGGTGAAATCACTTAGCTTTTATGTGTCGTGTCGTCCTGAGGCGGAGTCCTCCTGCCTCCGGCATCATAAGCCCTCGAGCGGGGGTGAGCCACTGAGATCTGCTGAGAGCGCCGAGCGCGGGTTAGAGCACCAAAGCCTGAGCTGGCTCGGTAGGATAGATTGTGCGGGCTAAGAAGCCCGGTGCCAGAGCTTGAGCAGGCTTGGCCAGGCGAGGTCACGGGGCCACGACAGACGAGGGCCGGTGACCGACCGTGCCCCAGCCCCCACGCGCGAGGCGCGCGAAGGAGAGCGAGTGGCGCAGCTGAACTTAAAACCGGCGAGTAAGATCCCAAACAAAACTTTCATCCAAATACAGGAAGTGCGAGAAACACGAGAACTTCATAGCATGGGGTAGAGGAAGGGCTGATAGCCAAGGAAATAGAAAAGACTGACAGCCAAACACCAAGCCGAAAAAGGAAAAAGGTCGCGTCCGACCCCTACACTACGTCTTCTTCCCAGCGCGGAGCTAAAGACTGCCACTGGGGCGTTGGTGGGAGCCCCGTCTGAGGGCCCGTAGGCAACACACAGGAGACTCCGAGGCATGTACAGCCCCAACTCATTATTACGTGAGAGTGTCACGGGCGGAGACCTTCACGGGCACGGATCCTTGATTATGGATAGAACCTCCTGAGGTGTTCGATGTTCCAGGAATTCTGGATAGGTATCCCATCCTGCGTCTCCAGGCGCACAGCACCAGGCCTAGAGACACGGGCGATTCTGAACGGGCCCTCCCACATGGGCGAGAGCTTGTGCAGCCCCTCACGGGAGAGGACCCGCCTCAGGACCAAGTCACCAACTTCAAGTGTTCTTGCACGGACACCTTGGTAGTGGTACCGCTGCAGCGCCTGCTGATAATGTGCCGCCCTGAGGGCAGCTCAGCGGCGGCCCTCCTCGCCGAGCACGAGGTCCATCCGCCAGGCAGTGTCCTGACATTCCTCATTGAAGACCAAGACCCGTGGGGAGCGATGCTTGACCTCGTGAGGGAGGATCGCCTCCGCCCCATAGACGAGAAAGAAAGGAGTTTCCCCCATAGGTTTGGTGGCAGTGGTTCGGATTGACCACCGCACGGATAGAAGTTCGTCGATCCAACCCCTGCCACAAGCCTCAAGCTTCTTCTTAAAGCTGCGCATCTTGAGGCCACACAAGACTTCCACGTTGGCACGCTCGGCCTGGTCGTTGCTCCTGGGGTGAGCCACCAAAGCGTAGCAGATCTGTGTTCCAAGGTTAGCACAATATGGCCTGAAGAGATTACTTGTGAACTGGGAATCGTTATCCGTGATGATGCGCCTGGGACCCCGAATCGCCGCACGAGGCCCTAGATGAACTTGACAGCCGACCCGGCTGGGATCGCACGAACAGGCTCCACTTCCGCCCACTTGGTGAATTTCTCGATGGCGACGTACAGGAAGCAGTAGCCCCCTGCGGCCCGAGGAAATGGACCCAGGATGTCCAATCCCCAGACCGCGAAGGGCCAGGAGAGCGGAATCGTCTGGAGGCCCTATGCTGGCTGGTGGATGTGCTTGGCGTGAAACTTGCACGCCTCGCAAGCTCGCACGAGTTCCGTGGCGTCGTTGAGCACTGTGGGCCAGTAGAAGCCGCTGCGGAAGGCCTTGCCCACGAGGGTGTGGGACGACGAGTGATGGCCGCAGTCTCCACCGTGGATATCAGCCAGCAGCTCGCGCCCTTGCTTCCTCGAGATGCATTTCAACGGGACGTCGTTGGGGCGCCTCCTGTAGAGTTCTCCGTCTTGGATGCAGTAAGCTAAGGCCTGTTGGACCACGCGCTCTGCGTCTTCTTCCTTGTCTGGCAAGGTATCGTGTTGCAGGTACATCTTGAGTTCTTAGATCCAACAACCTTCCTCGGGCTCCGCAGCGAGCAACAGGCGGGCTCTAGAGGGTGGCCCGCAGGGCGAGGCGTCATCCGGAGGCGCCGCTAGTAACCCCTGCTGGGGGGAGGCCGGCTCAAGTGCTGGCGGTGCTACCGATGGCTAGAGTAGCCGCTCCTCGAAGACGCCCGGCCTTTGAGGCTCTCATCTGGAGGCTCGTTTGGCGTTGTCGTCCACTTCTTTGTTGGTGCCTCTTGGTACGTGCTGCACCTCCATCCCTTGGAATCGCTTCTCCATCCTACACACTGATTTCTACTACGCACCCTTCTTCTTGTAGACGTTGTTGGGCCTCCAAGTGCAGAGGTTTGTAGGACAATACAAATTTCCCTCAAGTAGATGACCTAAGGTTTATCAATCCGTGGGAGACGTAGGATGAAGATGGTCTCTCTCAAGCAAGCTTGCAACCAAATAACAAAGAGTCTCTTGTGTCCCCAACAAACCCAATACAATGGTAAATTGTATAGGTGCACTAGTTCGGCAAAGACATGGTGATACAAGTGCGATATGGATGGTAGATATAGGTTTTTGTAAACTGAAAATATAAAAACAGCAAGGTAGCAAGTGGTAAACGTGAGCATAAACGGTATTGCAATGATAGTAGAGAAGGCCTAGGGTCCATACTTTCACTAGTGCAAGTTCTCTCAACAAGGATAACATAATTGGATCATATTACTAGCCCTCAACATGTAACAAAGAGTCACTCCAAAGTAACTAATAGTGGAGTACAAACGAAGAGATTATGGTAGGGTACGAAACCACCTCAAAGTTATTATTTCTGATCGATCTATTCAAGAGTCCGTCGTAGCATTCAATCTATCATAGTGTTCGTACTAGAATAACACCTTAAGACACAAATCAACCAAAACCCTAATGTCACCTAGATACTCCATTGTCACCTCAAGTATCCGTGGGCATGGTTATACGATATGCATCACACAATCTCAGAAACATCTATTCAAACAACACATAGAACTTCAAAGAGTACCCCAAAGTTTCTACCGGAGAGTCAAGACGAAAACGTGTGCCCACCCATATGCATAGATTCCCAAGGTCACGGAACCCGCAAGTTGATCACCAAAACATACATCAAGTGGATCACATGATATCCCATTGTCACCACAGATAAACACGTGCAAGACATACATCAAGTGTTCTCAAATCCTTAAAGACTCAATCCGATAAGATAACTTCAAAGGGAAAACTCAATCCATTACAAGAGAGTAGAGGGGAGAAGAAGATCCAACTAGAATAGCAAAGCTCGCAATACATCAAAATCGTGCCATCTCAACAACATGAGAGAGAGATCAAACACATAGCTACTGATACATACCCTCAGCCCCGAGGGTGGACTACTCCCTCCTCGTCATGGAGAGTGCTTGGATGATGAAGATAGCCACCGGAGAGGGATTCCCCCCTCCGGCAGGGTGCCAGAACGGCTGTAGATTGGTTTTCGGTGGGTACAAAGGCTTTCGGCGGCGGAACTCCCGATCTAGGTTAATTTCTGGAGGTTTCGGTATTTATAGAAATTTTTGGAGTCGGGGCCAAGTAAAGGGGAGCTACGGGCCGTCCTCGAGATAGGGGGGCCCAACCACCTTCCCAGGGCGCGCCCTCCACCCTCGAGGGCAGCCCGTGGCTCTCCTGGCCCACCTCTTTATCTTCGGGGGCTTCTTTTGGTCCAGAAAAAATTAAAAAATTGGCTCGTTAATTAGACTCCGTTTGATATTCCTTTTCTGCGAAACTCAAAAACAAGGAAAAAACAGAAACTGGCACTGGGCTCTGGGTTAATAGGTTAGTCCCGAAAATCATATAAAAGTGTATAATAAAGCCCATTAGACATCCTAGAAGGATAATATAATAGCATGGAACAATCAAAAATTATAGATACGTTGGAGACGTATCAGCATCCCCAAGCTTAATTCCTGCTCGTCCTCGAGTAGGTAATTGATAAAATAGAATTTTTGATGTGGAATGCTACCTAACATAATTCTCAATTTAATTCTCTTAATTGTGGCATGAATGTTTAGATCTGAAAGATTCAAGATAAAAGTCTATATTGACATAAGAAATAACAATACTTCAAGCATACTAACAAAGCATTCATGTCTTCTCAAAATACTATGGCTAAAGAAAGTTATCCCTACAAAATCATATAGTGTTGGCTATGCTCCCTCGTTATCACACAAAAATATTCATATCATGCACAACCCCGACTTCAACCAAGCATTTGTTTCATACTCTATCTTTTCAAACGTTTCAACTTTCACGCAATACTTGAGCGTGAGCCATGGATATAGCACTATGGGTGGAATAGCGGTGGTTGTGGAGAAGAAAAAAAGGAGGGAGATAGTCTCACATCGACTAGGCATATAAACGGGCTATGGAGATGCCCATCATTAGATATCAATGTGAGTGAGTGTAATGCCCCGGATGTAATACTTTCCCTTTTGGGTATATAATAAATCTCCGGCTTCATCTATTTCCATTCCGGGTTCTTTGTCTTTCGGGCTTTCGTCGTTTTGTTGTGTGAGTGTGTGGCATTCATTCATATCATGTAGACATGTGCATTGCATTGCATTTGTGTTGTGGGTTGCATCCGGTTCGTCGTGTTTCTTCCCGTTGTCCGTTTCGCGTTCCGGAGCTCCCTCACGTGTCCGTGACGTCCCGTAGGCCTACTTTGTTGTTCGGGCGTTTTTCGTTACCGGTGTGCCGCGAGGTTGTGTTGTGTGTTGTTGTTTTGTTGTGTGCAACCCGCCTCTCAAATCTCGTCTCGTTTGGACTCCGTTGACTTTTCCCTCCGTTGTCCGTGTGGGTCCGAGGTGCCTTCGCTTCGTGTCCCGGAAATACCCCTACTGCTTTCTTTTATCTCCGTCTAGGCCTTTTGTATCAACCCCCGCGATCGGATCCGTCGGATCGCGATCGGAGGGCTCCTAGCGCCCCTAAACTCTCCCTAACCCTAATTTTTCTGCTACATATAGACCCCCCTAGTCTATTTTGAGCCTCCCTATTCCTTCTTCTTCCTCCTCTAGATCCACTTTCTTTTTTTTTCCTTTTTTTTCTCAGATCCGCCGCACTGTTCATCTGGATCCCGAAGGATCCTTCGAGTCGCTGCCATCCACAGCACGCAGCTCCCCGACCGATTTCCCTCGATCGGGTCAAGTCACTGCACCGCACCGACCGCATCGGGGTTTCGGCCGACCGACCGAGCGGGCCTCGATCTCCACCGCGCCGATCTGGTGGACCACATCGCCGTGGTTTCCACCGCACCGGGCCACCGCTCCAGCCTCCTTCGCGCTCAGCCGGGCCGCCTCCCTTTCGGCCCACCGCGTCATCACCAGCCGCCGACCGCACCAGGTCCCGCCGCCAGTCCCGAGCGGGACCACTTCGCCCGCCGCCGAAGGCCCAGAGGCCCACGTCCCCTTCGCCTGACTCCCCGCCGCCAGCGCGCCTCCGCGTGGGCCGCATCGCCGCGCCTGGCCCGTCTCTCCTCCAAGCCGCTCCGCCTCCTCGCGGTCGCCCGCACAGCCAGCGGGTGGGCCGGCCACCGCCCCGCCTCCACTCCCGCGGGCCGCCACCGGCTGGGCCTCCCGCGCCGCCGCACCGAGGCCCGCGCCGACTCCGAAGCCAGATCTGGCCCGGGAGTTTTCAGATCTGAGGTTTAATTCGTTTTTCTCCTAAGTTTCCCAGTGTTTTTCTTGTGATCTGTTGCTAACTTTGAACTGCTCTAACTTGGTGCCTGTTGCTCCGTTTTGCGCGTGTAGCATGTCCAGATGTTCGTGGAGTTGTCCTCTACGTTTTACCTGTTGTAGTCATGCATGTTAGATGTCATCTTGACACTTTTTTGCTGTTGCAAGAGTGCATCATGTTATAAACTGCTGTTATGTGTTATTTTCATGCCACCTTTGACTTGTGATAACTTTTAGCTCGTTTGTCCAAACGATGCAAATGACATGTCCACGTGTTCGTCTTGCCACGAACTACGTGTTGTATGTGATAGGTTGCATGGTAGATTTATTGTTTCCTTGTTATCATCATTGCAAAGTGCCATGTTCACATGTTGTGTTTTCACTTGTTATGAAATGCCATCTTGTTGAGCTCGTTGTAATCGTTGTGTTCACATCTATGAAGCATGCTTGTGTGTTTCGGGATCACCTTCATGTGTATGTTGATGAGGTGCTTACCCTTTGCCATGTTTAGTTTCGAGGTGTCTTAAACATGCTCTTTTACATGCTATGATGATGTTGCTGTTTTAGGACTTAGTGAAATTTCACTAAGTCTGAAATCTGTAACGTTCCGATGCCATGTTCGTGTGATGTTGTAGGTCAAAGCATGATAGTTTTGGGGTGGATTTTGATTGTTCCTTGAAGTATATATTGTTGTCTTTCCATCCATGTCCTCACATGTCCTTTTGAGTGGATGTAGCATGTTTATATTTTGCTCTAAAGTTTCAATAAAATTCTGCTGCCAGAATTTTATTTCAAAGTTCAATATGTCCAAGATCATTGCTATTGATCCGTGACTCCGTTGGGGGTGCACTTTGGACCTAGTTGCTGTACTATATGTCTAGTTTATGTTCATGTCCTTTGCCATGCTTTTTGGGTGATGTAGATTAATTATTTTGAGCTCCAAAGTTGCTATGTTGCTGTAATTTGCAGTTTTCGCTCAAATCTTGTTTCGGGCATAACTTTTAGCCCGTAACTCCGATTTCAGCGAATCTTTTATCAAACTTGGGTGTTTTTCTGTGTAGATTAATAATATCAGGTTGTTATCTTGTTTTGAGGTGTTTTGCTTGAGTGATGTTTTACGTGCTCCATGTGCATCCCTAGTGCATCCATCATGCATTCATGTTTTTCGAGTGCGCATTGCATAGTGTTGATTGGTGCTTGGTGTGTTTGTCTTGTTTAGAGCCGGAAGCTGAGACCGGGTTCGAAGTTGAGCACGAGTTTTCCAACGAGGTTGAGCACGAGGACCCTTCTTACGATCCGAACGAATTCTCGTCAGGCAAGATGACCGAACCCCGATAACTTTACTATCTTTGTCTTTTGCTAGTAGTCTCGATCTATAGTTTTGCCTCGATGCCCATGTTCTTCTTGTCAGCCTCCTACTTGTAACCAATTGCCATGTTTAACCACCCTACCTATGCAAACCGTTGCTTGGCTAAGTACGCTTCGCTCAGCCCTTCTTATAGCGTTGCTAGTTGCAGGTGAAGATCGAAGATGCTTGCTTCATGTTGAAGTTTGGTTGGGTTATATCACACTATATAAATGCTTAAACTGAAATCACCTATATATTGGCAAGGGTGGAAGGCTAAGCCTTTTGCTTGGTGATTTGTTCCACTCATGCCGTTAGGATCCGTATAAGCCGGTTTTATGTTCCTTGATTATGCGTTCCTAACACGGTTGGGGTGTATGGGACCCCCTCGATAAACCGCTAAGTGCTAAGTCTTTTCCAGCAAGTCCCAACATTGGTACTATTCGCCTAACACAACTAAAACTTTCCGAGGGAGTAATTAACCCGAGGCTTAATTAATTCAACCCCCCCTGGGCCAGTGCTCGATTTGAGTGTTGGTCCAAACTAGAGTCGTGTGCGGGGCCCCCCTTGGCAACTTGGGTATTTCGGCCACTGTACGCTGTGCTCATCCGGTCGTGGCCTGAGACTAGATACGCGCGGCTACTATCAGGGTGTCGGCATGCCGGGAGGATTTGCTGGATTAGCCTTACCTTAGCTCGGTATATCTTGAGCACGGGATTCCGAGGATACTCGGGTCTTCCCACTTTGGAGTTGCGACTCCGCGGATCGTGGGCTTGTAATGGGTCAAGTTGGAACACCCCTGCAGGGTTTGAACTTTCGAAAGCCGTGCCCGCGGTTATGTGGCAGATGGGAGCTTGTTAATTCCGGTTGTAGATAACTTGACACAATGTTACAAATACACTACCAGCGTGTGTTCCGTGACTGTCAATTTCCGAATAGGGATTCGGGAGTTGAACACGGAGGGGTTATGATTGTGAGCTTGTAGCTAGGATCACTTCGTGATCACTTCTCGCCGATGCCTTCTCTTCTCGCTCTCACTTGCGTAAGCTAGATGCTAGTTGCTGCTGCAGACTTGTTCTTTCTTCAGCCTTTCCCTCACCTAAAGGCTTAAATAGTTCTGTTACCCGGGAACAGGATTGCTGAGTCCTCTGTGGCTCACAGTTACTTCACACACCAGATGCAGGTCCAGCTGTGAGCTATCCAGGTGATGGCACCGAGCTGGATTGGGAGTACGACGAGGAGCGTAGTCGGTACTACGTGCGCTACCCGGACGATCAGTAGTGGAGTCTCTTACTAGGATTCGATCCGCCTGTGGTTGTTTTATCTGAGTTTGGTACTTTGACATTTGGCTTTTGCCCTTAGAGGGTTGTAGTGATCTTAATGTATGATGTTTGAGACTTGTACTGTTATTCTGTGACGTGGCGATTGTAAGCCAACTATTTTCAGTTTACTATCCCTCTTTTACATGAGTTGTGCAAAGATTACCAAACTTGAGATCATTCTAGGATGGACTTATGCCTTTAAGTCGTGCCTCGACACGTAGGAGGTATAATTCCATCCTGGGCATTACAAGTTGGTATCAGAGCCTTCTCCGACCTAGGAGCCCCCACTGTTTGATCGAACCGTTGACGGTTGAGTCTAGGCACACACTGAAAACTTTTTGAGTCCTATATTATATCGGAGAGTAGGATTTCTTGCTTCTCATCCCCTTTCTCTCTGGTGAGGACTCCTGACGTCTACTCTTGTCTCTCCTATCTTCAAAATTTGCACAAATTTTTTTTTTAGGAATCCCGCGAGTATTCTGGGATTGTTTCGATGTTCTTGTGACAAGGATATTGTTCCCGATGCCTCCTGTTACCGAGGAGTTGAGCTTTGGGGTATCATTGTAACAAGCATATCGTGACAGTACTAAATACTTAAGACGGCCGACATCGAAAATCTCCCCTATACGGCCAGTGGCACGATAACCCCGACATCACCCAGTACTGGGGAGGTAGTTCGGGAGTATTGCCATAGCTTGTTATAGTGGATGCTTTTCGAAGGTCCGAGGTACACAGTTTCCGAGAAAGACTGGTTATGTGTTGAAGGATGGATACACCTGGATGTAGGTTAGAGTTGATTGCGCGGTGCTTCCCGTGTATCCCCAACACCTGATTGCATAACTGGAATCTTTCGGAAAGCTATAGGTGGGTTTTATCCAGTAGATCGTAGGCATTCTTCCAACGAATGCAGGTTAGTGAGTTCGGGGTTCGACATTGAGTGAAGGGGTTATATGACCGAGGTTACTATCAGGAGTTGCATCTTAAAGGGTCCTTGGCTATGCTGATCCGGGGATTGCAAAACCTTTTCGTAACGCGTTCATATGCTTTCAGCACAAAGATGTTAGAACGAAACTCCTCTCTTGTGTTTGTTCCTTTCCGTACCTTGTTGTTTTATTATTTTATCCTTTTGATCCCTTTGTGGCTTCTCGTGAAGACTGATGTTATCATTTAACTGAGAAATTCATTCGTTCCTCTTGTTCGGATGATTTCATTCGTTCTTATTGTTCGAATGATTATTGTGAAGACTTGTTGCAATTCATTCCATTGATTCAGCTTATTCCTTTTTGTCAATCAATTGCTGATTCGTGGTCATCTCTTACAGGATGGCTCCGAAAAGGGTTCCGAATGCCAACCCAGAGGTGGAAGAGGTCCCAGAGCATCCTCCTTCCCCTCCTCCTCCGCCTGAGGCTTGGAGAGCAATTATGCAGACTACTGCTCAGAACACTCAGTTGATGATGCAGATGATGCAAGCTAATCAAGCTAATCAAGCTAATCAGGGCGTTCCAATGAACCAAGGCAACTTCTTCCAGCAGCACCATGCTACCCTCAACCAGTTCTTGGCCAACAATCCTAAAGCTTTCAGTTACTGTGTCGACCCTCTTGATGCTGAAGATTGGCTAACCGATATCAAGAAGCATTTTGAGTGCAGTAACGTGAAAGAAGATGACTATGTGAAGTTTGCAGCCTTCCAACTGAAAGATCAAGAAGCTGACTGGTGGCAGCAGTACAAAGACTCAAGGCCGGGTCAAGTGATCTCGTGGGAGAATTTCTGCAAGGATTTCCGTTCGCATCACATTCCTACAAGTGTTATCGAGGGTATGCGTGAGCAATTCCGCAACCTCAAGCAGGGCTCCATGTCAGTCTATCAGTATAATGTCAAGTTCCAAAACCTCGCTCGCTATGCAAAGCAAGACATTCCTGATGCAAAGAGCAAAATCTATCAGTTCCGTGGAGGTCTCAAAGATGAACTTCAGCTTGCTCTCACTCTGTTCGAGCCAGACGAATTCGATAAGTTCTATAATATGGCTTTGAAACAAGAAGCAGCTCAGCTTAAGATGGAGGCTTCTAAGAAGAGAATTCGAGATGTTGTTCACTCTACCTCATCGTCTCAGTTGGCTGCGAAACAACAGAAATTCTGGCTTCCTCCTCCTCCAGTGATTCGAGCTCCATACAACAACTCCAACAACTTCAACAACTCCAACAACAAGAACTCTAGTGGTCGTGGTTTCTCCCACCCACCCAACCCAAGCAACCAGTCGAAGAAGCAGTTTCAGTCTCAAGGCTCCAAGTCCAGTGGCTCTCATTTCCGTCCTCTCTCTGAAGTGGTGTGCAACAAGTGTGGCCAGAAGGGTCATTATGCAAACAGATGTCCGAATCCGAAGCGTCTTCCTCCTCCACCGCCTGTGAGTTCAGCGATTGTCAAGCATGATCCAAAGTCTGCTAGGGTCAATCTGATGAATGCAGCTGAAGCGGAGAACTCTTCTGATGTCATTTTGGGTAACCTCTCAGTGAACTCTTTTCCAGCTAAAGTTTTGTTCGATTCAGGTGCTTCACATTCTTTCATGTCAAGACCTTTTGCATTGTCACATGATATGCCATTGCAAGCTTTGCCGAGTCCGATGTCTGTGCTTTCTCCGGGTTTGCTCATGAACTCCAACAACTTTGTTCCGAATGTTTCTATCCGCATGGGTGATTATCGATTTCTGGCTAATCCGGTGGTTCTTGGTCATTCTGATATTGACCTCATTCTCGGAATGGATTGGCTTTCTCAGCACGATGCTCATATTGATTGTGCTCAAAAGGAAGTCAAATTGACTCATTCGGATGATGATGTTATTATCTTCGCCTCCAGGGATAATACTATTCGGCTTTTCTCTCTTAATGATAAGGGCGAAATTAATGCCATAGAGCAAATTCCAGTGGTGAACGAATATCAAGACGTCTTTCCAGAAGATCTTCCAGGCATGCCTCCACACCGTCAGGTGGAGTTTGTCATTGAACTCGAGCCGGGCACCGAACCTGCTTGCCGGCGTCCTTACAAGCTCTCTCCGGATGAATTGAAGGAATTGAAGAAGCAGCTTGATAAGCAGGAGAGTATGGGTCTCATCAGACCGAGTACATCTCCGTGGGGCTGTGGTGTCTTATTTGTCAAGAAGAAAGATGGCACGGAGCGTCTCTGTGTTGACTACCGGCCATTGAACAAGAAGACGATTAAGAACAAGTATCCGCTCCCCAACATCAACGAACTCTTTGAGCAGCTCAAAGGAGCTAAAGTGTTCTCTAAGCTTGACCTCCGAATGGGCTATCATCAAATTCGCATTCGCGAGGAAGACATTCCCAAGACGGCCTTCAGAACGAGCTACGGTTCATATGAGTATACCGTCATGTCCTTCGGTCTCGCCAATGCTCCTCCTACCTTTTCAAGGATGATGCATTACATCTTCAACCCCTATACTGGCGAATTCGTGCTTGTGTATCTGGATGATATTCTGGCGTTTTCCAAGAATGAAGAAGATCACGAAAAGCACTTGCGTCTGGTTCTTGATCGACTCCGAGAGCATAAATTCTATGCCAAGTTCTCAAAGTGCGAGTTTTGGCTCGATAAGGTTTTGTACCTGGGCCACATTATCTCAGCTGACGGTATTGCGGTTAATCCCGAGAAAGTTGAAGCAATTGTCAACTGGGAAGCTCCTCAGAACGTCAAGCAGCTCCGCAGTTTTCTGGGTCTTGCCAGCTATTGCAGAAGGTTTGTGGAGAACTTCTCCAAGATTGCCAAGCCTCTTTCCAACCTCCTTCAGAAGAATGTCAAATACTTTTGGTCTCCCGAGTGTGAAGTGGCTTTCAAAACCCTCAAAGAGAAGCTTGTCTCTGCTCCAGTTCTGACTCCTCCGGATGAAACCAAGCCCTATGAAGTGTTTTGTGACGCTTCTCTTCAAGGCCTTGGTGGTGTGCTTATGCAAGATAAGAAAATTGTGGCATATACTTCTCGGCAGCTCAAGCCCAGTGAGAAGAACTATCCCACACATGATCTTGAGCTAGCAGCTGTGGTACATGCTCTGATTACGTGGAGACATCTGTTGTTGGGCAGAAAGGTCGACATCTTCACTGATCACAAGAGTTTGAAGTACATCTTCACACAGCCGCATCTGAACCTCCGCCAGACTCGTTGGGTCGAGATGATCCAAGAGTACAACCCCAGCATTGAGTACACTCCAGGCAAGGCGAATGTGATTGCAGATGCTTTGAGCAGGAAGGCATATTGCAACAGCCTTCTTATCAAGCCACACCAGCCTGAGCTTTGTGAAGCATTCAGGAAGCTCAACCTCCAAGTTGTTCCGCAGGGTTTTCTTGCAAATCTTCAAATTGCTCCTACCTTGGAAGATCAAGTCCGTGAGGCCCAGCTCAGTGATACCATGGTGAAGAAGGTGAAACATGGGATTGCAAAGGGCACTCCAAAATATAAGTGCTTCCGTGTTGATGAGAGAGATACCTTGTTCTTCGAGGACAGACTCGTTGTTCCCAAAGGTGATCTCAGGAAGCTCATAATGGAAGAAGCTCATGACTCTCTCCTTTCCATTCATCTTGGAAGTTCCAAGATGTATCAAGACCTCAAGCAATCTTACTGGTGGACACGCATGAAAAGGGAGATTGCCCAATTCATGAATGAATGTGATGTATGCAGAAGAGTGAAAGCAGAACATCAACGTCCAGCCGGTCTTCTCCAACCTCTTCCTATTCCTGAGTGGAAGTTCGACCACATTGAAATGGACTTCGTCACTGGCTTTCCTAAATCCAAGCGAGGCAATGATGCTATCTTTGTGGTGATTGACAAGCTTACCAAAGTCGCTCACTTTCTTCCAGTCAAAGAATCAATCAATGCAGCTCAACTTGCAGAGCTATACACTTCCAGAATTGTGTCCCTACATGGCATTCCTCAAGTGATATCCTCAGACCGTGGCAGCTTGTTCACATCAAGGTTCTGGGACTCCTTTCAGTCCGCCATGGGCACGAAGATCAGGTTCAGCACTGCCTTTCACCCTCAGACTAGTGGTCAAGTCGAGCGTGTGAATCAGATCCTTGAAGATATGCTCAGAGCCTGTGTCATCTCCTTCGGCATGAAATGGGAAGACTGCCTTCCATTTGCCGAGTTCTCTTACAACAACAGCTTTCAAGCAAGTGCAGGCAAAGCACCGTTTGAAATTCTCTATGGCAGAAAGTGCCGTACCCCTCTCAACTGGTCTGAAACAGGCGAACGCCAACTTCTTGGCAATGATTTGATCTCTGAAGCCGAAGAAATGTGCAAAGTCATACCAGAGAATCTCAAGGCCGCTCAGTCGCGTCAGAAGAGCTACTATGACGGAAATCATCGTGATTTGGCTTTCGACATCGGTGATCATGTCTATCTCCGAGTTTCTCCGATGAAAGGAACCCAAAGATTCGGTATCAAAGGAAAACTTGCTCCTAGATACGTCGGGCCTTTCAAAATTCTTGGCAAAAGAGGCGATCTAGCCTATCAGCTCGAGCTCCCTTCCAACTTTGCAAATGTTCATGATGTCTTCCATGTGTCTCAGCTTCGCAAATGCTTCAAGGCACCTGAGCGCATGATTCCGTTTGAGGAGATTGATCTTCAACAAGACCTTTCCTACCGAGAGCATCCAGTTGCAATTCTCGAAGAAACCGAACGCAAGACTCGTAACAAGTCCATCAAGTTTCTGAAAGTCAAGTGGTCACATCACACAGACCGAGAAGCTACCTGGGAACGAGAAGATCATCTTCGTTCCGAGTACCCTTCCTTTTTCCAGTCCTAGATCTCGGGACGAGATCTTTTTGTAGTAGAGGAGAGTTTGTAATGCCCCGGATGTAATACTTTCCCTTTTGGGTATATAATAAATCTCCGGCTTCATCTATTTCCATTTCGGGTTCTTTGTCTTTCGGGCTTTCGTCGTTTTGTTGTGTGAGTGTGTGGCATTCATTCATATCATGTAGACATGTGCATTGCATTGCATTTGTGTTGTGGGTTGCATCCGGTTCGTCGTGTTTCTTCCCGTTGTCCGTTTCGCGTTCCGGAGCTCCCTCACGTGTCCGTGACGTCCCGTAGGCCTACTTTGTTGTTCGGGCGTTTTTCGTTACCGGTGTGCCGCGAGGTTGTGTTGTGTGTTGTTGTTTTGTTGTGTGCAACCCGCCTCTCAAATCTCGTCTCGTTTGGACTCCGTTGACTTTTCCCTCCGTTGTCCGTGTGGGTCCGAGGTGCCTTCGCTTCGTGTCCCGGAAATACCCCTACTGCTTTCTTTTATCTCCGTCTAGGCCTTTTATATCAACCCCCGCGATCGGATCCGTCGGATCGCGATCGGAGGGCTCCTAGCGCCCCTAAACTCTCCCTAACCCTAATTTTTCTGCTACATATAGACCCCCCTAGTCTATTTTGAGCCTCCCTATTCCTTCTTCTTCCTCCTCTAGATCCACTTTCTTTTTTTCCCTTTTTTTTCTCAGATCCGCCGCACTGTTCATCTGGATCCCGAAGGATCCTTCGAATCGCTGCCATCCACAGCGCGCAGCTCCCCGACCGATTTCCCTCGATCGGGTCAAGTCACTGCACCGCACCGACCGCATCGGGGTTTCGGCCGACCGACCGAGCGGGCCTCGATCTCCACCGCGCCGATCTGGTGGACCACATCGCCGTGGTTTCCACCGCACCGGGCCACCGCTCCAGCCTCCTTCGCGCTCAGCCGGGCCGCCTCCCTTTCGGCCCACCGCGTCATCACCAGCCGCCGACCGCACCAGGTCCCGCCGCCAGTCCCGAGCGGGACCACTTCGCCCGCCGCCGAAGGCCCAGAGGCCCACGTCCCCTTCGCCTGACTCCCCGCCGCCAGCGCGCCTCCGCGTGGGCCGCATCGCCGCGCCTGGCCCGTCTCTCCTCCAAGCCGCTCCGCCTCCTCGCGGTCGCCCGCACAGCCAGCGGGTGGGCCGGCCACCGCCCCGCCTCCACTCCCGCGGGCCGCCACCGGCTGGGCCTCCCGCGCCGCCGCACCGAGGCCCGCGCCGACTCCGAAGCCAGATCTGGCCCGGGAGTTTTCAGATCTGAGGTTTAATTCGTTTTTCTCCTAAGTTTCCCAGTGTTTTTCTTGTGATCTGTTGCTAACTTTGAACTGCTCTAACTTGGTGCCTGTTGCTCCGTTTTGCGCGTGTAGCATGTCCAGATGTTCGTGGAGTTGTCCTCTACGTTTTACCTGTTGTAGTCATGCATGTTAGATGTCATCTTGACACTTGTTTTGCTGTTGCAAGAGTGCATCATGTTATAAACTGCTGTTATGTGTTATTTTCATGCCACCTTTGACTTGTGATAACTTTTAGCTCGTTTGTCCAAACGATGCAAATGACATGTCCACGTGTTCGTCTTGCCACGAACTACGTGTTGTATGTGATAGGTTGCATGGTAGATTTATTGTTTCCTTGTTATCATCGTTGCAAAGTGCCATGTTCACATGTTGTGTTTTCACTTGTTATGAAATGCCATCTTGTTGAGCTCGTTGTAATCGTTGTGTTCACATCTATGAAGCATGCTTGTGTGTTTCGGGATCACCTTCATGTGTATGTTGATGAGGTGCTTACCCTTTGCCATGTTTAGTTTCGAGGTGTCTTAAACATGCTCTTTTACATGCTATGATGATGTTGCTGTTTTAGGACTTAGTGAAATTTCACTAAGTCTGAAATCTGTAACGTTCCGATGCCATGTTCGTGTGATGTTGTAGGTCAAAGCATGATAGTTTTGGGGTGGATTTTGATTGTTCCTTGAAGTATATATTGTTGTCTTTCCATCCATGTCCTCACATGTCCTTTTGAGTGGATGTAGCATGTTTATCTTTTGCTCTAAAGTTTCAATAAAATTCTGCTGCCAGAATTTTATTTCAAAGTTCAATATGTCCAAGATCATTGCTATTGATCCGTGACTCCGTTGGGGGTGCACTTTGGACCTAGTTGCTGTACTATATGTCTAGTTTATGTTCATGTCCTTTGCCATGCTTTTTGGGTGATGTAGATTAATTATTTTGAGCTCCAAAGTTGCTATGTTGCTGTAATTTGCAGTTTTCGCTCAAATCTTGTTTCGGGCATAACTTTTAGCCCGTAACTCCGATTTCAGCGAATCTTTTATCAAACTTGGGTGTTTTTCTGTGTAGATTAATAATATCAGGTTGTTATCTTGTTTTGAGGTGTTTTGCTTGAGTGATGTTTTACGTGCTCCATGTGCATCCCTAGTGCATCCATCATGCATTCATGTTTTTCGAGTGCGCATTGCATAGTGTTGATTGGTGCTTGGTGTGTTTGTCTTGTTTAGAGCCGGAAGCTGTGACCGGGTTCGAAGTTGAGCACGAGTTTTCCAACGAGGTTGAGCACGAGGACCCTTCTTACGATCCGAACGAATTCTCGTCAGGCAAGATGACCGAACCCCGATAACTTTACTATCTTTGTCTTTTGCTAGTAGTCTCGATCTATAGTTTTGCCTCGATGCCCATGTTCTTCTTGTCAGCCTCCTACTTGTAACCAATTGCCATGTTTAACCACCCTACCTATGCAAACCGTTGCTTGGCTAAGTACGCTTCGCTCAGCCCTTCTTATAGCGTTGCTAGTTGCAGGTGAAGATCGAAGATGCTTGCTTCATGTTGAAGTTTGGTTGGGTTATATCACACTATATAAATGCTTAAACTGAAATCACCTATATATTGGCAAGGGTGGAAGGCTAAGCCTTTTGCTTGGTGATTTGTTCCACTCATGCCGTTAGGATCCGTATAAGCCGGTTTTATGTTCCTTGATTATGCGTTCCTAACACGGTTGGGGTGTATGGGACCCCCTCGATAAACCGCTAAGTGCTAAGTCTTTTCCAGCAAGTCCCAACATTGGTACTATTCGCCTAACACAACTAAAACTTTCCGAGGGAGTAATTAACCCGAGGCTTAATTAATTCAACCCCCCCTGGGCCAGTGCTCGATTTGAGTGTTGGTCCAAACTAGAGTCGTGTGCGGGGCCCCCCTTGGCAACTTGGGTATTTCGGCCACTGTACGCTGTGCTCATCCGGTCGTGGCCTGAGACTAGATACGCGCGGCTACTATCAGGGTGTCGGCATGCCGGGAGGATTTGCTGGATTAGCCTTACCTTAGCTCGGTATATCTTGAGCACGGGATTCCGAGGATACTCGGGTCTTCCCACTTTGGAGTTGCGACTCCGCGGATCGTGGGCTTGTAATGGGTCAAGTTGGAACACCCCTGCAGGGTTTGAACTTTCGAAAGCCGTGCCCGCGGTTATGTGGCAGATGGGAGCTTGTTAATTCCGGTTGTAGATAACTTGACACAATGTTACAAATACACTACCAGCGTGTGTTCCGTGACTGTCAATTTCCGAATAGGGATTCGGGAGTTGAACACGGAGGGGTTATGATTGTGAGCTTGTAGCTAGGATCACTTCGTGATCACTTCTCGCCGATGCCTTCTCTTCTCGCTCTCACTTGCGTAAGCTAGATGCTAGTTGCTGCTGCAGACTTGTTCTTTCTTCAGCCTTTCCCTCACCTAAAGGCTTAAATAGTTCTGTTACCCGGGAACAGGATTGCTGAGTCCTCTGTGGCTCACAGTTACTTCACACACCAGATGCAGGTCCAGCTGTGAGCTATCCAGGTGATGGCACCGAGCTGGATTGGGAGTACGACGAGGAGCGTAGTCGGTACTACGTGCGCTACCCGGACGATCAGTAGTGGAGTCTCTTACTAGGATTCGATCCGCCTGTGGTTGTTTTATCTGAGTTTGGTACTTTGAGATTTGGCTTTTGCCCTTAGAGGGTTGTAGTGATCTTAATGTATGATGTTTGAGACTTGTACTGTTATTCTGTGACGTGGCGATTGTAAGCCAACTATTTTAAGTTTACTATCCCCTCTTTTACATGAGTTGTGCAAAGATTACCAGACTTGGGATCATTCTAGGATGGAATTATGCCTTTAAGTCGTGCCTCGACACGTAGGAGGTATAACTCCATCCTGGGCGTTACAGTGAGTAGGGATTGCCATGCAACGGATGCACTAGAGCTAAATATGAATGAAAACTCAACAAAAGAAACTAGTGGGTGTGCATCCAACTTGCTTGCTCACGAAGACCTAGGGCATTTGAGGAAGCCCATCATTGGAATATACAAGCCAAGTTCTATAACGAAAAATTCCCACTAGCATATGAGAGTGACTAAGCATGAGACTCTCTACAATAAAGAACATGGTGCTACTTTGAAGCACAAGTGTGGAAAAAGATAGTAGCAGTTGTCCCTTCTTTTTTTTTCTTTTTTTCTTTTTTTGGGCCCTTTTTTTCTTTGGCCTTTTTTTTGCGGAGGGGCTTTATAGATTCAGCCTTTCCTCCATGGGACAATGCTCTAATAATGATGATCATCACACTTTCAGTACAACACGATATTACAATTCGATACTACAACAACAAAGTATGACTCTATATGAATGCCTCCGGCGATGTACCAGTATGTGCAATGAAACAAGAGTGACATGTATGAAAAGTTATGCATGGTGGCTTTGCCACAAATACGATGTCAACTACATGATCATGCAATGTCAATATGACAATATGATGCGTGTCATATGAACGGAACGGTGGAAAGCTGCATGGCAATATATATCGGAATGGCTATGGAAATGCCATGATAGGTAGGTATGGTGGCTGTTTTGAGGAACAATATGGTGGCTGTTTTGAGGAAGGATATATAGTGGGTTTATGGCACCGGCAAAAGTTGCGCGGTACAAGAGAGGCTAGCAATGGTGGAAGGGTGAGAGTGCGTATAATCCATGGACTCAACATTAATCATCAGAACTCATATACTTATTGCAAAATCTACAAGTCATCAAAACAAAGCAATCAACGCATGCTCCTAGGGGGGAGGTTGGCAGGATTTAACCATCGCGCGCCCCTGACCTCAACACAAAGGTTGACAATCTACAAATACCTCATGCTCTAACTTAGTCACACAACGGTTCACCATACGTGCATGCTACGGGAATCACTAACCTTAACACAAGTATTTCTAAATTTCATACTAATTCCACTAGCTTGACTCTAATATCACTATCCTCATGTCTCAAAACAATTATCAAGCATCCAACATGTCATTCTATTCAATGCACTTGGTGTGATTTTTTTACTACATTGACATTGGATGTCTATCATGTGAAGACTAGTTTCTTTTAGCCTAAACACATTACCATGCTGTTTTAATAGACTCTCAAATATATATAAGTGAAGCATGAGAGTTCATCTATTTTTTTCAAAATAAAACCACCGCCGTGCTCTAACAGATATAAGTGAAACACTAGAGCAAAAACAAACTACTCCGAAAGATATAAGTGAAGATCAATGAGTAGTTGAATAATTATGTAACTATGTGAAGACTCTCTAACATTTAAGAACTTAAGATCTTGGGATATTATTCAAACAGCAAGCAAAACAAACTAAAATAAATTGACGCTCCAAGCAAAACACATATCATGTGGTGAATAAAAATATAGCTCCGAGTATAGTTACCGATGGATGAAGACGAAAGATGGGATACCTTCCCGGGGCATACCCAAGCTTAGGCTTTTGATTATCTTGAATTTACTTGGGGTGCCATGGGCATCCCCAACCATAGGCCTTTGCTACTCCTTGTTCCATAGTCCATCAAATCAATACTCAAAACTTGAAAACTTCACAACACAAAACTTAGACAAAAAAATCTCGTGAGCTCCGTTAGTATAAGAAAACAAACCACTACTCAAAGGTACTGTAATGAACTCATTATTTGTTTATATTTGTGTTAAACCTACTGTATCCCAACTTCTCTATGGTTCATATTCTCCAATACTACTCATAGATGCATCGGAATAAGCAAACAACACACGAAAAACAGAATCTGTCAAAGACAGAACAGTGTGTTGTAATCTGCAGGGTTCGCCTATTTCTGGAACTCCAAAAAATTCAAGCTAAATTGGTAAATTTGCGCAATTTGTCTACCAATCATCTGCAAAAAGAATCAACTAAAAAGCACGCTCCAGTAAAATCCCACGACTACTTTAGCCAGCGCTAGCGATTTTGTTTTTCACAGCAAGATCATATAAACTTCACACAAGTCTTCCCAAAGGTTCTACTTGGCACAAACACTAAACAAAACATGAAACCACATCTAATCAGAGTCTACATAAAATATTTATTCCCTAACAGCAACAAAAACAAAAAATATAAAGATGGGTTGCCTCCCAACAAGCGCTATCGTTTAACGCCCCTAGCTAGGCATAATGATGCTCACATAAAAGATGAGAATTGAAACATAACGGGAGCATCATGAAGCATATGAATAGCACATTTAAGTCTAACCCACTTCCTATGCATAGGGATTTTGTGAGCAAACAACTTATGGGAACGATAATCAACTAGCATAGGAAGGGAAAACAAGCATAACTTGAAAACTTTAAACACATAGAGAGGAAACTTGATATTATTGCAATATGTAAAAGCATATGATCCTCTCTCATAATAATTTTCAGTAGCATCATGAATGAATTCAACAATATAACCAGCACATAAAGCATTCTTTTCATGATCTACTTGCATGGAAATTTTACTACTCTCCACATAAGAAAAATTCTTCTCATGAATAATAGTGGGAGCAAACTCAACAAAATAATTATCATGCGAGGCATAATCCAATCGAAAACTAAAATCATGATGACAAGTTTCATGGTTATCTTTATTATTTATAGCATACATGTCATCACAATAATCATCATAGATAGCAACTTTGTTCTCATAATCAATTGGAACCACTTCCGAAATAGTGGATTCATCACTAAATAAAGTCATGACCTCTCCAAATCCACTTTCATCAATATAATCATCATAAATAGGAAGCATGCTTTCATCATAATAATTTTGCTCATCAAAACTTGGGGGACTATAAATATCATCTTCATCAAACATAGCTTCCCCAAGCTTGTGGCTTTGCATATCATTAGCATCATGGATATTCAAAGGATTCATACTAAGAAATTGCAATCATGCTCATCATGCACATATTTTATGCCAAGCATTCTATGTAATTCTTCTTCTAGTACTTGAGCACAATTTTCCTTCCCATCATTTTCACGAAAGATATTAAAAAGATGAAGCATATGAGGTAACCTCAATTCCATTTTTTTTGTAGTTTTCTTTTATAAACGAAACTAGTGATAAAACAAGAAACTAAAAGATTCGATTGCAAGATCTAAAGATATACCTTCAAGCACTAACCTCCCCGGCAACGGCGCCAGAAAAGAGCTTGATGTCTACTACGCACCCTTCTTATTGTAGATGTTGTTGGGCCTCCAAGTGCAGAGGTTTGTAGGACAGTAGCAAATTTCCCTCAAGTGGATGACCTAAGGTTTATCAATTCGTGGGAGGCGTAGGATGAAGATGGTCTCTCTCAAGCAACCCTGCAACCAAATAACAAAGAGTCTCTTGTGTACCCAACACACCCAATACAATGGTAAATTGTATAGGTGCACTAGTTCGGCGAAGAGATGGTGATACAAGTGCGATATGGATGGTAGATATATGTTTTTGTAAACTGAAAATATAAAAACAGCAAGGTAGCAAGTGGTAAACGTGAGCATAAACGGTATTACTAGCCCTCAACATGCAACAAAGAGTCACTCCAAAGTAACTAATAGCGGAGAACAAACGAAGAGATTATGGTAGGGTACGAAACCACCTCAAAGTTATCCTTTCTGATCGATCTATTCAAGAGTCCGTCATAATGTTCAATCTATCATAGAGTTCGTACTAGAATAACACCTTAAGACACAAATCAACAAAAACCCTAATGTCACCTAGATACTCCATTGTCACCTCAAATATCCGTGGGCATGGTTATACGATATGCATCACACAATCTCAGAAACATCTATTCAAACAACACATAGAACTTCAAAGAGTGCCCCAAAGTTTCTACCGGAGAGTCAAGACGAAAACGTGTGCACACCCCTATGCATAGATTCCCAAGGGCACGGAACCCACAGGTTGATCACCAAAACATACATCAAGTGGATCACATGATATCCCATTGTCACCATAGATAAACACGTCAAAGACATACATCAAGTATTCTCAAATCCTTAAAGACTCAATCCGATAAGATAACTTCAAAGGGAAAACTCAATCCATGACAAGAGAGTAGAGGGGAAGAAGAAGATCCAACTAGAATAGCAAAGCTCGCGATACATCAAGATCGTGCCATCTCAAGACCATGAGAGAGAGATCAAACACATAGCTACTGATACATACCCTCAGCCCCGAGGGTGGACTACTCCCTCCTCATCATGGAGTGCGCCGGGATGATGAAGATAGCCACCGGAGAGGGATTCCCCCCTCCGGCTGGGTGCCAGAATGGACGTAGATTGGTTTTCGGTGGCTACAGAGGCTTTCGGCGGTGGAACTCCCGATCTAGGTTAATTTCTGGAGGTTTCAGTATTTATAGGAATTTTTGGAGTCGGGGCCAAGTAAAGGGGAGCTACGGGCTGTCCTCGAGATAGGAGGGCCCAACCACCTTCCTAGGGCGCGCCCTCCACCCTCGAGGGCTGCCTGTGGCTCTCCTGGCCCACCTCTTTTGCTTCTGGGGCTTCTTTTGGTCCAGAAAAAATCATAAAAAATTGGCTCGTCAATTGGACTCCGTTTGATATTCCTTTTCTGCGAAACTCAAAAACTAGGAAAAAACAAAAACTGGCACTGGGCTCTGGGTTAATAGGTTAGTCCCAAAAATCATATAAAAGTGTATAATAAAGCCCATAAGACATCCTAGAAGGATAATATAATAGCATGGAACAATCAAAAATTATAGATACGTTGGAGAAGTATCACACACCTCCTCCAGATATGCCCCCATGTGCTCGTCCTTGGACTGGTATTTCTTGTTGGAGAAGTCGACGAGGAGTTGCGAATCGCCCTTGATGGTGAGACACTTGACCCCCAGTGCAGCGGCGGCCTTGAGCCCGGCAATTAGGCCCTCGTATTCGCCGATGTTGCTCGCCCTGCTGGAAGCAGAGCTGCACAGCGTAGTACAACTTATCCTGAGTGGGAGATACCAACACGGCGTCAGCCCCCGCGCCGAGGCGTGAGAAGGCGCCGTCGAAGTATACTACCCATTCGTCTGGGGCTTCATCGTCGGGGGCCAGCGGGCGGTCTTCGCTGGCCCCCCGCTCCGGTGCGTCAGTCCACTCCGCCACAAAGTCTGCCAGAGCTGCTCCCTTTTTCACCCGCGTGGTGCTGAACTCCAACTGGAACACTTGGAAATCGATGTTCCAATCAGTGACCCTCCTGACGACATTCGGGCCCCGCAGTACCTTCTCGAGAGGATATGACGAAACAACCTTGATGGGGTGGCCTCGGAAGTAGTGGGGCAGCTTCCTGGAGGCGACGAGGAGCGCTAGGAGCAGCTTCTGGGGCATCGGGTAGCGCGAGCACACGACATGTAGTACTGTGCAAACGAAGTACACTGGGTGCTCCACGAGGGTCGGCGCAGCAGGGTCCCCTGGCGCCTCAGGTACCTTAGGAGCTTCTTGCTGAGTGGTGGGGCCGTCGGTGTCCGTGGTCGAATCTGCCCCTGAGGCCGCATCAGGGGGCGGTGCGGGTCCTGATGGTGCCGAGCCGCCCGGTGGCCTTGAGCTTCGGGGCCTTTCCTCGCGCTCCACGACTAGTGCCGCGCTGGCGGAGTGAGGCGTTGCGGCGAGGTAGAGAGTCATGGGCTCTAGGGGCCGTGGTGCTACCATAACCGGCGAGCTGGTGAGGTATTCCTTGAGATCCCGGAAAGCGGCATCGACTTCCGGAGTCCACTCAAAGGCCCCCTTCTTCTTCATGAGCTTGAAGAACGGAACGGCGCGTTCCCCAAGCTTAGAGATGAAGCGCCCCTGGGATGTCACACATTCGGCGAGCTTCTGCATTTCCTTCAGGTTTGTGGGCGGCCTCATTCTCTCGATGGCCTTGATCTTCTCCGGATTAGCCTCGATGCCCCGGTGCAAAACCAGGAACACTAGAAGGGAGCCAATGCCAGGCGAAGAGGTGGGATCTAAGACGATCGACATCGGGGAGGGAGAACTCAGTGCACTTGGTTTCTTGTATGGCGACGATGTCAATGTGTTCCTCACGCATGTACTCCACGAGTTGGCGGCGTCGGCCATCATGGCCGAAACCGCGGATGTTCCAAAAGAGGGCGCGCATCAAGCATCCATGGGGGGGGGGGGGTATGCTTCACCCCAGTACACAAGAGGCGCTTTGGGCGCGGAGGGCGGCGGTCCGAGACCTGGTGCAGCCACGAAGGTCGGCGGCAGCCAACGGGAGCAGGCCACCGGTCCTTCGAGGGGGAACCGGAGTGGGGGTCTCCTCGGTAGATACCGTGGCGGGTGGTGAGGGCAGAGCCGCACGGGCTTCTGCCAGTTTACCGCCGAAAATCTCACGTGCCCTAATGGCCTCGATCTGCACTAGGGGGGAGCTACCTCCCCCATGAAGATGATCGCGGAATCGGTAGCGACCTTCAGAAGATGCCCAAGAGTGGCAGACTTGAGGACCGAGAACGAGCAAGTAGCAGTAGAGGCGGGGACTGCGAGTGTACCTAGCTCCAGGTTCCGTGCCATGGCACGGAGGTCCTCCCGAGCAGGGATGGGCAGGGCCGTGCCGCCCTCGGGGCGCGCCGGGTCGAGGCGGGCGCTCCGGCGGGAGGCCATCATCGGGGAGGAGGCAGACCGGGCGTGACGGGAGTAGGCCGCGGAGCGCGGAGGGAGAGGCTGGGCGGCCACATGTTTGGTCACCAGAGTCTCCCCATCCACGTCAGGGGCACCCACGGGGAGAAGCTGGAGCATCGGTCCGGAGCAACGAGGTTGGGGATGAGCATGCCGAGGGAAGCGCTGGTGTGGTGGCGCTGGGTGCCGGATCCACCGGCGGCAGAGGTGCCAGTAGGGCGGGAGGCGCCTGGGGCGGCCAGGGGTCCGCGGGAGGGGTCGAAGGGACCGGCGCGGGCGGCGGAGCCGTTACCAGGGGGCTGGCCACAGGGAGCTGTTGGGGAACGTAGTATTTCAAAAAAATTCCCTACGCACACACAAGATGATGGTGATGTATAGCAACGAGAGGGGAGAGTGTCGTCCACGTACCCTCGTAGACCGTAAGCGGAAGCGTTATGACAACGCGGTTGATGTAGTCGTACGTCTTCACGATCGACTGATCCTAGTACCAAACGTACAGCACTCCGCGATCTGCACACATTCAGCTCGGTGACGTCCCACGAACTCACGATCTAGTAGAGCTTCGAGGGAGAGTTCCGTCAGCATGACGGCGTGATGACGGTGATGATGAAGTTACCGACGCAGGGCTTCGCCTAAGCACCACAATGATATGACCGAGGTGTGTTTCTGTGGAGGGGGCACCACACACGGCTAAAAGATCAATGATCAAGTTGTGTGTCCATGGGGTGCCCCCCACCCCCGTATATAAAGGAGTGGAGGAGGCGGAGGGGCCGGCCCTTTATGGCATGCCCTAGGAGGAATCTTATTACCACCGGGAGTAGGAATGCCCCCCTTCCAATAGTAGGAGAAGGAGGGAAGGAAGGAGGTGAGAGGATGAAGGAAAGGGGGGCGCCGCCCCCATTCCTTGTCAAATTTGGACTAGAGGGGGAGGGGGCGCGCGGCCAGCCCTGGCTGCCCCTTCCTCTCTCTCCCAAGGCCCATGAGGCCCACTTCACTCCCGGGGGTGGGGGGGGATTCCGGTAGCCCCCCCCCCCCGCTACTCCAGTAAATGCCCGAAACCATCTAGAAACTTTCAGATGTCCAAACATAGGCTTCCAATATATCGATCTTTATGTCTCGGACATTCCGAGACTCCTAGTCATGTCTGTGATCATACCCGGGACTCCAAACTACCTTCAGTACATCAAAACTCATAAAGTCATAATATCGATCATCACCGAACGTTAAGCGTGCGGACCCTAAGGGTTAGAGAACTATGTAGACATGACCGAGACTCATCTCCAGTGAATAACCAACAACGGAACCTGGATGCTCATATTGGTTCCTACATATTCTACGAAGATCTTATCGGTCAAAACCGCATAACAATACACGTTGTTCCCTGTGTCATCGATATGTTACTTGCACGAGATTCGATCGTCGGTATCTCAATACCTAGTTCACTCTCGTTACCAGCAAGTCTCTTTACTCATTCCGTAATGCACCGTCTCGTGACTAACTCATTAGTCATTTGCTTGCAAGGCTTATGGTGATGTGCATTACCGAGAGGGCCCAGATATACCTCTCCGACACTCGCAGTGACAAATCCTATTCTCGGTCTATGCCAACACCACAAACACCTTCGGAGACACATGTAGAGCATCTTTATAATCACCCAGTTACGTCGTGACGTTTGATAGCACACAAGGTGTTCCTTCGGAATTCGGGAGTTGCATAATCTCATAGTTATAGGAACATGTACAAGTCATCAAGAAAGCAATAGCAGTAAAACTAAACGATCAAGTGGTAAGCTAACGGAATCGGTCAAGTCAATCACATCATTCACCAATGATGTCAGCCCGTTAATCAAATGACAACTGACGTCTATGGCTAGGAAACTTAACCATCTTTGATTCAACGAGCTAGTAATGTAGAGGCATACTAGTGACACTTCGTTTGTCTATATATTCACACATGTATTATGTTTCCGGTTAATGCAATTTTAGCATGAATAATAAACATTTATCATGATATAAGGAAATATAAATAACAACTTTATTATTGCCTCTAGGGCATATTTCCTTCAGTCTCCCACTTGCACTAGAGTCAATAATCTAGATTACACAGTAATGATTCTAACACCCATGGAGTCTTGGTGCTGATCATGTTTTGCTCGTGAGAGAGGCTTAGTCAACGAGTCTGCAACATTCAGATCCGCATGTATCTTGCAAATCTCTATGTCTCCCTCCTTGACTTGCTCGCGGATGGCATTGAAGCGTCTCTTGATGTGCTTGGTCCTCTTGTGAAATCTGGATTCCTTTGCCAAGGCAACTGCACTAGTATTGTCACAAAAGATTTTCATTGGATGTGATGCACTCGGTATGACACCTAGATCGGATATGAACTCCTTCATCTAGACTCCTTGATTTGCTGCTTCCGAAGCAGCTATGTACTCCGCTTCACAAGTAGATCCCGCCACGACGCTTTGCTTAGAACTGCACCACCTGACAGCTCCACCGTTCAATAAAAATACGTATCCGGTTTGTGACTTAGAGTCATCCGGATCAGTTTCAAAGCTTGCATCGACGTAACCATTTACGACGAGCTCTTTGTCACCTCCATAAACGAGAAACATATCCTTAGTCCTTGTCAGGTATTTCAGGATGTTCTTGACCGCTGTCCAGTGATCCACCCCTGGATTACTTCGGTACCTCCCTGCTAAACTAATAGCAAGGCACACATCAGGTATGGTACAAAACATTTCATACATGATAGAGCCTATGTCTTAAGCATAGGGAACACCTATCATTTTCTCTCTATCTTCTACGGTGGTCGGGCATTGAGTCTTACTCAACTTCACACCTTGTAACATAGGTAAGAACCCTTTCTTTGACTGGTCCATTTTGAACTTCTTCAACACATTATCAAGGTATGTGCTTTGTGAAAGTCCAATTAAACGTCTTGATCTATCTCTATAGATCTTGATGCCTAATATATAGGCAGCTTCACCGAGGTCTTTCATTGAAAAACACTTATTCAAGTATCCTTTTATGCTATCCAGAAATTCTATATCATTTCCAAATAATAATATGGCATCTACATATAATATCAGAATTGCTAAAGAGCACCCACTCACTTTCTTGTAAATACAGGCTTCTCCAAAAGTCTGTATAAAACCATATGCTTTGATCACCTCATCAAATCGTATATTCCAACTCCGAGATGCTTGCACCAGTCCATATATGGATCGTTGGAGCTTTCACACTTTGTTAGCACCTTTAGGATCGACAAAACCTTCTGGTTGTATCATATACAACTCATCTTTGAGGTATCCATTAAGGAATGCATTTTTGACATCCATTTGCCAAATTTCATAACCATAAAATGCGGCAATTGCTAACATGATTCAGATAGACTTATGCATCGCTCCGGGTGAGAAAGTCTCATCGTATTCAACTCCTTGAACTTGTCGAAAACCTTTCGCAACAAGTCGAGCTTTGTAGACAGTAACATTACTGTCAGCGTCGGTCTTCCTCTTGAAGATCCATTTATTTTCAATGGCATGCCGATCATCGGGCAAGTCAACCAAAGTCCACACTTTGTTCTCATACATGGATCCCATCTCAATTTTCATGGCTTCAAGCCATTTTGCGGAATCTGGGCTCATCATCGCTTCCTCATAGTTCGTAGGTTCATCATGGTCTAGTAACATGACTTCTAGAACTGGGTTGCCGTACCATTCTGGTGCGGAATGTACTCTGGTTGGCCTACGAAATTTAGCAGTAACTTGATCCGAAGTTTCATGATCATCATCATTAGCTTCCTCACTAATTGGTGTAGGAATCACTGGAATTAGTTTCTGTGATGCACTACTTTCCAATCCGGGAGAAGGTACAATTACCTCATCAAGTTCTACTTTCCTCCCACTCACTTCTTTTGAGAGAAACTCCTTCTCTAGAAAGGATCCATTCGTAGCAACAAATATCTTGCCTTCGGATCTTTGATAGAAGGTGTAACCAACCGTCTCCTTTGGGTATCCTATGAAGACACATTTCTCCGACTTGGGTTCGAGCTTATCAGGTTGAAGCTTTTTCACATAAGCATCGCAGCCCCAAACTTTAAGAAACGACAACTTTGGTTTCTTGCCAAACCACAGTTCATAAGGCATCGTCTCAACGGACTTAGATGGTGCCCTATTTAACATTAATGCAGCTGTCTCTAAAGCATAACCCCAAAACCATAGTGGTAAATCAGTAAGAGGCATCATTGATCGCAGCATATCTAATAAAGTGCGGTTACGACGTTCGGACACACCATTATGCTGTGGTGTTCCGGGTGGCGTGAGTTGTGAAACTATTCCACATTGTTTCAAATGAAGGCCAAACTCGTAACTCAAATATTCGCCTCCACGATCAGATCATAGAAACTTTATTTTCTTGTTACGAGGATTCTCTACTTCACTCTGAAATTCTACGAACTTTTCAAATGTTTCAGACTTGTGTTTCGTTAAGAAGATATACCCATATCTTCTCAAATCATCAGTGAAGGTCAGAAAATAATGATACCAGCCACGAGCCTCAACACTCATTGGTCTACATACATCAGTATGTATGATTTCCAACAAATCAGTTGCTCGCTCCATTGTTCCGGAGAACGGAGTTTTAGTCATCTTGCCCATGAGGCATGGTTCGCAAGCACCAAGTGATTCGTAATCAAGTGATTCCAAAAGTCCACCAGTATGGAGTTTCTTCATGCGCTTTACACCAATATGACCTAAACGGCAGTGCCACAAATAAGTTGCACTATCATTATTAACCTTGCATATTTTGGCTTCAGTATTATGAATATGTGTATCACTACGATCGAGATCCAACAATAATAGACCACTCTTCAAGGGTGCATGACCATGAAAGATATTACTCATATAAATAGAACAACCATTATTCTCAAATTTAAATGAATAACCGTCTCGCAATAAACAAGATCCAGATATAATGCTCATGCATAACGCTGGCACCAAATAACAATTATTCAGGTCTAAAACTAATCCCGAAGGTAGATGTAGAGGTAGCGTGCCGACGGTGATCACATCGACTTTGGAACCATTTCCCACGCGCATCGTCACCTCGTCCTTAGCTAATCTTCGTTTAATCCGTATCCCCTGTTTCGAGTTACATATATTAGCAACCGAACCAGTATCAAATACCCATGTGCTACTATGAGCATTAGTAAGGTACACATCAATAACATGTATATCATATATACCTTTGTTCATTTTGCCATCCTTCTTACCCGCCAAATACTTGGGACAGTTCCGCTTCCAGTTTCCAGTCCCTTTGTAGTAGAAGCACTCAGTTTCAGGCTTGGCTCCAGACTTGGGTTTCTTCGTGGGAGTAGAACCTGTCCTGCTATTCTTCTTGAAGTTACCCTTCTTTCCCTTGCCCATTTTCTTGAAACTAGTGGTCTTGTTAACCATCAACACTTGATGCTCCTTTTTGATTTCTACCTCCGCAGCTTTGAGCATAGCGAAGAGCTCGGGAATTGTCTTCTGCATCCCTTGCATGTTATAGTTCATCACGAAGCCTTTATAGCTTGGTGGAAGTGATTGAAGAACTCTATCAATAACACTATCTTCATCAACTTTGAAACCAAGTTGAGTCATATGATTGTAGTACCCACACATTCTGAGCAAGTGTTCACTGATAGAACTGTTCTCCTCCATCTTACAGCTGTAGAACTTATTGGAAATCTCATATTTCTCAATCCAGGCATTTGCTTGAAAGATTAACATCAACTCCTGGAACATCTCATATGCTCCATGGCGTTCAAAACGTCGTTGAAGTCCTGGTTCTAAGCCGTAAAGCATGGCACACTGAACTATCATGTAGTCATCAGAACGAGCTTGCCAGACGTTCATAACGTCCGGAGTTGCTCCTGCAGCAGGCTTGTCACCTAGCGGTGCTTCAAGGACATAATTATTATGTGCAGCAATGAGGATAATCCTCAAGTTACGGACCCAACCCTTGTAGTTGCTACCATCATCTTTCAACTTAACTTTCTCTAGGAACACATTAAAATTCAACGGAACAACAACACGTGTCATCTATCTATAACAACATAGACATGCAAAATACTATCAGGTACTAAGTTCATGATAAATTAAAGTTTAATTAATCAAATTACTTAAGAACTCCCACTTAGATAGACATCTCTCTAATCATCTAAGTGATCACGTGATCCATATCAACTAATGTCGGCGTATTGGGAACCAGGGTACCCAGACTTGCCTGTCTGCATGCCGCAACGCGCTCCTACTACGGCCAGGTACGGCCCGGCAGATTGACCAGCTGTCCAAGACCCTCGCGAGGGGGCTAAGCCTCGCGAGGAGAACGACGTCAAGACCCCCTCAGGAGCGGCCTGGGCAAGGTGCTCCGGAGGGGCGGGGAATCCAAGGCCAAGCGTGCCTCAGGAGGAGGCAGTGATGTCAGCAGTGATGCACCGCGCCAGCGGGTGCCAGCGTCCTCTAGCGGCACAGTTGCCATTTCGGTGCAAAGGGAACAGCGCAGCTGCGGGTTTCCAAGGAGCGGGGAAAAGGTTTCCCCTTTGGTGCAACAAGACCGAAGACCGCAAGGACGACAAGGAGGATGTCACCATCGAGCCCAACACCGTGTCACCGCCTGATCCTTTTGCACGCGAAGACCGCTTTTGTCATGATAGGAACGTCCTTGTGTTCCCGCTCAAAAATGGCCGTTGTGTGATTCCTTCCTGCCTAAACATTTCGGGGGAAGAGGACTGTGGCCACCTATATAAGTAGCTAGAACCCCCACTATGGATGGGGGGTCGAACAAGCTAAGACAAGCTGAACCAAGCCTAGCCAAGTAGAGGGATCGATCGATACACTCTGCCACCAGATAAGGAGCAAGAACACTTGCCTCCTAACCCTCCTGAGCTCACCTCCTGAGCTCAGGGACCGCTATACTAGCTCATATTCCAGCCCGCTCGAGGCTAATCCACCAAAGCAGGAAGTAGGGTATTACACCACACGGTGGCCCGACCCTGGGTAAACTCTTGTGTGTTCTATCTGTTGTTTGCTTGAATCTCTCCACCGACGAGGGCGAGGCGCTAGGTAGACGCGTGCGAGAGAGATTTTCGTTCATGCCCCTGTGTTCAAAATTCTTGGGTTTTGCGGAGCCCTGAATCCAACATTTGGCATGCCAGGTAGGGGGCGTGTCGAGATCTCGCCTCTCCGATGACCTCGTCCCGCTCTCATCCATCGACCCCGCATCGCCCAGCTCCAACAAACCGCGACCACGATGGCGGGGGCGCATCAGACGCATGCGGAAGCCCGTGGCATCCACGCCGCTCAGGCATCGCCCTTCGGCCGCGGGACTCGCCGCCACCCGGCCTTGATCGGGGCCGACGACACGATGAGCATCACCGACCCGCCGCCGAGGGACCGGCAGCACCCACCACCCACTCGATGCCAAGGCCGTGCGGCGGCGCAGGCCGCCGAGCACGCATCAGCGAGCTCATGGGATCGGCTCGAAATGGCGAACATGAGGGCCGCACTGCTGGTGGCAAGGAAACTGCTAAGGTGCTGTTTGTTCGATAGCGGCCACGACGCGCTGCTCCTCAGGGTGGCCGAGCTCCTCGACGCCGCAAGCACCGGAGCCGAGCCATTATGCTACCACACGACGACATCGGGGATCGGGTGCCGCCCCAGCCACACCCGGTCGCCCTTATGGTCAAGACCCGCGGCGACCTACGAGGGTGACATGGGGTATGATCCGCCGAACCCTGCGTATGACGCCGCCCCTCTGCCTCGAAGCCCTTTATACTTAGGTACCGCTCCCATCGAGGAGCCATCAGGAGGCGACCCCAGGACCACGTTGAACGCCGGGTGCCATCAGGCGCCGGCACCGGGGGGCTCAGGAGCGGAAGGTTGGGAGGCAGATCCCCTGCTCTTAGCCCTCAACCCTTCGTCATCATCGCCGACGGCCACGGAGCGCGAATGAAACGCGCGCTGGTGCCTGCGGAGGCCGGCACTCGCGGCGCTAGCCGTAGGCCGCGGGCCAACGGTATCTCTGGCCTCGAGCCTCGGTAGGCCAGGGAAGTACACTGGCTGCCGCGTCAAGACAGAATGGGAAGGGAAGGCCCGGGTCAGGCCCTCGTCCCCCCGCGCGTGACCCATCACGCATGAGACCGCCATGGATTTCACCAGGGGCTCGCTGGCGGCGGGTATGATGCGCGCGGGGAGGGGCCTTCTCCCCCTCCGTTTAGCCTCAAGACACCGTGCCTCCCGGCGTACCATCCCCCGGGCTGCGGGGGGTGCGTCTGTAGGTGGTACGGCAGCCCGTCCAACGCGCACTAGGAGGGCTCAAGACCACGGCTCCGTCCCCCTGCTGACGAAATCCCGTACCCGCTGGGCCCGACCCTGATCAGGAAGGGCTCAGGGGCCAATAGGAGCGTGGCTAGGGCATGGTCCCCCTCGCACTTCAGGACGCCACGTCTCTAGGCGACGTTAGCCCCCAGGGGCGAAGCACGCTCGGAGATCGCGTGAGCGGCGCGCCTGGTGCTGGGCAGTGGGGCCTATGGCCAAGGTCCCATCCCCCCATCATGCGTAGTGTCCCACCTCATGAATGCCGCCTTCGGGTGAGTTCATGAGGGAGCGGACTAGTGCGGGGCGGGGTCCTCAAAGCGAAGGGGCGGGCACGTCAGAAGATCTCCGCTCAGGCCACTCTCACGTAATAATGAGTGGGGCTGTACACGCCCCGGAGTCTCCGGAGCGTCGCCCTAGGACCTCGGGGGCTCCCTCCCACGCCGAGTGGATGCACCATGCTCCCCGCTGGCCTTCGACACTGCCCTCCAATGGCTATGCCCACACCCGCCGGTGGTAGCCCTATGCTCCGCGCTGGGGAGAAGACCGAAGACCTCCTCAGGGGCCGGACGCGGCCTCTCCTTTTTGCCATTCACATTTGCCCTCTCTGTATCTGCCTTTTCAAGCCGATCCCACAACCGCGCGACTCGTTTCTTGAATAAAGGGGAGAATTTTTTTCTGTGTTTCGCGATTTCCGCCGTGTTTCCTTCGCCAGTCTGCTTTTCGTCTTGCTCGGCCGAGCTGGGCTACATCCGCGATCCCGCCCTGTCGCTCCTCGCGAGAAGGGGCCAAGGCGTGGGAGCACGTTCTGTCTGATCCACGGCTGGACCGCCAACCACTCTTGCGCCTACAGCAGGTACTCGCGAGGCGTGCCCAGACGAGGTCGGCAGACGCTCCTTCCTGACACGCAACAAGGTTATGAGGCCACAACCTCAGGGACAAGCAAGGGAGTGCCTAAAAACCTATCCTTACGGTGTTCAAGTACATCATGAAGAGTTTAAGCCTTGTGACACCCATCTCACCCGGCTCTGGAGCCACAACCAAAAACAAATTTACAACAGGAAATGGACTAAGCATCGACGCCTTCGCCGGAATTGTCGGTGTCGCTCACCTCAAGCACTGGCATGTCATCGATGGTTGGAGCGAGCTCCCTCACCAACGCGTCCACGTGGTCTCCCACCCAATCCTCCAAGGGGCCGGCGACCGCCTCGGGCGCAGGCTCCAACAGGGCCTCGAAGTCCGTATGAGGGTCAAGACGGTGCAAGTTGCCGAAGATGCGGGAGACCGCGCTCCTCAGGACACCGCGGCTTTGCTCCTCGACGAGATGCCAAGCCTTCCTTACCCCGCCTTCAAGACACTCCACCACCCTGGTAAAGAACCCGAGATACCCGGCGTCATCATTAACCAGAGGGCCGGCGACCCCCGTGCCAAGAAGTTCTCCTAGGGCCCGGCCGACCCGGTGCCGCAGGGCCTCAAACATCTTCGAGCGGGTGTGCTCCATCCCACGGAATCATGCGGCCTCCTCAGAATTTCGAGCCGCGAGGGCGGAAATGTCTTCCACTTGCTTGTGAAAGCAGGACCGTTCCGCCCTGGCAGTGGCGCGAGCCTCCTCCGACACCCGCTCGCGGCGTTCCGCCGTGGCACAGGCCTTCTTCGACGCAAGTTCGAGACGCTCGGCTGCAACACGAGCCTTCTCTGACACCTGCAGACGACGCTCGACATCCGCCAGTTTGCTCTTAAGAGCCGTGACCTCCTTCTGAAGCTCCTTGTGCTTGTCAGCGAAGCGAGCCTCGTGAAGCCCCACCTTCTTGCGGTAATTCTTCCGGAGATGCTCCGCATCCTTGGCTGCCTCCGTCGCGACAACCTCGTGATCATCAAGGTTGCCCTCGGCTTCGGCTATCTGGCGCTCCATCGTCTCCAGGCGTTCGCGCTCCATGTTCAGCTCCATCGCCTCGAGTGCCAGTGCCTCCTCCCGCGACGAGAGGCCCGCTGGGTTATCATCATCAACCACAGGTTCAGGAAGAGCAGCCCTTCGAGCACGAACCTGGCGTTCGAGCATGATGTTTGAGGCTTCAAGCTCGCGCTCACGCTCCTTGGCGGCCGCGCGGCGGCGCTCAGCGTCTCGGGCCTCCTCCAGGGCATGGTCGCAAGCCTCCTGAGCCGCGGCAGCTGACGCTTCCGCCTTCCTTAGGGCGGTTTCGTGCTACAGCTGGCTCAGGTTGACGGCGGTCCTCAGCTGGTGCCAACCCTTTGCTAGAAGCAGACCCTCGGCCTGAACACGCCCATACACTTCAGCAACCTCGACTTAGAGACGCTTCAGGGCGTCCGACGCCTCCCGCACAAGATCATGACGGACCGCACTCCTGCGCAGTGCAAGTTCCAGAAGACGACCGGGCTCGTCCCCGACATCCGCGCCGCCCAAAGGGGGCTTCCCCTCTCCCTCACGTTTAGCGTACGCCTCGGGGCTAGCCCCGAGGGCGCGCGGTGCTTCCAGCGCGAGGAGCAGGCGTGGTCCTGATGGGCGGACAGCCGCTCGGGCCGCCTCAAGAGCTTGCTGACCCACAGTGAAGGCAAGACCCGGGGCACGGGGCGGGCTCCTGACGTACCAAGAGCTGCCTTGCCCCAGAAGCGCTCGGGGGCTGGGAACACGACCTGCGCAATAAGACCCGGGCGCGGCTTTAAGAGCCCGCGCGAGGCCTCCCAAAGGCCCGGCATGGTCCGGAGGAGGGATGCAGGCAGAGGCTCCTGCGGGCCTCATCGAGCGGTTCGAGGACAAATCGGAAGAGACCCTGCGGAGCAAGGGGTCAGTAGAACCATATTGGGAAAGACAGGAAGAGCCGAAGAACACGCACCTGCTTGGTACAGCCAGCTTCATCCTCTTCAGAGCCTCGGGGCAGGGCCGTAGATGCTCCTCAACCTCCGCCTCTTGCCTAGTGCCGCGAAGGATGGCAGGAGGCCGCTTGAGGTAGATGTGCCTAGACCCGGGGCAAGGTCGCGGCAGGTGCTTGCGGCTGGCGCCCCGTTTCCTGATGCAGTGCTCCCTGGACTCGCCTCGACCGGAGGCCGATGCACCTCCCCTTCAGTCGCTTCAGGAGCCAGCGGCGCCTCGGCACCTTCTGCCACCTCCGTCAACACCGACGCCTGTGCTTCATCCACTTGCTTCAAGGACGGAGTCGACCGCAGGCCTGGGGCTCCGCTAGGTGCGTCCGCCACGGAAGGGAAGGACGGGCTCGCAAGCCCTGATCCCACTGCCAAGGGATCATCATGAGAATCAGGGGTGCCCCCCGGCAATAGTCCCCACGCATCGAAGCGGGGCATCCTTTCAGCAAGAGCCCTTCCGGCTACAGGAGCCCAGTACAAGGGAGTCGCAGAGCCCAAGCGGGCTTCAGGCACTCCACCAACGAGCAGCCGCAACAGCCCTTGGAGCATATCAGGAAAGAGCTGCTTCCGCTAGAGACGCGCGCGATCATCAAGAACCCACATTGGGCTAGAATGGCGCTGGAGTGGGGCGACACGGAGGACAAGGAAGTCTCTCACCACCATCGCCAGGGTCAATCCACTTCTCCTCAGGTTGGCCAGTCGGTGCATCACTGGCTCCGCCCGTGGATCTGAAAGGGACTCATGCCCCCTGCCCAAGTTCGGCACCGCCGGCGCGTCGGGAAGATGGAATTGGGGGCTGTATGCAGCAGCATCAACGAACACCCATTGCCGGCAAAACCCTTCTGTGGTTGGATGAAGCGAGAAGTCGATTTCGGAGGCAGCAGTCGCTTCTACCGCGTGCAACGACACGCACCCCAAGCGCTACCCCCTGTCAACCAAGGAGAGGGCAAAGAAGTGGCGAAGCAAGGCCACGAACGGGGAAACGCCAACGAAAGCTTCACATAGGAACGCGAAGCCGGAAAGAAGGATGATGGACCCGGGGTCCAGGTGTAACGCCCGAATCTGGTAATGTGTGAGCACTGCATAGAAGAAGGTGGAGAAAGGGGGAAGGAGACCCCCAAAGATGGCATGGAGATGAAGCTGGATGTCGTTGGCGCCGAGCTCTCCCACCGGCCGGGAAGCAGGCCAGACCCGGGTCGGCCCCCACTCTTTAGATGCGTTGGCCAAGGCGCGATGCACCTTGTCCAAACCCTCCTGGTTCACTATGAGGGAGCCACCCAGCGTCGGCTCGAGCACCGGCGGCGACGCGGCAGGCCCGCCGTCCTCCCTCTTCTTCGCCCTGCACAGCATGACTGCAAGAAGGAAGGGGCAGAGAAGGCAAGTGAAGAAGGGGAGCGATTGGAAGGCAGAAAGAAGAGGCGGCAACACGAAGCCCTACCGGTCGTGCGATTGGCAAGGCACGCGACTACCAAGACTGCGTGGGAGGCGGGGCCGCCCATGTCCCATCCAACCGTCGCACGCCAGCCTGGCCCGCAACCATTGGGGCCCGCGGCGCTTCGTCCTCGACTAAGGCTTCGCCCCGAAGCCAACTCCGCGCGCGCCTTGGGCCCGGGGGCTACTGTCGGCGTACTGGGAACGAGGGTACCCAGACTTGCCTGTCTGCGGGCTGCAACACACTCCTACTACGACCTGGTACGGCCCGGCTGATCGACCAGCTGTCCAAGACCCTCGCGATGGGGCTAAGCCTCGCGAGGAGAACGACATCAAGACCCCCTCAGGAGCGGCCTCGGCAAGGTGCTCCGGAGGGGCGGAGAATCCAAGGCCAAGCCTGCCTCAGGAGGATGCAGTGATGTTAGCAGTGACACATCGCGCCAGTGGGAGCCAGCGTCGGCCAGCGGTACATTTGCCATTTCGGTGCAAAGGGGACAGCGCAGCTGCGGGTTTCCAAGGAGCGGGGCAAAGGTTTCCCCTTTGGTGCAACAAGACCGAAGACCGCAAGGACGACAAGGAGGATGTCACCATCGAGCCCACCATCGTGTCACCGCATGATCCTTTTGCAGGCGAAGACCATTTTGTCAGGATAGGAACATCCTTGTGTTCCCGCTCAAAAATGGCCGTTGTGCGATCCCTTGCCGCCTAAACATTTCGGGGGAAGAGGACCGTGGCCACCTATATAAGTAGCTAGAACCCCCACTATGGAGGGGGGGGGTCGAACAAGCTAAGACAAGCTGAACCAAGCCTAGCCAAGTAGAGGGATCGATCGATACACTCTGCCACCACATAAGGAGCAAGAACACTTGCCTCCTGACCCTCCTGAGCTCACCTCCTGAACTCAGGAACTGCTGTACTAGCTCATATTCCGGCCCGCTCGAGGCTAATCTACCAAAGCAGGAAGTAGGGTATTACACCACACTATGGCTCAACCTGGGTAAACTCTTGTGTGTTCTATCTGTTGTTTACTTGAATATCTCCACCGACGAGGGCGAGGCGCTAGGTAGACGCGAGCGGGAGAGATCTTCGTTCACGCCCCTGTGTTCGAACTTCTTGGGTTTTGCGGAGCCTTGAATCTGACAACTAAACCATGTCCAATCATCACGTGAGATGGAGTAATTTTCAATGGTGAACATCTTATGTTGATCATATCTACTATATGATTCACGCTCGACCTTTCGATCTCCAGTGTTCCGAGGCCGTATCTGCATATGCTAGGCTCGTCAAGTTTAACCCGAGTATTCTGCGTGTGCTAAACTGGCTTGCACCCGTTGTATGTGAACGTAGAGCTTATCACACCCGATCATCACATGGTGTCTCAGCACGATGAACTTTCCCAAAGGTGCATACTCAGGGAGAACACTTATACCTTGAAATTTAGTGAGAGATCATCTTATAATGCTACCGTCGATCTAAGCAAAATAAGATGCATGAAAGATAAACATCACATGCAATCAATATAAGTGATATTCTATGGCCATCATCATCTTGTGCCTTTGATCTTCATCTCCAAGGCACCGTCAGGATCACTATCGTCACCGGCGCGAAACCTTGATCTCCATCGTAGCATCGTTGTCGTCTCGCCAACTATTGCTTCTACGACTGTTGCTACCACTTAGTGATAATGTAAAGCAATTACATGGCGATTGCATTTCATACAATAAAGCAACAACCATATGGCTCCTGCGAGTTGCGGATAACTCTATTACAAAACATGATCATCTCATACAATAAAATTTAGCATCATGTCTTGACCGTATCACATCACAACATGCCCTGCAAAAACAAGTTAGACGCCCTCTACTTTTTTGTTGCAAGTTTTACGTGGCTGCTACGGGCTTAGCAAGAGCCGTTCTTACCTACGCATCAAAACCATAACGATATTTTGTCAAGTATGTGCTGTTTTAACCTTCACAAGGATCGGGCGTAGCCACACTTGATTCAATTAAAGTTGGAGAAACTGGCACCGGCCGTCCACCTGTGTGCGAAGCACGTCGGTAGAACCAGTCTCGCATAAGCGTACGTGTAATGTCGGTCCAGGCCACTTCATCCAACAATACTGCCGAATCAAAGTATGACATGCTGGTAAGTAGTATGACTAGTATCATCCACAACTCACTTGTGTTCTACTCATGCATATAACATCTACGCATAAACCTAGCTCTGATACCACTGTTGGGGAACGTAGTATTTTAAAAAAATTCCCTACGGACACACAAGATCATGGTGATGTATAGCAACGAGAGGGGACAGTGTCATCCACGTACCCTCGTAGACCGTAAGCGGAAGCGTTATGACAACGCAGTTGATGTAGTCGTATGTCTTCACGATCGACCGATCCTAGTAACGAACGTAGGACACCTCTGTGATCTGCACACGTTCAGCTTGGTGACGTCCCACGAATTCACGATCTAGTAGAGCTTTGAGGGAGAGTTCCGTAAGCACGACGGCGTGATGACGGTGATGATGAAGTTACCGACATAGGGCTTCGCCTAAGCACCGCAACGATATGACCTAGGTGTGTTTCTATGGAGGGGGGCACCGCACACGGCTAAAAGATCAATGATCAACTTGTGTGTCCATGGGGTGCCCTCCACCCCCGTATATAAAGGAGTGGAGGAGGGGGAGGGGCCAGCCCTCTATGGCGCGCCCTAGGAGGAATCCTACTCCCACCGGGAGTAGGAATCCCCCCTTCCAATAGTAGGAGAAGGAGGGAAGGAACGAGGGGAGAGGAGGAAGGAAAGGGGCCACCTCCCCCCTTCCTTGTCCAATTTGTACTATAGGGGCAGGGGGCGCGCGGCCAGCCCTGGCTGCCCCATCCTCTCTCTCCCAAGGCCCATGAGGCCCACTTCACTCCCCGAGGGGTTCCGATAGCCCCCCGGTACTCCGATAAATGCCCGAAACCATCCGGAACCTTTCTAATGTCCAAACATAGGCTTCCAGTATATCGATCTTTATGTCTCGGACATTTCGAGACTCCTCGTATTGTCTGTGATCATATCCGGGACTCCGAACTACCTTTGGTACATCAAAACTCATAATACCGATAATCACCGAACGTTAAGCGTGCGGACCCAACGGGTTCGAGAACTATGTACACATGACCGAGACTCATCTCCAGTCAATAACCAACAACGGAACCTGGATGCTCATATTGGTTCCTACATATTCTACGAAGATCTTATTGGTCAAAACCGCATAACAATATACATTGTTCCCTTTGTCATCGGCATGTTATTTGCTCAAGATTCGATCGTCGGTATCTCAATACCTAGTTCAATCTCGTTACCAGCAAGTCTCTTTACTCATTCCGTAATGCATCATCTCGTGACTAACTCATTAGTCATTTGCTTGCAAGGCTTATTGTGATGTGCATTACCGAGAATGCCTAGAGATACCTCTCCGACACTCGGAGTGACAAATCCTATTCTCGATCTATGCCAACACCACAAACACCTTAGGAGACACATGTAGAGCATCTTTATAATCACCCAATTACGTTGTGAAGTTTGATAGCATACAAGGTGTTCCTCCGGAATTCGGGAGTTGCATAATCTCATAGTTATAGGAACATGTATAAGTCATGAAGAAAGCAATAGCAGTAAAACTAAACGATCAAGTGCTAAGCTAACGGAATGGGTCAAGTCAATCACATCATTCACCAATGATGTGATCCCGTTAATCAAATGACAACTCATGTCTATGGCTAGGAAACTTAACCATCTTTGATTCAACGAGCTAGTCAAGTAGAGGCATACCAGTGACACTTTGTTTGCCTATATATTCACACATGTATTATGTTTTTGTTTAATACAATTCTAGCAAGAATAATAAACATTTATCATGATATAAGGATATATATATATAACAACTTTATTATTGCCTCTAGGGCATATTTCCTTCAGGATCTCCCTTAGGGCCAGTCCGGCGATGCCTGGCCGGGGGGCGGCACCGCAGCAGGGAGCCGCACTGGCGGGATCACAGGGGAGCGGGGAGAGGATGCGGGGCAGACGACCAGACCGACGTTGGAGGCATCGCTAGCCTCCAAGGTCTCGGTCGTCGAGTCCAGCGCCATCTCCAAAAGAGTCGTTGAGGGGGGAGCATCCCGAGGGAGGCCTGGCGACCGTGGCACCCGACAGCTGGGGGCGAGGGGGACGGGGAACGGGAGGCCGAGTCCTCCGAGCCCCCTCCTCCTTGGAGCGGTGGCCGTGAGGGGGGCGGCGCCCCCGATAGTCACCATTGGCCCCCAGGTTGGCACCGGGCGGGCCATCGTTGGAGAAGCGAGGGCGGCCGATGTGGTTGGGGGCTTGGGAGATATCCGGAGGTTGAAACCTTGGTCGTTGAAGAACACACGCACGATGGCACGGAGCTTGGAGGAGTCCGGGCATTTGACCTTAACCCGGACCGCCTCCTCTTTGCGGAGGGAGAGCTCGTCCACCACCACCACCTTGCCAAGGATCCGAGACATCTGGCGGATGAAAAGCTCCAACCTGGCAATGTCGGGGAGGCCGGACATGAGAAACTAGGTGATGTCGAGGACGGTCACCTCCGCCGCATCAAGGATCGGCTCAGAGATGTCGACGACGAGCTAGTTGAGGTCGAGGGTGATCCGACCACTGCGGGTGGCGCAACCGTAGCTGAGGGAGTCGGGGAAGACCACGGTGAAGATGTGGCCAGCGGTAGGGGTGACCACCCAGTCCCACTGGCGGCGGTAGAGGTGGTTGATATCGGCCTCAATCATCTCCGGCGAGGCCACCCTGTCCACCACCGTGACCACGGCCTGCAAGGAGGGGGTGGGAGGCGAGATGTCGGGGACCTCGAGATTGAAGACACCCAGCCCCTCGATGTCGTGGCCATACATCATGAGCTCCGGAGACCGATCTATCCGGGCACAGGGCGGCGGGATGCCTGGGATCTTTGCAGAGGTAACAACACTGGGGTTTGGTGAAATTGACTTGCGAGTGACCCGCCACCCTGCAGTTGAAGCAGGGGGGACGGGGAAGGTTGGAGACGACACCCGGGGCGGCGGAGGAGCCCGGGGCCGACGGGGGTAGCGGGGGCTGGACGCCACGCCCCATGCCACGACGTTTCTTCTTCTTGGCCGGACCTTGGCGACCATGGGAAGGGCCACCACCCGGGTTGGACGAGGTGGCCGGTGCAGCAGCCACGTGAGGCGGCACATATTTGCGGGCGGCGAGGGCAGGCGGAGGTGCCTGGGAGCGCGGAGATGGGGGGCGAGCCGACAAAGCCGGGGAGGAGCTACGGCCATGGCGCGGGGGCGGGGAAGGAGAGCGGCAACGGGAGCGCCAGTCCCCCGAGGCCACGGGGCGGGGTGAGCGGGATCGGCCCCTGGTGTCACGGCGGGCCGGGGAACGCCGGTCGTCGCGGCGGCCCTCGCGGATTTCCCGCAGCTCCCGCCGAAGCTCTTCCTCCCGGCGGATGGAGTCAGTGGATGGGCAGGAGGAGTCGCGTCGGTCGTCCGCCCTGCGCTTGTGCCGGGCTGCGCCATCGTCCCATTCGTGGGGCATGGCCAGCCGCGGGGAGGTAGGAGGGGGCGGGGGGGAGCGGTGGAGACCGGACGGGAAGGGGGCGAGGGCGATGCGACGAGAAGGAGAGCAGGGGAAGAGGGGTTTGGGTCGGGAGAGGCGGTGGAGGGGAGAACAGGGGCGGACGGGAACCCTCGCGAGAGCCATATCAAGGCCAGCATGGGCCTAGGGCACGTAAGGGGCCGAGATGCCACGGGCCGGCCTGACCTGAGCGGCAGAGGCCCACCAGGGGGAGGCCGCCGAGGCGCTGGACGGAGCCCGGAATGCCCCAAGCGGGGGAGGCCCGGCCCATCTGGCGGATGGGGCTCGAGACAGGGAGAGTTCCCCCCGAGGGTCGAGATGCCGCCGCCGCCGCCGGCGTGGGCAGTCCAGGAGCACAACAGGGGGACCAAAAACGGAGGGAAAATGATCCAAAGGCGGCGATGAATGGCCGGAAGGGCGAGGAACGAATGGCCGGCACCACATGGGAAGGACCCAGGCAGGCAGTCACCGGGGTTGGAGGCAGCACAAGGCACACACCCGTCACCCGACGGAGCCAAGACAAGCGGGTGGAGCCCCGGTCGGAGCATCCCTCGACTCCCCAAGCCTGAGTCTGCCGGC
>LR738709.1:377873221-377910068 GCA_902687465.1 Secale cereale | reverse complement strand
TCGTGCCTTGCGATCCCGCCGCCCGAGACGACCTCGAGGGCGGCGTCAGTGACCGCTGCAGCCGCGAGCCAGCAGCAGAGCCCCTCACATGGGGGGCTGAGCCACCGACCCAGCAAGGCTGCACGGTGCAACGGGGAGCGGCGGAAGGGGGCGGGGGACTGCCAGCAGGGGAGGGCAGTGGCTCCTCGTCGAGGAGGTCGGCCCAGCGGATGGGGGGGGCGGGGATCGAGGCCAATGGGGAGGCGAGGACACGGGCGGAGCGGCCGTCATCGACGGGGATGAGGGGGGGCGAGGAGACCGGAGCAGCGCACGGGGAGGAGGCAATGGCGCCAGCGGTGGCCACCGCGGGCGAGCACGGGTCGCCCCGAAATCACTAGAGCGCTCAGCCGCCATCCGCTTCTCAAGATGATACCATAGGCTTTCTTCAGTGAGGGAGCGACCTTCAAGCACAGTGTCCGGGATGAATGGCTAGCCAAACACCTCGGACATGAATATCTTTCATGGGGGTTCGGCTGCCCTAGTGCTCGATCCAATAATCGATGGATACCATCTTACCCGAGTCCTTATGGACGGCGGCAGCAATCTCAATCTGATATACAAGGACACTGTCCGCAAGATGGGGATTGCCTCATCAAGAATAAAGCCAAGCAGCATGACCTTTAAAGGAGTGATACCGGGCGTAGAAGCCCGCCGCACGGGCTCTTCGACAATGGAGGTCGTATTCGGCTCTCCTGATAACTTTCGAAGCGAAGAGTTAATCTTTGACGTAGCTCCATTCCGAAGTGGCTATCAAGCACTACTCGGAAGAACGGCCTTTGCGCGCTTTAATGCAGTCCCGCATTATGCTTATCTAAAGCTTAAAATGCCTGGACCACGTGGCGTCATCACGGTCAATGGAAATATGGAGCGCTCTCTCCGCACGGAGGAGGACACTACATCCATAGCAGCCGAAGTCCAAAACAGCCTATTCAAGCTGGATAACCTATTGGTCGCGGACATAGCTAAACGTGTCCGGCACATGCATCAGTGCGGCAGCTCAGCTGAACCTGACCTAGATTAGCAGCTACGCCCCCATCGACTGCCCCATAAGGTGATAACATATGTGCCTCGGGTACATAATTATGCCCTAAAAATCCCTTGGGCGAAGCTGGGGGCACACTGCATATAGTCCATAGTTCGGCTCGACCCTATTCGGACTCTAAAATTACCTTGTAAGATTCACTAAACGAACCAGTCTTGTTTATGGCCACACTGGATCTCTTTTTCTTTTCCAGGTTTCTTTTTCTTTTTATAGATGGCCATCATACCCCCCTTTCAAGGACACAGTACAGAGGAGGAAACGACGCAGACGTGCAGCAGGGGCCCGTGCTAAGGTTTCTTTTTAGATTAAGACCCTAAGTAAAACTTTTTTTCTCTTTCTTGTTCTATACCTTTCTGGCATGTGAAATGTCCAAGAAAGTCATCGGCATTATCTGTAAGCTTACGGCTCACCGTACTATAAAGGGATATTAATAGAGCAACTTGATTCACATTATGTTTGGAGCTTTATTCACTCACCATAAATGCTCTCTCCCCATGTCAGATTGTCGCATGTGCCTTGTCAACATGGTCTATTACTAGGGGCTGTATTCAGCCCGGTATATGTCAAAAAGACCGAACACCTATAGGGAGTGTTCGGCATCCTGGATGTTTGCCTTATATGCATCAGTTCCGAATCATGTCTTGGGTCAATAGTTGGGTTGCCCGGCTCCTGTGCTTACCCCTACGTTCTTGATTGTTCAACTAGGGCGTAAAGGGAGAACTACTGCGATTGTACTTCTGGCTCGTCCGGTCAAGTACCTCAGTGGAGAAAGCCGAAAACTGACCGTCATGATAGGCGAGAACCTAGTCTGCAATCCGGTGACTTAGTTTCCTACTACGATCGATAGAGATCTACCCCGTGTTATACAAAGGGTTGGTTTTTCCGCCAAGCCAGGTGCAATTGGATACCTTAACCAGGGAATATCATATCCGCACCAGGGGCTAGTACCTAGCCTCACTTGTCAAAATCCTATGGCTAAGTGAAAGCAATAACGGCGCATAGTCGGATTGCCTGGTTCTCTCCGCATACACCTCCTACACGGACCAAGACGTTGGATAAAGAGTGCATTTGCATATGACCGAAAACCCCAGTACTATGTACATGGGGGCTGAAGTCAACGACTGGAAACTTTCAGAATTATATAAACAGCCACACAAGAGATAAAAGTCGCTCATATTATAATAGCGCAAAAGTTATATACATCGGTTCATAAGCTTAAGTCTTTACTACCGGATACAATTACTCAAAGATAACATCCTTTGAGCACTAGCCTTCTACAAGGCGAGCGCCTTCTATGACGTCCTCGAAGTATTTCTTCGGCTTGCGGTGCTCCTTGCCTGTGGGTGGGCCAGCAGTAGCTATGTCCTGCGCCATCATCTTCGCCCAATACACCTTCACACGAGCGAAGGCCATCCGAGCACCTTCTATGCAGGTCGAACGCGTCAATGTGTCAACCCGCGGACTCGCCTCGATGAGCCGATTCACCAATCCGAAGTAGCTACTTCGGAGTGGATCAGTGGGCCATAGCCGGACTATTAAGTCCTTCATGGCCAAACCCGCCATGTTGTGCAGCTCGACCAATTGCTTCATCTGGTTGTTGAGGGGCACCGGATATGTTGGCGCATAGAACTGCGACCAAAACAACTTCTCCGTGTCGTTCCCCTCGTGGGCTCGGAAGTATTGGGCGGCGTCAGCACTCCTCCTCAAAAGATCAGCAAACACGCCTGGAGAATGCTACTTCTCGAGCTTGCCTTGTATTCCCTCGAAGAGGAAAGGGTGATGCAGCATAATAGAGTAAATATTTCCCTCAGTGTTTGAGAACCAAGGTATCAATCCAGTAGGAGACCACGCGTGAGTCCCTCACACCTGCACAAACAAATAAGAACTTCGCAGCCAACGCGATAAGGGGTTGTCAATCCCTTTACGGTCACTTACGAAAGTGAGATCTGATAGATAGGATAGGCTGATATTTTTGGTATAAGAACAGAAAGTAAATAACACAAAGTAAAGTAGATTGGAGATTTATATGTTGAGAATAGACCCCGGGGTCATAGGTTTCACTAGTGGCTCCTCTCATGATAGCAGAATTCTACGGTGGGTGAACAAATTACCGTCGAGCAATTGATAGAAAAGCGCATAGTTATGAGAATATCTAGGCATGATCATTATATATAGGCATCACATCCGTGACAAGTAGACCGAAACGATTTTGCATCTACTACTATTACTCCACACATCGACCGCTATCCAGCATGCATCAAGAGTATTAAGTTCATAAGAACAGAGTAATGCTTTAAGCAAGATGACATGATGTAGAGGGATAAACTCAAGCAATATGATATAAACCCCATCTTTTTATCCTCGATGGCAACAATACAATATGTGCCTTGCTGCCCCTGCTATCACTGGGAAAGGACACCGCAAGATTGAACCCAAAGCCAACCACTTCTCCCATTGCAAGAACTGTAGATCTAGTAGGCCAAACCAAACCTATAATTCGAAGAGACTTGCAAGGATATTATAATCATACATAAAAGAATTCAGAAAAGAACCAAATATTTCTCATAGATAATCTTGATCATAAACCCACAATTCATCGGATCTCGACAAACACACCGCAAAAAGATTACATCGAATAGATCTCCTCGAAGACCGAGGAGAACTTGGTATTGAGATCCAAAAAGAGAGAAGAAGCCATCTAACTAATAACTATGGACCTGAAGGTCTATGGTAAACTGTTGGGAACATAGTATTTCAAAAAATAAATTCCTACGATCACGCAAGATCTATCTACTAGATGCATAGCAACGAGAGGGGAGAGTGTGTCCACGTACCATCGTAGATCGGGAGCGGAAGCGTCTAGTGATGCGGTTGATGTAGTCGAACTTCTTCGCGATCCAACCGATCAAGCACCGAATGTACGGAGCCTCCGCGTTTAGCACACGTTCAGCTTGATGACGTCCCACAAGCTCTTGATCCAGTAGAACTTCGTGGGAGAGTTTCGTCAGCACGACGGCGTGGTGACGGAGATGATGAAGCTACCGACGCAGGGCTTCGCCTAAGCACTGCAACGGTATGACCGAGGTGTGTTTCTGTGGAGAGGGTCACCGCACACGGTTGGGAGAGATCAACTTGTGTGTCTATGGGGTGCCTCTACCCCCGTATATAAAGGAGGAGGGGAGGGGAGGGGGCGGCCCTCTCTATGGCAAGCCCTAGGGAGTCCTACTCCCACCGGGAGTAGGATTCCCCCCTTTCCCAAGTAGGAGTAGGAGAGGAAGGAAGGAGGAGTGGGAGAAGAAGGGAAGGGGGGCCGCCCCCTCCTAATTTGGATTGGGCTAGTGGGGGGCGCACCCCCACCTTGGCCGCCTCCTCTCCCTTTCCACTATGGCCCATTAAGGTCCATTAACTCCCCGACGAATTCCCGTAACTCTCCGGTACTCCAAAAAATACCCGAATCACTCGGAACATTTCCGATGTTCGAATATAGTCATCCAATATATCGATCTTTACGTCTCGGACATTCTAAGACTCCTCGTCATGTCCGTGATCTCATCCGGGACTCCGAACAACCTTCGGTACATCAAAACTCATAAACTCATAATACCAATCGTCATCAAACGTTAAGCGTGCGGACCCTACAGGTTCGAGAACTATGTAGACATGACCGAGACTCATCTCCGGTCAATAACCAATAGCGGAACCTGGATGCTCATACTGGCTTCTACATATTCTACGAAGATCTTTATCGGTCAAACCGCATAACAACATACGTTGTTCCCTTTGTCATCAGTATGTTACTTGCCCGAGATTTGATCGTCGGTATGTCATTACCTAGTTCAATCTCGTAACCGGCAAGTCTCTTTACTCGTTTCGTAATACATCATCTCGTGACTAACTCATTAGTCATTTGCTTGCAAGGCTTATTATGATGTGTATTACCGAGAGGGCCCAGAGATATCTCTCCGACACTCGGAGTGACAAGTCCTATTCTTGATCTATGCCAACACCACGAACACCTTCGGAGACACCTGTAGAGCATCTTTATAATCACTAAGTTACGTTGTGACGTTTGATGGCACACAAGGTGCTCCTCCGGTATTCAGGAGTTGCATAATATAATAGTCATCGAAACATGTATAAGTCGCGAGGAAAGCAATAGCAATAAAACTAAACGATCATAGTGCTAAGCTAACGGATGGGTCTTGTCCATCACATCATTCTCCTAATGATGTGATCTCATTGATCAAATGACAACTCATGTCTATGGCTAGGAAGCATAACCATCTTTGATCAATGAGCTAGTCTAGTAGAGGCATACTAGTGACATACTGTTTTGTTTATGTATTCACACATGTACTAAGTTTACGGTTAATACAATTCTAGCATGAATAAAGACAATTATCATCATATAAGGAAATACAAATAAAAAATTTATTATTGCCTCTAGGGCATATTTCCTTCAGTCTCCCACTTGCACTAGAGTCAATAATCTAGTTCACATCGCCATGTGATTTAATACGGATAGTTCACATCGTTATGTGAATTAACACCCATAGTTCACATCGCCATGTGACCACTACCCATAGGGTTTACTAGAGTCAACAATCTAGTTCACATCGTCATGTGATTAACACCCAAAGAGTACTAAGGTGTGATCATGTTTTGCTTCGTGAGAGAAGTTTAGTCAGCGGGTCTGTTACATTTAGATCTGTATGTATTTTTTTATTTATTTGGAAATTTCTATGTCTACAATGCTCTGCACGGAGCTACTTTAGCTAATTGCTCCCACTTTCAATATGTATCTAGATCGAGCCTCAGAGTCATCCAGATCGGTGTTAAAGCTTGCATCGATGTAACTCTTTACGACAAACTCCTTATCACCTCCATAACTGAGAAATATTTCCTTAGTCCTCTAAGGATAATTTTGACCGCTGTCGAGTGATCTACTCCTAGATAAAAAAATTGTACTCCCTTGCCAAAATTAGGGCAGGGCATACAATAGGTCTGGTATATAGCATGGCATACTTTATAGAGCCTATGGCTGAGGCATAGCGAATGACTTTCATTCTATCTTCTGCAGTGGTCAGGCATTGAGTCTTACTCAACCTCACACCTTGCAACATAGGCAAGAACTCTTTCTTTGACTGTTCCATTTTGAACTACTTCAAAATCTTGTCAAGGTATGTACTCATTGAAAAAACTTATCAAGCGTCTTGATCTATCTCTATAGATGTTGATGCTCAATATGTAAGCAGCTTTATCGAGGGTTTTCTTTGAAAAAACTCCTTTCAAACACTCCTTTACGCTTTCCAGAAAATTCTACATCATTTCTGATCAACAATATGTCATTCACATATACTTATCAGAAAGGCTGTAGTGCTCCCACTCACTTTCTTGTAAATACAGGCTTCACCGCAAGTCTGTATAAAACTATATGCTTTGATAACCTCATCAAAGCGTATATTCCAACTCCGAGATGCTTGCACCAGTCCATAGATGGATCGCTGGAGCTTGCACATTTTGTTAGCACCTTTAGGATCGACAAAACCTTCTGGTTGCATCATATACAACTCCTCTTTAATAGATCCATTAAAGAATGCAACTTTTTTATTTGCTAGATTTCATAAAAATGCGGCAATTGCTAACATGATTCCGACAGACTTAAGCATCTCTACAGGTGAGAAAGTCTCATCGTAGTCAACTCCTTGAACTTGTCGAAAACCTTTCGCAACAAGCCGAGCTATGTAGACAGTAACTTTACCGTCGGCGTTGGTCTTCCTCTTGAAGATCCATTTATTTTCAAGGGCTTGCTGATCATCGGGCAAGTCAACCAAAGTCCACACTTTGTTCTCACACATGGAACCCATCTGAGATTTTATGGCCTCAAGCTATCTTGCGGAATCTGGGCTCATCATCGCTTCCTCATAGTTCGTAGGTTCATCATGGTCTAGTAACATGACTTCCAGAACCGAGTTGCCATACCACTCTGACGCGGAACATACTCTGGTTGATCTACGAAGTTTAGCAGCAACTTGATCCGAAGTTTCATGATCATCATCATGAGCTTCCTCACTAATTGGTGTAGGAATCACTGGAACTAGTTTCTGTGATGTACTACTATCCAATTCAGGAGAAGGTACAATTACCTCATCAAGTTCCACTTTCCTCCCACTCACTTCTTTCGAGAGAAACTCCTTCTCTAGAAAGGATCCATTCATAGCATCGAATATCTTGCCTTCGGATATGTGATAGAAGGTGTACCCAATAGTATCCTTTGGGTATCCTATGAAGACACATTTCTCTGACTTGGGTTCGAGATTATTAGGTTGAAGCTTTTTCACATAAGCATCGTAGCCCCAAACTTTAAGAAACAACAACTTTGGTTTCTTGCCAAACCACAATTCATAAGGCGTCGTCTCAACGGATTTAGATGTTGCTCTATTTAACGTGAATGCAGTTATCTCTGATGCATAACCCAAAACGATAGTGGTAAATCAGTAATAGACATCATAGACCGCACCATATCTAATAAAGTACGGTTACGACATTCAGACACACCATTACGCTGTGGTGTTCCAGGTGGCATGAGTTGTGAAACTATTCCACATTGTTTCTAATGAAGACCAAACTCGTAACTCAAATATTCACCTCCACGATCAGATCGTAGAAACTTTATTTTCTTGTTACGATGATTCTCTACTTCACTCTGAAATTCTTTGAACTTCTCAAATGTTTCAGACTTGTGCTTCATCAAGTAGATATACCCATATCTTCTTAAATCATCAGTGAAGGTCAGAAAATAATGATACCCGCCGCGAGTTTCAACACTCATTGGTACACATACATTAGTATGTATGATTTCCAACAAATCTATTGCTCGCTCCATTGTTCCGGAGAACGGAGTTTTAGTCATCTTGCCCATGAGGCATCGTTCGCAAGCACCAAGTGATTCATAATCAAGTGATTCCAAAAGTCCATCACTATGGAGTTTCTTCATGCGCTTTACACCAATATCACCTAAACGGCAGTGCCATAGATAAGTTCCACTATCATTATTAACCTTCCATATTTTGGCTTCAATATAATGAATATGTGTATCACTACGATCTAGATCCAACAAACTATTTTCATTCGGTGTATGACCATCGAAGGCTTTATTCATGTAGACAGAATAACAATTATTCTATGACTTTAAATGAATAACCGTATTGCAACAAACATGATCAATATATATTCATGCTCAACGCAAATGCCAAATAACATTTATTTAGGTTCTACACTAATCCCGAATGTATAGGGAGTGTGCGATGATGATCATATCAATCTAGGAACCACTCCCAACACACATCGTCACTTCACCTTTAACTAGTCTCTGTTCATTCTGCAACTCCCGTTTCGAGTTAGTAAGCAACTGAACTGGTATCAAATACCCAGGGGTTGCTATGAACACTAGTAAAATACACATTAATAATCTGTATATCAAATATACCTTTGTTCACTTTGCCGTCCTTCTTATCCGCCAAGTATCTAGGGCAGTTCCACTTCCAGTGACCATTTCCTTTGCAGTAGAAGCACTTAGTTTCAGGCTTGAGTTTAGCTTTGGGTTTCTTCACGGGAGTGACAACTTGCTCGTCATCTTCTTGAAGTTCCCCTTCTATCCCTTTGCCCTTTACTTGAAACAAGTGGTCTTGTTAACCATCAGCACTTGATACTCTTTCTTGATTTCTACCTTCGCCGATTTCAGCATCGCGAAGAGCTCGGGAATTACTTTCATCATCCCTTGCATATTATAGTTCATCATGAAGTTCTACTAACTTGGTGATAGTGACTAGAGAACTTTGTCAATTACTATATTATATGGAAGATTAACTCCCACTTGAATCAAGTAATTGTAGTACCCAGACAATCCGAGCACATGCTCACTGGTTGAGCTATTCTCCTCCATCTTGTAGACAAAGTACTGTCAGAGGTCCTATACCTCTCGTCACGGGCATGAGTATGAAAATATTAATTTCAACTCTTGGAACATCTCATATGCTCTGTGGTGTTCAAAACGTTTTTGAAGTCCCGGTTATAAGCCGTAAAGCATGGCGCACTAAACTATCAAGTAGTCATCATACCGAGCTTTTCAAACGTTCATAGAGTCTACATCTGCTCCTGCAATAGATATGTCACCTAGAGGTGCATCAAGGACATAATACTTCTGTGCAGCAATGAGGAAAATCCTCAGATCACGGAACAAGTCCGCATCATTGCTACTAACATCTTTCAACTTAGTTTTCTCTAGGAACATATCAAAAAAACATAGGGGAGCTATAACGCGAGCTATTGATCTACAACATAATTTGCAAATACTATCAGGACTAAGTTCATGATAAATTAAAGTTCAATTTAATCATATTACTAAAGAACTCACACTTAGATAGATATCCCTCTAGTCATCTAAATGATCACGTGATCCAAATCAACTAAACCATGTCCGATCATCACGTGAGATGGAGTAGTTTTCAATGGTGAACATCTTATGTTGATCATATCTACTATATGATTCACGTTCGACCTTTCGGTCTCCAGTGTTCCGAGGCCATGTCTGTACATGCTAGGCTCGTCAAGTTTAACCTGAGTATTCTGCATGTGCAAAACTGTCTTACACCCGTTGTATTTGAACGTAGAGCTTATCACACCCGATAATCACGTGTTGTCTCGGCACGACGAACTTCCGCAATGGTGCATACTCAGGGAGAACACGTGTACCTTGAAATTTTGTAAGGGATCATCTTATAATGCTACCGCCGTACTAAGCAAAATAAGAAGCATAATAAGATAAACATCACATGCAATCAAAATATGTGACATGATATGGCCATCATCATCTTGTGCTTTTGATCTCCATCTCCAAGGCACTGTCATGATCACCATCGTCACCGGCACGACAACTTGATCTCCATCGTAGCATCGTTGTCGTCTCGCCAACTATTGCTTCCACGACTATCGCTACCGCTTAGTGATAAAGTAAAGCAATTACATGGCAATAGTATTTCATACAATAAAGCGACGACCATATGGCTCCTGCCAGTTGCCAATAAATTTACAAAACATGATTGTCTCAGGCAATAACGTATCACTCATCATGTCTTGACCATATCACATCACAACATGCCCTGCAAAAACAAGTTAGACGTCCTCTACTTTGTTGTTGCAAGTTTTACGTGGCTGCTACGGGCTTAGCAAGAACCGTTCTTACCTACGCATACAAAACCACAACGATATTTCGTCAAGTATGTGTTGTTTTAACCTTCACAAGGACCGGGCGTAGCCACACTTGATTCAACTAAAGTTGGAGAAACTGACACCCGCCAGCCACCTGTGTGCGAAGCACGTCGGTAGATATCATATCAATCTTCATCTTTTATAGGATCCTCATTTACCAATTCCTTACCACTGATCATAACCCGCCATGATGTCATATCTTTGAATCATGTCAACCCGCCGTGACGTCACTACACATTAATTTTGCACAAGGATAGAGATATCTCAACGGATCTTCATCTTAATGAGCTTTCTGAAAATCGAGGCGCCCGCATAGCTGCATAATCATTTTTCAGTGTCCTGGATTCCCGTGCATGCCATCTATACACTTCCTTATAAATAGGGATGGGGGTCCTTCATTCGCTTTTTTACCCTGCCCCCTTGTCTTCATCTTCCTCCTCACGATGCCTCTACAGCCTCGAGCTCCGCCGCCATTGACCATCGTCAACCGCACCAACTCCGGCCGCTGCATCGACCTGAACAGACCAGAGAAACTATGGCACACCTCCGCTGCTCAATAGCATCCGTGAGTTTTTTTCCCATCTAATAGATCTGCACTAGGGTTCCGCTGTTCATCAGTGTTCTTCACCGTTCGTCGTCTGGTCCTTTTATACCGCATGGTTAGATCTGAACCCAGTTGTCAACATGCACGGCCACTGTTTTAGTACTTATTCCTCATATCTAAAATCAACACTTCAGTTGAACCGATCTTCGAAGCACACCAACGTTTTCACCTTTGCCTACTTAGGTCTAGAATTTATTCACATTTTCCAGCTTGTTGTAGATCCAAAATTATAATATCAATATGAAAAAAAAATTCCTTTACTTAGGAAAACTTATCCTTCAATCTGTTGCAACGCAACCCTACAGACGGCTTATAAAACAACCGTAACCCGCCATATAGCATTAGGCCCCTTACTAAGCCACCAATATTTACCCTTAATCCTTTTAACCTGATATCATTTTCCGGCTTATCCACGCCGGCCCCCGTACCATTGTTCGGCTTACCAGCACCATTGAACCGGCAATTTTTCTTTCTGCAGTCAAATATGTCGAGAACCAAGACTGTCACTTCTTGCAGGTGGGTAGTTTCCCGGGTTACCAAGGAAATACTGAATGAGTATGTTCAAACCAGCATTTTAACCAAAAAGGACGTCATCCACTAGAGGGTCCTAGGCACAGAAACTCCTCCACAGCGCAAGCAAGGCGAGGTTATTGTTTTCACTGATCATATGCTCTGAGGGTTCACTCCACCCAGTTAATTTTTTTCGTGATGTGCTACATTTCTTCAAGCTCCATCCTCAAGACATTGGTCCTAATTATGTTTCAAACATCTGCAATTTTCAAGTTTTCTGCAAAGTGTATCTTCAACAGGAGCCCACTTTAGAGTTATTCAGGGAATTCTACTGTTTGAACCGCCACACTGAATTCACTGATGGGCCCAGCTTGAAGCTAGGGGTATTTACATTCAAAGGCGTAAAGAAGCTACTTTCCTAGTTGGCACACTCCTAAGTCATCCTAAGGGGTGGGACTATACCTGGTTTTATTGCAAAGACACCTCTCCTGAAGTTGAGAATCCTCTGTCGGGCTATCGTAAAAACCAGCTTAGCAACAGGCACCACTTGCCAGAATGGATCAGCACCAAGGAACGGGCCAAATATATGCCCGTCTTTTCAAAGATCCGGGCCTTAATGACCAATGGGCTGAATGAAGTTGATTCGGTCCGATGTTGGGTTGCCTGGAGAATATTACCTTTAAGCCGTCGAGCCGGCTTAATGTGTGAATACACCGGTAGCCTCAAGGACCCCCAACGTCACTTTGAAATCGCACTAACTCATGAAGATGTTGCTATTTTTACAAAAACACTGTTGAGTGAGGATCTTGAAACTTGTAGGAGAACAGGACTGGCTCTGTTTCATGTCCACAATGAACCTCCTGTCGTAAGTACCTTTGAATAACTTCTGGTTTAACCATTGATTCCATAAACCGCCTTTCTGTTTACCATTTCATTATTTCTGGCTAACTCTTCTTTCTGGACCAAGAAACTTGTGAAAAAGCCGGTGAAGAAGACCCGGACCAAATCTAAAGCTCTCAAGAAAACGGCTAAGAAGTCAAATACTTCAGAGCTATTTTATTTGGATGATAATGAGTCGGAGGTAGAACTTGACTCCCTTGGCGCTCTCTATATTCATCTTATTGACACAGATTATTATCAGGATGATGCGGAGGCCAACCAAGCAGATGTTGAAGAGGTAATTGTCCTTTCCTCCGGCTCAGAATCTTTGCTGGAGCAGAAAGTCTGTCGAGTGTGCCGCAAATTAAGATTTTCTCACCCCTACTTAGATCCCAACTTTATTTTGAAGAAGCAACATCAGCATGAAGCTCTTTGTATGACCCGGAATACCGGGGGCGGGGTCCTTTCTTCCGGCTTACCCAATATGCCGCCGCGTCGCAAGCATCAAGCTAAGGTTTCTCAATTTTCGGGCTTAAAATTCCCAAAAGCAGGTCTTACTCGACAGCCTCTTAACCCGTCTGACTCATATTATTAGGGCACCTCCCATTCTTCCTCTGGTGAATCCACTAGGACTCAGGTTCCCTTATTCAAGACGGCTCTTGGGTGAGTACACTCTGAGTTTGTTTATTTTAACGTTTTCTGCTCTACTGTTATATCAATCTCATCATATATTTTCCTTTCAGCGCTATGGCCAAGCCGAGTAAAAAACTCAAATTGAATAAACTGGTCGTGCATCCCTAACCTGCCAACCCGGAAGAACCCTTTATTTCTAAGCCTGTGCATCACTCTTCCAAAGCAATAATGGATGATCCGCCTCCAGAAGAGCATCACGTCACCATGGATTCCATGGAAATTGACTCGGAGAGTGCTAAACCGTCCAGTCCTGCTCCACCGGCTCATGGAGCTGAAGATGTGGCCATTACTGGGACGACTTACATTGTCCGAAGTACTCATACTATCTTATCCAAGCACAGCGCTAAGGAAGAAATTCCAGCTATTGATAAAGGCAAGTGGAAGCTGGATCTGGAAAGCTATGCTCAATTCAACGCTCAGGAGCTTCACTCTGGTTATTTAAACCGCCTTCATACCAGTCGTGACCTTGAAGCCAGCCTGGTCAATCTCATGAAGGAACGCTTCGAGGTAAACTGCACAACCCTCTACATGCCACTATGTTTATACCAGCCACCTAGCCTACTGGATATGATAGACTTGAATATGTCGTAGACTTGCATATATTTCCTTTGATCTTACACTCATGTAATGGCTCTAGAGTTTAATAGAACCATTGCATGTAGTCCCCAAGGGCCGGCTTAAGCTGCTAAGCTAAGCCGGGACTTCAAATTATGATCTTTTATTTCCACATGTGCGGCCCGCCAAGGGTCAGCTTAAACTGTCAAATTGAGCTGGAACTTCATATATTGTAGCTCCATTTTGCACATGTAGTCCCCAAGGGCCAGTTTAAACTGACAAGTTAAACCGGTACTTATCAATGGAATCCTGGATAAAAATCCAAATATGTAGCCGCCATGAGTCGTTTGTAGTTGAAACAACTGTAGGCAGGTCATCCAAGAATTTGTCTGTAATAGCGCAAACGTACATTAGCCCCCCAAGTGCCAAGTGAAATACTGGTATTGTGCTTGGGACTTCACAAATGATTATAATCACATGTTGATGCATCATCTTTGTTATGCAGGCTGAATTGAGCATGAAAGAAACTCAACTGATGGATCTGAAGCAGAATCTTCAAGCTCAGCAATATGAAACTTCCAAGGCAAACTCCAAAGTTAAAATTACTTTGGAAAACATTGAAAAACTGAAGGGGGATTTCAGCCTTGAAAGCGCCAGCTGGGAAACTGAAAAGGCAGCGCTATTGAAGAGAGCAGGAGATGCTTTGGCTGCTCTTAAGCCGGTGACTGATGAGTTGTCCGGTTTAAAGCAACAAATTAATATGATGACAACTGCTATCTTCTGTAAACAACATACCCTTACACCTGCCGCATCATTGTCCCACTATTATTTATATACTCATGGACATTCTTTGTGAACGCAGGTTCCAGAAGCTCCATGTTGGGTGACGATATGCGCTTGAGGCTTAAGGCTGTATATAATCTTGTTGAACAATTGTATAATGGCACCCAACGGACTGTTTGTGCTTCCCTCCATAAGAAGCAATCTCCTTCGCTTATCAAGGAGTTGTTGGAAAAATTGTCTGTATTGCCACAAAGGTTGCAAGAACTCCAGCGATCAGCTGCCCGAGCTGATGCCATTACTACTTTAAGCCGGGCAAAAGCATGGCAAGCTGAGCTTGACCCGGCTGAATTAGCTACTGGATGTCCTAGTTTTAAAGAAGACGGGTCTCCCTTGCTTGTTGAGGATTTTACTTAAATAGTGAGGGAGATGCATCCTTTGGCCAGTCAATTAGCCGAAGAAACTGGCCTCTCTAAATATCATCCGGTTTATGGCGCTGACAATATCAAAGGAAAGCCACCGGTTCATGAAGCCGTAGATCTTACCCCGCCAAAGCGTAAGCATACCTTCGCCCCTGATATTGATCCGTCGACTCTTATAGACGATGAAGCTGTTTTCAAGGCTTTGACTGGGATCAATTGGGCTACCTCTGACTTCAAGCCAACGGGTGATGAAGAGGAAGAAGAACCAGTGGGAGATAATCCGGAATCATTATCACGCCAAGGCTAGGAGAATTAAGCACCGAAGCCTGTTTACCTTCCTTGTCTTTAGATAATATATCACAAATAATTATTATTTTGGGACAGATGACGCTAGTTGGAAACAATGTCCTGCCATGCCATCGTGCATGTTTTGTTTCCACTTTGAATTGCCGGTTTGTGATAAAAAACCTGTTGTGGTTGGTTATGATTCAGCTTTACGCCAATGACATGCCTCACCATCCCTACGCATAAACATGTAATGTTTGCCCTGGCGGTTTACCCTAGGGCGGGTCATAATATCCCATATATAAATAGATGGTGACTATATAGTCCATAACCAGGGCGGTTTATCAAAACCTCATATTTTCATATAAAAAAATCATACCTGTGAAATTTTTCTCAGGCTGCCGATTTAATATACCATGTGCAGCAGATAAGGGCAATAACCACCAAAAGGCCTAAGAGAATAAGCTCCAAGTGCTTAATCATACCACAAGGACTCAGGCATGTCTTAAGCCATGGCCGGGTTATTAAACTCCGGGTATGTTCAAATATGAATCATAATGATAAGGCTACATGGCCTGAATTGTTTTCAAACCATATGTCCATATGATATAAAGATAAGAATCAAATAAAAATGTTTAGATAAAATAACAAATCAGAAAAACAAGGCTTTCGTAGGCCACCAAGCCTAAATCTCAAGTGCTTTTGTGAGCCGCCAAGCCACATAGTTAACCTTTTACACTTTGTAAGCCATGCCTCACATGACAAGCTGCCATTTTAACACTAACAAGTTGAGGGTCTATAAGATTGACTGTCAAGAGTTTGGCGGGTTATTCCAGGATTACCTGGGTGGAGTGGCAGACTGTACAAAGTAGGATAACCCGGAAATTTCTGGTGAATACACCTCGCATTCCACGCCAATTAAAGGTTATCTCCTCTTTGGTGAATACACCTATGTTTGAACAAGATAACCCGGAAACTTTGGAGAATACACCCGATGTTCCAAGCCAATCAAGAGGGTAGTAATGCTATGTTATCTTTGGTGAATACACCTATGTTTGAACAGGAAGCCCCCAAGTGATTTTTACAGCCCAACCTATAAGCCAGATTAGAGAGTGGTTATAGCTATGCTCGGTGAGCAGGAAGCCCCCATGTATTTGTGTAACCAATAAAGACTCATACTTAGAAATTAAATGAAAGAGGCCCCGAATTATCAGGGATGCCACCTTTATGGTATTAGTCATAGTATATATATACATTGATTGAGATATGTACATCACAAGAGCCAGTGGCTCAGGTGTAGTAAGGCCGAAGATGAGCAATATTCCACGACCGACGGGTCTACTCCTCCGACGTGCGTGAGTCCTTGTGGTCTCGAACATCGATGAGATAGTATGATCTGTTATGCACATTCTTGCTGACCACAAAAGGTCCTTCGCAAGATGGGGATAGCTTGTGCATATCAGGTTTATCCTGGATGAGCCGGAGCACCAAGTCACCTTCTTGAAATGTGCTAGTTTTAACCCCGCGACTATGATAACGACGCAGGTCTTGCTGATAGATTGTTGATCGAGCCATCGCATGATCACGCTCTTCGTCCAGGAGATCAAGGTCATCTTGTCGTGCTTGTTCATTAACAGCTTCAACATAAGCCGTCACGTGAGGTGAATCATGACGTATATCACTGGGGAGAGCCACCTCTGCCCCGTAAACCATGAAGAAGGGTGTGTAACCCTTAGATCTATTAGGGGTAGTGTTGATGCTCCATAGGACTAAAGGTAACTCCTCAACCCAACAACCCGGCGTCCTCTGCAGAGGGACCATAAGCCAGGGCTTGATGTCTCTTAAAATATCTTGATTCTCCCTCTCAGCTTGCCCATTGGATTGGGGGTGAGCCACAGATGAAACATCGAGACGGATATGCTCTTGTTGACAAAACTCTTTCATAGCACCCTTAGACAGATTGGTACCATTATCAATGACGATATTATGGGGGTATCCAAAGCGAAAGATCACCTTTTTAATGAATTGACCCGACATCCCTCCATCACATTTGCTGACTGGCTCAGCCTCAATCCACTTTGTAAACTTATCAACTGCCACTAAGAGGTGTGTCTTTTTGTCCTTGGATCTCTTGAAAGGTCCAACCATATCAGCCCCCAGACCGCAAATGGCCAAGTAATAGGAATCATCCTTAATTTTTGAGCCTGCACGAGAGCACGCTTGGAATTTTTTGACAAGCATCACATTTGCTAACTAAATCCTCTGCATCTGCATGAGCCGTCAGCCAATAAAACCCATGACGAAAAGCTTTGGCTACAAGGAATTTAGAACCGACATGATGACCGCAATCTCCTTCATGAATCTCTCATAGTATCTCACAGCCCTCCTCTGGAGAAATACAATGTTGGAACACCCCTGTGACATTGCGTTGGTGTAACTCGCCATTGACAATAGTCATCGACTTAGATTGTCGGGTTATCTGCCTGGCCAGAGTTTCATCCTCAGGTAACTCGCCCCTAGTCATATAAGCCAGATACGACACTGTCCAATCAGGGATAACATGAAGATCCGCCACCAACTGTGCCTCCGGGTCAGGGATGGCAAGATCCTCCTCTATAGGTAATTTAACCGAAGGGTTATCCAAAATATGAAGAAAAACATTGGGTGGGACCGGCTTACACTAAGAGCCGAGCTGGCTTATTGCATCAGCCGCCTCGATTTTCCTCCGATCCACATGTTCAACTTGATAACCCTTGAAGTGACCAGCAATCACATCAACCGCCCGGCGGTAAGCCACCATGAGCGGGTCTTTTGAATCCCAAGTTCCTGAAACTTGCTGAGCCACCAGATCTGAGTCACCGAAGCACCTCACCCAGCTTAGATTCATCTCTTTAGCTATCCGAAGACCATGGAGCAAGGCTTCATACTCAGCTGCATTGTTAGTACAAGGGAACATTAATCTTAAAACATAACAAAATTTATCACCTCGTGGGGAAGTCAAAACAACTCCAACCCCCGAGCCTTCCAACTGCCTGGACCCATCAAAATGTATAGTCCAATAAGTGTTATCCGGCTTCTCCTCAGGCATTTGCAGCTCTATCCAGTCATTGATAAAATCCACAAGCGCTTGAGACTTGATCGCTGTTCGTGGCACATATTTTAGTCCATGGGGTCCAAGCTCAATGGCCAATTTAGCCACCCAGCCTGTGACTTATCTATTTTGAATGACATCTCATAAGGGAGCAGAACTAACCACCGTGATAGGATGGCAAGGAAGTATTGCTTCAAATTCCGACTAGCCATGAACACTCCGTAAACCAGTTTTTGCCAATGGGGGTATCTCTGCTTGGATTCAATAAGCACCTCACCGACGTAGTAAACCGGCTGTTGAACTGGATATTCCTTTCCTGGCTCTTTCCTTTCCACAACCACTGCTACACTGACCGCTCTGCTGTTTTTTCAGTGCCTCAAATGCCTGGTCAGAAGCATTACTCCAGACAAAGTGGTCTATTTTCTTCATCATTTGGTACAAAGGGATGGCCTTCTCACCCAGGTGGCTGATGAATTGGCTTAAGGCCGCAATACGACCCGCCAAGCGTTGAACATCATTGATGCACACCAGTTTAGCCAAAGAGGTGATAGCTTTGATTTTCTTCGGATTAGCCTCGATACCTCGTTCAGATACCAAAAAACCCAAGAGCTTGCCAGCTGGGACACCCAAAAAGCACTTGGGCGGGTTAGGCATCATTTTGTAGACCCGGAGGTTATTGAAGGTCCCTTTCAAGTCATCTAACAAGGTCTCTTTCTTCCTTGATTTCTGATACGTCCAAAACGTATCTATAATTTCTGCTTGCTCCATGCCACTTTTGGGTGATATTGCTATGATATTCATACACTTCCATACACTTTTGATCATATTTGGACTAACTTACTAATCCAGTGCACCCCAGTGCCAGTTTCTGTTTTCGGCTGTTTTTGTATTTCAGGTTTTCACGTTTCGAGAACTGCCCAGAAAAATCAGGAAAAAATATATAAAAAATCAGCGATCCGGAAACAACACTGCGTCCGAAGGGCAGCCTGGGGGGGGCACAGGGGCTCCATGCGCCCTGTGGGCGCCCCCCCCCTGGGCCGCGCCGGGGGGGGGGGGCGCCTGGGCCCCCCGAGGCTCCCCCGATGCCCTACTTTGGCATATATTTAAAGGACCCTCCGAAACCCTCAGAGAAGGAACTCTTTTCGCGATCCCATCTCTGTTCCGCCGCCGCCGCCGCTTCCAAGATCGGGAGCACCAGGAGAACTCTTCCCGGCACCCTGCCGGAGGGGAGGATCACCACCGGGAGCTTCTCCACCACCATGGACGCCTCCCGGATGACTCGTGAGTAGTCTCCCTTGGACCATGAGTCCATGACCAGTAGCTATGTGATGTTCTCCTCCCGTTCTTGTGCTTCACTAATTAGTCCTCGTGAGCTTCCCTACATGATCGAGGCACCTATGTAATCCTTATGCTGTTGCTATGTTGAGTTTGCTGGGATCCGATGGATTATGAGATTATGTTCAGATTGATCTTGAGTAATATATTTGATTCACCTCTTTTATATTTTAGTTCATAAGTAATTCTTGCATGTTCTCCGTTGTTATTTATTGCTTTGGCCGAGTAATAGGTAGTGACTCCAAGAGGGAACGTTATGCTCGATTGTGGGTTCATGCCCCTCGATGACTAGCTTGAGTGATAGAACCATGAGTCTAGGGGATGTGCTGTTTCCACAAGGGGGAAAACAACGGTGCTTGTGCCCGCGGGTGCAAGGATTGTTTACTTTACGCAAAGTTCTTTTAATGCAGTTGTCTGTTGCATTGAGTTTACACTATGGGTGGGACTCGCAACTTAATACCAGCGAGATGTTCTGGATAGATATCTCAAGGTGGATGATTAGTAGTAGATATTGATGGATTTCGGTCTACTTACTTTGGCGTACCGCCCATGCTTTGAACCTCAACCTTTCTTGCAATGTAGTCAGCATTGGTTTGCGTTCGTGGTCCTTTCAATTGCCCAGCTGTAATTTGTTTACCTCACATAGCTGTTTTATCGTCTTTTGGGAGAGAGACATCACTAGTGGACATCATGAGACTCCGGTCCATATTACCATCATTGATCACATCCACTATTTACTTTCCGTTATTATTTACTATTGCAAAAACTATCTATCACTACTATCATTGCTTTTAATCCTTTGTGAACTACAAGGCCGGAGGGATTGACAACCTCTCTGTACTCGTTGGGAGCAAAGTTATTTGTATCTGTGTGTAGGTCCACGTTGATTGCTAATTGCGTCGTTAGCAATTGACACCTACTTGTTGAACCTAGGAGTCTCTGGGGATTCGATCCTTGGCATCTTTGCTAAGGGAAAACACTTCTACTTACTGCATCTTACACCTTCCACTTGGGGTAACCAACGAGGGGTTCGAGGCCCATCAAGGAGTATTTTCTGGCGCCGTTGCCGGGGACTCCACTCTTCAGGATAGGGGAGTTGCATGCTATCTTTTACCTTTGCTTTTTAGTCTTGTTAGTCTACCCTTCATTTTTGCTTTAGTTCCTTTTATCGAAAATCACAAAAATAGTTATCTTGCTTGCTACTATGGGTTCCACCGAGAACACCAAGTTGTCTGACTTCACTAGTCACAACAACGATGACTTTATCAGCACACCTATCACTACACCTGCCACTTCAGCACCTTCATATGAAATTAAACCTGCTTTACTGAACTTAGTCATGAGAGAACAATTCTCCGGTGCTGGAGATGATGCTGCTTTACACTTGAACAAATTTGTAGAACTTTGTGATATGCAAAAGTACCAAGAAATAGATGGTAATATTGTTAAGCTTAAGCTTTTTTCCTTTCTCCTTGAGAGGAGAAGCTAAAATTTGGTTTCAGTCTTTGCCTAGAAATAGCATAGATTCATGGGACAAATGCAAAGATGCTTTTATCGGAAAATACTATCCACCTGCTAAAATTATCCAACTTAGAAGTAACATAATGAATTTTAAACAATTGGATAATGAACACGTTGCCCAAGCTTGGGAACGTATGAAATCTCTTATCAAGAACTGCCCCACTCACGGTTTGACTACTTGGATGGTTATCCAAACTTTTTATGCAGGCTTGAACTTTACCTCGCGGAACTTGTTAGACTCGGCCGCGGGAGGAACCTTTATGTCAACTACACTTGGTGCTGGCACAAAGCTTCTCGATGAGATGATGACCAACTATTCCCAATGGCACACCGAACGCGCTCCAACAGGTAGGAAGGTAAACTCTGTCGAGGAGATTTCCTCCCTTAATGAAAAAGTTGACTTGATCATGTCTCTACTTTCGAAGCAATCTACTGTTGATCCTCGTTACGATCCTTTGGATTCTGTGATTGTCGATGCTTATAGGAGTAACTTTGGTAGTAATTCTAGAACGTTCCCCTCCAATTCCTATGGGAACAACAATGCTTATCCTAACATCAAGAACTCCTTCCAAAAAGATAGAGACTAATCTGGCTATGAGAAACTGGTAGAAATAGAGGAGGCCACTAAGAACTACATGCACACCCAATATGAACAAAACAAAACCTTCTCGAGGCAATTAAATGAGCATACTGCTATCTTGCAAGACATTAGTAGACGATTAGAGAACATAAATATTGAGATCTCTAACCTCCAGACTAGACTCACTATCACTGAGACCCAAGTTTCCAATATGTCCCACACACAGGCCACTTTGATAAACCAAATGGCAGCTAAACCCGAAGTGGTTGCATCCCTAAGGGAGGAAGAGGAAAGAATTAAGAGCCTTCCTACCCACCACACTGTTGCTACTATCCAAGTTATTGAGGATGTTCACACTCTTAGCACCCAATGTACTCCTGGTCCCAATGGACCTATTAATGGTGATGCTATAACTATAGAAACTACCAACCAAGTGAACCTTAAGGACACCACTACCGCCTTACTTGATGCTCGTGACCTTGATTTTGATAATTGCACTCTTACCGAAGTTATTGATTCCCTTCACAAGATGTCTAGAGACCCCCGCACTAGCACGCTTAACCTTGCCTTCACAGAGCATATCACTAATGCTCTCATCAAAGCTAGGGAGGAGACACTTAGAGTAGAAGCCTCCATACCTAGAAAGCTAGAAGATGGTTGGGATCCTATGATAAAAATTTATTTGAATGACTTCTCTTGTTATGCATTATGTGATGTTGGTGCTAGTACCTCTATTATGCCCAAAAGGATATATGATAAGCTTAAATTGAAACCTTATGATTCTTGTTCTTTTGGTGTTCGTCTCGTTGACTCTTCCATAAAGAAACCTTTGGGGAGGGTCGACGATGTTCTTATTGTTGTCAATGATAATTATGTGCCCGTTGATTTCACTATTATGGATATTGAATGTGATCCTTCATGTCCAATTATTTTGGGACGTCCCTTTTTGCGCACCGTTGGTGCTGTCATTGACATGAAAGAGGGTAATATAAAATTTCAGTTTCCTCTCAAGAAAGGGATGGAACACTTCCCTCGAAAGAAGAACAAGTTACCTTTTGAGTCCGTTGTATGGGCTAGTTATTCTTTTACTCTTGATAAAACTTGATCTACGCATTATGCCTAGCTTAAAGGCATAAAAGAAAGCTCTTTTGGGAGGCAGCCCACATGAATAAATTTTTTCTTTTGTTGTGTCTTGATGTTGTTTACTGCTGTAGCATCATCATTGTATCTTTGCTTTTCATATTTGTGCCAAGTATAGCCTCTGATTGCTAGAAAGTTCAAAAGTTGTGAGGTGCTGTCCAGGAAACAGATTCTGTCCTTGGATAGAAAAATTCGTATAAAATCACCAGATCATCTTTTTGGTCTGAATTTTTTTGACAGCGTTCTCTATATAATTTTCTTTCGTGCGTCAGTTCTGAGTTTTTTGATTTGAGTTGCAGAAGTATCCCGAACAGATCAATTACTGCCTGCTGTTCTGTTTTTCACAGATTCTGTCCTGTTTTGCCTTACCTTCACTTTGCAAATTAAGAACTTGCTTTTTCTTTGCAAAAACCTTTTGGCAATCTTGAGAAACAGCAGAACTTCAAGAATATCCTTATTTCCAGCAAGGTATAATTATTTTATTAAGGGTACTAACCTCGCTAATCAGATTATGATGAGTTATGTATGAAGGGAGTTTTCAAGTGTGCGAGGGAAGATGATAAAAAGATTCAGGAGTGTCAACGCTCAAGCTTGGGGATGCCCCCGTGCACCCCCAAAAAATATTCAAGGAGACTCAAGCGTCTAAGCTTGGAGATGCCCCCGTGCATCCCCTTCTCCATCAACACTATCAGTTCGTCTTTCGTTTCGCTATATTTTTATCACTTCATGTGTTATGTGCTATGCTTGGAGCGTCTTGCTTTTAGTTTTCTTTTTAGTTTTCCATAACGAGTCGGAACCCAGCATTCCTTTATGTGGGAGAGAAACACGCTCCACCTCTACCTAGAACATTACATAGAATTTTCATGTCTATCTATGCTGTGTGTGTTCTTTGTCTTTCAAATAGCTACTATCATACTCTGCTCTTAGTATTCATGCTTATCTTTTCAAAGAGCTTTTGTTTAGTTGGTTGCTTGAACTCTCTTTAATTACCATGCTCACCTTATTAAGAGAGTTTGCTTCCGTTGCATGGGTTAATGTGTCTATGATAAAGATGCTACTTTCATGATGGTGCTTAGTAGTTCAGGTTTTCTTTTGGTTAATCTCAAATAGCTGGGGGGGTTCCCAATGTGTTATTGGAGTACAAACTTGGTTTGTTTGCCTATGATATGGTATGGTTTAGTAAATATCTTCCTTCGAGAATTTATTTTGATTGACTTGGCGTATGCTCACGCATATTCAAGACTGTAAAGGAAGTCTGTCAAGCCTTGATGATCTTTTATTTCTGAGTAGTGATATAACTATCATGCCTGATTCAATATTGCTTTGTCGCTCTGCATGATTATGACCGTCATTGCTCTCTTAGTTGGTCGCTCCCAGTCTTTTGCTAACCTCCACCTGCACTAAGCAAACTAACCATGCAATACATAGCTCATGGGAAAGTAGCCTAAAAACTATTGTGGTAAAGAATATGTTGCTTATGTATCTTGTTTCTTATAAGTTGCTTGCTGAGCGGTAACCATGTTTCTGGGGACGCCATCAACTGTCACACTTTTGTTGAATATCATGTGAGTTGCTATGCATGTTCGTCTTGTCTGAAGTAAGGGTGATTTACCGTGGGTTGAATTAATATGCATATTGTTAGAGAAGAACATTGGGCCGCCAACCAAAGCCATGCATCATGGTGGAAGTCTTAGCTTGGACCTTAATCCTCAATCTCTTATGAGAATATGCTTATGCATTAAAGAGGAGTCCATCATCTATTTTCTATGTTGTCCCGGTATGGATGTCCTCAAGTTGAGATCTATCAAAAACGAGAAATCAAATGCGATCTATCTCCTTGGACCTTTGTACAGGTGGCATAGAGGTACCCCTTTGTGACACTTGGTTGAAACATATGCAATGCAATGATAACCCATGGAGATACGAGCTAATTAGGACAAGGAGCGAGCACTATTAGTATTCGATGCATGAGGCTTGCAACTTATAGGATGTTTTATACATGACACATATGAAGTACTACTACCGTTGACACAATTGCTTCCATGTTTTCAAAATAAAAAGCTTTAGCACTTAACCTTTCTTTTACCTTTATGTTGAAGCACCAACTACTGAGAGCATGATTGTCATTCTGAGTGTAATGTGCATTGTCCCAAAGTAGCATTGTCTTTTGCATGATTGTGATATCGTTTATTCTGAAATGATTGTATCTAGTCATCACTTAAACCTTGAAGGTGCCCCTGCATTTATGTTTTGCATCACTAAAGGGGGCAAGCTAGATATCACTTTATCATATTTGCACATCATGATCATTGCAAATCTTTTTGATGTTTCAGTTTCATGTTGTAAAACTTTCAGTCATTTGTGATTTTCTCTTGAGGCAACTTGATTACTTTAGAATCATTGTCTCAGTAAGCTTTTGTCATATGACTATGAGAAAGTCCTATATGGTTAATAGCATGTCACCACAGAAATTATTCTTGTTATCATTTACCTACTCGAGGACGAGCAGGAATTAAGCTTGGGATGTTGATACGCCCAAAACGTATCTATAATTTCTGCTTGCCCCATGCCACTTTTGGGTGATATTGCTATGATATTCATACACTTCCATACACTTTTGATCATATTTGGACTAACTTACTAATCCAGTGCACCCCAGTGCCAGTTTCTGTTTTCGGCTATTTTTGTATTTCAGGTTTTCACGTTTCGAGAACTGCCCAGAAAAATCCAGAAAATTTATATAAAAAATCAGCGATCCGGAAACAACACTGCATCCGAAGGGAAGCCTGGGGGGGCCACAGGGGCTCCAGTCGCCCTGTGGGCGCCCCCCCTGGGCCGCGCCGGGGGGGGGGGCGTCTGGGCCCCCCGAGGCTCCCCCGATGCCCTACTTTGCCATATATTTAAAGGACCCTCCGAAACCCTCAGAGAAGGAACTCTTTTCGCGATCCCATCTCTGTTCCGCCGCCTCCGCCGCTTCCAAGATCGGGAGCACCAGGAGAACTCTTCCCGGCACCCTGCCGGAGGGGAGGATCACCACCGGGAGCTTCTCCACCACCATGGACGCCTCCCGGATGACTCGTGAGTAGTCTCCCTTGGACCATGAGTCCATGACCAGTAGCTATGTGATGTTCTCCTCCCATTCTTGTGCTTCACTAATTAGTCCTCGTGAGCTGCCCTACATGATCGAGGCACCTATGTAATCCTTATGCTGTTGCTATGTTGAGTTTGCTGGGATCCGATGGATTATGAGATTATGTTCAGATTGATCTTGAGTAATATATTTGATTCACCTCTTTTATATTTTAGTTCATAAGTAATTCTTGCATGTTCTCCGTTGTTATTTATTGCTTTGGCCGAGTAATAGGTAGTGACTCCAAGAGGGAACGTTATGCTCGATTGTGGGTTCATGCCCCTCGATGACTAGCTTGAGTGACAGAAATGAGTCTAGGGGATGTGCTGTTGCCACAAGGGGGAAAACAACGGTGCTTGTGCCCGCAGGTGCAAGGATTGTTTACTTTACGCAAAGTTCTTTTAATGCAGTTGTCTGTTGCATTGAGTTTACACTATGGGTGGGACTCGCAACTTAATACCAGCGAGATGTTCTGGATAGATATCTCAAGGAGGATGATTAGTAGTAGATATTGATGGATTTCGGTCTACTTACTTTGGCGTACCACCCATGCTTTGAACCTCAACCTTTCTTGCAATGTAGTCAGCATTGGTTTGCGTTCGTGGTCCTGTCAATTGCCCAGCTGTAATTTGTTTACCTCACATAGCTGTTTTATCGTCTTTTGGGAGAGAGACATCACTAGTGAACATCATGAGACTCCGGTCCATATTACCATCATTGATCACATCCACTATTTACTTTCCGTTATTATTTACTATTGCAAAAACTATCTATAACTACTATCATTGCTTTTAATCCTTTGTGAACTACAAGGCCGGAGGGATTGACAACCTCTCTGTACTCGTTGGGAGCAAAGTTATTTGTATCTGTGTGCAGGTCCACGTTGATTGCTAATTGCGCCGTTAGCAATTGACACCTACTTGTTGAACCTAGGAGTCTCTGGGGATTTGATCCTTGGCATCTTCGCTAAGGAAAAACACTTCTACTTACTGCATCTTACACCTTCCACTTGGGGTAACCAACGAGGGGTTCGAGGCTCATCAATTTCACAACAATGTCATCCACATAGGCATGAACATTGCGTCCAATCTGGGCATGGAGACAATTCTGAACACAACACTGTTAAGTCGCATGGGCACTCTTGAGTCCAAAGGGCATAGATACATAGCAAAAGGCCCCAAAATGAGTGATGAAAGCCATGTTCTCATGGTCCTTAACTGCCATCTTGATATGATGATATCCCGAATAAGTGTCCAAAAAACTCAAACGCTCACAACCCGCCGTAGCATCAATGATTTGATCAATACGAGGGAGAGCAAAATGATCAGCCGGACATGCTTTATTAAGATCTGTGTAGTCTAGGCACATACGCCAAGTGTCGTTCTTCTTAAGCACCAACACTGGGTTAGCCAACAAGTCAAGATGAAAAACTTCAACTATGAACCCTGCCACCAAGAGCTGGGCTACTTCTTCCCCAATGGCCTTGCGTCTCTCTTCATTAAAATGACAAGAAATTGCTTGACCAGCTTAAACTTTGGATCAATATTGAGAGTGTGCTCAGCGAGTTCCCTCGGTACACCTGGCATGTCTGAAGGCTTCCATGCAAAGATGTCCCGGTTCTCACGGATGAACTCCATGAGTGCGCTTTCCTATGTAGGATCCATATTAGCACTGATAGTGAACTGTTGGGATGAGTCGCCAGGGACGAAATCAACTTGTTTAGTGTCATCAGCCGACTTAAACTTCGGCAAAAGATCATGCTCTGTAGTTGGCTTTTTCAAAGGGGTCATGTCCGTCGGGTCAACATTATCTTTGTAAAATTTCAACTCCTCCGTGGCGCAAGCAGACTCGGCATAAGTAGCATCACCCTGTTCGCACTCCAAGGCTATCTTGCTGTCCCTGTGTACTGTGAAGGTACCCTTATGACCCGGCATCTTAAGCTGCAAATAAACATAACAAGGCCGGGCCATGAACTTGCCTAAGCCGGCCGCCCAAACAAATCATGGTAAGGACTCCTGATCTTGACCACTTCAAAGGTCATTTTTTCTGCTCTATAGTCCCGGTCATCACCAAAAGCCACTTCAACATTATCTTACCTACTAGATATACTGACTTACCAGGCACCACCCCATGAAAAACAGTATTGGATGTCTGAAGATCCTTGTCAGTTAAATTCATACGGCAGAAAGTATCATAATAAAGGATATTGATGTTACTGCCTCCATGCATAAGCACCTTGGTCACCTTATATCCTCCCACCTGAGGAGCAACCACCAAGGCTAATTGATTTGGATTATCAACCCGGGGCGGGTGATCCTCACGGCTCCAAATGATAGGATGCTCAGACCACCACAAGTATCGAGGGACCGCCGGCTCAACCGAATTCACTACCCGCTTATGAATCTTGTGATATCATTTGCACAAGCTTGTGATAAATACATGATAGTGACCACTATTCAGCTGCTTTGAATTGCTCTGATAGTCGGACTGTTGCTGATGACCCCCTTGACTAAATTCTTGATTAAAACCGCCTTGGTTGCCCTGTCCTTGAAATCCGAAGTTTGAACCACCGCTTCCAAAACCAGGCCCGTGAAAATCGGGCCCTGCCCCGCCAGATGGGCCATTGTTATTCCGAGGAAAAACAGAATTTCTATACTCTCTCATGATATTGCAATCCTTCCATATATGGGTAGATGGTTTCTCATCCGTATCGTGCTTTGGGCATGGCTGATTCAGTAGGATCTCGAGATTGGGCCTTGGCCCCCCGAACTGGGTGTTTGGCCCCTTTCCTTTTCGACGCTGCTGATTATTCTGTGTAATGATTAGCCACAAAATCAGAACCACCATCCGTCTACTTGCGTTTACCATTATTGCCCTGACCCGGCGTATTATGTTGCTGCACTCTAGCGTTGCCATTCTTGTTTCCCATGCCGGTTTTCTCCTCATCAGACTCAGGATCTTTAGTATCATCTGAATCTGCATACTTGACAAGAGATGCCATGAGTTCTCCCATGTTATTGTAGTGGTGCTTAAGCCATCCTAGCTTTTGTTTGAGGGGAAGGAAACGGCAATTCTTCTCTAATATTAAGATAGTTGAGCCGGTATTGATACTGTGTGACGAGTGATAACCATTGAGACCCGATGCACCCAATGGGTGGTAGACTCACCCTCATTCTGGACGCAAGAATCCAGATCAACGATCGACATAGGCTGCTTGCATGTGTCTTTGATTTTTTTATGAAACGTGATTTCAGCTTTGCCCACGAGTTGATAGAATTAGGGGGCAACCCCTTCAGCCAAGAACGCGTCGGTCCATCCAGCATCATGGTGAAGTATTTAGCACAGGCAGCCTCACTAACATCCAACATCTCCATGGCCATCTCATAACTCTCGACCCAAGCCTCCGGGGGTTGATCCGCTGTAAAGTTAGGCACTTTGCGAGGACCCTTGAAATCTTTAGGCAGACGCTCATTGCCTATCGCTGGTATTAAGCATGGCACACCAAGGGTTTTGGAGGTTATCCCCACCTCCATAGACATCGTTGGGTAAACCGGAGACTGCTGGTGAACCAGCAACTGATCCACTAGCTCTGCCTCACGCTGCGCCCTGCCCTGATCTACCAAGGCTTGAGCGTCACCGCTGGCGCACGGCGGGTCACGCCTACGAGGATTGTTGCGGTGTTGCTCACTGCTCGGAACTGCTGGGAACTCCATATGCCTGCTATAACTCCGGCTCGGATGAGGGGTTGAATGTATTCGCTCACGACTGTACGAATAGGCCGCCTGTTGAGCCACAACTGTTTGAAGAAGCTCCGCGGCTCTCCGTATCTCCATCGTCGCCGGAGACTCACCCTCAGCAGGGATAGCTGCTAACCATGTTGCTGTAGCGACCATGTTGTCGAGTGGATTAGAGTAATGACCCAAAGGCATCAGGATGCGCTGAGATGGAGTTGTATTCAAACGAGGCGGGTCCATGGCTCGGGGCTGAACCGGCGCCCAAGTCGCAGCTACCACGACCGCCCGGTTCACCACGGGCTGGTCGTTGGTTCCAGCCCCAGGCGTAATTAACAAGTTCCTAGCCTCAAATGCTGCAGGCGGGCGGGTCTGATGCCTCCTCCTTATGGCGGTGTTCGAGGCGTTCCGATCCAAGGTAAGCCGGAATGATTCTGCTTGAATCCGCTGGGCCTCAGCATCCAATGCAACTCATTCTGTGGCCATCATGGCATTCTCAGCATTGAACTCCTCCTTAGCTTGAGCTATCTCATCCTGCAGCTTCGCAATATGTACCTTATGTTGTTCTTGATTCTCTGGTGTCACCTCTGCGGCCAATGAGGTTGCCAATGCCTCCAGGCAATCGAAGAGCCAGTGATCGTGCTAGAGTGCTAGCACCAGCCGTCGCCGCGGCCATTGAACCGGAGGTCATAGGCTCGGCTGTAGTTGAGCCGAGCGCTGATTGTGTGCCGGCCATGAAGATCACAACTCGGTTCGGCGGCTCATAGGAGTCCGGAATACTATCACCATCGGAGTAGCCCCCAAGCCCGCCCTTTTGCAGCTAATGCACCGAATTGGTCTCGCGAGTTGAAGACTAACCATCGGAGTAGATTTCCGTCTCTCCCTCAAACACGCATCTTTTCCCGTGATCCGCTCCGTGGATGAAACCAACGAAGGCACGCTTGACAGGTGTTCGAGCCATGGTGGGTCGTGCACGCTGAGCCGTGTCGATGATGTCAATGCAGATGTCCGGCTCAGGCCCCGACTCACCGATCTTGCCGATGAAGACATGGATTCCACCAAAGGGGACCCGGTACCCGTTCTCGATTAAGCCGGCCACGGGGCCCCAGACAGAATCGTCGATGTAGAGCTTGCCAAGGCGACTCTTAGTCATACGGCCCGCGATGTATCCCTTGAGCCCTGTGTAGATACCCTTCAAGAACTCAAAACCACCGTGCGCCAGCCCCATGGTGGGCGCCAACTGTCGTGGATTTGTCTCGACAGATGCCCTAGGATTAGGACTTAGTTGTGTAGCCATTGCGACTAGGTTAGCTTGAAGGGGTTAAACGGGACAAGAAACACGGAGAGTTTTTTATCCCGGTTCAGCCCCTCAATGAGGTTAAAGCTTAATCCAGCTAGGGTTTGTATTGCTCGAGACTCAATGACCAGGAAGCGAATACGCTTGACCTAGCTCTCGAGCAATTGTTTTTTTGAGTTAACCCGCCGTCGGGTCACCCCTTTATATATGCAGGTTGATGCCCAGCGGCTTACGTCCCGACCGGCTCATACACAACGTGTCCAACTCGGTACAAACTAAGCGTGCCTTACAATACAAATTTACACATAGGGCGGTTCACACCCACGAGCTTCATATCACCTTCGGGTCTTGGGCTTTCTATTGGCTGCTATGTAAACCGCCATCTTCGTATCTTCCTGGGCCTTAGCATGCCTCTTTATCCTTAAGCCGCCAGTGGTATAACCTGGTGTCATGGTTCTAAGTCTGACAGTAAGAATAGGGGGTACGTAGGTGGAGGCAAGATCCTAACTACGATGAGATTGTACACAAGATGTTATGAGTTCATGCCCTTCTCGAAGGAAGTAACAGCCCTACGTCTCGGTGCCCACGGGCGGTCGACTGGAATATGTATATGTGTGTGTGTTACAGGGGGTGCGAACCCTTGTACCGGAGGAGGGGGTGGCTTATATAGAGTGCGCCAGGACCCCAGCCTCCCCATGTTACAAAGGATTCAATGTACATAAAGGCAGGACGTTTCTGATAACGCCTGTAATAAAGGATAATAAAGGCTATCTTTACTGCAGAGTGAATGCACGGCCGTTGCTGGCCTTACAGAACCTTTGACCTTCGGGGGTCGAGTGGTTTTTATATGGTCGAGTGTCCTCATCCTTCCGAGTGGAGTTGAGTTATCCGAGTGAGGGTATGCCGTCGAGTGAATTGTCCTCTTGGGCCATATCAGTCCGCGGCTTCTGTCATCTTCGAAATGTCTTTGAACTTCTACGGCAGTGACCTTTGGTAGGGTATCTAGGTCAGGCCTGTGACCCTACCCTAGGTCTGTGGTTTCATCTGTAGCCCACGAATGGATTGAGGTTCAAGTGAAGAAGAGGGTTGAGGTCGATCCAGATCCAAGTTCGATGCTCCTGGGGTATCTTCCTTGAATCTGGAGATCGGGCCAGTCTTTCAACCTTAACTCGGTCGCCTTAATCGATTCATGAACAGTCGAGTGAACTTTCGTATATAGTCTTGAGCGCCGGAGGGGCGTGCGGCTTTCGGTGTGATTGGCTGCTCTGTGGTCTCTGGATTTCGCGAGATTTGAATTTCGGGGAAGCGCGCGGGACGGGGCATGCCGCGGTAATCAGATCGGATATGTCCAGACGCCTCAATTTCCGTGCCACCTTTTTCGCCATGTATCGGGCGCACGTCTGTTGCGGGATTTGACAAGATTCCTCGGGCCCACCAGTCAGCCAATTGATCATCGGGCTATAAAGGAGCACCGCGGCCGATGCAAAGGCACTGTGCGCCCAATTTCTCCTTCTTCTTCCCATGTTCCTCTGATGCATCTCCTCCCCTCGCTTACCGCCGCTCCGCTGTGCGCGGCTCGCCCCCATGGGCAAGGACAAGACGGCGGCCCTGGAGTGCTCGAAGAAGGCGGCGGCGATGGGGAAGGGGAGGAAAACCAATCGGGGGTCGACGTCGAGGACCGGGCTTCCGTCTGGCTGGATCCAGGGGATTGGATCAAGTCCACGATGCAGGTGGAAGACATGGAGGAGCTGGTGGAGGAGGGGTTGATTGCCCACGGTTCTTGGAGGCTGCCAGGGGATGAGCTCGAGCCGTAGCCGCAAGAGGGCGAGTGTGTCCTCCTCGCGACCCATGTCGACCGAGGTTTCTCTCTGCCCCCGCATCCCTTCTTACGCGGTTTATTGACTTTATACGGCGCCCTGCTGCATCACTTTACCCCCAATACCATCACGTATCTCGCCGCTTTTGTGTCTTTGTGTAAGAACTTCCTGGGGTCTCGACACACTTGGGCTTGTTCAAACACATCTTCACCTGCCGTTCCCATTCCGTGAAAAAGGCAAACCCGAGTGACGAGAAGACGAACGTAATCCAAATGTGCGGTGGCCTGGGTATTCGGACGAGCGGTAGGAGCACCTTTCCTTCCATGGTCTTTCCTGAGTCGGTCAGGGGATGGCAGTCGACTTGGTTTTACTGCAAGGAAATCCTGACTCCCGGTCAGTCAATCGGACTCCCTTCGTTTACCCTAGATCGAGTCGGTCAGCCACCTCCGTTGTTGTGCGTCGGGCTGAAAAAGTTGAGGTAGACATGCTGGTCGAGCGAGTGGCCCAGTTGGTCCGCGACGGAGTCACCGAGATGGACTTGCTGGAGGTATTCTCAAATGGCGGATTCAGCCTCTCCAAGCTCGGGATCATCCGATGTGGATGAATTCGGGCACCAATGACACCTCTCGAGTCCACCCAGAGGAGTCCGCCGAGAAGACGGTGGAGAAGTGCCTGAAGTGCATCACCGGGAACAAGGATAATCCTCGGGGGACCAGGAGAGTCCGCTCGTTCGACGCAGACCATGAACAAGACAAGGTTTGGCTTTGATTACCGAGTGAATTTTCTAATTCTTCCTTGTAGGCGGTGGCGAATCTGATTGATGTTTGATCGACCCTTTTCTTTGCAGATCTTTACTGAGATGTACTCGGTGCCCAATGGAGAGCAGATCAGGAGGAGGCGGAGGGTGTCAGTGAAGCCTCCGACTAGAAGTCCGATGAGGAGACCGCGGAGGAGAGCGAGGATTCTAGCAGCGGCAAAGAAGTCGAGTCGCCGCCCCACGTCGAGAAGCGCTCCAAGCAGACTCACAATCCAGAGAACGTGCGCGCCACGACAGGCCCCTCCAGCTCCCAGGTACAAAAGCGCACTCGGACATCCACCCCTGATCCGACTGAGAAGGCTCCGAAACAGCCCAAAGTCGCCACTTCCAAGCCTCGGAAGGCCTTGCCCAAGATCAAAGTGGATGTTCCGATTGCTTCCACGTGAGTGCTATTCTGCTTTGCTCCCCTTTCGTTCCAGAAGTCTGGTTTGTCTTTGTTGCTTCACCAGTCTATTCTACCAACTGTTTTCTGCAAACTTCAGCGCTGCCGCTTCTGGGACCTCAATGGATGTCGACAAGGGTCGCGACAACGAGGAGACTGCAGACATGGCCACGTCCAATGCAGGTACAGTTTTTCGACAACACCTTTGCTTTCGTTCACCAGTCTGTCAGTCGGCTAAATTTTCTTTTGGTCGAATGTTCCTGCTGCGCTGCTCAATTTTATCGAATTGCGTGATGATGATGATGATGACGAGCGCGAGGAGGTGCCCCGAAGAGGCACGGGAAGGAGGGGTCGGAAGACGCCCTCTGGCTCGGATGCCCAGCAACAAGGGGGCGCGGCTCGGGTCTCGGTCTCTTTTGTTGTTCCCGTGTCGACTGACCGTCCATCTGCATCAACTGTCCAAGTCGCGGATCCTGCGGCTGCTCCGACTGCCCCATCGTCTGTGCTTTTTGCTACCCATCACGTCCTGGAGGACCCTGTGAGCGCAGCTAAGGAAGTTGTTCGTCAAGCAGGGCTGATGATGGAGCGGACGAAGGCAGCATACGAGGCTATCACGGCTGCCTACAATGCTAGTTCGGCTCTTCGGACCAACGTCCAAGTACGTCCTTTTTGACTGACTTGTTATTCTGTTGGGGTCTTCATTCTGAAAACTGCTGCTTTGTTCGTAAGATGATATGCCACCTACTAGGTGTTCTTGATCTTGTAACGTAGCTCTTGCAATCCAATCGGTCTGGCTTTGGCGATTGGACCGGTGGGGGCACGCTGAGTGCACCCACTTGGTGTAGTCCACGAGGCCATGGTCGACTCAAGTTAGTCGGCTATGGTCTTAGACCTGATTTTGTTGACTTGTTTCGAACTCTTTCCACTCGCGCGGGACGGATCCAGTTGAGTGGGAACTGGTGGGGACACACTGAGTGCACCCACTGGGTGTACTCCCCGAGACTTTGGTCGACTGCTGGCAGTCGGCCATGTTCTAAGAACAAAGTGTTACTCTTTCGCTCTTTTTTTTAAATCGTACAGGACAGATCCGGTCAAGTGGGAACCAGTGGGGGCACGCTGAGTGCACCCACTGGGTGTAGTCCCCGAGGCTACTGCCGAGTGTTTGACTCACCAGTAGTCTTAGAACCCTCTTGTCGTGACATTTTATTGACTGGTTTGTCTTCTTTGCTGATTGCAGAAATCTTGTGAGTTTGGAGCTAAATTCGCAGACCTTGAGAAGAAGCAGGTCCAACTCAATCTTGATCTGGAGCTGGCCAGGGAGCACTTGAAGAAAGCCCAAGATGAAACGTCTGGTAAGAAAAGTATAGAACTCGTCGACGGTATTTGAATGAGTGTGCCATGGATATCCTTAGGTTCATCTATCTAGCACTGTCTCTTGTAGATCAAAATAAGGCAGCCTTGGAGCAGAAGGATCTTGACCTAGCGGTAGCGGAGGAGAAAGCAGAACTTGCCGAACAGAAGCTGGCTTCACTCGGCAAGCTTGAAGAAGAGTTTGACAAGCTGAAGGCCTCCCTTGATGAGGCCAAAAAGGAGGTAACGCGACTGAAGAAGGCCAATCTTGCTCTAGACGAGAAGGTAGGGGATCTCTCGAAGAAGAAAAATGGGCTGGAGACTTATCTGGGCGACCTCGCAAAAAAGTTGTTCCTCATGCTTGAAGGTGTGTTCTTTTGTTTGAATGAATCAGAGTTTTCGACTCATATTCTGACCGTTAACTCATCATGTTTTCATCTATGTAGAATTCTGGCAGAACTTTGAGGAGGAGACTGGGCGGGTCGAAATGGGTATGGATCCTGCCAATTCCCTCGTCAAGGATGAAGTTGCGATGAACGTCTTGCAACTGGAGTCTCGCCTCACCAGCGCCACTGGCTACCTTGCTCGTCTGAAGGCGGTGATGTCCCAGATCGACACTGCGCTCTGGCGGGGGATGGTGCATGAGAATGACCTCAAGTCTCTGATGACTCGACTCAATGAGATCCCCGGTCGAGCGCAGGAGTGGAAGAAGTCATCCGCCCGGTGTGGTGCTGACGTTGCGTTGTCCCTAGTCCGCGTGCACTGCAAGGAGGTGAAGGAAGAGAGGCTGGCTGCCCTTAAGGTTGCAAACTCCAAAAAGCTCCAATTCCAATCCTTCATGGCGACCTTCCTCAAGCCGCCACTCGTATCACCGACGGAATCGACCTCGACGAGTACGTCGCGCCTGCAAGTCCCCCTCCTCCTGAAGAGTGAACAAACTTTATGCCCCAACTCTATTTGCCTCGGAATGCAAAGTGGTTTTGTAACCGTTAGACACCTGCGGGCTCAATGCCCAAGTACTTCTACCCGAATCTTGAGGGTCTTTATATGAACTTGATTTCCTTTGGAATATGCTTGTCTGGCTTCTGATGCCTTTTGATCTTTTTGGTTTCGAGTGGACATTGTACTTGTGGCGCGGCTCAGAAGGCCAAGGTACGTTGTATTTGTGGCGTAGCTCGGAGGGTTGGGCTGCATTGTATTTGTGGCGGAGCTTGAAGACCCAAGGTACATTGTACTTGTGGCATAGCTTGGAGGGTTGAGCCGCATTGTATTTGTGGCGGAGCTCAAAGATCCAAGGTACATTGTACCTGTGGCGTAGCTCGGAGTGCCACTGAGTCCCCGGGTGAGAGGGTTGCTCTTCACTCGGAGTGTTTTCTATAACTTAGGCGATTACGGGGTCGCAGCTAAGCCCCCGAGTGAGAGGGTTGCTCTACACTCGGAGTGTTTTTGTAACTTAGGCGATTATGGGGTCGCAGCTAAGTCCCGAGTGAGAGGGTCGCTCTTCACTCGGAGTGTTTTGGTAACTTAGGTGATTACGGGGTCGCAGCTAATCCCCCGAGTGAGAGGGTGGCTCTTCG
>LR738709.1:377747375-377872945 GCA_902687465.1 Secale cereale | reverse complement strand
TTATGCGGTTACGGGGTCGTAGCTAAGCCCCCGAGTGAGAGGGTTTCTCTTCACTCAGAGTGTTTTTGTAACTTATGCGATTACGGGGTCGCAGCTAAGCCCCCAAGTGAGAGGGTTGTTCTTCACTCGGAGTGTTTTTGTACCTTAGGCGATTACAGGGTCACAGCTAAGCCCCCGAGTGAGAGGGTTGCTCTTCCCTCGGAGTGTTTTTTGTAACTTAAGCGATTACGGGGTCGTAGCTAAGCCCCTGAGTGAGAGGGTTGCTCTTCACTGAGAGTGTTTTTGAAACTTAGACGAATCGGATTCGCGGCTAAGCCACCCACTGGGGGATTTGAGAGCATGTGCCTTTGGGACACGAGTCATTACGGAATTGTCGCAAACTTGTCTTTGGAAAACAAACTGGAGGATTCTTATTACAACTCGACTGGTCGAGTGCCCTAAGTGTAAAAGCGACGGAGCAGATCCGCATTCCATGAGCGAGGCTCATCTTTTTTCTTGGCTGCGTTGTAGATGTGGTATGCCCCATTGTGCAGTACTTTGGTGGTGATGAAGGGGCCTTCCCAGGCTGGAGCAAGCTTGAGAGGTCGTTTCTGTCATACTCGGAGTACAATATCTCCTTCCTGGAATGCCCGGCCTCGAACATTGCGGGCGTGGAATCGACGCCAGTCCTGCTGATCAGGGCCATCTCGCGATCAGGGCCATCTCGCGTTCTTCTTCTAGGAGGTCAACTGCATCTTGACGAGCTTGTTCTGCTTCTGCTTCTGAGAAGATCTCCACCCGAGGGGCGTTGTGCAGCAAATCACTCGGCAGTACGGCCTCGGCGCCATACACCATGAAGAAGGGGGTCCAATCATTCGACTAGTTCGGGGTTGTCCTCAGCCCCAGAGGACATATGGCAGTTCAGTCACCGAAGCACGAGTAGCGTGTTTGAGATCGCGTATCAGCCGCGGTTTTAGGACTTGAAGGATCAAACTGTTTGATCTTTCTGCTTGTCCATTCGACTGTGGGTGTGCTAGAGACGCGTAGTCGACCCGAGTACCTTGGGAGGAACAAAATGCTCTGAATTCGTCTAAGTCAAAGTTGGAGCCATTATCTGTGATGATGCTGTGGGGGACTCCATATCTGAATATCAACTCTCTGATGAAGCTGATGGCGGTGCTCGAGCCGAGGTTCTTGATTGGCTTGGCCTCGATCCATTTGGTAAATTCGTCGACTGCTACGAGCAGGTAAGTGAAGCAACTCCTGCCTGTCTTGAAGGGCCCGACCATGTCCAATCCCCAAACGGAAAATGGCCAAACCAACGGGATAGTGTTCAAGGCAGACGCGGGTTTGTGAGACATGTTGGAGTAGAACTGACAACCCTCGCATTTGTCGACGATATCTTTCGCCATCTCGTTCGCTCGGGGCCAGTAAAATTCGGCTCGGTATGCCTTGGCCATGATGGTCCGAGAGGAAGCATGGTGGCCACAGGTTCCCGAGTGAATCTACATCAGGATCATTCGACCTTCTTCAGGGGTGATACAGCGCTGAGCGACTCCTGTGACACTTTCCCTGGAGAGCTGACCCTGTATCACTGTGAAGGCTTTGGATCGATGAACTATCTGACGCGCTTCATCCTCATCCTCTAGGAGTTCCTTCCTAAGAAAGTACGCTATGTACGGCACTGTCCAGTCGGGTGTGATCACTAGGACTTCCATGATTAGGTCGACCACAGCTGGGACTTCAATTTCAGTCGGATCGGGCGCACTTATCGGTTGTGGGGGCTCCTTTGTGAAGGGGTCTTCTTTGACTGACGGGGTGTGTAGATGCTCCAAGAACACATTCTTGGGTATAGGTTTTCGAGTGGATACTATCTTCGCGAGAAAGTGAGCAAGCATGTTCTTGATTCTGGGCACGTGGTGGAGCTCTAAACCTTCAAACTTCTTCTCTAGCTTCTGTACTGCACTGCAATAACTGGTCATTGCTGGGCTCCTGACGTCCCATTCCTTCATTACTTGATTGACCACCAAGTCTGAGTCGCCGTATACCATCAGGCGACGGACGCCGAGTGAAATGGCCATACGCAACCTGTCGTGGAAATAACACGGCAGATGTCCGGTTTAACGGACTTGATGATGGAACCATCGCACGGGTTAGCTTGAAGGGGTTCATAGCACACAAAGGACACAGAGGGTTTATACTAGTTCGGCCCCTTCGATGAAGGTAAAAGCCTACGTCTAGTTGGTTTGGTATTGCTTGGGTGTCGGATTACAGGGAGCGGATTGCTTGCCTGTAGTCTCGACGGGTTGATCCTTCTCCTCCCTGAACCGTCGTCGGGTCGTCCCTTTATATAGAGAGGCGACGCCGAGTCCGGTTTACAGAGTCTCGAGGCCGGCTCATATTTGTGTCCGCCTCGGTCCCTGCTCTTTCTTCCTTATCTCTCAAGTTACATCATCGGGCGGTTTACAAACCATAACTCTATAAATGGGCCCTAAGATCTAATGGGCCGTAGCCTATACTGAATATTACAACCATACAATTATAATAAGCCGGTTTACACTAGCCGGTTCATACCTGCTAGTAATATCCCTGACATTAGGCCCCAGAATGATTTGAACTTGTTCACATCAATCTTCTCAGTCTTGCATAATTTTCTTCTGTGTCTTCTCATTTTTTTGTAAACCGGCCCGGACGTCATCCTCGAGAATCACTGAATCTGACCATGACATCACTTCCGCATTTAACGCCGTGAGCTGTCCATCAGCTTTGTTTAAGGGTTTTCCCGAAAATCGAGGCGTCAGAGGATCTTTATCCGATCCTTTGCCTCCTCGAATCCCGCACCTGTCGCTTCGGATCTGACTTTCTTCTATAAATACCGCTGTTCCCATCTGTAATTCTCTTCCGCTCCTTTCTTCTTCCTCCGTTCCCGAGTTCAAGACGCCATTGACACCCGAGCTCGAACCGCCGCCGTCGACCGCCGAGCCCAAACCCTCGCCGGCCGCTGCATCAACCTGAGCTTGACCAAAAAGAACTCCTCCACCGCTTCTCAGGTACTCCATCTTCTTCCTCTTTGTAGTCTTGTAACCTCTAGGGTTCTTGCTCGCGTCTCCGCCATTAGAGCTTTAACGAAAGCTTCACCTTGTTCATCTTAAACACCAGTTTCGCAGAAGTTTTGACCTTTATATCTAGCTCTTTAGATCTTACTTTTGTTCCGCTAATATATGCTTTAGATCTCATCACCTACACCCAACCTGTAGATTCATCTGCTCCGCATAAGATCCTTGTATTTTCTTCCCGTATATCTTTGCATTATTTTTCTTTTTCTTGTGTGCTCAGATTTGTTCCACCTTTAGCTGTTTGCAAAAACCTGTTTCTTCTCCCTTGTAGATCTGTTAAATATACTCCGGCTTATACTGTCATGCATTGTTCCTGTAAAAAATTTAAAGATGAACGCGACGGTTTAGCTGTTCCTCTTTTGCTGTCATGAACCGGTAGTAACACAGCTCCTTGTTATTGCCGGGTTAGCCATATCATTAGTCCCTTGTCTAAAACATTGCGTGATCTTCGTATATATCTTCCGGTTTATACCGCTTGTACTTAAATAATTCGGTTTTATACTTTTACCCTTTCAGTACTTTGTCCTTCTGTCGCTATGGCCAAACAATTTGTGTCTTGCGATTGGGTTCCTTCCATTATTACGGAAGAAGACTTGGTCAATGCTGCTGCCGTTGGTACTTTAGGCCCTCAATCCGCTTTAAAGTGGCGGGCTCCAGGAAATGAATGTCCTCCTACTCCCAGAGAAGGGGAGGTTATTGTTTTCTTTGACTAAATAGCCCGAGGCTTCACACCTCCCGGTTCAAGATTCTTCCGAGATGTGCTTGCCGCTTTCCAGCTCCATCCTCAGGACATAGGTCCAAACTCTGTCTCCAATATCTGTGATTTCCAAGTGTTCTCAGAGGTATATCTGCAAGAAGAACCATCTGTTGACCTGTTCCGGGATTTCTTTCACCTGAACCAGCGCACTGAATTCACTAGCGGACCGCATCAAGAACTGGGTGGGGTTAGCATCTAGAAAAGGAGAGATGCAGTCTTTCCCCATGCCGCTCTCCACACGCATCCAAAGGACTGGAACAAATCCTGGTTTTACTGTATTGACACTTCTCCTGCCGGGGAGAATCCACTTCCGGGTTATCGCGAGCACCGTCTTCCGGAAGACCACCCTTTGCCACAGCGACTTAGCTCCGCCGAACGGCCCCGGTTTGCTTCTCAGCTTGCTAGACTGAAAGCTTTTATGGCCAACGGTTTAATTGGAACCGATTTTATGCGATGTTGGCTCTCTTGGAGTATCCTTCCTTTGAGTCCGCGATCACAATTGATGTGCCAGTATTCTGGTAAACCGGACGACCCTCAACGGTTTACCAAGGATAAGCTTTCTGAATCGGAGGTCATTGAATCGGCTAAGAAGATGCTCAACGTCTCCTTAGAGGATTGTAGCAATATCGGATTGGCTCAGTATTACAAGAAGAACAAGCTACCTGCAGTAAGCCTTGCTTTATTGTATATATTTTTAATCCATTCATATAAACCGTCCTCTAACTGTCTCTTTTCTGTCCAAATAGGCTGAGGATCCTTTCTGGAAAAGGAAGCCTCAGGAGAAACCCGGAAAACAGGCACGCCGGAAAACCTTCACTAGTAAGAAGAGAAAAGCGGCCGGTGGCTCTAGTTCTCACGCTGAGGATGACGATCCGGACTCTGAGGTATGTATTAATCCGGCTTTAACTTGCTTGCTTTTACTCATATCTGTATGTAATAATGACATTTCGCAGGAGTTGGCTGAAGGAGATAGACCGGCCGCTGTTGAGGTAACTATCCTTTCTTCCGATTCAGAACCACTTCCACAAAAAAGTCATCGGACAGTCAGGAAATATCAGTTTTCTCACCCTTATGCTCAATTGGATCCTAATTTTCTTTTGAAGAAACAACAACACGAAGCTCTTCGCCGGACCACTCGCCATAGCGGTCTTGCAGTGGAATCATCCGGGATTTCTCTGACTCCGGCTCGGAGGCGCCGTTCTGAGGTTATATTCTCTCCAACCCTCCTTCATCCCAAGGCCGGGCTTATCCGCAAACCTCTTAAACCGTCTGACCCTGATTATCAGGAGACTCCATTATCTTCTTCCGGTGAATCGACTACCATGCAACTTCCCCCACTGAAAACCGTCCCAGGGTAAGTCTTTTTAACTTATCCGGTTTATGATTACATTTTGCTTCATAGTCTTAACTCATTTTCGGAACTTCTTTCAGCAAGCCAAAGCCTAGCAAAAAACCAAAGGCCAACAAACCCACTGCTGAGACTACTGTTGATGATCCGACGGTTGATCCGGCAATAACCGTCCCCCCAGAAGGCGAGCCCACAATTCCTCTTGAGAATCCTGCGCCTACGGATCATATTTCAATGCCCGAGAACCCTACTGCTGATGATGTTCATGATCCGCCAAGTCCTGCCCGGGCCAATTCTCCTCAGACCAATCCGGCATCTCCCAGTCCGGTTCATACTGCAGCTCCACCAACCGCACCAGCTTCTCCAGAAGTTGAAGTAACTGGCACTGCTTTTACTGCTCCGGCTGAGCCCACTGTTTTAGCCAAACATACGGCTAAAGCAGAGAAGCTGCATAAAGAGAAGGGTAAATGGAGTACTGAGTTATCCAGCCTTGCTGACATGAGTGCCCAGGAGCTCTATTCCGGGTACTTGAACCGGCTTCACACCAGCCGAGATTATGAAGCGGGCTTGGTTAACATGATGAAAGAAAAATATGAGGTAATCTTTTCCTTCTGACTTTGTACTTTTGATATGCTTCTAACTATCTCATAGTAGCCCCCAAGTTCCGGTTTAGCTGCGCGTTGAAGGTGAACCGGAACTTATAACTTGAATAACTGATCTTACATTAGCCCCCAAGTATCAAGTAGATAACTTGGTTATGTATTTGATACTTGTAAGAATTTCTTCTGATACTTCAATTATCCATTAGCCCCCAAGTGTCAAGTAGACAACTTGCTTGTGTGCTTGAGACTTTTGTCTTTGAATTGCTGCTGTTTACTGTTTCAACTGCCCATTAGTCCCCAAGTGTCAAGTAGACAACTTGTTTTGTCTGCTTGAGACTTAGTCTTTGAATTACTTCTGATTACTGCTTGAGCATTCTTGCAGGCTGATTTAAACAGGAATGCTAATGAAATCAATGAACTCCGGAGTCGTCTTGCTGAAACGGAAGTTGCTGCTTCTAAAGCCAAGAAAGATCTGAAGCTGAGTTTGAAGACTGCCGAACAGCTGAAGAAATTCTTTGAAGAAGAGCGGACTGCCTTTGAGGTTCAGAAGAAAGAGCTGGAGAAAAGGGCCAAAGATGTTGAGGAAGCGCTTAATCCGGTTACTGAAGAATTAACCGGTTTAAAGCGGCAAATAGAGTTGATGACCTCTGCAATCTTCGGTAAGTATCTAATCTGCATTCCTGCTTTATCTTTGTAATCTTCCATCTGTGCCGGTTTAACTGTGATAATCATCTGCAGGGCACCGTGTCACCCACCTTGGTGATGACTTACGGAAAAAACTTAAGGCCTGTTATACTTTGGTCGAGCAGCTGTATTTCGGCGCTCAAAGGATCATAAGTGCAACATCTTTCAGTAAACCGGCTCCCACGACCATCCAAGGTACATTAGAAAAGTTGTCTGTTTTGCCAGTCCGTTTGGAGGAAGTCAAGAAATCTGCTGCTCGAGCCGGTGCCCTCATGGCGCTTACCAGAGCCAAGGCCTGGGTTCCGGACTTTGATCCGGAAGAGGCTTTAAATGGGTGTCCGAATACCAAGGAAGACGGATCATCGTTTACTGCAAAGGATCTCTATGCTTTGACAAAGGAGATGCGTCCTCTTGCCAGCAAACTTGCGGCCGAAGCAGATTTATCCAGGTATCATCCAGGGTATGACTTGCAAAACGAGCGGGTGGAGCGGCCGTTTTATGAAACCGTCAATCTAATCCCACCAGTGCATCCTCATACATTCGCTCCAGATATCGAACCGTCGGAACTCATCAACGAAGAGATGTATTTTCGTACTTTAACGAAAATCGACTGGTGCGCCCCGGATTTCCAACCGCTTCAAGAGGAAGAGGAGACTCCGGATCAAGTTGATGCCCAGCCGTCTCAGCAGGAAGGAGCATAACTCATAACTTATTGTTGTAGTTGCAGTCCCGTTTTATCGAACAATCTTTTAATCCGTCAGGCTTGCTATGCCTTCTAATAGGATAGCTGAAACATTATCCACTTTGATCCGAATATTCTGACTTCTTGTTTTAGTGTTTGCCAATTTAAATTTTGTCTGATGTCGCTTATCTTGCGTGTCATCTGTTCCTGCATAAGTAACACTGAAAATATGTCCTAGCGGTTTTACCGCTGGACAGATTAAATTGTTCTCACAATATGTCAAACAAGTGTATACTTATATCAGAAATAATTTTATACGTGAGATCAAGTATGCTTGATATTCTTAACCCGGCAAATCTTACCTTGAAGGGAATTTATAAATGATCCATGGTCTTATAGAAACTGCCGGCTTAAATCATGTCTAGCCTCTTACTTTGTTTCTGCCTGATGATTGTTCCGGGTTATGATAGACACCGGATTAACCCAAACTTTTCACTCATGCTGGTGCTCATGACCCAGACTTTTCAACTTTGTAGATATGTGGTCAATTTCTTGAATTGTCCCACTCCGGATTAAAACATCAGAACACATAAAGATCAGAAAATGCAAATTTGCAAATAAAATCATGTAGTCGAGGCTTTTTATGAGCTGCCAGGCTCAAAGCAAGGTTCGGCCAATCACTGGATGCGGGTAATCTCGTCTTTCCAAAGGGCCTGTCGATGGATGTGGATAATCTCGTCTTTCCATAGGAACCATAAGAAAAAACTTTAGCCAATCACTGGATGACCGTAGCCTTTCCAGAGGGCCTCCATGGCTCCTTGAAACCATGGGTAATTATAAACCAATCACCGGATGGCGTAGCCTTTCCAGAGGGTCTCCATGGCTCCATGAAGCCATGGGAAATATAAGCCAATCACTGGATGCCCGTAGCTTTTCCAGAGGGCCTCCATGGTTCCTTAAAACCATGGGAAATATAAACCAATCACTGGATGCCCGTAGCGTTTCCAGAGGGTCTCCATGGCTCCATGAAGCCATGGGTAAATCTTGAACCAATCACTGGATGGATTACCATCCAGAGGGTTTGCGTGAAGCGTCCTCTTTGAGCCGGATGTGACCTTTATGCTTTTCAGGGAGTTTTATTGCTTCTGAGTATATACTCTGCAAAAATCAGTTTTAAACCGATCGATATCTTTGAAATATGACATATGATGATATATATATGGTTGTTCTCATAAGATATTTGTATTGGAAAAAAGGCTGAGCCCCCGGTTTATCGAGGGTGCCGGTTTATTCATTAATCATAATATATACATAGGATACAGTGGAGCTCATAGCTCAAGTATGGCCGTAAGTGGGCGATGTTCCATGGCCTCTTCGTCTCCTCCTCTGATGTACGTGAGTCCTTGTGTTCTCGAACGTCCAGCAGGTAATATGAACTGTTATGTAGATTCTTGCTGACCACAAGGGGCCCTTCCCAAGGTGGGGATAGCTTGTGCATATCTGTTTGGTCTTGGATGAGCCGGAGTACTAAGTCACCCTCCTGGAATGTTCTGCTCTTGATCCGGCGGCTGTGATATCTGCGCAAGTCTTGTTGATAGATTGCAGACCGTGCTGCTGCTATATCACGCTCTTCATCCAGCCGGTCCAAACTGTCCTGTCTTGCCTGCTCATTGGCCGCTTCAACATAGGCTGTCACCCTTGGTGAATCATGACGGATATCACTTGCAAGGACCGCTTCAGCACCATATCCCATAAAGAAAGGTGTATAACCTGTGGACCGGTTTGGCGTAGTGTTGATACTCCATAGGACAGATGGTAACTCCTCGACCCAACATCCCGGGGTTCTTTGCAAGGGAGTCATAAGCCGGGGCTTGATACCTCGCAAAATCTCCTGATTTGCTCTTTCAGCTTGACCATTGGATTGGGGAGCCACAGAAGATACATCTAGGCGAATATGTTCTCGTTGACAAAACACTTCCATCTCACCCTGAGATAAATTGGTGCCATTGTCTGTGATGATGCTGTGCGGAAAACCAAACCGGAAAATTACCCTTTTGATGAATTCGACTGCTGTGGCCGCATCACACTTGCTCACAGGCTCCGCCTCAATCCACTTTGTGAACTTATCCACCGCCACCAGTAGATGATTTTTCTGATCTTGAGATCGCTTAAAGGGTCCAACCATATCAAGCCCCCAAGTCGCAAACGGCCAAGTTATTGGTATCATCCGGAGCTCCTGCGCCGGAACAAGAGCACGTCTCGAAAACTTCTGACAAGCATCACACTTCCGGACTAGATCTGCCGCATCAGCATGAGCTGTTAACCAATAGAAACCATGTCGGAAAGCTTTAGCCACCAATGATTTTGAACCGGCATGATGACCACAATCCCCTTCATGGATCTCGCGAAGAATCTCACAACCTTCCTCAGCTGATACACACCGCTGAAATACTCCAGAAGCACTGCGATGATGAAGCTCTCCGTTTGCAATTGTCAAGGACTTAGAACGCCGGACTATCTGTCGTGCCTCTATCTCATCGTCCGGTAACTCTCCTCGGCTCAGATATGCCAAATAGGGCAGTGTCCAATCCGGGTTAACATGAAGTGTTGCAACTAGCCGTGCCTCCGGATCAGGAACAGCTAGGTCTTCCTCTGATGGTACTTGTACTGATGGACTGTGCAGCTCATCCAAAAAAGTATTTGGCGGCACCGGTTTATGTTGAGATCCCAACCGGCTTAAAGCATCAGCCACTTCATTCTTTCGCCGGTCTATGTGTTCCACTTGATACCCTTTGAAATATCCAGCAACTGCTTCCACTTCCCGTCTGTAAGCTGCCATGAGGGGATCTCTTGAATCCCACTTGCCTAAAACTTGCTGTGCCACCAGATCTGAATCGCCAAAACATTTGACCCGGCTCAAGTTCATCTCCTTTGCCATCCGTAAGCCATGAAGCAATGCTTCGTATTCCGCTGCATTATTAGTACAAGGAAACAATAAACGGAGGACGTAACAAAATTTATCGCCTCGGGGGGAAGTTAAGACAACTCCAGCCCCTGAGCATTCCAACTGTCTTGAACCGTCAAAGTGAATCGTCCAGTATGTAAGATCCGGCTTCTCCTCAGGGGTTTGCAATTATGTCCAATCATTGATGAAATCCACCAATGCCTGAGATTTTATAGCGGTGCGTGGCACATACTTCAACTCATGTGGGCTGAGCTCAATGGCCCACTTCGCTACTCTACCTGTAGCTTCCCTATTCTTGATTATGTCCCCCAACGGTGCTGAACTAACCACAGTTATTGGATGACCTTGGAAATAATGCTTCAGCTTCCGGTTTGCCATGAACACACCATACACCAGCTTCTGCCAATGTGGGTACCTTTGCTTGGATTCAATGAGCACTTCACTTACGTAATACACCGGACGCTGAACCGGGTATTCCTTTCCTGCTTCCTTGCGCTCAACCATAATTGCGATGCTGACTACCCGTGCATTGGGAGCGACGTATAACAGCAACGGCTCCTTATCCACAGGGGCAGCCAGGACCGGCGGTTTTGCCAGTTGCCGCTTCAGATCCTCAAACGCCGTGTTCGCCTCATCACTCCATATAAACCGATCTGTTTTCTTCAGCATCTGGTAAAGCGGGATCGCCTTCTCTCCCAAACGGCTGATGAACCGGCTTAATGCTGTGATCCGGCCAGTGATACGCTGAACATCGTTGATGCAAACTGGTTTAGTCAAAGATGTGATTGCCTTAATCTTCTCCAGATTAGCTTCTATTCCTCTGTTTGAGACCAAGAATCCCAGTAGTTTACCTGCCGGAACACCAAAGGCACACTTCTCCGGATTAAGCATCATCTTATAGGCTCGAAGATTGTCAAAAGTCTCCTTAAGATCCTCTATCATCGTCTCCTCTTTCCTTGATTTAACCACAATGTCATCCACATAGGCATGAACATTCCTCCCTATCTGTCCTTTAAGACAATTCTGAACGCAACGCTGATAAGTTGCTTGAGCACTCTTGAGCCCAAAAGGCATAGATACATAGCAAAAAGCACCAAAAGGGGTTATGAAAGCTGTCTTCTCTTGGTCTTTAACTACCATCTTGATCTGGTGATATCCTGAATATGCATCCAGAAAGCTTAGCTGCTCACATCCCGCTGTAGCATCGATAATCTGATCAATGCGAGGGAGAGCAAAAGGATCAGTTGGACAAGCTTTGTTGAGGTCTATGTAGTCCACACACATTCTCCACTTCCCATTCTTCTTTAACACCAGCACCGGATTAGCCAACCACTCTGGGTGAAAAACTCCCACTATGAACCCTGCAGCCAAAAGCCTGGCCACTTCCTCTCCTATAGCCTTGCGCCTCTCTTCGTTGAAGCGGCGCAGATATTGCTTGATCGGTTTAAACTTCGGATCAATATTAAGACTGTGCTCAGCGAGTTCCCTCGGTATACCTGGCATGTCAGAAGGTTTCCATGCAAAGATATCCCGGTTCTCACGGATGAACTCGATGAGCGTGCTTTCCTATTTGGGATCAAGGTTAGCGCTGATAGTGAACTGCTTGGACGAATCACCTGGCACAAAATCAACTTGCTTGGTCTCCTCCGCCGATTTAAACTTCAACGCCGGATCATGCTCTGTAGTTGGCATCTTCAGCGGAGTCATATCTGCCGGATCAACATTATCTTTATAAAACTTCAACTCTTCTGTGGCACATACTGCCTCCGCGTAGGCTGCATCTCCCTCTTCACACTCCACTGCTATCTTGCGACTTCCATGAACTGTGATCGTGCCCTTGTGACTCGGCATTTTGAGTTGCAGATAAACATAACATGGCCTAGCCATAAACTTGGCATAAACCGTTCTCCCGAATAAAGCGTGATAGGGGCTCCGGATCTTGACAACTTCGAAAGTTATCATTTCTGACCTGGAATCATGCTCATCTCCAAAGGTAACTTCTAAGTCAATCTTTCCAACTGGATAAGCCGACTTACCTGGAACCACCCCGTGGAACATCGTGTTTGATTGTCTTAACTTCTTATCCGTTAGGCCCATACGATGGAGAATCTCATAGTACAAGATGTTGATGCTGCTACCGCCGTCCATGAGAACTTTAGTGAACTTATAACCTCCCACCTGTGGCGCTACCACCAAGGCCAAGTGGCCCGGATTATCCACCCGCATTGGGTGATCCTCCCTACTCCATATAATGGGCTGCTCCGACTAGCGCAGAAATTGCGGTGTTGCCGGTTCAACCGCGTTAACCGCCCGCTTAAAAACCTTCTGATCTCGTTTACACAGACTTGTGGTGAATACATGGTATTGCCCACTACTCAACTCCTTCGGATTACTCTGATATCCGGATTGTGGTTGCTGTTGCTGACGCTGCTGATTACCCTGATTATTGTGATTACCTTGGCCCTGCTATTGACTGCCTTGGTTATTGTAACCACCCTGATTACGCGGCTGATTGCCCTGGTTATTATAACTTCCTTGACCATTTTGATTACCGGCCCGGTTTTGATAACCATTGTTATTGCCCCGATATCCTGATTCGGAGTTGTTCCCCTGATGACCCGGACCATAGAACCCTGGGCCTGAACCGCCATTTGGAGGCCTGTCATTAGGATTAAAGCGGCCCATCATTGCTTCCATAAAGGGCCTGCACTCTCTTATAGTGTGTTTTGCCGGTCGTCTGCTCGAGCCATGCTTCGGACAAGGCTGATCTAACTCTTGGTCCCAACTAACATCCCCTCCGCCGGTTTGTTGAGGTGGGTTGCCCCTATTACGCTGAAAACCCCCTTGAACTTGGGTATTGGCTACGAAATCAGAGCCACCTTCTGCCTTTCACTTGCCTAAGAAACTTGCAGTAGCCGGGTTATCCTTCCCTGCTTTGTCTCCCTCAGCTTCTGGATACTTGGTATTATCAGAGTCCCCATACTTTACCAGAGCACTCATAAGAGTTCCCATATCATTGCAATCTCTTTTAAGCTGTCCTAGTTTTAACTTTAGGGACTCAAACAGGCAATTGTTCTCTAAAGTTACTATTGCCGTACTAGGATTGATACTATTCGAAGAGTGCAAGATCTCTGACACTCGCCGCACCCATGCACTTGTGGATTCCTGTTCTCCTTGCACACAGGCTGCCAGATCCACTACTGACATTGGCTGCTTGCATGTATCTCTGAAATTTTTGATAAACTGGCGACGTAACTCTCCCCATGATCCGATGGAATTAGGGGATAAACCCTTTAGCCAGGTCCGGGCTGTACCCTCAAGCATCATAGTAAAGTACTTTGCACAAGCCGCTTCATCCACGTCCAGCATCTCCATGGCCATCTCATAACTCTCCACCCAAGCTTCAGGAGGTAAGTCCGCAGTGTAATTAGGTACCTTACGGGGCCCTTTAAAATCCTTGGGCAACTTCACACTCTGTAAAGCGGGGATAAGACACTGTACTCCAAAGGAACTCGTCGTGACACCTGTCTCTGATGTGGCGGTTTGAACCGGCGTCGTTTGACGGACCTCCTCCCGGGCTACTGACCTAACCCGGTTTGCATCCCGAGCTTGAGCATCCGCACCTGCCGGATTATCCTATCTGCGCCGATGTCGCCTGCGTTCACTGCTAGACACTTCTGGTTCCTCCCAATGCCTAGTGTAACTCCGGCTGGGACGTGGTGTTGAATGTAACCTTTCCATGCTATGGGAATATGCTTGTTGTTGTACTAACGCCGTATTAAGTAGCTCCTTGACCCTGCATGCCTCCAATGCTACCGGGGACATCCCCTCAACGGGTAAAGCGGCCAAACGTGCAGCAGCAGCAACGATGTTATCCAAAGGATTTGAATAATGACCTGGAGGGGTAGGAACGTGAGGTGCAGACATGATCCACCGATCTTGCTCCGCAGTGGGTTGTTGAACCGGTTCATCCCTGGCTGGAGGTGCCCTCCGGTTTAAAGCCGGATCATTGCTGGTCCCAGCCCCGGGTGTCCTGAACAGATCCGTCGCTTCATAAACCGACGGTAGACGAGAATGGTATTTTCGACCCCTTACTCCCTGCACAGAGACCTGCTCCATCCTTAGATGAAAAGCCTGATCATTCAGCTCCGCTTGCCTTATTGCTATCATTGCCTTCTCTGCTTTCAAATCATCTCTTAATTGATCAATCCGGCCTTTTAACTGAAGGAGCTCTGCATCATGCTGCGCCTTGTCTGCTGGAGCTATCACTGCCACCGCTTTAGCTGTGAACTCCTCGATCAAGGTGGATAGAATGTCAGTAGGTGAGAGGGCCGGGCCACTCCCTCCTACACCAGCTTCTGCTGTCGCCCCGTTCACCGTGGACTGCGGTGTAGATTGTGAACCGGCCATAAAGACAGCCACTCGGTTTGGCGGATCAAAGGGGTCCGGAATACTGTCTCCGTCGGACTCACCCTCAGACCGGCCGTCCCGCAACTGATACAAAGATTCAGTTTCTCCGGATGAAGATCCGTCATCAGAGTAGACAACTGTTTCACCTCCGGATTCCGATCCTTCATCGGATTGGACCCCATGAATTGCTCCAACGAACACGCGCTTCATGGCGGGCTGAATCCGGGCCGATCTCGCATGCTGAGCCGGCTCGATGATGTTGGGGAAGATGTCCGGCTCAGGTCCCGGTTCGCCGATCTTGCCGATGAAGATGTGGATGCCGCCGAAGGGAACCCGGTACCCGTATTCGATTGAATCGGCCTCCGGTCCCCAGCCTGCGTCGTCGATGTAGATCCGGCCGCGGCGACTCTTGGTCATCCGGCCGACTGCGTAACCCTTGAGCCCTTCAAAGCTGCCCTTCAAGAACTCGAAACCATCGTGCGGAGGCCCCACGGTGGGCGCCAACTGTCGTGGAAATAACACGACAGATGTCCGGTTTAACGGACTTGATGATGGAACCATCGCACGGGTTAACTTGAAGGGGTTCATAGCACACAAAGGACACAGAGGGTTTATACTAGTTCGGCCCCTTCGATGAAGGTAAAAGCCTATGTCTAGTTGGTTTGGTATTGCTTGGGCGTCGGATTACAGGGAGCGGATTGCTTGCCTGTAGTCTCGACGGGTTGATCCTTCTCCTCCCTGAACCGTCGCCAGGTCGTCCCTTTATATAGAGAGGCGACGCCCAGTCCGGTTTACAGAGTCCCGAGGCCGGCTCATATTTGTGTCCGCCTCGGTCTCTGCTCTTTCTTCCTTATCTCTCAAGTTACATCATCGGGCGGTTTACAAACCATAACTCTATACATGGGCCCTAAGATCTAATGGGCCGTAGCCTATACTGAATATTACAACCATACAGTTACAATAAGCCGGTTTACACTAGCCGGTTCATACCTGCTAGTAATATCCCTGACACAACCCGTATAAAACCGTCTCATATTCAGCTTTGTTGTTCGAAGAATCAAAGTGAATTTGCAAGACATAACTGAGCTTGTCGCCTCTGGGAGACACCGAGACTACACCTGCACCGGATTCGTTCAGCATCTTGGATCCATCGAAGAACATGGTCCAATGATCCGACTGGATCTGAGTCGGCTGCTCCTGTTCGATTCAATCGGAAACAAAATCTACTATCGCTTGAGAATTGGTAGCTTTCTTTGCTTCAAACTTGATATCCAACGGAAGGAGTTCAATCGCCCATTTAGCCACTCGACCGGTTGCATCCAGATTTTTAAGAATTTCAGATAATGGAGCATCGCTGACGACTGAAATTGAATGATCTGAGAAGTAATGTGCAACTTTCTTGGCGGTCAAGTAGATCCCATACACAAGTTTCTGATAATGCGGGTATCTCTGCTTGGATGGAGTCAAGACTTCGGAAAAGTAATAGACTGGGCGTTGGACTATGTAGGCTTTGCCTTCTTCTTCTCGATCGACCGTGAGTACAGTGCTGACAACTTGTCTAGTGGCTGCGATGTACAAGAAAAGAGGCTCTTTGCTGACTGGGGCAGCAAGCACCGGCTGGGTGGAAAGTAGGGCTTTGAGTTCCTTGAACGCTGCTTCAGCTTCAGAATTCCACTCAAACTTTTCAGACTTCTTCATCAGTCGGTAGAGAGGTAATGCCTTCTCACCGAGATGAATCGACTCAATGCGGCCAAACAACCAGTAAGCTTTTGAACATCATGTATATGCACAGGGCGTTTCATTCAGAGGACGGCGCTGACTTTTTCTGGGTTAGCGTCGATTCCCCGTTGGGAAACAAGGAAACCGAGTAAGTTGCCGCTCGGAACTCCGAATGTACACTTTGACGGGTTGAGCTTGGTATCATAGCTTCTCAGGTTTGCGAATGTTTCAGCAAGGTCAGTCAGTAGGTCGGAACCTTTACGTGACTTGACCATGATGTCATCCATGTATGCTTCCACGTTCCGACTGATCTTCTTCAACAGACACTTTTGAATCATGCGCATGAAAGTCGTGTCGGCATTCTTGAGACCAAAAGGCATGCTAACATAACAAAAACACCCAAATGGGGTGATGAAGACTATCTTTATTTCGTCGGGTCCAAACTGTCGGATCTGATGGTACCCGAAATATGCATCCAGAAAGGACAAACGCTCACACCCCGTAGTCGAGTCGACGATCCGATCGATGCAAGGGAGAGGGAAATGATCTTTCAGGCAGGCCCGATTGATATGTTTGAAATCGATGCACATGCGGAGCGACTTGTCCTTCTTGGGGACCATAACTACATTGGCAAGCCACTCGGAGTGGTAAATCTCATGGGTGAACTTAGCTGCCAGAAGTCGAACCACCTCCTTGCCAATTGCTTTCCTCTTCTCCGTGGCGGACCGACGGAGATGTTCCTTCACAGGTTTAACTTTTGGGTCGACTCGCAAACGAGGCTCAGCCAGTCCCCTGGGTACACCTGGCATGTCGGATGGTTTCCATGCGAAGATGTCCTAGTTCTCACGGAGGAACTGGATGAGCGCTTCTTTCTATTTGCTGTCGAGTGTGGTTGAGATGTGAGTCGAAGCTGCATTGGGGTCGACTCTTGCTCTCGACATGAGCAAAAATCATCAAGGTGGAGTTGGTCTGGGGGTAACCTCCATCTCTTTATTTTTCCTCGGTCTCCTCAGAATCTTTCTCCTTCTCAGTGGGTTGGTCCTTCTCGAAGTTCTGAATCAGGAGTCGACATTGTCGAGTGGTATGTTTGGGGTAAACCAAATTCCCCTCTTCATCCTTCTTCGTGTGAATAGGGCACGGTAAATCAAGCACGTCATTCCCTGCTTGGTCTTTCACTTTCTTGGGGATCCAAGGGCCTTTAGGTTTCCCTTTACCTTTGCCCTGGGTAACAACTGCGGCCTCTCCAGGAACTGCGGGCTCTCCTTTGCGCTTCGTCTTCCGATTGGAATTCTGATCATCTTGGCCGACTGATTTCTTGCCACTACGGAGTCGGTCTTCTTCCTCTCCGTTAGCATACTGACTGGATATCTCCATCATCCGAGTCAAAGACATATCTCCTGTCCGACCGAACTTCAGGTTGAGCTCTCTGTACCGTACGCCCTCTTTGAAGGCGGAGACTGCCTTATGCTCGGACACGTTCTCCACCGTATGATGCAAAGTGGTCCACCTCTGGATGTAATCCCTCAAGGTCTCATTCGGTTTCTGAATGCAATGTTGTAGTTCTGCCAGTCCGGCGGGCCGCTTGCAGGTGCCCTCGAAAGTCCTGAGAAATACTCGGGCGAACTCCTCCCAGTTGAAAATGCTCCCAGGGGCCAACTGATTCAGCCAAGCGCTGGCCAAGCCGCCCAACATCAGGAGGAGGTGCTTCATAGCCACATCATCATTGCCGCCACCGATATGCACAGCTACTCGGTAATCTTCCAGCCAAGTATCTGGCTTTGACTCGCTGGTGAACTTGCTCACTCCCGCTGCCAATCTGAAGTTGGGGGGAATCTCGGCGGCCCTGATGGCATTGTTGAAACACTCGGGCCGAGAGACAGACACTCTGCTGCCACTCGGACGATCTCTGCCTTGTCCTTCTTTGTACGCTCGGTTCCTGTCGACCATGCCTTGCACGAGAATCGATCTCGCGTCGAAGCCGGGTCTTCGGGGATCCGTGGGGATCCTTCGCTCGTCGTCACGCAGACGCTTGTCGTCATGTCACCGGGGCGAGTACGATCCCCTTCCCGGGGGAGGCGTAGGCACTCGGTGGTGGTCGTTGTGACCGAGTCGACGGTCATACTGATCATCATTCTTACCCAGGTGTTGCTCTTGACGGGGCCCACAACCCTCATGCCACGGAGGCGATCTTGGGCTATGGGCCGACCAGACAATGTCCGCCGCCACTGATCTACTATGAATCCTGTTGCACGACTGGGAAACGGCCGCATTCTGCTCTCCAGCTGTCCGGAGCAGCGCCCGAATCTGCTGCAAGCCTCTCCCAGCCTCTGACTGAGACGGCTAGATCGAATCTGCGATGTAGGCCGCAGCTGCGAGGTTTTGGATCGGTGTTCAGAATACCTGGGGTTCGCGCGGGAACGGCTGCTACGGCCGTCGACTGGATTCAGGAATCAATCAACGGGCCCGATCATCGAGTGAACGCTGAAGGTATTCCAGCCGTGCACGCTCGGCCATGGTGGCAAGGTGCGTGGCCTCCCCACCTTGAGCTTCTGGAGTATCCCCCAAGATGGGGGTGTAGAGTGCATCTTCGTTGCGGTGGCTGTCGTGGAATTGTCACGGCAGATGTCCTTAGTGTGAGGACTTAGTCGCGAGGCCAACGCATCTATGTGGTAGCTTGAGAGGGGTTGATCGGAATCGAGAGATGCAACACAAGACATGGATTTAGACAGCTTCGGGCCCCGGGAAACATCATCCGGTAATAGCCCTACATGTTGTTTAAGGCTAGGTCTCATTATGCTCATGAGGGAGATGCCACATAAGTCGGCTCTCCTCTAGTTGTGCCTAGCCCTAGAGATTGTTTCTTTCTTACTTGTCCCTCTTTGGGGAGCCCTGCCCCTCCATATATATGTTGAAGGGGCGGGTTACATGACTAGTCCTAGTAGGATTAGGTTTACTTATTGTCGGGGTTTTGGTGCGACATATGCCAAGGGGTGGCTTATCATGCATCGGGACAAGAGTACGTCGCCGGGCCCTGGAAGCGGGATAAGGCGGTACTTAGGACGCCTACGAATCATACCCAGGTTTGGGGCTCTCCGGGGAGAAAACACCCCTAGTCCTGCTCTACGGGGGCTCCGCATCATGACTAATGTCAATATGGTAGCTACAAGGTTGCTCCTTCAGCTGTGTCGTCTAGAGGAGGAAGAAGGGCAAGGCTAGCTCTCTACTTTCGCTCTAGGAACGGGAATGATCGCTAGGGTTTCTCCCTCTCGATCGTTCTCATTCTCTGTGTGTCTCTTAGGGTCCACCCTTTCCACATGGAGGACCCTGGGGGGTTTATATAGCCCTACCCCCCGGGGGTACAACAGTAATCTGGGCGGAGTGGCCCCCGGCCGTCAGCGTCTTTGGGTGCCGGCCTCTCCGCCTGTCTGCTGGGGCCTGCCGTCTGTGGGGCCGTCATGATTGTCTTTTACTGTGAGCGTCCATCTGCTGACGGCAGCATCGTCAGGAGGGGAATGGCTACAGTGTCGCCGCCTCCTGTCGTACACTGCCACCACGTCCTGTCTTGTCATCTTGATGGGGTTCAGACTCCCAAGGCACGGTTAGCCACCTGCTACCAGGCGGCCCGTCCCACAGGCCGCCTGCCAAAGGTCGCTTGCTTCTGGGTGACTCACTGGCTGGTGGGGCCGGCCGCCTGCTTGCCCCATCGCCTGTGGGTAGTGGGATCATGGATTCTTCTGACCAGGGCTAGGTCATCAGTAACATGGCTACAGTGATACGCCGCCTAAGGAGTGTCCGTAAGGTACACTCTCACTATAGCCACGCCCTTATAGATTCTCTAAGGACAAGCTTAACTGTAGCCATGCCTTAGTCTCGTCGTGGTTCCCCATCACACGTCTCGAGGGGGAGACACGGGGCCATCTTCTGGGCGCTGGTCGTTAGGCTGCCGCCTGTCCGGGCTCCTTCGCCTGCTGGCAACCGGCTCCTAGGCGTTGCGGCCCTAGGAGGCGGCCCAATGTACAGACGGCCGGAGGATGACAGGCGGCCCCTACTTGTCTTGAAACGCCATGGGTGGTCGATGAATACACCGTGGTCAATATCTCCGACAGTAGTCCCCGAAGCTGGTGGAGCTCTGCGGTCGCAAGCGGGGCTGCGGGGTTCCAACAGCTTCCCACCCCAAGTAAGGTTTGGTTGTGCTTCTGGTCCGTCTTTTGGAAGGTCCGGCTCCTAGCAGTCGGGCCATTGTCTTCTGGAAGGGCCGGCTTCTGGCAGTCGGGCCTCTGTCTTCGAGTCTTCGGGGACAAGATAATGCATGGATGGCTGGCCGCGGGGTGGTTTTGCCGCCCGTTGGTGGCGTTCCACGCGTCATCCTCTCGCCAGGCCTTCCAGCCAGCCCACGCGTGTGATGGGACGCAACAGCAGGCCGGGGCCCACCACTACAGGGCCTCGGCGCTCGCGCAGATCTGGTGTGGCAGAGGCAATCGATTTCCCTCCCCACGTGCATTAAATGCGCGCGGATCAGGCGTGAAAATGGTGGGAGTCGTGCAGGGCGTGGCGCAGTTAATCCCACGCCCCCGCCCCCTCGGCTTCGTCGCTCCGAGTCTATAAGTAGGCACGGAAGGGGGTTAGCGCCGCTCACGGGCACACCCCCGCTCCAACTTCTTCTTCTTCCTCGCTCCCTCTTGCGCAATTCGCCACAGCCGCCCGCATTGCTCCGCCGGAGCTCGCCACCGCCCCAAGCCATGGCCGCGGAAGCGCAGGTCCACCGCTCCGGCGAATGGGACGGCATCGAGGTCCTTGACGAGCACATATTCTACCTCCGCCGCTCGCGGCGGTTACCTCCCACCGACAAGGTCGCCGTGCGTCTGGCACCGACGACCGAAATCAGGCCGGCGCCGCGGCTGGGCGAGCGGGTAGTCTTCCGCTCGCACTTCCCCTGTGGCCTCGGGCTCCCCGTCGGCAGTTTCTTCCGCTCCTTCCTCCACTTCTTCAACGTGCAGCCCCACCACCTTACGAAGAACACGGTGGTGTGATACGTCCATTTTTCATCATGCTTATATGTTGATATTTATTGCATTATGGGCTGTTATTACATGTTTTGTCAAAATACTTATGCCTTTTCTCTCTTATTTTACAAGGTTTACATGAAGAGCGAGAATGCCGGCGACTAGAATTCTGGGCTGGAAAAGGAGCAAACTCTGGAGACCTATTCTGCACAACTCCAAAAGCCCCGAAACTTCACAGAACTCCATTTCAAAAAATATAAAAAATATCTAGCGAAAGAAGATCACGAGGGCGGCCACCTACTGTCCACGAGGGTGGGGGGCACCCCCCCCCTCTCTGGGCGCGCCCCCTATCTCGTGAGCCCCCCGAAGGCCCCCCGATGCCCATCTTCTCCTATATGAGGTGTTTTGACCTGGAAAAAAGTCAGAAGGAGGCTTTCGGGACCAGACGCCGCCGTCTCGAGGCGGAACCTTGGCGGAAACCAATCCAGGGCTCCGGCGAAGCTGTTCTGCCGGGGATACTGCCCTCCGGGAGGGGGAAATCATCACCGCCGTCATCACAAACAACTCTCCCATCTTGGGGTGGGCTATCTTCATCAACATCTTCACCAGCACCATCTACTCTCAAACCCTAGTTCATCTCTTGTATCCAATCTTGTACCCAAACCTCAGATTGGTACATGTGGGTTGCTAGTAGTATTGATTACTCCTTGTAGTTGATGCTAGTTGGTTTATTTGGTGGAAGATCATCTGTTCAGATCCATTATGCATATTAATACCCCTCTGATCTTGAACAATATTATGTCTTCTGAGTAGTTACTTTTGTTCCCGAGGACATGGGAGAAATCTTGCTATTAGTAGTCATGTGAATTTGGTCTTCGTTCGATATTTTGATGAGATGTATGTTGTCTCTCCTCTAGTGGTGTCATGTGAACGTCAACCACATGGCACTTCACCATTATTTGGGCCTATAGGAAGGCATTGGGAAGTAATAAGTAGATGATGGGTTGCTAGAGTGACAGAAGCTTAAACCCTAGTTTATGCGTTGCTTCGTAAGGGGCTGACTTGGATCCATTTGTTTCATGCTATGGTTAGGTTTACCTTAATACTTCTTTTGTAGTTGAGGATGCTTGCATTAGAGGTTAATCATAAGTGGGAGGCTTGTCCAAGTAAGGACAGCACCCAAGCACCGGTCCACCCACATACCAAATTATCAAAGTACCGAACGCGAATCAGATGATCGTGATGAAAACTAGCTTGACGATAATTCCCATGTGTCCTCGGGAGCGCTTTCCTTCATATAAGAGTTTTTCCAGGCTTGTCCTTTGCTACAAAAAGGATTGGTCCATCTTGCTGCACCTTATTTACTTTTACTATTTGTCCCTTGCTACCAATTACCTTATCACAAAACTATTTGTTACCTATAATTTCAGTACTTGCAGAAAATACCTTATTGAAAACGGCCTATCATTTCCTTCTGCTCCTCGTTGGGTTCGACACTCTTACTTATCGAAAGGACTACGATAGATCCCCTACGCTTGTGGGTCATCAAGACTCTTTTCTGGCGCCGTTGCCGGGGAGTGAAGCGCCTTTGGTAAGTGGAATTTGGTAAGGAAAAATTTATATAGTGTGCTGAAATTTATTGTCACTTGTTACTATGGCTCATAATCCTTTGAGGGGCTTATTCGGGGTATCTTCACCCCGACCAGAAGAGCAAAGAGTTGCTCCTCAACCTACTGCACCTACTGAAAATGTTTGCTTTGAAATTCCTTCGGGTATGATGGAGAAACTGCTTGAAAATCCTTTTACAGGAGACGGAACACTGCATCCCGATTTACACCTAATCTATGTGGATCAAGTTTGTGGATTATTTAAGCTTGCAGGTTTGCCCGAGGATGTTATCAAGAAGAAGGTCTTCCCTTTATCTTTGAAGGGAGATGCGTTGACATGGTTTAGTGAAAGTGCAACTAATCCCCGGGTGGTTTTGGTAATTAATAACAACATATATATCATTGAACTAATATTCTCTTGAGAATCTTTTCAGAAAAGTTCGATGATGTGGGTATGGAAATGTCTGAAGAAGTGGACCCCTCAAAATGCTAAGACAAGCATTGGCAAAAGCTCAAGACTCCATTTTTGGTTTAGTGATCAAAGATCACATTGAGTCCATAGGAAAAGCCAATACTATTAAAAGGGGATGAGGTTGTGTTAATGTTCTTGTTGCTCAAGTGCTTGGTGATCTAACTCCCTCAACTATCAGCACTATTCACTACTTAACACACACCCATAAGTAATCTCGGTCAAACCAACTCAGTCCCACCGAGATGAAGTTATTTCCACAAACCCTAACATCTCGGTCACACCGATTTCTCCAACTCAGTCCCACCGAGATGAACCACTTGAGTGTTTCTCCAAACCCTAGCTTCTCGGTCAAACCGATTTTGAGTTTCGGTCCCACCGAAAAAGGGCTGCCAACCTTCTGTGGTCAGTTGACATAAATTCGGAATATCCGAGTTTTTATTTTCGGTCTCACCGAGATGGCAAACCCTAACCTTTGACTCACTTCGGTCTCACCGAGATGGTATTTTCGGTCCCACCGAAAATCCCAACGTTCACTATATTTGAACTTTCGGTCTAACCGAGTTTTCACTTCGGTCTGACCGAGATTGGTCAAATGTGTGTGTAACGGTTGGATTTTGTGTGGAGGCTATATATACCCCTCCACCCCCTCCTCATTCGTAAGGAGAGCCATCAGAAAGTACCACCACTTCTACCATACACTTTCTGAGAAGTGAACCACCTACCCTTGTGTTGAGATCAAGCCATTCCATTCCTACCATATGAAACTTGATCTCTAGCCTTCCCAAGTTGCTTTCCACTCAAATCTTTCTTCCACCACAGCCATATCAGTGAGGAGAGTTGATTGTTGGGGAGTTTATCATCTGAAGCACAAGAGCAAGGAGTTCATCATCATCAACACCGTCTATTACCTTTTGGGGGGTGGTGCCTCCTAGATTGGTTAGGTGTCGCTTGGGAGCCTCCGTCTTGATGATGTGGAGTTGAACCAAGAAGTTTGTAAGGGCAAGGAGATCGCCTACTTCGTGAAGATCTACCCCGAGTAAGGCTAGTCCTCCGTGGGCGTAGGCCGTGATGGAATAGACAAGGTTGCTTCTTCGTGGACCCTTCGTGGGTGGAGCCCTCCGTGGACTCGCGCAGCCGTTACCCTCCGTGGGTTGAAGTCTCCATCAACGTGGATGTACGATAGCACCACCTATCGGAACCACGACAAAAATCTCCGTGTCACCAAACTGCGTTTGATCTTCTCCACCTCTCTTTTACATGTGCAATTTACTTTCCGCTGCATATACTCTAGAATTGCATGTGTAGGGTGTTACTTGAATTGATCTTAATTGTGAAACTGCCTAAAACATTGCATGATCTAAAGGCAGATTTTTTATTTTGTCAAGTAGTCTAATCCCCCCCTCTAGACTTACTTTCGATCCTACAAGTGGTATCAGAGCTTTGGTCTCCATTGCCTTGGTTTCCATTGCATTGGACTCCATAAGCTTGGTTTCACAACCTAGGAGAGTATGGCGTCTAGTGAGGGTAATTATCGTAGAGGTCCTTACTTTGATGGTACAAATTTTGCTAGTTGGAAGCATAAAATGAAAATGCATATTCTTGGTCATAACCCAGCCGCATGGGGCATTATTTGTGTTGGTATGCAAGGTGACTTCTTTGAAGATGGAAAAGTTCCGGATCGCGAAGCTACACCCGAAGAATTGAAGATGTTGCAAAACAATGCTCAAGCTTGTGACATTCTCTTCAATGCTTTGTGTCCCGAAGAGTTCAACAAAATCAGTCGTCTTGAGAATGCTAAGGAGATTTGGGATACTTTGGTTGAAATGCACGAAGGCACTGAATCTGTGAAGGAATCAAAGCTAGATATTCTTCAAGGTCAACTTGACAAGTTCAAGATGAAGGATGGTGAAGGAGTCGCTGAAATGTACTCTAGGCTTGCTCTCATTACAAATGAGATTGCTGGCTTAGGAAGCGAAGAAATGACCGACCGATTCATCATTAAGAAGATTCTCAGAGCTTTGGATGGAAAGTATGACACCGTGTGCACTTTGATCCAAATGATGCCAAACTACAAGACTCTCAAGCCAACTGAAGTCATTGGAAGAATTGTTGCTCATGAGATGACACTTAAGGATAAGGAAGAGCTTCACAACAAGTCAAGTGGTGCTTACAAAGCTACAAGTGATGCTCCTACTACCTCAAGTGACAAGCTAATTTCCAATGAAGAGATAAGCCTAATGGTCAAGAACATCAACAAGTTCTACAAGAATAGAGGCAAAGAAAGAAGCTCAAAATCTAGATCATATGATGAAAAGAGATCTTCTAGTCGTGATCGAAACTGCTACAATTGTGGAAGACCCGGACACTTCTCAAATGAGTGTACGGCTCCCCACAAAAAAAGAGAAGAATCTCCAAGAAGAAGAGCAAGAGATGAGTCACCTCGGAGAGAGAGAAGGAGTAGATATGATCGTTATGAACGAAGACCCTCTCGGAGAAGCAAGGATTCGGAGAGGAAAGACAAGTCATCAAGGAGCTACACAAGAAGAAGACATCAAGATCATGTTGGTGAATGGGTCTCCGGCTCCGACTCTGACAATCAATCCGATGGAAGCTATCACTCCGACTCCGACTATAGTCAAGATGAAGGTGTTGCTGGACTTGCACTCGTATCCTCCAACTCCAACTCCTACGACTTATTTGATTCACCAAATGAGGGAATTGGAAGATGCTTCATGGCTAAAGGCCCCAAGGTAACACACCCTGAATTCATTGACTTTGATAGTGATGAGGATGACTTACTTGGTGAAGATGAGCTCTTGCATGATAAATCTAGTGAGCTTAGTAATGATGAAAATGCTAGTAGTCTTTATAGTCGAGAAGAGTCGAATGACAATGCTATGAAGGAGATTGAGCGTCTAACTAAAGAACTAAACACTCTTAAGTTAGCTCATGAAACAACTCAAGAAGATCATAGAGAGCTCCTAAGATCTCATGAGAAGCTACGCTTCGAGAAGCTCACTCTAGAGCAAGAACATGAGTTTCTAAAAGTGATCAATGACGATCTTCGAAAGAAGAGTTCTTCATATCTTGCCAAACGACTTCTCTTGTCTAATTTCTTGCCACCTATTAAGACTAAGCATGACAAGCATAAGAAAAGTTCTTCCTCTAGTAGTAACAATAACAATGTTAAATCCAATATTGTTACTTCTAGTAGTTCTCTTGATTCCACTAACAATGTTTCAAGCCAAGTTACACTTGAGCAAGAAAATAGCTTATTGAAGGAAATCATAGAGAAAGGTGTCTACAAGAGTCTTGCCGGAAGCAAGAACTTTGAGGATATTGTTCGCAAACAAGGAAGACACCGGAAGAATCAAGGGATTGGTTTTGAGCGAAAGTTCAACGCCGAAGGTGTTGAGTGGGAAGAAGGTCAATACCCTACTCCACAGTTTGTTTCACAAAAGGAGAAGTATGATCCTACTTCTTCCAATGTGGAACAAGCTCAAGATGACCTTCCACCACAAGACCACAAGCTAAAGGCCAAGGACAAGCTTCAAGAGGAGATTGATGCATTCATTGAAGCACCTCAAGCCATGGTCAAGTGGGTTCCCAAGGACACATCGAGTTCTACTTCGTCAAGCTCAACTACAACACCAAGGATTCCCATCAAGATGATGTGGATCCCAAAGAAGAAGAACTAGTAGGTTCTCGAGGGTGACTCCGCCAACAAACTTCACTCATATTCATTTTGGCAAGAACTTGTGCAATCAACTTCCACATCATGCACTTGTTCATGGAGTCACAAACCCTCTTGTTGGTAAGTCAAGGGACAAGGTAATCATTGCTTTCATGGACATCATCTTTTGTGTACTTCACTCTATGTCCATGGATATTCTTGTTTGTTCCTTGTGGGACTAACCCATGTAGGTATTGAAAGTGCCCTAATTCAAAGGATTGCTCCTAACTCATGATGATCTACATCAACATTGAGCATCCACGTCTTCAACATCTACATGAAGTCTTCTACGACAACCCAAGGTTAGTTTGACCCTTTAAAAGGGGTTCTCACATCTAGGGGGAGCTTTGCTCTAAAAATTGAGCTAAAGCATCTTCTAATGATGTGAACACATAAATGCTTTATGTAAAAGTGGTAACCCCACTTGTGCTTAAACGATGAGTATGACCTATGATCAAATGTTCTCATTTGACTCCTAAGTCAACATACTCATATATAGATGACCTAGTCATCGACAAATTGTGTGCTAGTAGCTAGAGTGATTGGTTGTGCATGTTTGACACATATTTCATTTGCTATCTTATTGTGTGAGCATGTTGATTGCATGATTTTATCCATTCAAGGACATCCATTTGTGGTTTTGATTGTTTTGGTTTCTTCTTCTGGCCAAATGGATGGACAAGAATGCCTAAGCACCTTCCCTAGCTATCTATGCTTTCTTGTCTCAAAAATTCTTTTCATGCTCATATCACAACTTTGAACAAGTCTTTTTCGGACAGTCCGAGTGAGGAGCACTCGGAACCACCGATTCGTCTAAGGCTGACTTCCAAAACCTTCTAAGTCCATTTCGGTCTGACCGGTTTCTCAATCTCGGTCCAACCGAAACACTTAGATTGATCTAGGTTTCATCTCGGTGAAACCGAGTTCAACATCTCGGTCTGACCGACATGTGTAACTGCACTGCAATTATGCATCTCGGTGACACCGAGTTTTTCAACTCAGTCCCACCGACAGCACGGGGTTATATATACTGAGGGCTGCGCGCGATCTATTCCTTTCAAACCGTTCGCCCTCCAAGACCCCTGCTGCCGTCGCCCTGATCTAAGGATCGTCGCCTTCGTCGCCTGTGCGCCCTCGCCGCAGGTCTCCGCCGCCGTCAACGGTAATCTTCTCCGCCGTTGCCGCCGTAGAGGGACACCACCAAGTTAGGGTGTGTCCCGATCCCTTTCATGCTCCACTTCTGATTCTTGCATGATAGGACTGCCCTGATTCAATCCACGTTTGATATGATCCCAATACATTGTTCAGATCGTTTAGTTTCGAGGAAAATTCTTAGGTTTAGGTTTCCACGGAATGCATCTCGGTGAAGCCGATTCCTGAAACTCGGACTGACCGATTTGGTCTCTGACCATTGCACTACATAGTTCGGTCTGACCGAGTTGTGAAAATCGGAATGTCCGAATTAAAGTTTCTGTGAAACCCTAAGTTTTCGGTAGGACCGAAACCCATTTCGGTCTGACCGAAAGTGGTGTGTAGGTTCTGTTGAACACTTCGGTTACACCGAAACTTGAAATCGGTTTGACCGGAATACATTCTGTGAAAACTCAAAACTAAGTTTTTGAACTCATTTTTTTGCAAAAACTTCTGCAGTTGTGATAACTCTTCTACTCTGCCTACACCTTATCTATTCACAGGTCTTTCAGCCATGTCAGATGTCAGTGACAGCCAGAACAGGTCCGAATCACCGTTTGCTGAGATTCCAGAGGCAGGTACAAGTCCTGAGGCTAGCAGCTCTAGTGATGATGGTGAGAGGAGTACCCCCAGTGGTCTGCCTCCTGCTGCTACGAGAACCAGGAAGAAGAGAACGTCTGATGATGAGGATTCCGACTTTGTTGCTGAGGAAGTTACCTCCAAGCCAAAGAGGCAAGTGGTTGCCAAAGAGCTCCAAGGGCAGCAGCCAAAGAAAGGCACAAGCAAAGTGAAGCAGTCTGCAGTTGCTAAGAAGCTCAACTTGGAAGAGCCAGCTCCAAGCAAGGTGAAGAAGACTTCCAAAAGGAAGAGAGTTGTATATGCTGAACCTCAAGAGGCTGCTGAAGAAGAAGAAGAAGAAGATGCACCCCAGCCTCCTCCTCAGAAAGCTAAGTTCATGGGTGATGCTATTCGGGCTCAAGCCTCCTCCAAGCCCAAGAAGCCTGCTCAAGCTAAGGCAGCTCCAGCCAAGCCCAAGAGAACAACCAGAAGCATTCCAGCTTCTGAGAAGAACAAAGGTGAGATGCCACCTTCTGAGTCAGATGAAGAGCATGTGTTGCTCAAGCTCCGTCCCAAGTTGCCACTCCACAATGATGCTCATCCTCAAGCTGAGGATATGAAGGCAAGGAAGGACAAAGGTCTCAGGCTATGGAGACAATCTGATCCATATGCCGTAAGAAGAATGACTGCTGTGGACCCCAGATTCCACACCAGAGAGCAGCAGGATTTCTATGAGACAGTGCTAATGGATAAGAAGCCCATTGTTGCTGACACCAGGTATGTCGACTGGAAGTATATTGACAGCAGAGAGCATCGGGACTTCTTTCCCCATGTGCATGAGAGCTTTACTGCATGTGGAGTTGCTGACTTTGTGGGTCAAGAACTGACAGCATGGAATGACGAGATGATCATGCAGTTCTATGCCACAGCCCACTTCTACCCTGATGGCAAGATCACCTGGATGACTGAAGATCAAAGGTTTTCTTCAACTGTTGCAGAATGGGCAGAACTTCTGAACGCTCCAGTGCAGAGAGAGGACGACATTGATGTCTATGGGATTCCTAAGAAGAGTCATGATTCCATGAAGAATATGTACAAGGAGATTCCAGCTGCTGATTTGGAGGGATGGAAACTCGGCTCAGTGTATTATCTCCAGGCAGGTCTGACCACTACTAACACTATCCTGAGGCATACTTTGATGCCTAAGTCAGGTGACCACCGGATGATACGAGGCTATTCTATCAACATGCTGCACATACTCGATGAGAAGGCACCTTTTAAGGTAATGGACTTGATGGTAGAGACCATCAAGAGGACTGCAGCTGACCAGAAGAGGTCGTGTGGGTTTGCACCGCAGATACAGATGCTTATCAACGCCAAGTTTGGCACGGGCAAATTCATGTTGGATAGGAAGCACTTGCCACTGCAGCCAGAGCATGAGGACAACGTAGTTGTGATGGATGAAGAGGATCCTACCTCAGTTGAAGGGCAAGCCAAGATTGAAGCTGCGAAGAAAGCCAAAGCTGACAAAGAGGCAGCAGCAGCAGCAGCTAAGCCAAAGAGCTTCGGAGATCAGATTCTTGAAGCAACCCGGAGAATTGAACAACGCCTGGCCAGCATTGAGCAATCTCAGGAGAGCCTTGAAAGGATTGTCGAGGACAAGATCCACGCTCTGGACGTGAAGCTGACTGAGATTCATGTGTCTGTCAACAAGCTTGAGGCAGACATGGAGGAGACTAGGCAGGAGAGAGCAGAGCTTATGCAGGATGATCTAGTCCAGGACTCTCATCGCCAGACTGCTCCGGTTCCCAGAGGATCCAGGTCTGCAGCTATCCCAGTGACAGACTCCAGGGCTACCGCTTCAGCACCAGCTACAGCTCCAGCAGTTCCTTCAGCTCCAGCATCCACTCCTCCAGCGCAGACATCAGCAGAAGTCTTCGCAGATGCAGCCATCTCTACACCGACATCGACCCAGACGGGAGCCGCCAGCCGAGCCCGCAGTGACGTTTAGCTCTATACCTTTTCGAACTTTTTGGTAACTTGTTGCCAAAGGGGGAGAAATTGTTATAGATCATAGGGCTTCGAGAGAGAGTGCTCTTTCGTCTTTTCGTTCTTTTGCCGGTTTTCCTTGAGATACATTGGTTTCTTTTGGTTCCAGATACTTTAAGTGTGCTTGCTACTACGTTTGATGCTACCTTAATGAGTGCTTAGTCATACTATGCTTTAATGTGTGCTTATTGCTTATCATGTGCTATTCCTTATTGTATGGCTATTTACTTCTGTCTTGGTGATTAAGTGCATGTTATTCATTCTTATCATTTTGTGCGCTCCACCAAGATGTATGTGACATGGAAGAGTGACCCATAATCCTAATCGATTGTGCATTTGCATTCAAACGCAAATTTTAAATAATGCACAAATTTAGGGGGAGCTCTTGTTTATCACATACTTCTCAAAGCGACGATATTATTCATTGATTATATCTTTTGTCGAAGCTTTGATCTATATGTTGTCATCAATTACCAAAAAGGGGGAGATTGAAAGTGCAACTAATCCCCGGGTGGTTTTGGTAATTAATAACAACATATATATCATTGAACTAATATTCTCTTGAGAATCTTTTCAGAAAAGTTCGATGATGTGGGTATGGAAATGTCTGAAGAAGTGGACCCCTCAAAATGCTAAGACAAGCATTGGCAAAAGCTCAAGACTCCATTTTTGGTTTAGTGATCAAAGATCACATTGAGTCCATAGGAAAAGCCAATACTATTAAAAGGGGATGAGGTTGTGTTAATGTTCTTGTTGCTCAAGTGCTTGGTGATCTAACTCCCTCAACTATCAGCACTATTCACTACTTAACACACACCCATAAGTAATCTCGGTCAAACCAACTCAGTCCCACCGAGATGAAGTTATTTCCACAAACCCTAACATCTCGGTCACACCGATTTCTCCAACTCAGTCCCACCGAGATGAACCACTTCAGTGTTTCTCCAAACCCTAGCTTCTCGGTCAAACCGATTTTGAGTTTCGGTCCCACCGAAAAAGGGCTGCCAACCTTCTGTGGTCAGTTGACATAAATTCGGAATATCCGAGTTTTTATTTTCGGTCTCACCGAGATGGCAAACCCTAACCTTTGACTCACTTCGGTCTCACCGAGATGGTATTTTCGGTCCCACCGAAAATCCCAACGTTCACTATATTTGAACTTTCGGTCTAACCGAGTTTTCACTTCGGTCTGACCGAGATTGGTCAAATGTGTGTGTAACGGTTGGATTTTGTGTGGAGGCTATATATACCCCTCCACCCCCTCCTCATTCGTAAGGAGAGCCATCAGAAAGTACCACCACTTCTACCATACACTTTCTGAGAAGTGAACCACCTACCCTTGTGTTGAGATCAAGCCATTCCATTCCTACCATATGAAACTTGATCTCTAGCCTTCCCAAGTTGCTTTCCACTCAAATCTTTCTTCCACCACAGCCATATCAGTGAGGAGAGTTGAGTGTTGGGGAGTTTATCACTTGGAGCACAAGAGCAAGGAGTTCATCATCATCAACACCGTCTATTACCTTTTGGGGGGTGGTGCCTCCTAGATTGGTTAGGTGTCGCTTGGGAGCCTCCGTCTTGATGATGTGGAGTTGAACCAAGATGTTTGTAAGGGCAAGGAGATCGCCTACTTCGTGAAGATCTACCCCGAGTAAGGCTAGTCCTCCGTGGGCGTAGGCCGTGATGGAATAGACAAGGTTGCTTCTTCGTGGACCCTTCGTGGGTGGAGCCCTCCGTGGACTCGCGCAGCCGTTACCCTCCGTGGGTTGAAGTCTCCATCAACGTGGATGTACGATAGCACCACCTATCGGAACCACGACAAAAATCTCCGTGTCACCAAACTGCGTTTGATCTTCTCCACCTCTCTTTTACATGTGCAATTTACTTTCCGCTGCATATACTCTAGAATTGCATGTGTAGGGTGTTACTTGAATTGATCTTAATTGTGAAACTGCCTAAAACATTGCATGATCTAAAGGCAGATTTTTTATTTTGTCAAGTAGTCTAATCACCCCCCCTCTAGACTTACTTTCGATCCTACATTTAGGCTATGTGATGAATATTGGATCATGGAACTATAATCGTCTGAAGTTGGAATTTCATCAGAAGTTCTACCCTATGCACCAGGTTCATCGTGATCGTAATTATATTTATAATTTTTGGCCTCGCGAAGGAGAAAGCATCGCTCAAGCTTGGGGGAGGCTTAAGTCAATGTTATATTCATGCCCCAATCATGAGCTCTCAAGAAAAATGATCATTCAAAACTTCTATGCTCGGCTTTATCTCAATAATCGCTCAATGCTCCATACTTCTTGTTCTGGTTCTTTTATGATGAAGACTGTTGAATTCAAATGAGACTTATTGGAAAGAATTAAACGCAACTCTGAAGATTGGGATCTCGACGAAGGTAGGGAGTCAGGTATGACCCCTAAGTTTGATTGTGTTAAAGCTTTTATGGATACCGATGTTTTCCGTGAGTTTAGCACTAAGTATGGACTTGACTCTGAGATTGTAGCTTCTTTCTGTGAATCATTTGCTACTCATGTTGATCTTCCCAAGGAGAAATGGTTTAAATACCATCCTCCTATTGAAGTAAAGGCAGTTGAACCTGTTAAAGTTGAAGAAAAGACTATCACTTATAATGTTGATCCTATTATTCCAACTGCTTATATTGAGAAACCACCTTTCCCTGTTAGGATAAAGGATCATGCTAAAGCTTCAACTGTAGTTCGTAAAAGTAATACTAGAACACCTACACCCCCTGAGCAAATTAAAGTTGAACCTAGTTTGCTATGGTTAAAGATCTATTGGTAGAAGATTTAGATGGACATGTTATTTACCTCCAAGAAGAGTTTGCTAGAATAGCCAAACCCAATGCTAGGAATAAACATAGACCTATTGTAGGCTTGCCTGTTATCTCTGTTAAGATAGGAGATCATTGCTATCATGGTTTATGTGACGTAGGTGCTAGTGCGAGTATTATCCCTCTTACCTTATATAGAGAAATTATGCATAATATTGCACCTGTTGAGTTAGAAGGGATTGATGTTACTATTAAGCTTGCTAATAGAGGCACTATTTCACCAGTTGGGATTGTTAGAGATGTTGAAGTCTTGTGTGGGAAGGTTAAATACCCTGCTGATTTTCTTATTCTTAGTTCCACACAAGATGAATTTTGTCCCGTTATATTTTGTAGACCCTTCTTGAATGCTGTTAATGCTAAGATAGACTGCGTGAAAGATATTGTTACTATTGGTTTAGGGGATATGTCTCATGATTTTAACTTTGCTAAATTTCGTAGAAAACCCCTTGATAAATAATTACCTAGTAAGGATGAAATTATTGGTCTTGCTTCTATTGTTGTGCCTCCTAATGATCCTTTAGAACAATACTTGCTAGACCATGAAAATTATATGCATATGAATGAGAGAAGGGAAATAGATGAAATATTCTTTAATCAGGGACCCGTATTGAAAAACAACTTACCTGTTGAAATCCTAGGGGATCCTCCTCCACCCAAGGGTGATCCCGTATTTGAACTTAAACCTTTACCTGATAATCTTAAGTATGTTTATCTTGATGAAAAGACGATATATCCTGTTATTATTAGTGCTAACCTTTCAGAGCAGGAAGAAGAAAAATTATTGAAAACTCTGAAGAAGCACTGTGCTGCTATTGGATTTACTTTGGATGATCTTAAGGGCATTAGTCCCACCTTATGCCAACACAAGATAAAATTGGAAGAAAATGCTAAACCGGTTATTGATTATCAGCGACGGTTAAATCCTAAGATGAAATAAGTGGTAAGGAAGGAAATACTAAAACTTCTAGAGGCAGGTATTATCTATCCAGTTGCTGATAGCCAGTGGGTAAGTCTTGCCCATTGTGTCCATAAGAAGGGAGGTATGACTGTCGTTCCTAATGATAAAGAAGAATTGATCCCGCAAAGAATAGTTACATGTTATAGGATGGTAATTGATTTCTGTAAGTTAAATAAAGCTACTAAGAAAGATCGTTACCCCTTGCCTTTTATTGATAAAATGCTAGAAAGGTTATCCAAACATACTCATTTTTTGCTTTCTAGATGGTTATTCTGGTTTCTCTCAAATACCTGTGTCAAAAGGGGATCAAGAAAAGACCACTTTTACTTCTCCTTTCGGTAACTTTGCTTATAGACGTATGCCTTTTGGTTTATTTAATGCACCTGCTACCTTTCAAAGATGCATGTTGGCTATATTCTCTGATTTTTGTGAAAAGATTGTTGAGGTGTTCGTGGATGATTTCTCCGTTTACGGAACTTATTTTGATGATTGCCTAAGCAACCTTGATCGAGTTTTGTAGAGATGTGAAGACATTAATCTTGTCTTGAATTGGGAGAAGTGCCACTTTATGGTTAATGAAGACATTGTCTTGGGACATATAATTTCTGAAAGAGGTATTGAAGTTGACAAAGCTAAAGTTGATGCTACTGAAAAGATGCCATGCCCTAAGGACATCAAAGGTATACGAAGTTTCCTTGGTCATGTCGGGTTTTATAAGAGGTTCATTAAGGACTTCTCCAAAATTTCCAGACCTGTGACTAATCTCTTACAAAAAGATATTCCTTTTGTCTTTGATGATGATTGTCTACAAGCATTTGAAATACTTAAGAAAGCATTGATCTCTGCACCTATTATCCAGCCTCCTGACTGGAATTTACCCTTTGAGATTGTGTGCGATGCTAGTGATTATAATGTAGGTGCTGTTCTAGGACAAAGAGTTGCTAAGAAATTAAATGTTATCCAATATGCTAGTAAAACTCTAGATAGTGCCCAGAAAAATTATGCTACTACTGAGAAAGAATTTTTAGCAGTAGTATTTGCTTGTGATAAGTTTAGACCCTATATTGTTGATTGTAAAGTAACTATTCACACTGATCATGCTGCTATCAAATACCTTATGGATAAGAAAGATGCTAAACCTAGACTTATTAGATGGGTTCTCTTGCTGCAAGAATTTGACTTGCATATTATTGATAGAAAGGGAGCTGAGAACCCCGTTGCAGACAAGTTGTCTAGGTTAGAGAATATAATTGATGACCCACAACCTATTGATGATAGCTTTCCTGGTGAACAATTAGCTGTCATAAATACTTCTCGTACTACTCCATGGTATGATGATTATGCTAATTATATTGTTGCTAAGTTTATACCTCCTAGCTTCACATACTAGCAAAATAAAAAGTTCTTCTATGATTTGAGACATTACTTCTGGGATGACCCACATCTTTATAAAGAAGGAGTAGATGGTATTATTAGACGTTGTGTACCTGAGCATGAACAGGAATAGATCCTACGCAAGTGCCACTCCGAAGCTTATGGAGGACACCATGCGGGAGATAGAACTGCACACAAGGTATTACAATCCGGTTTTTATTGGCCTACTCTCTTCAAGGATGCCCGTAAGTTTGTCTTATCTTGTGATGAATGTTGAAGAATTGGTAATATCAGTAGGCGTAAAGAAATGCCTATGAATTATTCACTTGTTATTGAACCATTTGATGTTTGGGGCTTTGATTATATGGGACCGTTTCCTGTCTCTAATGGGTACACACATATTCTAGTTGCTGTTGATTACGTTACTAAGTGGGTAGAAGCTATTCCAACTAGTAGTGCTGATCATAACACCTCTATTAAGATGCTTAAAGAAGATATTTTCCCGAGGTTTGGAGTCCCTAGATATCTAATGACGGATGGTGGTTCACACTTTATTCATGGTGCTTTCCGTAAGATGCTTGCAAAATATGATGTGAATCATAGAATTGCATCCCCTTATCACCCAGAGACTAATGGTCAAGTAGAACTAAGTAATAGAGAGTTGAAATTAATTTTGCAAAAGACAGTTAATAGGTCTAGGAAGAATTGGTCCAAGAAACCTGATGATGCATTATGGGCCTATAGAACTGCATACAAAAATCCTATGGGTATGTCTCCATATAAGATGGTATATGGAAAAGCTTGTCACTTACCTCTTGAGCTAGAACATAAGGCATATTGGGCTATCAAAGAGCTCAATTATGATTTCAAACTTGCCGGTGAAAAGAGGTTATTTGACATTAGCTCTCTTGATGAATGGAGAACCCAGGCCTACGAGAATGCCAAGTTGTTTAAAGAAAAAGTTAAAAGGTGGCATGACAAAAGGATAGAAAAGTGAGTTTAACATAGGTGATTATGACTTGCTATACAACTCTCGTTTAAGATTTTTTGCAGGAAAACTTCTCTCTAAGTGGGAAGGACCTTGCGTTATCGAGGAGGTCTATCGTTCCAGTGCCATAAAAATCAACAACTTCGAAGGCACAAATCCGAAGGTGGTGAATGGCCAAAGAATCAAACATTATATCACAGGTAACCCTATAAATATTGAAACCAATGTTATTGAAACTGTAACCCCGGAGGAATACATAAGGGACACTTTCCAGAACGATTCAGCCTCCGAAAAGGAAGAGGTATGTGGTACGATAAGTAAACCGACTCCAAAACAGTTCTAAAGGCAATTTTTCCCATTTTGGAATATTTAGGAAAATAGCAAAATAAGTGGCAGTCCAGAAGAGACACGAGCCGTCCACGAGGGTGGAGGGTGCGCCCCCCTTCCCTGGGCGCGCCCCCTGCCTTGTGGGCAGCTCGTGTGCCTCTCAGACTCCGATTTCTTGTATGTTACTCCTTTTGGTCGGTAAAAATTCATTATATATACTCTCGAAGGTTTTCACCTCTGTATCACGCAAAAATCCTTTGTTTTCGTTTCGCGCTGTTGTTTTTGACAGAAATAGATCATCATGGCATCCGCCAACACCCCCCAGGACAAGTTCTCCGAGAAGGTCATCATCCCCTACCTTGGGGAGGTGCTGCATCACCATCAAACCATGGAGTTACATGAGGGGGTGCTGCACATCCGTGATGTTGAGGGGCCAAGGAGGACCGGAAGCGTGGAGACAAGACTCGAATCAATGGAGCAGCAAGTTTTCAGGTGCCAAGGTATGGTGGAACGAGGTCTCAACGCCAACCACATGATGATCTCGGAGCTCGCCAACAACCTCAAGCTGGACTCAAGGATCTTCGGGGAAGCTATCCCCAATCTTCAAGAGAAAATCGAACACCTCCAAGCCCAGATCTATGACCTGCAAAACCAAAACTGTGACTACGAATATAGATTCAAGAAGATGAGTTTGGCTGCAGATTTGAGTATCTCGAAGGCTCGATCATCCTTCTATGATGGTGAGCCCATGCCTTGGAAGGTGGACAACAAGCCTACATCATCAACAACTCCTATATCACCACCCCCGAAGGAGACATAATCATATGGGTATGGGCACTCCCCTTGGTAACTGCCAAGCTTGGGGGAGTGACCCCGGTATCGTATCACCATCACTCCTATCTTTACCGTTTTTCTTAGTTCGATCCTTTTGGTAGTATCTTGATCTAGTAGAATAAAGTTAGCATGACCTAGTTGTTAGCTCCTTATGATCTTTACCCTTTGTAATCGAGTCCGTGAGCTATATAATAAAGATTAGTGTTGAGTCAAGGGCTTGATTTCCTCACTTTGGTCATGATAAAAAGAAAGAAAACGTAAAAAGTGTCAAGAGTTATGGGAAGTAATGACTTCACATATAAAGAGTATGATGAATAAAAGTTGTTGGGAGTTGACAGACATAGTTTTGGTCATCGTTGCAATTAATAGGAAGTAATAAAAGAAGAGAGGCTTCACATACAAATATACTATCTTGGACATCTTTTATGATTGTGAGCACTCATTAAAATATGACATGCTAAAGAGTTGATGTTGGACAAGGAAGACAACATAATGGGTTATGTCTTCTTATATCTGAAATGAAGTATATTGTCATGGATCATCCAACATGTTGAGCTTGTCTTTCCCCCTCATGCTAGCCAGAACTCCTCGCACTAAGTAGAGATACTAATTGTGCTTCCATACACCCTTAAACCCAGTTTTTCCATGAGAGTCCACCATACCTACCTATGGATTGAGTAAGATCCTTCCAAGTAAGTTGTCATGTTGCAAACTCGCTAAAATATGTATGATTTATTAGTGTGGAGGAAATAAGCTTTATACGACCTTGTGACATGGAAGTAATAAAAGCGACGGACTGCATAATAAAGGTCCTTATCACAAGTGGCAATATAAAGTGACGTTCTTCTATGCTAAGACCTTGTGCATCCAACCATAAAAACACATGTCAACCTCTACTTCCCTCTGCGAAGGGCCTATCTATTATTCTTGCCTTATAAGAGTCAAGGTGAAATTCACCTTTCCTTTTTACATTTTATCTCTTGGCAAGCACACTGTGTTGGAAAGATCCTGACATATATACCTACTTGGATGTAAGTTTTCATGGTCTAATATTGTTGACATTACCCTTGAGGTAAAAGGTTGGGAGGCAACACCATAAGCCCCTATCTTTCTCTGTGTCCGATTAAAACTCCATAAACATAAGTATTGTGTGAGTTTGAGCAATTGTGAAAGACTATATGATAGTTGAGTATGTAGGCTTGCTGAAAGGCTCTTATATTGACTCTTTTCGATGTTACGATAAATTGCAATTGCTTCAATGACCGAGATCAAAGTTTGTTAGTTTTCAATGAATTTTATGATTCATGCTTGATATTGTGAATGAATTGTTACTTTGGCATAAGAATCATATGATAATATATATATATATATATATATATATATATATATATATATATATATATATATATATATATATATATATATATATATATATATATATATATACATATATGTTGTTGCTATGAGAATGATCATGTTGCCCTCATGTCCGTATTTTATTTTTATCGACACCTCTATCTCTAAACATGTGGACATATTTTTCGATATCGGCTTTCGCTTGAGGACAAGCGAGGTCTAAGCTTGGGGGAGTTGATACGTCCATTTTGCATCATGCTTATATGTTGATATTTATTGCATTATGGGCTGTTATTACATGTTTTGTCACAATACTTATGCCTTTTCTCTCTTATTTTACAAGGTTTACATGAAGAGGGAGAATACCGGCAGTTGGAATTCTGGGCTAGAAAAGGAGCAAACTCTGGAAACCTATTCTGCACAACTCCAAAAGCCCCGAAACTTCACATAACTCCATTTCAGAGAATATAAAAAATATCTAGGGAAAGAAGATCACGCGGGGGGCTACCTGCTGTCCACGAGGGTGGGGGGTGCGCCCCCCTCTCTGGGCGCGTCCCCCTGTCTCGTGGGCCCCCCGAAGGCCCCCGATGCCCATCTTATCCTATATGAGGTGTTTTGACTTGGAAAAAATCAGGAGGCTTTCGGGACCAGACGTTGCCGTCTCGAGGCGGAACCTTGGCGAAAACCAATCTAGGGCTCCGGCAGAGCTGTTCTACCGGGGATACTTCCCTCCGGGAGGGGGAAATCATCATCGCCGTCATCACCAACAACTCTCCCATGTTGGGGTGGGCTATCTTCATCAACATCTTCACCAGCACCATCTCCTCTCAAACCCTATTTAATCTCTTGTATCCAATCTTTGTACCCAAACCTTAGATTGGTACCTGTGGGTTGCTAGTAGTATTGATTACTTCTTGTAGTTTATGCTAGTTGGTTTATTTGGTGGAAGATCATATGTTCAGATCCATTATGCATATTAATACCCCTCTGATCTTGAACAATATTATGTCTTGTGAGTAGTTACTTTTGTTCCTGAGGATATGGGAGAAGTCTTGCTATTAGTAGTCATGTGAATTTGGTCTTCGTTCGATATTTTGATGAGATGTATGTTGTCTCTCCTCTAGTGGTGTCATGTGAACGTCGACTACATGACACTTCACCATTATTTGGGCCTAGAGGAAGGCATTGGGAAGTAATAAGTAGATGATGGGTTGCTAGAGTGACAGAAGCTTAAACCCTAGTTTATGCGTTGCTTCGTAAGGGGCTGATTTGGATCCATTTGTTTCATGCTATGGTTAGGTTTACCTTAATACTTCTTTTGTAGTTGCGGATGCATGCATTAGAGGTTAATCATAAGTGGGAGGCTTGTCCAAGTAAGGACAACACCTAAGCACCGATCCACCCACATACCAAATTATCAAAGTACCGAACATGAATCAGATGATCGTGATGAAATCTAGCTTGACGATAATTCCCATGTGTCCTCTGGAGCGCTGTCCTTCATATAAGAGTTTGTCTAGGCTTGTCCTTTGCTACAAAAAGGATTGGGCCATCTTGCTGCACCTTATTTACTTTTAATATTTGTCACTTGCTACCAATTACCTTATCACAAAACTATTTGTTACCTATAATTTCAGTACTTGCAGAAAATACCTTATTCAAAACTGCCTATCATTTCCTTCTGCTCCTCATTGGGTTCGACACTCTTACTTATCGAAAGGACTACGATAGATCCCCTACACTTGTGGGTCATCATGGTGACGCTATCTTCCTTCGTCCTCCTCTGCGAGGGGTACCTCGGGATACTCCCCACGGTCGAGTTGTGGAGCAAGCTCTTCTACCTGAAGCTCGGCACCGCACTCCGGGGCGAGGCTGCCCAGTGCAGCGGGTGCATCGTCGTGAAGCGCACCCGGGTCAAGAACCACTTCCCGCCGCCTACCCTCGTGCATTCGTCGAAGTTGTGGCAGAAGACATAATTTTATGTCTCCAATGTCGACCCGGAGCACGACTTCATCAACATGCCGGACTACGCAGCCGGCCCGCCTGCCGAGCCCCGCGCCACCTAGAAGTTCCGGCCCATCTCCCTCACGCCCGGGGCCTCTATCGCCGTGAGGCGCCTTCGGGAGATGAAGGAAAACGAGGGCCTGGTGTTCTCGGACCTCCTGGCCACTTTTGCTGAGCGCCGAGTGCTGCCGCTGTAGTCCCGCCCGCACCTGATTTGTGACATGAGTGGGCACCAGGACCTGAGCCGGACCTGCACCAAGCAGATGCCATACAAGGAGGTGGCCCTTTTGGTGAACTCCGTCTCCAACTGCAAGCTCTCCGATTCGGGCTGGGCATTCGGCAAGCCGCCGTACAGCCGCAGCAACCCACCGCCTGCAGTGAGCCCCCTTTCTCTTTCTTCTTCTTTCCTTCCACCGCTTGTCCCAGCCGCCTGACCCTTGTGCCGCCTACAGCTCTTCCCCGGCCAGCCAAAGCTGGGCTCTGATCAGCCGGGCCGCCCTCTGCTGCCGGACCGCTCCCAGAGCGACACGAGCGACCCCGATCTAGGGGCGTCCGCCATGGAGGAGGAGGTGAAAGGTGGCGGGGGCCAACCAGCAGGCGGCTCGTGCCCGAGAGGCACACCCAATTGGGAGCAGCAGCTACTTGATGGCGCCACCAACCGCACCCGGCGGCTCGAAGTGTCTGGTCTCTACCGGGCCGACTAGTGGCCGGCCCAAGATGCCCAAGGTCTCAGCCGCCACCACCAAACGCTAGGAGGTGGCCACCAAAGCCACCCTTCTTAGGGTCCCCAAGCCCAGGCCGACCGTGTTCGCGTAAGTGTCGCGTCCTACTTTTCTCTCTGTATTTCTTCTAGTCTTTCCCCTCTTCGTGGCTGACTGTACTATCTTCTTGGGTACACTCGAACAGTGCCCCGCTTTCCCTATCGCAAGCTCTTGTGGGCTCGGTGGTCGGGGGCACGGATGCCCCTTCTACGACGCGCCGCGTGGACCCTGCTGTCGCCCTCCAAGCGGTGACGGAAAGGAATGCACGAGAGGCGCGGGAAGAGCGGGAGGACGCAGCCTGATGTCTACTACGCAATCCTCTTCTTGTAGACGTTGTTGGGCCTCCAAGTGCAGAAGTTTGTAGGACATTAGCAAATTTCCCATAAGTGGATGACCTAAGGTTTATCAATCCGTGGGAGGCGTAGGATGAAGATGGTCTCTCACAAACAACCCTGCAACCAAATAACAAAGAGTCTCTTGTGTCCCCAACACACCCAATACAATGGTAAATTGTATAGGTGCACTAGTTCGGCGAAGAGATGGTGATACAAGTGCAATATGGATGGTAGATATAGGTTTTTGTAATAAGAAAAATATAAAAACAGCAAGGTAGCAAGTGGTAAACGTGAGCATAAATGGTGTTGCAATGATAGGAGACAAGGCCTAGGATTCATACTTTCACTAGTGCAAATTCTCTCAACAAGGATAACATAATTGGATCATATTACTAGCCCTCAACATGAAACAAAGAGTCACTCCAAAGTAACTAATAGCGGAGAACAAACGAAGAGCTTATAGTACGGTACGAAACCACCTCAAAGCTATTCTTTCCGATCGATCTATTCAAGAGTCTGTAGTAACGTTCAATCTATCATAGAGTTCGTACTAGAATAACACCTTAAGATACAAATCAATCAAAACCCTAATGTCACGTAGATACTCCATTGTCACCTCAAGTATCCGTAGGCATGATTATACGATATGCATCACACAATCTCAGAATCATCTATTCAACCAACACAAAGAACTTCAAAGAGTGCCCCAAAGTTTCTACCGGAGAGTCAAGACAAAAATGTGTGCCAACCCCTATGCATAGATTCCCAAGGTCACGGTAATCACAAGTTGATCACCAAAACATACATCAAGTGGATCACATGATATCCCATTGTCACCACAGATAAGCATGTGCAAGACATACATCAAGTGTTCTCAAATCCTTAAAGACTCAATCCGATAAGATAACTTCAAAGGGAAAACTCAATCCATTACAAGAGAGTAGAGGGGGAGAAGCATCATAAGATCCAACTATAATAGCAAAGCTCACGATACATCATGATCGTTCCATCTCAAGAACACGAGAGAGAGAGAGAGATATCAAACACATAGCTACTCGTACATACCCTCAGCGCCGAGGGTGGACTACTCCCTCCTCATCATGGAGAGCGCCAGGATGATGAAGATGGCCACCGGTGAGGGTTCCCCCCTCCGGCAAGGTGCCGGAACGGGTTCTATATTGGTTTTTGGTGGCTATAGAGGCTTTCGGCGGCGGAACTCCCGATCTAGGTTAATTTCCGAAGGTTTCAGTATATATAGGATTTTTTGGCGTAGGGTACAAGTGAGGGGGCTTCTGGGCTGTCCACGAGATAGGAGGGCGCGCCCCCCTGCCCAGGGCGCGCCCCCCACCCTCGTGGGCAGCCCGTGGCTCTCCTGACCCAACTCTTTTACTTCAGGGGCTTCTTTTGGTCCAGAAAAAATCATCAAAAATTGGTATGTCAATTGGACTCCGTTTGATATTCCATTTCTGTAAAACTCTAAAATAGGAGAAAATCAGAAACTGGCACTAGGCTCTGGGTTAATAGGTTACTCCCAAAAATCATATAAAAGTGTATATAAAAGCCCAAAAGACATCCTAGAAGGATAATATAATAGCATGGAACAATAAAAAATTATAGATATGTTGGAGACATATCAGCATCCCCAAGTTTAATTGCTGCTCGTCCTCGAGTAGGTAAATGATAAAACATAATTTTTGATGTGGAATGCTACCTAACATAATTTTCAATGTAATTCTCTTAATTGTGGCATGAATGTTCAGATCTGAAAGATTCAAGACAAAAGTCTCTATTGACATAAGAAATAATAATACTTCAAGCATACTAACAAAGCAGTCATGTCTTCTCAAAATACTATGGCTAAAGAAAGTTATCCCTACAAAATCATATAGTCTGGCTATGCTCCCTCTTCATCACACAAAATATTCATATCATGCACAACCCCGATTTCAGCCAAGCACTTGTTTTCATACTCTATTCTTTCAAACATTTCAACTTTCACGCAATACATGAGCGTGAGCCATGGACATAGCACTATGTGGAATAGAGTGGTGGTTGTGGAGAAGACAAAAAGGAGGAAGATAGTCTCACATGGACTAGGCGTATCAACGGGCTATGGAGATGGCCATCAATAGATATCAATTTGAGTGAGCAGGGATTGCCATGCAACGGATGTACTAGAGCTAAGAATGTATGAAAGCTCAACAAAAGAAACTAAGTGGGTGTGCATCCAACTTGCTTGCTCACGAAGACCTAGGGCATTTGAGGAAGCCCATCATTGAAATAAACAAGCCAAGTTATATAATGAAAATTCCCACTAGTATATGAAAGTGACTAAACATGAGACTCTCTATCATGAAGAACATGGTGCTACTTTGAAGCACAAGTGTGGAAAAAGATAGTAGCATTGTCCCTTCTCTCTTTTCTCTTTTTTTGGAGGGGCTTTCTTTTTTAGCCCCTCTCTATTATTTTTTGGGCCATCTCTTTTTTTATTTGGCCTTTATCTTTTTTTTTCTCACACGGGACAATGCTCTAATAATGAAGATCATCACACTTATATTGATTTACATCTCGATATTACAACTCGATACTAGAACAAGTATGACTCTATATGAATGCCTCCGGTGGTGTATCGGGATGGGCAATGAGTCAAGAGTGACATGTATGAAAAATTATGCATGGTGGCTTTGCCACAAATACAATGTCAACTACATGATCATGCATGGCAATATGACAATATGATGCGTGTCATATGAACGGAACGGTGGAAAGTTGCATGGCAATATATCTCAGAATGGCTATGGAAATGCCATGATAGGTAGGTATGGTGGATGTTTTGAGGAATAATATGGTGGTTGTTTTGAGGAAGGATATATAGTGGGTGTATGGTATCGGCGAAAGTTACGCGATACAAGAGAGGCTAGCAATGGTGGAAGGGTGAGAGTGTGTATATTCCGTGGACTCAACATTAGTCATAAAGAACTCCTATACTTATTGCAAAAATCTACGAGTCATCAAAACAAAGCAATCAACGCATGCTCCTAGGGGGGAGGTTGGTATGAGTTAACCATCGCGCGCCTCCGACCTCCACACAAAGGTTGACACTTTACAAATACATCATGCTCTAACTTCGTCACATAGCGGTTCACCATACGTGCATGCTACGGGAATCACTAACCCTAACACAAGCATTTCTCAATTTCATATAACTCCACTAGCATGAGTGCATGACTCTAATATCACTATCCTCATACCTCAAAACAATTATCAAGCATCCAACTTCTCATCATATTCAGCGCACTTAGTGTGGAAGTGTTTACTACGTTGATCTTGGATGCCTATCATGTGAAGGGTAGTTTTATAGCCAAAGCACATTACCATGTTGTTCTAATAGACTCTCAAAAGGATATAAGTGAAGCATGAGATTTCATCTATTTCTTTAAAATAAAACCACCGTCGTGCTCTAAAAGATATAAGTGAAGCACTAGAGTTATATCAAACTACTCCGAAAGATATAAGTGAAGATCAATGAGTAGTTGAATAATTATGTAACTATGTGAAGACTCTCTAACATTTAAGAACTTCATATCTTGGGATATTATTCAAACAGCAAGCAAAACAAAGTAACAAACTAAAATAAATTGACGCTCCAAGCAAAACACATATCATGTGGTGAATAAAAATATAGCTCCGAGTATAGTTACCGATAGATGAAGACGAAAGAGGGGATGCCTTACGGGGCATGCCCAAGCTTAGGCTTTTGGTTGTCCTTGAATTTTACCTTGGGGTGCCATGGGCATCCCCAAGCTTAGGCTCTTGCCACTCTTTGTTCGATATTCCATCAAAGCAATACTCAAAACTTGAAAACTTCACAACACGAAATTTAGACAAAAATCTTGTGAGCTCCGTTAGTATAAGAAAGCAAACCACTAATCAAAGGTACTGTAATGAACTCATTCTTTGTTTATAATGGTGCTAAAACTACTGTATTTCACTTCTCTATGGTTCATACTTCCCAATACTACTCATAGATGCATTGAAATAAGCAAACAACACACGAAAAGCAGAATCTGTCAAAAACAGAATAGTTTGTAGTAATCTACAGGTTTTGCTCACTTCTGTAACTCCAAAAAATTCAAACTAAATTGTTAAACGTTAAGAATTTGTTTATTAATCATCTGCAAAAAGAATCAACTAAATAGCACGCTCCAGTAAAATCTGGTGACCATTCTAGCGAGCGCTAACGATTATGTTTTTCACAGCAAGATCATATAAACTTCACACAAGTCTTCCCAAAGGTTCTACTTGGCACAAACACTAATTAAAACATGAAACCACATCTAAACAGAAGCTAGATGCAATATTTATTCCTAAACAGAAGCATAAACAAAGAAAATAAAATAAAGTTGGGTTGCCTCCCAACAAGCGCTATCGTTTAACGCCCCTTGCTAGGCATGATGATTTCAATGATGCTCGCGTAAAAGATAAAAATTGAAACATAAAGAGAGCATCATGAAGAATATGACTAGCACATTTAAGTCTAACCACTTCCTATGCATAGGGATTTTGTGAGCAAACAACTTATGGGGACAATAATCAACTAGCATAGGAAGAGAAAACGAGCATAACTTAAAGATTTTAAGCACATAGAGAGGAAACTTGATATTATTGCAATATATAGAAGCATATGTTCCTCCCTCATAATAATTTTCAGTAGCATCATGAATGAATTCAACCATATAACCAGCACATAAAGCATTATTTTCATGATCTACTTGCATAGAAATTTTACTACTCTCCACATAAGCAAATTTATTCTTATCAATAGTAGTGGGAGCAAACTCAACAAAATAACTATCATGTGAAGCATAATCCAATTGAAAACTAAAATCATGATGACAAGTTTCATGTTTATCATTATTCTTAATAGCATACACGTCATCACAATAATCATCATAGGTAGCAACTTTGTTCTCATAATCAATTGGAACCTCCTATGAAATAGTGGATTCATCACTAAATAAAGTCACGACCTCTCCAAATCCACTTTCATCAATATAATCATCATAATAGGAGGCATGATTTCATTATAATAAATTTGGTCATCAAAACTTGGGGGACTAAACATATCATCTTCATCAAACATAGCATCCCCAAGCTTGTGGCTTTGCATATCATTAGCATCATGGATATTCAAGGGATTCATACTAACAACATTGCAATCATGCTGATCATGCACAAATTTTATACCAAGCATTCTATGTAATTCTTCTTCTAGTACTTGAGCACAATTTTCCTTCCCATCATTTTCACGAAAGATATTAAAAAGATGAAGCATATGAGGTAACCCTAATTCCATTTTTTCTAGTTTTCTTTTATAAACGAAACTAGTGATAAAACAAGAAACTAAAAGATTCGATTGCAAGATCTAAAGATATACCTTCAAGCACTCACCTCCCCGGCAACGGTGCTTGAAAAGAGCTTGATGTCTACTACGCAACCCTCTTCTTGTAGACGTTGTTGGGCCTCCAAGTGCAGAGGTTTGTAGGACAGTAGCAAATTTCCCTCAAGTGGATGACCTAAGGTTTCCAATCTGTGGGAGGCGTAGGATGAAGATGGTCTCTCTCAAACAACCCTGCAACCAAATAACCAAGAGTCTCTTGTGTCCCCAACACACCCAATACAATGGTAAATTGTATAGATGCACTAGTTCGGCGAACAGATGGTGATACAAGTGCAATATGGATGGTAGATATAGGTTTTTGTAATAAGAAAATAAAAAAATAGCAAGGCGGCAAGTGGTAAACGTGAGCATAAACGGTGTTGCAATGATAGGAGACAAGGCCTAGGGTTCATACTTTCAATAGTGCAAGTTCTCTCTACAAGGATAACATAATTGGATCATATTACTAGCCCTCAACATGCAACAAAGAGTCACTCCAAAGTAACTCATAGCGGAGAACAAACGAAGAGATTGTGGTAGGGTACGAAACCACCTCAAAGCTATTCTTTCCGATCGATCTATTCAAGAGTCCGTAGTAATGTTCAATCCATCATAGAGTTCGTACTAGAATAACACCTTAAGACATAAATCAATCAAAACCCTAATGTCACCTAGATACTCCATTGTCACCTCAAGTATCCGTGGGCATGATTATACGATATGCATCACACAATCTCATAATCATCTATTCAACCAACACAAAGAACTTCTAAGAGTGCCCCAAAGTTTCTACCGGAGAGTCAAGACGAAAACGTGTGCCAACCCCTATGCATAGATTCCCAAGGTCACGGAACCCGCAAGTTGATCACCAAAACATACATCAAGTGGATCACATTATATCCCATTGTCACCACAGATAAGCACGTGCAAGACATACATCAAGTGTTCTCAAATCCTTAAAGACTCAATCCAATAAGATAACTTCAAAGGGAAAACTCAATCCATTACAAGAGAATAGAGGGGGAGAAGCATCATAAGATCCTACTATAATAGCAAAGCTCGCGATACATCAAGATCATGCCATCTCAAGAACACGAGAGAGAGAGAGAGAGAGAGAGATCAAACACATAGCTACTAGTACATACCCTCAGCCCCGAGGGTGGACTACTCCCTCCTCGTCATGGAGAGCGCCGGGATGATGAAGATGGCCACTGGTGAGGGTTCCCCCCTGCGGCAGGGTGCCGGAACGGGGTCTAGATTGGTTTTCTGTGGCTACAGAGGCTTTCGGCGGTGGAACTCCCGATCTAGGTTAATTTCCGAAGGTTTCAGTATTTATAGGATTTTTTGGCGTAGGGCACAAGTCAGGGGGGCTTCTGGGCTGTCCACGAGATTGGAGGGCGCGGCCCCCTGCCTAGGGCGCGCCCCCCACCCTCGTGGGCAGCCCGTGGCTCTCCTGGCCCAACTCTTTTACTTCGGGGGCTTCTTTTGGTCTAGAAAAAATCATCAAAAATTGGCACGTCAATTGGACTTCGTTTGATATTCCTTTTGTGTAAAACCCTAAAACAGGAGAAAAACAGAAACTGGCACTGGTCTCTGGGTTAATAGGTTAGTCCCAAAAATCATATAAAAGTGTATATAAAAGCCCAAAAGACATCCTAGAAGGATAATATAATAGCATGGAACAATAAAAAATTATAGATACGTTGGAGACGTATCATGGCCCGCGAGCAGGCGAAGGCCGACGCCGCAGCCAAGGCCGAAGTCTAGGCGGCTACAAGGCCTAGACGGATGCCGACGCCCAAGCCCAGGAACGGGAGGCGGCCCTCCAGCAGCCGGCGGACCAGGCCGATCTCCAGCACGCGGCTTCTCCGGAGCCGTCTGTTCAAGTGCCGGCTGTCGGCGATTAGCCGGCTCTTGACAAGGAGGGGGACTGCCGCGCCGCTATGGAGGAGGAAGCAACTCCTCCCATGCCGCCTCCTGGGGCGCAAGACAGCCAGCTAGTGGGGGCGGAGGTGCCGCTGGCGGAAGGCGTGCTGGTGGCAGGCCCGCTGCCGACCCCCCTAGGCTCCCGCCTGTCCGTGTCCTGCGAGGGCGGCCTCATCCCCGCGGCAAGTAGAAGTCGTCGTTGCCAGCTCGTCGTCACCAGACAACGAGGCCACCAGCGTAGACCGTCAGGCTGGACGCCCGGCGGTGGCGGCGTGCTGAACGTCGCGTCCCGAGATGTCCTTGATCGTTTCAACTCTCTGGGCGAGGTCATGCAAACGGTCTTGCGGGAGTTCTTGGCTACGCGGACCTCTGTCCCTGTATGTTGACTTCACGCTTTAATTTTTATTCCTTCAATTTCTCTCGCGGGGGCGCGTCAGCGCACCCACTGGGTGTAGTCCCCGAGTTCCGAGCCGGCTGCTGAGCAGGCGGCTTGGAACTCCAAGGCGCTACTTTGTGGGCTAACTTATTTCTTGATGCAAGACTACCGCAATCTTTGGGTGGCGGCCTACAACTCCCAGCATCAAGAGCTAGCCTAGCTGAAGGCCGCCCTGGCCGAGAGCCGGAGTAAGTGTCTTCTTTTCCTCCTTGCGGGGGCGCGTCAGCACACCCGCTGGGTGTAGTCCCCGAGTTCCGGGCCGGCCGCTGAGCAGACGGCCTGGAACTGCAAGGTTGTTTTGTCTTCTCACTGGTGCTAATGATCTTTCTTGCCAGCAACCGCAACTAACCTCCGTAACTAGCAAGGCAGAGTTCAGCCGAGCTCGCCGCCAAGGAGCAGGAGCGTAGCCTCGCCATCCAAGATCGTGACCGCCTGGCCAAGGAATTGGCGGACCAGGCGGCGACGCACAAGGCGGAGCTTAAGAATCTGGCGGACACCGAGGAGCTTCTTCGGGCTGAGTTCGAGACCGAGACGGAGACGGCCCTGCAGGACGGCTACGGGGCCATCGAGGACATGGTCGACGGTAAACTGCTTCCCTTGCTTTCACGTGTTCGCCGTCTGCAGCAGCCGGCTTTCTTTTTATGATTCTTTGTCTTGTCCTTGGCGCGGAATACTTCCCAGTCCACTCTGTTGCTGCCAGCCAGGCCATTGAGGCCCAATGTGACGAGAGGCGCCGGGCGGGTCGGGTGATCGCACCCAACGTGCCCCGGCCTCCCACCGAGCAACTCCCCGCCATCCGCGCTCGCCTCCAGCCGGCCCATTGTCTGCTCCGCCGCCTTCAATGCGCCGGGTCCCAGGTGCTGGCCGCCCTCTGGCCAGGCGTTCCGGCACCCCGCACTCCTAGCCGGGCCGCCGAATGGCTGGAGGCGGCCATCGGTCGCTTTGAGGCTTGGAAGGGCGCAGCAGCGAGAGCCGGCACACTAACCGCCCTGGAATTTGCCAAGGGCTGGTACCCGGATCTGGATCTCGCCCAGCTGGCGACCTTCCGCCTGGAGGCCGAGCCCGAGCTAGCGGCGGTTCGAGGGGACCTCATCAAGCGTGCCGCCGCAGTTGCCGAATACGCCGACACCACCGTCTTCATCCCGGAGTTGGATGAAAACGGCCATGTGGTGCCGCCTGACAACTTTGGGATGGACCTGGCGGCGCCGTAGGAGCTGGACGAGGAGATTGCTTCAAGCGACGAGGGTGAAGATGAGGAGGACGACGACGAGGAAGGCGGCTTTCTTGAGGAGGAGCCGCCTGTTCGTCATCAGCCCGACCAGGCCTCGACGAGCGGGCCCTGCGAGACGGCGCCGTCTGCTATGGAAGGCGACCAGGCCGAGACCCACCAGGCGGCCCCCTCAGCAGCCAGCCCAGCAGACCCCGTCGTGCCACCTGCTCCGCCTGCTGCACCTCTAGCCTAGGCGGCCATGCTACCTTTTATTTCTTGTTTCTCTTAAGACTTGGTAGGGTTAGGCTCAAACAATTCCACCCACTTGGTGTATTCGCAAACAATTGCTGGAAGGCGGACGTGGAGGCCTTTTATTTTGTAAATATTCTCTTAATTTTGCATATGTTTATGCTATTTGCCGGGTTCTAGAGTTAGCACCGTCCTTTGTCCCTTCGGGCATTTTCCTTTTGCTGTCTCCTTTAACTGCCGCCCTTCCAGCCAAATAGCCACTTTGTGGTGTGTGACTGGGTCAGGTACTTAGCTGTTTTCTGGATAGGCAAGTATCCCGCCCTCTGGAACGCAGTTTGGCTAAGCTAGAAGCCGGCTGGCCGGCTGCTCGATAGCCGGCCAACTTGTCTCAAGGGTCATCTTGCCCTATGTTTATTTTTCTTTAGCCATTTTTCATGTGGGCACCACTTCCTGCCTTTGACCCCCGTCAGTCAGACAGCCGCGTTCTGCGAGTTTGTGACCTTTAGGCGGGAGAGTGCTTTGGATGCCGACACATTACTTGTCCGACTGTTGTAGAAAAAGCTTTAAACGTAGGGCCAGGCGGCAAGCCCCCGGGCCGTCTGCTCGGTCCCGGTGTCGGGCGAAGGAATGGAAATACTCATTCACACGCATAAATCTTATCATATAGATAAAAGGGAGGGGCGGTCCCCGAGAACTCCTCGGGGGTCCCGTTGTTTCTCAAAATACAGTAGATAGTACGATACATACTGCCTTTAGCTGTCAAAGCGGTGTAGGAGGTTTGCGATCCACGGGCGCTCCGACTCCTTGCCTGAGCTGGTGGAAGGCTTTGTCCGCCTTGTCATTCTACTCGAAGCAAGTGGTCTTCTTCATCAGTTGGTACAGAGGGAGTGCCTTCTCGCCCAGTCGGCTGATGAATCGGCTGAGCGATGCGAGGCACCCAGTGAACTTCTGGACGTCTCGTATGCGAGTTGGCCTATCCATTCACTCAATGGCCTTGATCTTTGCGGGGTTGCACTTGATGCCGCGTTCAGACACCAGGAAACCAAGGAGCTGGCATGCTGGCACCCCGAAGACGCATTTCTCCGGGTTTAGCTTGATCTTGAAGCAGCGCAGGTTTTCGAAGGTCTCTTGAAGGTCCTCCAAGAGAGATCCCCTCTTCTCCGTCTTTCACCACGATATCGTCCACGTAAACGTGGGCGTTTCTGCCAAGTTGCTTGAGGAGACACTTCTGCATGCAACGCTGAAAGGTGGCGCCAGCATTTCTCAAGCCGAACGTCATAGTCAGGTAGCAGAAGGCCCCAAATGGCGCGAGGAAGGCGGTCTTCAGGCGGTCGGCCGGATCCAGTTTGATCTGGTGGTATCCGTAATAGGCGTCAAGGAATGACAGCAGCTCGCATCCGGCTGTGGAGTCAATCACTTGGTCTATTCGCGGCAGAGCAAACGGATCTTTAGGGCAAGCTTTGTTGAGGCTGGTGTAGTCAATGCACATGCACCATTTGTTGTTCTTTTTCAGCACTAGGACAGGGTTGGAGAGCCACTCTGGGTAGAACACTTCCATAATGAAGTCGGCTGCTAGCAGGCGGGCGACTTCTTCTCCAACAACTCTTCTTTTTTCTTCTGACAGGCGGCGGAGTGGCTGCCTGACAGGCTTTGCGTCTTCTCTCACATGTAGCTTGTGCTCGGCAAAATCCGTCGAAACACCCGTCATGTCTTCGGGGGACCATGCGAAGATGTCCCAATTCTCACGGAGGAAATCGACGAGCTCGCTTTGCTATTTGCTGTCTAGGTTTGACCCTATGACAGCAAATCGCTCTGGGTGTGACGGGTCCAAAGCAATCTTCTTGGTCTCCTTGGCTGGCTGGAATGAGCCTTGCGGCTCTGCCTCCTTGGGATCGGATGGTATGGCCGGCTACTCGCCAGCCATTGCCACCAACCTATCAAGGCGGCGCTTCTCTTCAGCTATGACAAGGGACTCGGCCAGCTGGCTGCTGGCAGTAGCACATGCGATGGACTTATCATAGTCCCCGACCATGGTGATTATTCCTTTGGGGCCTGGCATCTTCATCTTGAGGTAGGCGTAATGGGGTACTGCCATGAATTTCACAAGAGCTAGCCAGCCCAATATCACATGATAGGGGCTTTCTAGATTCACCAACTCAAACCAGACAGGTTCCCGCCGGAAATGCCTCTTGTCACCAAACAGGATATCAATCTTGACCTTGCTGATTGGTGAGCAAGAGAGGCCGGGGACGATGTTGTGGAACACGGTCCTGGTAGGCTGAAGCTGCTTCTCTTTGATGCCCAACTTCTCCATGGTGTCTCTGTACATGATGTTGATGTTGCTGCCGCCATCTACCAGCACTTGGGAGAAACGACAGGCCCGTCTGTCGGTGGAGAAAGTCGCATCCAGAACCATGGCGTAAGCTCCTGTCGAAGGCATGATAGTCGGGTGATCCTCACGGCTCCAACTAACAGGCCTTTCAGACGAGTGCATGAACTCTGGGGCTTCGGGGGCAACGGTGTTGACTTCTCTGTGCTGCTGACGCCGGCTGTGCCTATCGTCCTTCTGGCTTGTGAAGACGACATAAGCTCCGTTCTCTTCTGGGAACTCATCCAGGACCTGGCCGCCTGGACGAGCCGCCTGCCCGTGGCAGAGCTTCGCCCTGGCAATCCGTGTGAGCCAGTGACACTTTTGTGTGACATGATTGGAGGGCTTCGCGTCGCTGTGAAACTTGCAAGGGGCATCCAGATCTTAATCAAAGGAGAAGGCGGGTTGCCAGGCCGGCTTGCCGGCCCTCTGGCGTTTGGGACCTGCCTGAGCTTCTGGCTGCTGGCCATCAACTGGTGCCACCAGCCAGCTGTTAGAAGCCGGCGGGGGGGCTTTGCGCTTGTCATCTGTCTGCTACTGGCGCTGCCTGGACTCTCCAGCCAGCGTTCTAGGAGCCGGTGGGGCCAATTTTCCGGAGGCATCCACGTGCAGTTCGGACTTCATGGAGGAATCGGCGGTGGCATACTTGTCTGCTATGCTTAGCAGCTCGTCCAGTGTGGTGGGCTCGTCGCAGAGGAGCTTGTGCTTGAGCAAGGTGCCTTCTCTACACCCGGCCGTAAAGTACTCGATGGCTTGCACCTCATGCACCCCTTCACAAGAGTTACGTAGCTCAGCCCAACGCGTTAGGTAGTCACGAGCAGACTCGTTCGGACCCTGGACGCATAAAGAGAGCTCTCGTGGCTTGGGTGGACACTTGTAGGTGCTGGTGAAGTTGCGAGTGAAGACATTGGTGAAGTCCAGCCAATTGTTGATGTTGTTGGGCTTGAGGCTGTTTAACCACGTTCGGGCCGTGCCCTGGAGCATGAGTGGCACATACTTCACTGCAACACGCTTGTTGCCGGTTGCTATGCTGACGGCCGTGGAGTAATCCACCAGCCAGTCCTCCAGCTTCACAGATCCATTATACTTGAGTTGTCTCTGGGGAGTGAGAAACCCCTGGGGAAAGGCTCGTCACGGATGCGGGGACCGAAGCAAGCCAGACCGAGTGCGTCTTCTTCCTCGACCGCCTGGGACCGGGCCAGTCGGTCAAGGCGGTGGCGGGCATCATTCTCCTCAACTCCCTCGTGACGGCCCAAGCGGCCTCCAAGGTACGGATGGACGACAGGCGGCGGAGACACACACCTCTCTCGGTGAGGGGGAGGCGAGCGCTCGTTTCGCCGCTCTATAGCTCTTGGGCGGCCGTCTTGATCGCGCTCGATGGTTATGCGAGTCTACCTGTTGCGGCTAGCAGTCAGCTTTGAGTCACGCCGGCTGCGAGTGCAGACTGTAGGCGAACGGGACGTAGCCCCTTGCTCTTACCGAAGAGGACGGTTGTCCGCCTGTGCGTCAGCCTCCAGAGCCCGGCGACGGGCTTCCTGCTGCTCGGCAGCCGTGTCAAGGAGCTGCTGGACGCGATGTGTCATGCAGCGGAGCTCGTCTCCCTCCAGGTGGCTCAGCTCATTAACTGTCACCTAGGCATCCCTTAGGTTCTCCGACAAGGTGGCGTATACCGGTCGTGGGCCCCCCAGCATGTCTGCTAGGACCCCGCCCCGATCACGGACGACGCCGGCCTGGCTGGGCTCGCCAGCAGTCGGCGTGCCGCCTATGGCTCGGTCCATCTCACGGCGGTAGGCCTCGGCGAGGCGCCGTGAGGCGGCTAACTTGTTGGCATTGTCGATGAGCGAGACACGGAGTGCTTCCAGCACCGCGCCGTCTGTCCCCGGGGCGGACAGGCTCTGCATGGCCGCGCGCAACGGGTCCTGGCCAGACCCATTGGAAGGCTCGTCGTGGCTAGCGGCTAGCACCTCCGCGACGGTGCTGACACTAGTGTCGCAGGTCGCAAGAGGGAGGGGATCATCGATGACCACCACGTGGTCGGGGAAGGAATCGGCGGACACCGCATCGAGGTCGACGATCATGTCAACGGGTGGATCAGAGGAGCCCACGGACTCCATGTCGGAGGCGCGCTCGTCGATGATGTGGAACTTGTCGAGGTGCTCGATGAGGCAACTCTCCGAGCCAACTGGTCCTACGACCGGAGAGGACTCGTCGTGGAGGTGGACACCGCTGAGAAGGTCGGCGAGTCCGTTTCCGGCGCATGCGGCCTCAGCGCCGCAAAGCATCCCGGCATCCACGCCTGCGGGCGTGCCGGGCTGGCTATGCTCGCCAGGGAGGAACAAAGTTCCCGTCCAGAACATGTCTCCAGACGACGATGCACAATGCCCCACGGTGGGCGCCAAATGTCGGGGTTTTGGTGCGACATATGCCAAGGGATGGCTTATCATGCATGGGGACAAGAGGACGTCGTCGGGCCCTGTAAGCGGGATAAGGCGATATTTAGGACACCTACGAATCTTACCCAGGTTTGGGGCTCTCCGAGGAAATAACACCCCTAGTCCTGCTCTGCGGGGGCTCCGCGTCATGACTAATGTCAATATGGTAGCTACAAGGTTGCTCCTTGAGTTGTGTCGTCTAGAGGAGGAAGAAGGGCAAGGCTAGCTCTTACCTTCGCTCTAGGGAACGGGAATGGTCGCTAGGGTTTCTCCCTCTCGATCTCTCTCTTTCTCTCTGTGTCTCTTAGGGTCCAACCTCTCCACATGGAGGACCCTGTGGGGTTTATATAGGCCTACCCCCCAGGGGTACAACAGTAATCTGGGCGGAGTGGCCCCCGGTCGTCAGCGTCTTTGGGTGCTGGCCTCTTCGCATGTCTGCTGGGGCCCGTCATCTGTGGGCCGTCATGATTGTCTTTTACTGTGAGCGTCCTTCTGCTGACGGCAGCATCGTCGGGATGGGAATGGCTACAGTGCCACCGCCTCCTGTCGTACACTACCACCACGTCATGTCTTGTCATCTTGATGGGGTTCAGACTCCCAGGGAATGGTTAGCCGCTTGCTACCAGGCGTCCCGTCCCACAGGCCGCCTGCCAAAGGTCGCTTGCTTCTGGGTGACTCACTGGCTGGTGGGGCCGGCTGCCTACTGGCCCCGCCGCCTGTAAGTAGTGGGATCATGGCTTCTTCTGACCAGGGTTAGGTCATCGGTAACATGGCTACAGTGATACGCCGCCTAAGGAGTGTCCGTGAGGTACACTATCATTGTAGCCACGCCCTTATAGATTCTTTAAGGACAGGCTTAACTGTAGCCATGCCTTAGTCTCGTCGTGGTTCCCCAGCACACGTCCCGAGGGGGAGACACGGGGCTGTCTTCTGGGCGCTGGTCGTTAGGCTGCCGCATGTCCGGGCTCCGCCTCCTGCTGGCAGCCGGCTCCTGGGTGTTGTGGCCCTAGGAGGCGGCCTGATGTATAGGCGGTCGGAGGATGACAGGCGGCCCCTATTTGTCTTGAAACGCCATGGGTGGTCGATGAAGACACCCGTGGTCAATATCTCCGACACTTATATTACAAGTGGAGTCCTAGTCTTGCTTCTTTTATCAGGGAATATTCCTTATGCCTTTCCTCGTAAGCTGGTTCACCATCACATGAACCGGTCTTCTGGGCCTTGGGCCTTGTCATCCATTTGACCCACCCGTCAGGTCACCAGTGAGTCACCATGTCTAGGCGGGTTGCTTGTAAACCGCCATGTCCGGGTGGATCGCTAGTGAGTCGCCAAGCTCCAGCCGGGTCTCTGGTGAGTCGCCAAGTCCGGTCGGGTCATAATTCCGGCCGGGTCATACCACGGGGTATATCCCCGACATTAGCACCCCGTTTAATTTGGTTTTATCCATGTTAAACTGATCCTGTAAAATAAACAGAAGAACAAACTTGACAGGTTGTGCTCCGGGTTAAATATTTTCCTGAACCGGCACCTGATCATCCTTAAATCCTTGTCACTTCCTCCGTGATATGTATGCATGATCTCATAGCAAATCTCCTTAGCAAATATGTTCAAACATTACCAATGCAAATTATCCGGGCACTTCTTCTAAAAAATCCGGGTCAATAGACCAGCTTCGTAATCAATTTTCTGACATTGGTTTCTCTGATATTCAGCCGGCTTAAAGATGTAGAACTTGCCGAGTTATAATTTCCAAAATCTCCGGGTTATTAAAAACTGATGATTCCGGGTCATGACTGTTATAGACGCCGGGTCATGATTATTGCCAACATCGGGTCACACAATTGATCCTCCTGATTTACTCAAAATTTGAGAATATCAAGATTCCTCCATTATATTCATATTACCTGTAGGCCCCAAGTCTTGAGCAGAGCAAAGTGATGACTTAAGACTTCCTTCAATATGAATATTACCACTTCAAAGAAATCTCGGTTGTTCATCTCAGTCACTAGTCAAAACCGAATATTCCACATATGTAGCCCCCAAGTGTCGGGTTGTCATGCTTGCAGCAACCTGGGACTTGTAATTGCCTTATACTCATTAAAACTTCAACCAGTGTAGCCCCCAAGGGCCGATCATTATGCAATAATGAGCAGGGACTTTGTAAATATGATCATGTAAATTTGAACAACAACGTGTAGCCCCCAAGGGCCGGCTCAATAAGATAATATTGAGCTGGGACTTTACATATACTTCTTTGAAAAGAACGTCATATGATGTAACCCCCATCATGGGGCTTGAACCCACGTCCACAAGGTTAAGAGCTTTGTGTTTTACCAACTAAGCAGTGGATCCTTCAATATAATGGATTAAGACTTGTGCACCTTGAATTGTTGCAGGAGCAATTGGTAGCCCGCAAGGGCCGGCTCATTACAATGTGATGAGTCGGGTCTTCAATAAGGTGAGGAAAAATGGATTTGCATTAGCCCCCAAGTGCCATGGTGCATGCTGGCAGCGACATTGGACTTGCATATTTGATTTAATCTCAACTTGAATAATGTAGCCCCCAAGTGCTGGGTCGTAAGCCTGAAGCGACTCGGGACTATTCCTTCCATTGTAGAATAAATCATATCCATTGATAAGATAATAGGCATTGCGCGAAAGCGACTTTGAAAACCTTAATCATAATATTTGTTATTGATAACCATAATAAAAATCCAGCCATGTTGGCTATAAAGATTTGAATAATATAGCCTGGTTTGAAAACCGGTTCCTGCAATATAAATCAGTATATCTATGCATATATGATGCATGTTATGATGATGTAATGATGATAAAATGTATCATGCAATATATGATGATGTATGCGTATGATGTATGTATACGATAATAGAAAACTTCAATGAAACTAGCCTGAGCCACTGGAGTATCCTTGCATTCTGTAGCCGACTCTCACGGATACCCAATCGACATTTGAACCCGGATAAGTTCAGATATGACTTATCGAGAGTACGTTGGGTCAGAGTTGCCGCATGCAAACGGGTAGGTTTAACCAAGTTTCAAGGAAGGCAACATTTTGAGCCTGGGTCTTATCCTGACTATCTGTAAGCCGTGCTCTCACATGACAGTCGGTGTTTGAACCTTAGCAAGCTCAGGTCTTGGTCGAATACGCCATGTAAGATCGATCGCCAAGAGTTCGCCGGGTCAATCAGGATGACCTGATAGAGTTGAAGTAGCTGGGTACTGCTACTTATCGAGCTTGCGTTGTATTCCCTCGAAGAGGAAAGGGTGATGCAACTGTAATGCCCAGTATGAGATTATACCTCCCACGTGTCGAGGCACGACTTAAAGGCATAAGCTCATACTAGAATGATCTCAAGTATGGTATCTTTGCACGACTCATGTAAAAGAGGGATGAAATTGCAAAAGAGTAGTTGGCTTACACTCGCCACGTCACACAATGCATTACATAAACAATCATCATCCAAATAACATCAGAGTCCGACTACGGACGAAGATCCAAATGAAAGATACCATAAATAACACAAGCTCGGGTCGCCCCTAGTAGGAACCACTACTGATCATCGAACAACGTCACATACATACGGCCACTCTCTTCATCGAGCTCCCAGTGAAGTTCTGAAACATCTCCTGCACTGTTCTCAGCGGTACCTGCATCTAGTGTTGTAGTATCTGTGAGCCACAAGGACTCAGCAATCCCATAACCATGGGTATCAAGACTAGCAAAGCTTTATGGGTATGGAAAAGGGTAGTGGTGAGGTTGCAGCAGCGGCTAAGCATATGTATGGTGGCTAACTTACGAGTACCAGAATAAGATGAGCATCTACACAAACGGTCGCAAACTAGTAGTGATCGCTAAAGATCCTGAACTACCTATGAGTCAAACATAACCCCACCGTGTTCTCTTCTCAAAGATAAATGAGACAGTCACGGTTACTCACACAGTTGTGTGTTTTACTTTGGATCCTCTGTCATGTTTTCTACAACCGGACATTAACAAATTCCAATCTGCCACATAACCACGGGCACGGCTTTCGAAAGATCATAACCCTGTAGGGGTGTCCCAACTTAGCCCATCACAAGCTCTCATGATCAGCAGAAGTAATAATAATATTATCACTCCTTATCTTAGGGACAATCCGATCAGGCTCGGAATCCCAGTGCACAAGACATTTCGACAATGGTAAAACAAGTCCAGCAAGACCTCCCGGTGTGTTGACACCCTGATAGTAGCCGCGCGTATCTCGTCTCAGGCCACGACCGGATGGGCGATGCTATAGGTAAAACCAGATACCTCGGGTTTCCCCAAGGCGGCCCTGCAGGCTCCCGGTTTGGGACCGACACCATCAGCACTGGCCCCCCTGCTATGTAGAAAAGAATCCCCGAGGGCGCGACCCCCTATGCAAATTTAATTAATTAATTAAGTTGTTATTATGAGGCAAATTAAAACCAATGTTGGGCCTTGCTGGAGGAGTTTTATTCAAAGACGAAGTGTCAAGGGGTCCCCATATACCCAACCATGTAAGGAACGCAAAATCAAGGAACATAATGCCGGTTTATCGGCTCCTAAGGTGGCATGAGTGGAACAAAACACAGAGGAAAAGGCCAAGCCTTCCACCCATGCCCAGTATATAGGTGTCTTAATATATATAAGACATATTGTGATATTCCAACAACAAGTTCCAACATGGAACGAACTTCATCTTCACCTCCAACTAACAACGCTATAAGAGGGGCTGAGCATGCGGGTAACGTAGCCACACAACGGTTTGCTGGGAAGGTGTCAAAGGTTAGAGGTTTCATGGAAACAAGGAGAGGGGCTGGCAATAATGATGGGTAGCGCGACATATAACGATAGCATCGAGACAACTAAGCATGGCAATGATAGTAAAGGTATCCAAGGGTATGGTCATCTTGCCTGGGATTCCGCAAGGAAGAAGGACAAGTCCATGAAGTAGTCGAACAAATCCTCACAACTCCGGAACGAAACCGAAGCTAACGAGAGAAGCATACCGGAAAGAAACAAACAACATAGTAAACACACATATCATAATCATGGCATGATGCACAAACAAGTATGATGCATGTCCGGTTTAAATATGCATGGCATGGCAAAGTGCACAAACAAGTACTACATGTTAAGTGGAGGTCAATATGCAACGAGTTGCATATTGACGAAACACCACATTTTAGTTATTTATTTGACTCTCGTTTATTTACAAGACAATATTAAATGTTTGTTAACATGGCAAGAGGTGAAGTAAGTGTAAACTAGCTATCTAGGCATTTTAAATGAGGCCGGAAATAACAACAACAATTAAGGGAAAATCCCCATGACCAATTTAGCAATTAGTAAAGAAACAACAATTTAAACATTTTTAAAGTTGTTATCATGATGCGGATGACATGATCAAGTTTTATGCAATTTTTAGTAAAGGTTAACATGAAGAGATATGAAGTATTTGTCACCGTGGTGGAAAGAAAGGGGCCACGGCGACGAATCCGAAAATGATGCCACGCAACATATCGGTTCCGGTAACTCGTTGAGAATCCGGTGCAAAAGATGACGAAGAGCGTGACATACAAAAGAGATGGGGTGCTCCCGGTTTCCGGGTTCCCACAGGTCGGCAACAAGGCAAACGAGGGTCACAACGGACACGAGACAAACATAAGGTGCAACTCATACATTGTAGGTAAACGTTCTCGAGTGTCGTCTCGCGGTATACCTTCGGAGTGTGCATTTCGGGGTGGTTCGAGACGTCGAGGGAAGTAGTTGTACACGTTCGTAGTGGGAAGTAGTTGTTCCCGTTTCATCTTGGAGAGGTACTTGACGAATCGAACGTCCTCGGGGCGACGGTAGTGGTACATGCACGTAGTGGTTCAGGTCGTCGGTAGGGGTACTTGTTGCATCCAACGTCTTCGGACTTGCCGGTCTCGACGAACCGTAGGGGTACTTGTGGTTGTTCGGTCCCCTAACCAAGGTCCTCATGTAATCGTTCTCGGCGATGGAGTCGAACTTGGCATCGGGCGTCGAGGTACTTGGCGTCGTGACGATTCCGGTGATGGCGGTAGAGGTACTTGACGTGTCGCCGTGTAGTCGTTCGGGCGAAGTGGTCTTGGCGTCTCAGTACGAGGAACTTGGCAGATACGAAGCTAACAAAAGAAAACCATGCTCGGGCTCCACGGAGGCAGCAGCAAGGAGGCGATGGACAAATGGCCGGCTTCGGCCTTGGCGCGAAAAAAAGGTGCGGCGGAGCTCTTGCTCGGGGAGGAAGAAGAGGCCATGGCGCAACTGGTGAAGCAACGCCTGCAGGTGTGCTCGCGGATCAAGTGAGCGGCAAGGGAATCTCCACGAGGCCGCGGAGGAAGTCGCGGCGCTGGACGGAGATGGCGCGGCACTGCGGAGGTGGATGTGGACTTGGTGAGGCCGAGTCGGGGCGCCATGGAGGCCGATGATGCTGCGGCTGGAGGAGGTCATGCGCGGGGGCTCCACTCCTCCGGCGAGGCAGAGCGTCGCGGCGCTGCGGCGGCCTGCGCGGGAGAGACTAGGGCGGCGCAGAGAAGATGGTGAGGAGGAAGGGAACGGGCGCGCGAGGAAGCTGGGGCGCAATGTGGCGGTCGTCGCCGGCGACGGCAAGGCGGCGGCCTGGTTCTGCGGGAGGTCCGGCGATGGCGGAGGGAGACAGTGGCTCTGGCCAAGTCGGGGCGCCATGCGAGGGCCTGATGTGTGCGAGCGGCGGTGGAGGAACGATGATATCAAGAGGGGGATAGGAGAGGGGATCGAGAGGATCGGGAGATGGGTAAGTGGCGGCGGTCGTTGGGAGCGAGGGGAGGAAGAGAGGCGAGCAAGCCCGGGTTAGATTTAGGGAGCCGGCTGGGCCTTGGACCTGGGAGGTCGACGGCTGGGAGGCTGGCCCAGCTGGCGGCTGCTCTCCCTCTCTCTTCTTAATTCCGAAAACCGCAAAAGAAAAGGAAGAAACAAAAAGAGAGAAAGGAAAAAAACAAAAAAAGGGTAGAGAAGGGACTTCGGCAATGGATAATTTTTTCCGGGCTCACAAAATGAGATTGAACCAGGAAAAATAGAAGTGGGCACGAGTAGTGAAGTTGAATTCAAACCCATATGAATTTAATTCAATGGATTTGAATATGGACGGGGTGTTTGATAAGTCCATAAAATGTTTGAATTTTTTAGGACGCTCGATAAAAGAGATAAGAGTTTCGAGGAAAGTTACAGAGTCAAAATTGAAGTAGAAAAGAATATGAGGAATATTTGCAAGTGATTTGGTTGCTTCCAACAAATGGAATATTTTAATATAGCTCCCCAAATATTGGGAGGATATGTTTTAAAGAGAAAATCACACTTCCCTCGGTTTAAATGGATCGAAGATCCACACAATTTAATTAGAACTGCAAAAGAATTATGACATGATGGCATGATGATATGATGCAATTAAAAAATAAATAGAGCAAGCACAACTGAAACACGCGGGAAAAACCAGAACATCTGGAATCTTCTGGAGCGTCGGTCTTCGGGTGTCACAACTCTCCAACACTAACAGAGGATCTCGACCCAAGATCCTGGAGATGGCACCGGATAGAAACGAAAAAGAAGAGGTAAAACAAAGTTGCTTCTTTGACAGACGAGTGAAACCACGAACCTTGAGAGGTTAAACAAGTTGAATAAGAATACAATGGAGATGAACGAAGATGAAAGCGCTCCGTTAGAAAAAAAGGAACAAGGAACATTACGAGAACCTTGTAGGTTGAACGACATTAAACAAGAGCTTACGAACCAAAAGAATATGAAACTGCAACGGTATAGCCAAGGAATAAGAATGACATAATTTGTACAGCACTCCGTCTGAAAATGGAAGGAATTAACATGAACTTGAGGAGATGGAATGATACTTGATGAAATCAACAACACACTGCCTCTGAAACAATTGAAAGAATGGCACAAGGGGTAAGAAGGATTCAGACAGCACTCCGGTTGAAAACAGAGGAAAAACTAGATAAGATGACAAAACTTGAATGGAGGACATAACACTCCGGTTAAATAGACATGCAAGGGAAGAATATGATCTTGATAAAAATGAGATGATGGTCAAAGAGAGCAATATCACAATGCCTCCGGAATGAAAGAATAGAATATAGATCAATGAAAGAAATGAATGGAGAAAAATATGACAACTTCTCTCAAAATTGAATTTGAAGGACCATCCTTACAACGATGGATTGAATAGAGTTGTTGGAAATTCAACAACGAAAAGAATAAGCTTGATGTGGGCTTATGGAAAACATCTCAAAATTTAGAGGTGACAACCAGGCACTTACGAAAACATTTGATTTGATTGAGACCATCAAAGGGATGAAAATTTCTTTCACCGACAGGATAAATGAAGAACTTGGGTCATTTATAATCACCATAATAGCAACAAACCTTAAGGAAAGCTTTTAGGTGAGGCACAACCCAAGATAACTCCAACGAATAAAACTGAAGGGTTGAAAAGATTTCATGAACGAAGAATAAGATGGTTTCATTCTTGATAACTCGTGAATCGTGAAACATGAAGGAAATTGTCAAGAATGACATAACACCACCTGAAAAGATAATGTAGAAAGGATTTCAATTGGAATGCATGATGAAGAATGCTTGAGCTCCAACAAGAATCTTGATGAAGACTTCGAGGATGAATTAAATCATGATGAACCACCATGAAGAACTCCGGTAATGAAAGCATGAAAAGTGAAAGATGAAAAGAATAAGATTCAAGGCCTGCGATGAATTAGATGGAGGTTTGAAATGATATAATAGATATAACTTGGAACTCCGGAAAATAAGATGAACAAATTAGAACCGAGAATATATTCCTTCTAAACAAACTCCGAAAGAAGGGATTAACCTCTTGGAAGAAACTAGAATAAGATTTATGTTATGCATATCCTTCACCAATTTAAATTGGCGACAAGCAATGGATTTGGCATACTACTTATTCTCGTTGCAAAAAAATTAAAGAGAGATCTAGCACAACCTTGGATAAATATTCAACAAAGCACCGGTAGGATTATGAAAAGAACAAATGAATTAATACGATAACAAGGAAGAGAAATCTTGAACGAAGCACCATAATAATATGGATACGAACGAAGAGGCATCAATGAAGACTATTTGGAGGACGGAGTTGAAAACTGAGAACGAAGAAATATTCTAAAATGATGGCCTTCGGAGGATCACAATGGGAAGAATTCATGAAATGCTCTAGAAGAATAAAAGAGGAAGGTTGACCTGAAGTTCAAAGGAATTTGAAAGTGATCTTGGAGAAGGCATGTGAGTGATGGGAATCATTCCTACGTCACACTTTGGAAAGAATTTGAGAATAACTCCGGAAAATTAGAAGAGTCAGGTAAGATCCTGGAAAAAGACCTCTGGGTTAGGGCCCACTCAAAAGAAAATCACCGTTGAAAAAGATTGCTTACGAGATCTTGCACCGGTTGAATTAAATGGCTTGAATAAGATAGCAACCTCAAAATAGTTTGAATGGATTAAGAATGGAATTATGAATCTTCTGAGTTGTCTTGTAAACTCCGGATAAGAATAGGAGAGTTGAATAAATAAGAGAGCCTTCGAATAGGAAATTCAACATGGGAAAAAACATGTGAAACAAGAGGAAGGGTATAAAGAACACCAAAGCTTGAATTAAATCCACCGAAGAAGAAGCTGAGAATGGAACAACGATAAATTTGAAGCTCCTGAGCATCTTCCTGAGAGATCACCGGATAATGAAATTGAATGAAAGAATGAAGAAACATCACATGAATAAAATGGATACTTGATTAAGAATTCTGGCTCCATATGAAAAGGGTGGGAGGGTGGGGAAAACAAAGACAACTTGAGACGAACAAAACGGACACCATTGAGAAAAATCAAGAATTGGTCTTACACAAATTGAAAGGATCGGGTTAACTTGAAGAGAAGCACGCCGGTTGAAAAGAATTTACATGACAATCTCGATGATCAAGAAGGAGTAGCACTCTCATAGAAATATGAGAACACCAATTAGGAAAGGTATGGAATCAACATTTGACATCGAAGCAACTCGAATACAGAATCAAAACAAAAACAAAGGATAGATATGTTGCAACATAATCTTCACAATATCATTCGAACAGCGAATGAATTCCATAGCTTAATGGTACAACACTTGACGAGAACACACTTGGGAGAACAAAAGATAAATAAAAACAACAAGGAGCAGATAGAACAAATACATGATAGAAACTTTGTCCCACATGTTCGTGCTGAAAGCTCATGGAACGTGTTACAAAAGGGTGTTGCAATCCCCGGATCAGCATAGCCAAGGACCCTTTAAGATGCAACTCCCGATTGGAACAATGATCATAAAACCTCTTCACTCAATGTTGAACCCCAAACTTCATATCATGCACTCGTTGGAAGAATGTCTACGAGCTACTAGAAGAACCCGCCTATTAATTTCCGAAAGTTTCCGGTTATGCAATCGGGTGTTGGGGATACAGGGGAAGCACCGTGCACTCAACTCTAATCCTACATCCAGCTGTATCCATACTTCAACACATAACCAGTTATTTCCGGAAACCGTTTACCTCGGACCTTCGAAACGCATCTGCTATACAAGCTATGGCAATACTCCCGAACTACCTCCCCAGTACCGGGTGATGTCGGGGTTATCTTGCCACCAACCGCATGGAAGAGTTTTCGATGTCGGCCGTCTTAAGTATTCTAGAACTGCTGTGATAGATTTGTGACGACAACACCTCGAAGCTCAACTCCCCGGGACACTGCCACAACCCTTAATGACAAGAGGCATCGAGAATAATGTTCTCGTCACAAAGACATCGGAACAATCCAAACAATACTCGCATGATCCTAAAAAAAATTAGTGAATTTTTGAGAGCAGAAGAGATAGAGTAATCGTCAGGAGTCCTCACCAGAGTGAAAAGAGATAAGGAGTAAAAAAGAAATCCTACTCTCCGATATATATATATATATATATATATATATATATATATATATATATATATATATATATATATATATATATATATATATATATATATATATAGGACTCAAAACATTTTCATGTGTGTGCCTAGACTCAACCGTCAATGATTCGATCAATCAGTGGGGGCTCCTAGGTCGCAGAAGGCTCAGATACCAACTTGTAATGCCCAGTATGAGATTATACCTCCCACATGTCGAGGCACGACTTAAAGGCATAAGCTCATACTAGAATGATCTCAAGTATGGTGTCTTTGCACGACTCATGTAAAATAGGGATGAAATTGCAAAAGAGTAGTTGGCTTACACTCGCCACATCACACAATGCATTACATAAACAATCATCATCCAAATAACATCAGAGTCCGACTACGGACGAAGATCCAAATGAAAGATACCATAAATAACACAAGCCCGTGTCGCCCCTAGTAGGAACCACTACTGATCGTCGAACAACGTCACATACATACGGCCACTCTCTTCATCGAGCTCCCAGTGAAGTTCTGAAACATCTCTTGCACTGTTCTCAGCGGTACCTGCATCTGGTGTTGTAGTATCTGTGAGCCACGAGGACTCAGCAATCCCATAACCATGGCTATCAAGACTAGCAAAGCTTTATGGGTATGGAAAAGGGTAGTGGTGAGGTTGCAGCAGCGGCTAAGCATATGTATGGTGGCTAACTTACGAGTACCAGAATGAGATGAGCATCTACGCAAACGGTCACAAACTAGTAGTGATCGCTAAAGATCCTGAACTACCTACGAGTCAAACATAACCCCACCGTGTTCTCTTCTCAAAGAGAAAAGAGACAGTCACGGTTACTCACACAGTTGTGTGTTTTACTTCGGATCCTCTGTCATGTTTTCTACAACCGGACATTAACAAATTCCAATCTGCCACATAACCGCGGGCACGGCTTTCGAAAGATCATAACCCTGCAGGGGTGTCCCAACTTAGCCCATCACAAGCTCTCACGATCAGCAGAAGTAATAAAAATATTATCACCCCTTATCTTAGGGACAATCCGATCAGGCTCGGAATCCCGGTGCACAAGACATTTCGACAATGGTAAAACAAGTCCAGCAAGACCTCCCGGTGTGTCGACACCCTGATAGTAGCCATGCGTATCTTGTCTCAGGCCACGACCGGATGGGCGATGCTACAGGTAAAACCAGATACCTCGGGTTTCCCCAAGGCGGCACTGCAGGCTCCCCGTTTGGGACCAACACCATCAGCACTGGCTCCCCCTGCTATGTAGAAAAGAATCCCCGAGGGCGCGACCCCCTAGGCAAATTTAATTAATTAATTAAGTTGTTATTATGAGGCAAATTAAAACCAATGTTGGGCCTTGTCGGAGGAGTTTTATTCAAAGACGAAGTGTCAAGGGGTCCCCATATACCCAACCGTGTAAGGAACGCAAAATCAAGGAACATAATGCCGGTTTATCGGCTTCTAAGGTGGCATGAGTGGAACAAAACACCGAGCAAAATGCCAAGCCTTCCACCCATGCCCAGTATATAGGTGTGTTAATATATATAAGACATATTGTGATATTCCAACAACAAGTTCCAACATGGAACGAACTTTATCTTCACCTGCAACTAACAATGCTATAAGAGGGGCTGAGCAAGCGGGTAACGTAGAAAAACAATGGTTTGCTGGGAAGGTGTCAAAGGTTAGAGGTTTCATGGAAACAAGGAGAGGGGCTGGCAATAATGATGGGTAGCGCGACATATAACGATAGCATCGAGACAACTAAGCATGGCAATGATAGTAAAGGTATCCAAGGGTATGTTCATCTTGCCTGGGATTCCGCAAGGAAGAAGAACAAGTCCATGAAGTAGTCGAACAAATCCTCACAACTCCGGAACGAAACCGAAGCTAACGAGAGAAGCATACCGGAAAGAAACAAACAACATAGTAAACACACATATCATAACCATGGCGTGATGCACAAACAAGTATGATGCATGTCCGGTTTAAATATGCATGGCATGGCAAAGTGCACAAACAAGTACTACAAGTTAAGTGGAGCTCAATATGCAACGAGTTGCATATTGACGAAACACCACATTTTATTTATTTATTTAACTCTTGTTTATTTACAAGACAAGATTAAATGTTTGTTAACATGGCAAGAGGTGAAGTAAGTGTAAACTAGCTATCTAGGCATTTTAAATGAGGCCGTAAATAACAACAACAATTCCGGGAAAATCCCCATGACCAATTTAGCAATTAGTAAAGCAAAAACAATTTAAACATTTTTAAAGTTGATATCATGATGCGGATGACATGATCAAGTTTTATGTAATTTTTAGTAAAAGTTAACATGAAGAGATATGAATTATTTGTCACCGTGGTGGAAAGAAAGGGGCCACGGCGACGAATCCGAAAATGATGCCACGCAACATATCGGTTTCGATAACTCGTTGAGAGTCCGGTGCAAAAGATGACGAAGAGCGTGACATGCAAAAGAGATGGGGTGCTCCCGGTTTCCGGGTTCCCACGGGTCGGCGACAAGGCAAACGAGGGTCACAACGGACACGAGACAAACATAAGGTGCAACTCATACATCGCAAGCAAACATTCTCGGGTGTCGTCTCGCGGTATACCTTCGGAGTGTGCATTTCGGGGTGGTTCGAGACGTCGAGGGAAGTAGTTGTACACGTTCGTAGTGGGAAGTAGTTGTTCTCGTTTCATCTCGGAGACGTACTTGATGAATCGAACATCCTCGGGGCGACGGTAGTGGTACATGCACGTAGTGGTTCGAGTCGTCGGTAGGGGTACTTGTCGCATCGAACGTCTTCGGACTTGCCGGTCTCGACAAACCGTAGGGGTACTTGTGGTAGTTCAGTCCCCTAACCAAGGTCCTCATGTAGTTGTTCTCGGCGATGGAGTCAAACTTGGCATCGGGCATCGAGGTACTTGGCGTCTTGACGATTCCGGTGACGGCGGTAGAGGTACTTGACGTGTCGCCGTGTAGTCGTTCGGGCGAAGTGGTCTTGGCGTCTCGGTACGAGGAACTTGGCAGATTCGAAGCTAACAAAAGAAAACCATGCTCGGGCTCCATGGAGGCAGCAACAAGGAGGCGATGGACAAATGGCCGGCTTCGGCCTTGGCGCGAAAAAAAGGTGAGGCGGAGCTCCTGCTCGGGGAGGAAGAAGAGGCCATGGCGCAGCTGGTGAAGCAACGCCTGCAGGTGTGCTCGCGGATCAAGTGAGCAGCGAGGGAATCTCCACGAGGCTGCGAAGGAAGTCGCGGTGCTGGACGGAGATGGCAAGGCACTGGGGCGGTTGTTGTGGACTTGGCGAGGCCGAGTCGGGGCGCCATGGAGGCCGACGATGCTGCGGCTGGAGGAGGTCATGCGCGGCGGCTCCACTCCTCCGGCGAGGTAGAGCGTCGCGGCGCTGCGGCGGCCTGCGCGGGAGAGACTAGGGCGGCACAGAGAAGATGGCAAGGAGGAAGGGAACGGGCGTGCGAGGAAGCTAGGGCGCGATGCGGCGATCGTCGCCGGCGACGGCAAGGCGGCGGCCTGGTTCTGCGGGAGGTCCGGCGATGGCGGAGGGAGACAGCGGCTCTGGCCAAGTCGGGGCGCCATGCGAGGGCCTGATGTGTGCGAGCGGCGGTGGAGGATCGATGGGATCGAGAGGGGGATAGGAGAGGGGATCGAGAGGACCGGGAGATGGGTAAGTGGCGGCGGTCGTCAGGAGCGAGGGGAGGAAGAGAGGTCGAGTAAGCTCGGGTTAGGTTTAGGGAGCCGGCTGGGCCTTGGACCTAGGAGGTCGACGGCTGGGAGGCTGGCCCAGCTGGCAGCTGCTCTCCCTCTCTCTTCTTAATTCCCAAAACAGCAAAAGAAAAGGAAGAAAGAAAAGGAGAGAAAAGAAAAACAAAAAAAGGGTAGAGAAGGGACTTCGACAACGGATAATTTTTTTCCGGGCTCACAAAATGAGATTGAACCAGGAAAAATAGAAGTGGGCACGAGTAGTGAAGTTGAATTCAAACCCATATGAATTTAATTCGATGGATTTGAATATGAATGGGGTGTTTGAGAAGTCCATAAAATGTTCGGATTTTTGAGGACGCTCGATAAAAGAGATAAGAGTTTCGAGGAAGGTTACAGAGTCAAAATTGAAGTAGAAAAGAATATGAGGAATATTTGCAAGTGAGTTTGGTTGCTTCCAACAACTGGAATATTTTAATATAGCTCCCCAAATATTGGGAGGATATGTTTTAAAGAGAAAATCACACTTCCCTCGATTTAAATGGATCGAAGATCCACACAATCTAATTAGAAATGCAAAAGAATTATGACATGATGGCATGATGATATGATGCAATGCAAAAATAAATAGAGCAAGCACAATTGAAACATGCGGGAAAACCCAGAACATCTGGATTCTTCTGGAGTGTCGGTCTTCGGGCGTCACATCAGCATAGTAGCGTAAGTATTTCCCTTAGTTTTTGAGAACCAAGGTATCAATCCAGTAGGAGACCACGCGCGAGTCCCTCGCTCCTGCACAAACAAATAAGAACTTCACAGCCAACGCGATAAGGGGTTGTCAATCCATTTACGATCACTTACGACAGTGAGATCTGATAGTTTGATATTTTTGGTATTTTTGGATATAAGAACAGAAAGTAAAAGCAGAAAAGTAAGGTAAATTGCAGATTGATATGTTGAGAATAGACCCGGGGGCCATAGTGTTCTCTAGTGGCTTTTCTCATGATAGCGATATTCTACGATGGGTAAACAAATTATTGTCGAGCAATTGATAGGAAAGCGAATAATTATGAGACTATCTAGGCATGATCATTATATATAGGCATCATGTCCGAGACAAGTAGACCGAAACGATTCTGCATCTACTACTATTACTCCACACATCGACCGCTATCCAGCATGCATCTAGAGTATTAAGTTCATAAGAATAGAGGAACACCTTAAGCAAGATGACATGATGTAGAGGGATAAACTCAAACATAGTGATATAAACCCCATCTTTTTATCCTCGATGGCAACAATACAATACGTGCCTTGCTGCCCCTACTGTCACTGCGAAAGGACACCACAAGATTGAACCCAAAACCAAGCACTTCTCCCATTGCAAGAACTATAGATCTAGTAGGCCAAACCAAACAAATAATTCGAAGAGACTTGCAAGAATATTATAATCATACATAAAGAGTTCAGAAAAGAACCAAATATTTATCATTGATAATCTTGATCATAAACCCGCAATTCATTGGATCTCGACAAACACACCACAAAAAGAGATTACATCGAATAGATCTCCTCGAAGACCGAGGAGAACTTGGTATTGAGATCCAAAGAGAGAGAAGAAGCCATCTAGATACTAGCTATGGACCCGAAGGTCTGGGGTAAACTACTCACAACTCATGGTGAGGCGATGATGATGATGTAGAAGCACTCCGTGGTAGATCCCCCCTCCGATGGAGCCCCGGAACAGGCCCCAAGATGGGATCTCACGGGAACAGAAGGTTGCGGCGGAGGAACTAGGGTTTTCTCTGTTGTTCTGATGGTCTCGGGGTACGTAGGTATATATAGGAGGAAGGAGGGCACCGAGGGCCAGACGGGGTACCCATGAGGCAGGGGGCGTGCCCCCCACCCTCGTTGACGCCACGTCAGCCCTACTCCATGGTTCTCAAGTCTCCCATGCGTATTTTGCTCCAAAAATATCTCTCCCGGAGGTTTCATTCCCTTTGGACTCCGTTTGATATTCCTTTTCTGTAAAACCCTAAAACAGGAAAAAAAATAGCAATCTGGACTGGGCCTTTGGGTTAGTAGGTTATTCCCAAAAATAATATAAAAGTGTATAACAAAGCCCATTAAACATCCAAAACATCATAAATAATAGCATGGAACAATAAAAAATTATATATACGTTGGAGACGTATCAAGCATCCCTAAGCTTAATTAATGCTCGTCCTCGAGTAGGTAAATGATAAAAACAGAATATTTGATGTGGAATGCTAACCAACATAGTTTTCAATGTAATTCTCTTAATTGTGGCATGAATGTTCAGATATGAAAGATTCAAGACAAAAGTCTATATTGACATAAGAAATAATAATACTTCAAGCATACTAACAAAGCAATCATGTCTTCTCAAGATAGTATGGCTAAAGAAAGTTATCCCTATAAAATCATATAGTCTGGCTATGCTCCCTTTTCATCACACGAAATATTCATATCATGCACAACCCCGGTTTTAGCCAAGCACTTGTTTTCATAATCTATTCTTTCATACCTTTCAACTTTCATGCAATACATGAGCGTGAGCCATGGACATAGCACTATGTGGAATAGAGAGGTGGTTGTGGAGAAGACAAAAAGGAGGGAGATAGTCTCACATCGACTAGGCTTATCAACGGGCTATGAAGATGCCCATCAATAGATATCAATGTGAGTGAGTAGGGATTGACATGCAACGGATGCACTAGAGCTAAAAATGTATGAAAGCTCAACAAAAGAAACTAAGTGGGTGTGCATCCAACTTGCTTGCTCACAAAGACCTAGGGCATTTGAGGAAGCCCATCGTTGGAATATACAAGCCAAGTTCTATAATGAATATTCCCACTAGTATATGAAAGTGACTAAACATGAGACTCTCTATCATGAAGAACATGGTGCTACTTTGAAGCACAAGTGTGGAAAAAGATAGTAGCAATTGTCCCTTTTTCTTTTCCTTTCCTTTTTTGGGCCTTTCTTTTTTTTCTTTGGCCTTTTTTGGAGGGGATTTCTTGATTTAGCCTTTCCTCACATGGGACAATGCTCTAATAATGATGATCATCACACTTTCATTGAATTACAACTCGATATTACAACTCGATACTAGAACAAAGTATGACCAATATGAATGCCTCCGGCGGTGTACCGGGATGGGCAATGAATCAATAGTGACATGTATGAAAAATTATGCATGGTGGCTTTGCCACAAATACGATGTCAACTACATGATCATGCATGGCAATATGACAATATGAAGCGTGTCATATGAACGGAACGGTGGAAAGTTGCATGTAAATATATCTCGGAATGGCTATGGAAATGCCATGATAGGTAGGTATGGTGGCTGTTTTGAGGAGGATATATGGTGGATGATTTGAGGAAGGATATATAGTGGGTGTATGGTACCGGAGAAAATTGCGCGGTACAAGAGAGGCTAGCAATGGTGGCAGGGTGAGAGTGTGTAATATCCATGGACTCAACATTAGTCATAAGAACTCATATACTTATTGCAAAAATTTACGAGTCATCAAAACAAAGCAATCAACGCATGCTCCTAGGGGGAGGTTGGAAGTAGTTAACCATCACGCGCCCCCGACCTCCACACAAAGGTTGACACTCTACAAATACCTCATGCTCTAACTTCGTCACATAGCGGTTCACCATACGTGCATGCTATGGGAATCACTAACTTTAACACAAGCATTTCTCAATTTCATAATAACTCCACTAGCATGACTCTAATATCACTATCCTCATATCTTAAAACAATTATCAAGCATCCAACTTCTCATCATATTCAATGCACTTAGTGTGAAAGTTTTTACTACATTGATATTGGATGTCTATCATGTGAAGGCTAGTTTCAAAGCCAAAGCACATTACCATGCTGTTTTAATAGACTCTCAAAAGGATATAAGTGAAGCATGATAGATCAACAATTTCTACAAAATATAATCACCACCGTGCTCTAAAAGATATAAGTGAAGCACTAGAGCAAAAACTATTCAACTAGAAAGATAAAAGTGAAGCACATAGAGTGTTCTATCAATTCGTAGGCCATATTTAACTCTCTAAAAATGGTGTGTCCATCAAGGATAATTGTGGCAAACTAAAAAGCAAATACTCAAATTATACATGACGCTCCAAGTAAAACACATATCATGTGGTGAATAAAAATATAGCTCGGAGTATAGTTACCGATGGATGAAGACGAAAGAGGGGATGCCTTCCCGGGGAATCCCCAACCTTAGGATCTTGGTTGTCCTTGAATTTTACCTTGGGGTGCCTTGGGCATCCCCAAGCTTGGGCTCTTGCCACTCTTTGTTCCATAGTCCATAAAAGCAATACTCAAAACTTGAAAACTTCACAACACAAAACTTAGATAAAAATCTCGTGAGCTCCTTTAGTATAAGAAAACAAACCACTACTCAAAGGTACTGCAATGAATTCATTCTTTATTTATATTGGTGTTAAACCTACTGTATTCCAACTTCTCTACGATTCATACTTCCCAATACTACTCATAGATGCATTGAAATAAGCAAACAACACACAAAAAACAGAATCTGTCAAAAACAGAACAGTCTGTAGTAATCTGTAACTTTCGCATACTTCTGTAACTCCAAAAAAATTGAAATAAATTTGTAAACGTGAGGAATTTGTCTATTAATCACCTGAAAAAAGAATCAACTAAATAGCACACTCCGGTAAAATCTGGTGACCATTCTAGCAGGCGCTAACGATTCTATTCTTCACTGCAAGATCATATAAACTTCACACAAGTCTTCCCAAAGGTTCTACCTGGCACAAACTCTAATTAAAACACAAAACCACATCTAAACAGAAGCTAGATGCAATATTTATTCCTAAATAGAAGCAAAAACAAAGAAAATAAAATTGGGTTGCCTCTCAACAAGCTCTTTCTTTATAGCCATTAAGATAGGCTTGAGAATTCAATGATGCTCACATGAAACATAAGAATTGAAGCATAAAGAGAGCATCATATAGCATGTGAAAATCACATCTAAGTCTAGCATACTTCCTATGCATAGGCATTTTATAGGAAATCAAATTAGCAAGACAAGCAAGATCTAACATATGCAAGGAAGAAGAAAGAAACAAGATCAATCTCAACATGAAGAGAGGTAATTTAGTAACATGAAGATTTCTACAACCATATTTTCCTCTCTCATAATAATTACATGTAGGATCATAAGTAAATTCAACAATATAGCTATCAGAAAACATACTCTCAACACGATCCACATGCATACGAAGTTGACAATCTTCGTAAATAGTGGGATCAACATTAACTAAAGTCATGACCTCTCCAAACCCACTTTTCTCAAAAAAATCATAAGATTGAACATTCTCCAAATATGTGGGATCTAAAGGTGACACTCTTTCAAACCCACTTTCAATATTATTGCCAACATTATCAATCTTACATACATCATGGGGATTAAATAATTTTTCAAGATCATAAGAAGAATCACCCCAATCATGATCATTGCAACAAGTAGTGGGCATAGCAAAATAAGCATCCCCAAGCTTAGGGTTTTGCATATCATTAGCACAATTGATATTAATAGAATTTATAATAACGTCATTGCAACCATGCTTTTTATTTAACGAGCTATCGTGCATCACTTTTTCTTTTAACAATTCCTCACAATTTTTAGATTAATGAATTTCAAGCAAAACCCCATAAAGATAATCTAGTGCACTCAACTCACTAGCAATTGGTTCAACTTAATTGGATCTCTTAAAGAGATTAGCAAGTGGATGAGGATCCATAATTTAGCAAGTGAAGATGCAAGCTAATAGAGGGCACATGGCAACACAAGCAAACAAAAAGGCGAACGGAAAAGGGGCGAATAAAACGACAAAGGTGAAGTGGGGGAGAGGAAAACGAGAGGCAAAAAAATGCAATGCGAAAGATAAGGGTTTGTGATAGGTACTTGGTATATGACTTTTGCATAAGCCTCCCTGGCAATGGCGCCAGAAATTCTTCTTACTACTTCTCGAGCTTGCGTTGTATTCCCTCGAAGAGAAAAGGGTGATGCAACACAGTAGCGTAAGTATTTCCCTCAGTTTTTGAGAACCAATGTATCAATCCAGTAGGGGACCACGCGCGAGTCCCTCGCACCTGCACAAACAAATAAGAACTTCGCAGTTAACACGATAAGGGGTTGTCAATCCCTTTACGGTCACTTACGAAAGTGAAATCTGATAGAGATGATAGTTGGATATTTTTGGTATTTTTGGATATAAGAACAGAAAGTAAAAGCGGAAAAGTAAGGTAGATTGTAGATTGATATGTTGAGAATAGACCCAGGGGCCATAGTGTTCTCTAGTGGCTTCTCTCATGATAGCGATATTCTACGTCGGGTAAACAAATTACTGTTGAGCAATTGATAGAAAAGCGAATAATTATGAGACCATCTAGGCATGATCATTATATATAGGCATCATGTCCGAGACAAGTAGACCAAAACCATTCTGCATCTACTACTATTACTCCACACATCGACCGCTATCCAACATGCATCTAGAGTATTAAGTTCATAAGAACAGAGTAACGCCTTAAGCAAGATGACATGATGTAGAGGGATAAACTCAAACATAGTGATATAAACCCCATCTTTTTATCCTCGATGGCAACAATACAATACTTGCCTTGCTGCCCCTACTGTCACTGTGAAAGGACACCACAAGATTGAACCCAAAGCCAAGCACTTCTCCCATTGCAAGAACTATAGATCTAGTAGGCCAAACCAAACCAATAATTCGAAGAGACTTGCAAGGATATTATAATCATACATAAAGAGTTCAGAAAAGAACCAAATATTTCTCATAGATAATCTTGATCATAAGCCCACAATTCATCGGACCTCGACAAACACACCGCAAAAAGAGATTACATCGAATAGATCTCCTTGAAGACCGAGGAGAACTTGGTATTGAGATCGAAAGAGAGAGAAGGAGCCATCTAGATACTAGCTATGGACCCGAAGGTCTGGGGTAAACTACTCACAACTCATGGTGAGGCGATGATGATGATGTAGAAGCACTCCGTGGTAGATCCCCCCCTCCGGCGGAGCCCCGGAACAGGTCCCAAGATGGGATCTCACGGGAACAGAAGGTTGCGGTGGTGGAACTAGGGTTTTCTCTGTTGTTCTGATGGTTTCGGGGTACGTAGGTATATATAGGAGGAAGGAGGGCACCGGGGGCCAGACGGGGTGCCCACGAGGCAGGGGGCGCGCCCCCCACCCTCGTGGACGCCACATCAGCCCTACTCGGTGGTTCTCAAGTCTCCCGTGCGTATTTTGCTCCAAAAATATCTCTCCCGAAGGTTTCATTCCGTTTGGACTCCGTTTGATATTCCTTTTCAGTAAAACCCTAAAACAGGCAAAAAAACAGCAATCTGGACTGGGCCTTTGGGTTGGTAGGTTAGTCCCAAAAATAATATAAAAGTGTATAACAAAGCCTATTAAACATCCAAAACATCATAAATAATAGCATGGAATAATAAAAAATTATAGATACGTTGGAGACGTATCAGGTACAGGTAGGATGATCCACATGTTATGTCCTCTTTGGTCAAATACACCTATGTTTGAACATAACCCGGTCAAATTGGTAGTAACGTTGTGTTCTCTTTGGTCGAATACGCCTATGTTTGAATAGGAAGCCCCCAAGTTACATTCTTACGATTATTCTCATCGAGGACCTATTTTGAGCCGTGCTATGCGTCCAAATCTCTTTGATCCCTGTAATTTTCCCGAGAACTTGAACTTGCGAGAGATGGATATTCTTCTTGAGCCAGAATTTGTAAACCGGATATTGAGAGCTTTAGAGATTTGTGGGAGATAGATTTCACTTGAACCGGATTTTTGAACCCGATATTGAGCCAGAATCTTCATTTCGAGCTGGAAATTTTTCTGATGGTCTTTAAACTTTCATCCATATAGCAGCAATCTCCGGGGCCGGGTTATTTTTTCCTCCATGACCCGGAGTTCTTGACTTTACCTAAAATGGCTAACTCTGCCGAGTCATATCATTGTAGCCCCCGAGTCTTGAGACTACTCGAGGAGGTTGCTTGGGACTCTCCATATTTGACCATATCATAAGGTGTATATCATTGGTGTTGATAGTGCGATGTGAATCCACAAAAGGTTGAGGTGACTGCGGCGGGTTATAAATGATCCGTATGAACTGTTTCAGCAACTCGGCCAATGGTTCCTTCCAACTGGCTGTTTGAAGTTAAACAAACTATAGTGGCGGCGATTTGTGCACCTGCCCGTTGAATTATCTAGCACAGACGATGGATGAAAATATATGATAATTTCCTCCAGAGTTGTTGGAAGAAAAAACCGGGCTACCCAAGCAGTGACTGGCTTTATACTCAATAAACAGCTCATGTAGACAGGTGCGGCTCAGTGTTATTATGTAGACCAGGCCGCAAGAGACGAACAGTAAAGACGATAGTAGCATCAGAGGCGGTATAGACCAATGAGCCGGTCGCGGCGTTGTATGCCTGCACAGACGGACGAGCAAATCACCGGCGTTGTAAGCCGGGTGGAAGGGCGAGTCAACCGCAGGCGCTGTAAGCCGGGTGGACGGGCGAATCAATCGCAGGCGTTGTAAGCCGGGTGGACGGGCGAGTCAACCGCACGCGCTGTAAGTCGGGCGGACGGGCGAGTTGCCCAGATCATGTTGATGTAAACTGGTCTGCAGAACGGCGGTTTGTAGCAGTGTGCGAGTCAACAAGGGCGGCTCAATGGCGGATGGCTCAGCGGCGGCAGCTCTCCCGCAGACATTGGTGAATGACATGCTCCAATCTTTAACATGCAGTAGCACAAATATCACACCGATAAATAATCCTCCAAAATAATGTAACGGTGACACAATCTTTAGTCACACCGATAAATAATTCTCCAAAATACTGTAGCGGAGAGACAATCTCCAGTCACACAGATAAATATCTTAATAGCAATCTATACATGTGTGCGTGGACTTGTATCTTTTTCTTCTTTTTGCTTGATCGCTTTGCACCTAAAGTAGCAACAGAGCAGTATTGTAATAGTATTTCCTGATTCCTAAACGAGAGTAGTTTTCCATCGATCCTCAGGAGCCCCGCCGTGTAAAAATTGCTTCTTTATTCCTTGGGTTTCGGCGTCTAGATTAAACAATCATCACCGGCCTTCGTCTGTACTGATTAGGATGTGAAGTGGAGTAGCAATCTAATCCGGAAACTGTACTTGCAGCGGAAAAACTCATATCGAACCCAGCGATTTGCGGCAACTGCTTAAAACCGACGCCTCAATTCGACTACTTTGGTGACATTGAATCAGATTCTTGTCCGGTCTCGTGTGTAGCGGAAAAAACGATATGTGCCTGAATTCAACGGGTCGTCGTGCGACGTGTGATGCGCCGTACGCAAACCTAAAATCTCTATGAATCTCATATTTGCCGACTCTACAGGTTTAACCATAATTCTGATCTCCCAACCATAAATTTGCTGGCTCTTACAGTGAACACTTGTCCTGCGTCAAAAAATACCACAAGCCAATATAATTGCCCTTTTATGTAATATAAAAATATACTGGATGGATTTCACCTGATATGTTAGGTCGAAATTTATCCGCCGTGGAGTTAATGATCACCATGGTAAAGTTAAAATCAATCACGGATGAGTCGCCCGCGGGAGCAAACGGATGAGTCAGTTGTGGCGTTGTAAGCCGGCGCAGATGGGCAAGTTGTCCTCCTTGTTGTAAGCCGGCGCAGTCGCGAAAGACGGCCACGGTGTTGTAAACCGGCGCAATCGCGAGAGACGGCCACGGTGTTGTAAGCCGGTGTGGGGGTCCGTTGAGTAACGACGACCACCTGTGCTGAATGGTATTGATGTGCCTCCATCTCCGTGGTATAATACCACTTTGTAATGAATAATTCTCCTGCATATAAAATACAGAAGGGCGAGGTAGTTTTGCTCGGATGAATTAATATGTACTTAAAAATAAATATGGTAGATAGCACCTGATATGTAGCAGACGAACGGAGAACAGAAAACTGAACTAGTACTGTAGCCTCCACGTGATGGACAATAGCAGTAGTACTACCACGGAGGACTTGAAATCAATTGATCTCGGAGAACGAGCTGATTTGTTGGAATTGTTCACGTACTAGAAGCGAGTACCAAAAAATTGTTTGACTAGCAGGTCTTCACGTGGAGATGTAGCAGCTTGAACACGTGAGCCTCGAGACTTGATCCTTGCACTCTGGCTCCTCGGCGGAGGGCAAATTACCTCGGGGCTTGAAGCCAGTACATGGAGAGCAGCAGCAGCGGCAACTCGGCAGAACTTGCGGTCGGACTCGGTGACTTGTGACTGTCCGGCTGCAGTATGGAAGAGCAATCTTCACTCCGATTCGTCGGATCGCCCAGACGTGCGCCGCCGCCGCGCACGTAACCTAATCTTCTCAACCTCCAATCTCGTATCTGAACTAGTATTTTTCGCACGTATGTGGGTGCGGCCATGTAAATTAGATGGATATTAATTCTGTCGGTCTCGGCGAAAACTTGCGGCTAGGCGGATTGGACAGATCATACTCATGTCTGTCCATGTGATATTTTGGGTGGCGGCTGCACGCAATGCAACCCTAATCTCATCGACTTCAATCTTTCAGACTATAAAATCTTCATCTGAAAAATTGCAATCTCCTCGATCTCTGGGGAAATCCCTCCAAGAACTCATCACCATCGTGTGCAGGCCCCACGGTGGGCGCCAACTATCGTGGAATTGTCACGGCAAATGTCCTTAGTGTGAGGACTTAGTCGCGAGGCCAACGCATCTATATGGTATCTTGAGAGGGGTTGATCGGAATCGAGAAACGCAACACAAGACAGGGACTTAGATAGCTTCGGGCCTCGGGAAACATCATCCGGTAATAGCCCTACATGTTGTTTGAGGCTAGGTCTCATTATGCTCATGAGGGAGATGTCGCATAAGCCGGCTCTCCTCTAGTTGTCTCTAGCCCTAAAGATTCTTTCTTTTATACTTGTCCCTCTTTCGGGAGCCTTGCCCCTCCTTATATATGTTGAAGGGGCGGGTTACATGACTAGTCCTAGTAGGATTAGGATTACTTATATTACAAGTGGAGTCCAAGTCTTGTTTCTTTTGTAAGGGAATATTCCTTATGCCTTTCCTCGTAAGCCGGCCCACCATCACATGAACCGGTCTTCTTGGCCTTGGGCCTTGTCATCCATTTGATCCATCCGTCGGGTCACCACTGAGTCACAATGTCTAGGCGGGTTGCTTGTAAACCACCATGTCCGAGCGGATCGCCAGTGAGTCGCCAAGCTCCAGCCGGGTCTCTGGTGAGTCGGCAAGTCCGGTCGGGTCATAATTTCGGCCGGGTCATACCGCGGGGTATATCCCCGACAGCGGCAGAGCTCTTCCCTTTGCTCGGTGCTGAGGGGCTCGGGTATGTACTCGTAGTGGTCGTATGACTGACCGTCGTAGCTGCCGCCGTTTCCCCCGCGAGTGTACCCCGGTGGACTGCGCCGCGAGTCGACCATGAGGACCTCTGATGCAGGGTCACTGCTCCCGCACTCGGAAAGTGTGTCCACGGGACCAGTCGACCGGCCCGTAGTGGTACTCGTCGGGCTTGATGGCCGCGACTTGGGGAGTGGTTGTTTGGCAGGCCACCGCGTGCTTCACCCATCGCTGGAGACGCGACCGACCTAATCACTTGCGGTGGCGACCAGCGGGGATGACAGACGACGAAGGAGCCGACCGATACTGAGTCGACGGCTGCCGGAGAAGGATGCCGCAGGCACTAGCGCGGAAGTGCGCTGCTCCGGGGGCAGGCAGTGCCTCGACGTCGAGGGGGACCTCCTAGAGCCAAGCGGAGTCATCAGCGATGAAGATGAGCGCGCCGAGTTGGATCTCGCGGCCTAACGCCAGACCGCCGCCGGGAACCCTGATGATGGAGATCGGGGAAAAACTTGCAACCTCACCGGAAGTCGCTAAGACACCTACCCCATGGTGGGCGCCAACTATCGTGGTTCTAAGTCTGACAGTAAGAATTGGGGGTACGTAGGAGGAGGCAAGATCCTAGCTACGGTGAGATTGTACACAAGGTGTTCACGAGTTCAGGCCCTTCTCGGAGGAAGTAACAGCCCTATGTCTCGGTGCCCGGAGGCGGCCGACTGGAATATGTATATGTGTGTGTTACAGGGGGTGTGAACCCTTGTACCGGAGAAGGGGGTGGCTTATATAGAGTGCGCCAGGACCCCAGCCTCCCCACGTTACAGAGGGTTCAATGTACATAAAGGCAGGACGTTACTGATAACGCATGTAATAAAGGATAATAAAGGCTATCATTACTGCAAAGTGAATGCACGACCGTTGGTGGCCTTATGGGACCTTTGACCTTTGGGGGTCGAGTGGTTTTTGTAGGGTCGAGTGTCCTCATCCTTCCGAGTGGAGTTGAGTTATCCGAGTGAGGGTATGCTGTCGAGTGAATTGTCCTCTTGGGCCATATCAGTCGGCGGCTTCTATCATCTTCGAAATGTCTTTGAACTTCTAGGGCAGTGACCTTGGGTAGGTTATCTAGGTCAGGCCTATGACCCTACCCTAGGTCTGGGATATCATCACCTGGCCCCTCCTAGATGGGTCATACCCAGTAGTTATATCCCCAACAGCGGCAGCAGTCTAAATCTGATATGCCAAGATATTGTTCGCAAGATGTGGATAGACCAGTCAAGGATTAAGCCCAGCATCACTACCTTTAAAGGAGTGATACCTGGCGTAGAGGCCCGCAGCACGGGCTCATTAACACTGGAAGTTGTATTCGGTTCTCCTAATAACTTTCGAAACGAGGAGTTAATCTTCAACATCGCTCCTTTCCGAAGTGGTTATCATGCATTACTCGGGAAAACGACATTCGTCAGCTTTAATGTGGTCCCGCATTATGCTTACTTGAAGCTCAAAATGCCTAGACCACGCGGCATCATCACAGTCAATGGAAACATGGAGCTCCCTATGTACAGAGGAAGACACTGCGGCCCTAGCAGCCGAGGTTCAAAGAGGCTTATTCAAGCCGAAGAGTTCATTTGTCGTCAAGACCACATACACTGCTAAACATGTCCGGTCAGCACTACAATACGGCAGCTCACAAGTTTCCGAGCTCGATTAGCAGTTACGCCCCCGTCGACTGTTGAAAATATGCCCTAGAGGCAATAATAATATGGTTATTATTATATTTCCTTGTTCATGATAAGTGTCTGTTATTCATGCTTTAATTGTATTATCCGGAAATAGCGATACATGTGTGAATACATAGACCACAACGTGTCCCTAGTAAACCTCTAGTTGACCAGCTCGTTGATCAACAGATGGTTACGGTTTCCTGACCATGGACATTGGATATCATTGATAACGGGATCACATCATTAGGAGAATGATGTGATGGACAAGACCCAATCCTAAGCCTAACACAAGATCGTGTTGTTCGTATGCTAAAGCTTTTCCAATGTCAAGTATCCTTTCCTTAGACCATGAGGTTGTGCAACTCCCGGACGCCATAGGAATACTTTGGGTGTGCCAAACGTCACAACGTAACTGGGTGACTATAAAGGTACACTACAGGTATCTCCGAAAGCATCTGTTGGGTTGGCACGAACCGAGACTGGGGTTTGTCACTCCGCATGATGGAGAGGTATCTCTGGGCCCACTCGGTAAGACATCATCATAATGAGCTCAATGTGACTAAGGGGTTGGTCACGGGATGATGTGTTACGGAACGAGTAAAGAGACTTGCCATGACGAGATTGAACACGCTATCGGTATACCGACGATCGAATCTCGGGCAAGTATCGTACCGATAGACAAAGGGAATTGCGTACGGGGTTGATTGAATCATTGACGTTGTGGTTCATCCGATGAGATCATCGAGGAGCATGTGGGAGCCAACATGGGTATCCAGATCCCGCTGTTGGTTATTGGCCGGAGAGTCATCTTGGTCATGTCTGCGTGTCTCCCAAACCCGTAGGGTCTACACACTTAAGGTTCGATGACGCTAGGATTGTAGAGATATAAGTCTGCGGTAATCCGAAAGTTGTTCAGAGTCCCGGATGAGATCCGGAATGTCACGAGGAGTTCTAGAATGGTCCGGAGGTGAAGATTTGTATATAGGAAGTCCAGTTTCGGCCACCGGGAAAGTTTCGAGGGTCACCGGTATTGTACCGGGACCATCGGAAGGGTCCCGGGGGTCCACCGGGTGGGGCCACATACCCCGGAGGGCCCCATGGGCTGAAGTGGGAAGGGAACCAGCTCCTAGTGGGCTGGTGCGCCCCCCTTGGGCCTCCCCCTACGCCTAGGGTTGGAAACCCTAGGGGTGGGGGGCGCCCCACCTGACTTGGGGGGCATGTCCCCCCTGGCCGCCCCACCCCCCTTTGAGATTGGATCTCTAGGGGGCCGGCGCCCCCAGGGCCCCTATATATAGTGGGGGAGGGAGGTCAGCCGCACCCTAAGCCCTGGCGCCTCCCTCTCCCTCTCGTGACACCTCTTCCTCCTCTAATTAAGCTTGGCGAAGCCCTTGTGGAATCCCGCTGCTTCCACCACCACGCCGTCGTGCTGCTGGATCTCCATCAACCTCTCCTCTCCCTTGCTGGATCAAGAAGGAGGAGACGTCCCCGCTCCGTACGTGTGTTGAACGCGGAGGTGCCGTCCGTTCGGCGCTAGGTCATCAGTAATTTGGATCACGACAAGTACGTCTCCATCAACCCCGTTCTCTTGAACGCTTTTCCGCGCGATCTACAAGGGTATGTAGATGCACTCCCCTCTCCCTCGTTGCTAGATGACTCCATAGTTTGATCTTGGTGATGCGTAGAATTTTTTTAAATTCTGCTACGTTCCCCAACAGTGGCATCATGAGCTAGGTCTATGAGTAGTATCTTGCACGAGTAGAACACAAAGTAGTTGTGGGCGTAGATTTGTTCAATTCTCTTGCCGCTACTAGTCTTATCTTGATTCGGCGGCATCGTGGGATGAAGCGGACCGGACCGACCGTACACGTACGCTTACATGAGACAGGTTCCACCAACTGACATGCACTAGTTGCATAAGGTGGCAAGCGGGTGTCAGTCTCTCCCACTTTAGTCGGATCGGATTCGATGAAAAGGGTCCTTATGAAGGGTAAATAGAAATTGGCATATCATGTTGTGCTTTTGGCATAGGTAAGGAAGGTTCTTGCTAGAAACCTATAGCAGCCACGTAAAAAACTTGCAACAACAAATAGAGGACGTCTAACTTGTTCTTGCAGCATGTGCCGTGTGATGTGATATGGCCAAAAGGATGTGATGAATGATATATATGTGATGTAGGAGATTGATCATGTTCTTGTAATAGGAATCACGACTTGCATGTCGATGAGTATGACAACCGGCAGGAGCCGTAGGAGTTGTCTTATTTTATTGTATGAACTGCGTGTCACTGAAAACTCCATGTAATTACTTTACTTTATTGCTAACCGTTAGCCATAGTAGTAGAAGTAATGTTTGGCGAGACGACTTCATGAAGACACGATGATGGAGATCATGGTGTCATGCCGGTGACGATGATGATCATGGAGCCCCGAAGATGGAGATCAAAAGGAGCAAAATGATATTGGCCATATCATGTCACTATTTGATTGCATGTGATGTTTATCATGTTTTTACATCTTATTTGCTTAGAACGACGGTAGTAAATAAGATGATCTCTTACTAAAATTTCAAGAATTGTGTTCCCCCTAACTGTGCACCGTTGCTAAGGTTCGTTGTTCCGAAGCACCACGTGATGATCAGGTGTGATAGGCTCTAACGTTCGCATACAACGGGTGTAAGCTAGATTTACACAGGCAATACACTTAGGGTTTACTTGACGAGCCTAGCATGTACAGACATGGCCTCGGAACACGGAAAACCGAAAGGTCGAACATGAGTCGTATAGAAGATACGATCAACATGAATATGTTCACCGTTGATGACTAGTCTGTCTCACGTGATGATCGGACACGGCCTAGTCGATTCGGATCATGTATCACTTAGATGACTAGAGAGATGTCTATCTGAGTGGGAGTTCATTAAATTTGTTTTGATGAACTTAATTGTCATGAACAAAGTCTAAAATCTTTACAATATGTCTTGTAGATCCAATGGTCCACGCTAATGTTGTCCTCAACTTCAACGCGTTCCTAGAGAAAACCAAGCTGAAAGACGATGGTAGCAACTATACAGATTAGGTCCGTAACTTGAGGATCATCCTAATTGCTGCCAAGAAAACATATGTCCTTGAAGCACCGCTAGGTGACGCACCCGCCCCAGCGAACCAAGACGTTATGAACGCCTGGCAGTCGCTTGTGATGATTACTCCCTGGTTCAGTGCGGCATGCTTTATAGCTTAGAATCGGGGCTCCAAAAGCGTTTTGATCACCACGGAGCATATGAGATGTTCCAAGAGCTGAAAATGGTTTTCCAAGCTCATGCCCAGTCAAGAGATATGACGTCTCCGACGCATTCTACATTTGTAAGATGGAGGAGAATAGTTCTGTCAGCGAGCATATACTCAAATTGTCTGGGTTGCACAATCGCTTGTCTTAGTTGGGAATTAATCTCCCAGACGAAGCGGTCGTTGACAGAATCCTTCAGTTGCTCCCACCTAGCTACAAGAGCTTCGTGGTGAACTTCAATATGCAAGGGATGGATAAGTCCATTCCCGAGGTGTATTCGATGCTGATCAGCGGAGCTGGAGATCAAGAAAGAACATCAAGTGTTGATGGTGAATAAAACCACTAAGTTCGAGAAAGGCAAGGGCAAGAAGAACTTCAAGAAGGACGACAAAGGAGTTGGCGCGCCCGGTAAGCTAGTTGCCGGGAAGAAGCCAAAGAATGGACCCAAGCCTGCGACTGAGTGCTTTTATTGCAAGGGAACGGGTCACTGGAAGCGGAACTGCCCCAAATACTTAGCAGATAAGAAGGCCGGCAACGTCAAAGGTATATGTGATATACATGTCATTGATGTGTACCTTACCAGCGCTCGTAGTAGCTCCTGGGTATTTGATGCCGGTGCAGTTGCTCACATTTGTAACTCAAGGCAGGAGCTGCGGAATAAGCGGAGACTGGCGAAGGACGAGGTGACGATGCGCGTCGGGAATGGTTCCATGGTCGATGTGATCGCCGTCGGTATGCTACCTCTGCATCTACCTTCGGGATTACTTTTAAACCTCAATAATTGCTATTTAGTACCAGCTTTGAGCATGAACATTGTATCTGGATCTCGTTTAATGCGAGATGGCTACTCATTTAAATCCGAGAATAATGGTTGTTCTATTTATATGAGAGAAATGTTTTATGGTCATGCCCCGCAGGTCAATGGTTTATTCTTAATGAATCACGAACGTGATGTTACACATATTCATAGTGTGAATGCCAAAAGATGTAAGGTTGATAATGATAGTCCCACATACTTGTGGCACTACCGCCTTGGTCATATTGGTGTCAAACGTATGAAGAAGCTCCATGCAGATGGACTTTTGGAGTGTCTTGATTATGAATCATTTGGCACGTGCGAACCATGCCTCTTGGGAAAGATGACCAAGACTCCGTTCTCCGGAACAATGGAGCGAGTAACCAACTTATTGGAAATCATACATACCGATGTGTGCGGTCCAATGAGTGTTGAAGCTCGCGGTGGCTATCGTTATGTTCTCACCCTCACTAATGACTTGAGTAGATATGGGTATGTCTACTTGATGAAACACAAGTCGGAGACCTTTGAAAAGTTCAAGGAATTTCAGTATGAGGTTGAGAATCAACGTGACAGAAAAATAAAATTCTTACGATCGGATCGTGGAGGAGAATATTTAAGTCACGAGTTTGGCACACACCTAAGGAACTGTGGAATTGTTTCACAATTGACGCCGCCTGGAACACCTCAGCGTAATGGTGTGTCCGAACGTCGTAATCGTACTCTGTTAGACATGGTGCGATCTATGATGTCTCTTACCAACTTACCGCTATCATTTTGGGGTTATGCTTTAGAGACTACCGCATTCACTTTAAATAGGGCACCGTCTAAATCCGTTGAGACGACACCGTATGAACTTTGGTTTGGCAAGAAACCTAAGTTGTCGTTTCTAAAAGTTTGGGGATGTGATGCTTATGTCAAGAAACTTCAACCTGAAAAGCTCGAACCCAAATCAGAAAAATGTGTCTTCATGGGATACCCTAAGGAAACAATTGGGTATACCTTCTACCTCAGATCCGAAGGCAAAGTCTTCGTTGCCAAGAATGGATCCTTTCTGGAGAAAGAGTTTCTCTCGAAAGAAGTGAGTGGGAGAAAGTGGAACTTGATGAGGTGATTGTCACCACTTCCGAACCGGAAAGTAGCGCAGCGCAGGAAGATGTTCCTGTGGTGCCTGCACCAACTAGGGAGGAAGTTAATGATAATGATCATGAAGCTTCAGATCAGGTTACTGCTGAACTTCGTAGGTCCACAAGGACACGTTCCGCACCAGAGTGGTACGGCAACCCTGTCCTGGAAATCATGTTGTTAGACAACGGTGAACCTTCGAACTATGAAGAAGCGATGGCGAGCCCGGATTCCGACAAATGGCTTGAAGCCATGAAATCCGAGATAGGATCCATGTATGATAACAAAGTATGGACTTTGGTGGACTTGCCCGATGATCGGCACGCCATAGAAAATAAATGGATCTTTAAGAAGAAGACTAACGCGGATGGTAATGTGACCATCTATAAGGCTCGACTTGTCACTAAAGGTTATCGACAAGTTCAAGGAATTGACTACGACGAGACTTTCTCTCCCGTAGCGATGCTACAGTCCGTCCGAATCATGTTAGCAATTGCCGCATCCTATGACTATGAGATATGGCAAATGGATGTCAAAATGGCATTCCTTAATGGCTTCCTCAAGGAAGAACTGTATATGATGCAACCAGAAGGTTTTGTCGATCCTGAGAATGCTAACAAGGTATGCAAGCTCCAGCGCTCAATCTATGGGCCGGTGCAAGCATCTCGGAGTTGGAACATTCGCTTTGATGAGGTGATCAAAGCGTTTGGGTTTATACAGACTTAGGGAGAAGTCTGTATTTACAAGAAAGTGAGTGGGAGCTCTGTAGCATTTCTCATATTATATGTGGATGATATATTGCTGATGGGAAATGATGTAGAACTCTTGGAAAGCATAAAGGCCTACTTGTATAAGTGTTTTTCAATGAAGGACCTTGGAGAAGCTGCTTACATATTAGGCATCAAGATCTATAGAGATAGATCGAGACGCCTCATTGGTCTTTCACAAAGCACATACCTTGACAAGATATTGAAGAAGTTCAATATGGATCAGTCCAAGAAGGGGTTCTTTCCTGTATGGCAAGGTATGAGATTGAGCACGGCTCAATGCCCGACCACGACAGAAGATAGAGAAAATATGAGTGTCATCCCCTATGCCTCAGCCATAGGTTCTATTATGTATGCCATGCTGTGTACCAGGCCTGATGTGAACCTTGCCATAAGTTTGGTGGGGAGGTACCAACGTGATCCCGGTATGGAACACTGGACAGCGGTTAAGAACATCCTAGAGTACCTGAAAAGGACTAAGGATATGTTTCTCGTTTATGGAGGTGACGAAGAGCTCGTCGCAAAGGGTTACGTCAATGCTAGCTTCGACACAGATTTGGATGACTCCAAGTCACAAACCAGATACGTGCATATTTTGAATGGTGGGGCAGTCAGCTGGTGCAGTTGCAAGCAAAGCATCGTGGCGGCATCTACATGTGAAGCGGAGTACATAGCTGCTTCCGAAGCAGCGCAGGAAGAAGTCTGGATGAAGGAGTTCATCACCGACCTAGGAGTTATTCCAAGCACGTCGGGCCCGATGACTCTCATCTGTGACAACACTGGAGCTATTGCCATTGCCAAGGAACCCAGGTTTCACAAGAAGACCAAGCACATCAAGCGTTGTTTCAACTCCATCCGGAATTATATTCAAGATGGAGACATAGATATTTGTAAAGTGCATACGGATCTGAATGTTGCAGATCCGTTGACTAAACCTCTTCCACGAGCAAAACATGATCAACACCGGAACTCTATGGGTGTTCGATTCATCACAATGTAACTAGATTATTGACTCTTGTGCAAGTGGGAGACTGTTGGAAATATGCCCTAGAGGCAATAATAAAATGGTTATTATTATATTTCCTTGTTCATGATAAGTGTCTGTTATTCATGCTTTAATTGTATTATCCGGAAACAGTGATACATGTGTGAATACATAGACCACAACATGTCCCTAGTAAACCTCTAGTTGACTAGCTCGTTGATCAACAGATGGTTACAGTTTCCTGACCATGGACATTGGATGTCATTGAAAACGGGATCACATCATTAGGAGAATGATGTGATGGACAAGACCCAGTCCTAAGCCTAGCACAAGATCGTGTAGTTCGTATGCTAAAGCTTTTCCAATGTCAAGTATCCTTTCATTAGACCATGAGCTTGTGCAACTCCCGGATGTCGTAGGAATACTTTGGGTGTGCCAAATGTCACAACGTAACTGGGTGACTATAAAGGTACACTACGGGTATCTCCGAAAGCATCTGTTGGGTTGGCACGAACCGAGACTGGGATTTGTCACTCCGTATGACGGAGAGGTATCTCTGGGCCCACTCGGTAAGACATCATCATAATGAGCTCAATGTGACTAAGGGGTTGGTCATGGGATGATGTGTTACGGAACGAGTAAAGAGACTTGCCATGACGAGATTGAACGAGGTATCGGTATACCGACGATCGAATCTCGGGCAAGTATCATACCGGTAGACAAAGGGAATTGCGTACGGGGTTGATTGAATCCTTGACATCGTGGTTCATCCGATGAGATCATCGAGGAGCATGTGGGAGCCAACATGGGTATCCAGATCCCGCTGTTGGTTATTGGCCGAAGAGTTGTCTTGGTCATGTTTGTGTGTCTCCCGAACCCGTAGGGTCTACACACTAAAGGTTCGGTGATGCTAGGGTTGTAGAGATATAAGTATGCGGTAACCCGAAAGTTGTTCGGAGTCCCGTATGAGATACCGGACGTCACGAGGAGTTCCGGAATGGTCCGGAGGTGAAGATTTGTATATAGGAACTCCAGTATCGGCCACCGGGAAAGTTTCGGGGGTCACCGGTATTGTACCGGGACCACCGGAAGGGTCCCGGGGGTCCACCGGGTGGGGCCACCTACCCCGGAGGGCCCCATGGGCTAAAGTGGGAAGGGAACCAGCCCCTAGTGGGCTGGTGTGCCCCCCTTGGGCCTCCCCCTGCGCCTAGGGTTGGAAACCCTAGGGGTGGGGGCGCCCCACCTGACTTGGGGGGCAAGTCCCCCCTGGCCGCCGCCCCCCCCCCCTTGGAGATTGGATCTCTAGGGGGCCGGCGCCCCCCAGGGCCCCTATATATAGTGGGGGGAGGGAGGGCAGCCGCACCCTAAGCCCTGGAGCCTCCCTCTCCCTCCCGTGACACCTCTTCCTCCTCTAGTTGAGCTTGGCGAAGCCCTGCTGGAATCCCGTTGCTTCCACCACCACGCCATCGTGCTGCTGGATCTCCATCAACCTCTCCTCCCCTTGCTGGATCAAGAAGGAGGAGACGTCCCCACTTCATACGTGTGTTGAACGCGGAGGTGCCGTCCGTTCGGCGCTAGGTCATCAGTGATTTGGATCACGACGAGTACGACTCCATCAACCCCGTTCTCTTGAACGCTTCTGCGCGCGATCAACAAGGGTATGTAGATGCACTCCCCTCTCCCTCGTTCCTAGATGACTCCATAGATTGATCTTGGTGATGCGTAGAAAATTTTAAAATTCTGCTACGTTCCCCAACACTGATCGCCTTACAAGGAGGCATCATACGTACCTCACGTACACAATTATAAACAAATGGCCGCACAGGAGGAAAAGTCGCTTGCAATACAAAAGCGCAAAATTATATAGACATCGGTTCATAAGCTTATGTTGGAAAGATGCCCTAGAAGCAATAATAAATTGGTTATTATTATATTTCCTTGTTCATGATAATTGTTTATTATCCATGCTAGAATTGTATTGATAGGAAACTCAGATACATGTGTGGATACATAGACAAACACCATGTCCCTAGTAAGCCTCTAGTTGACTAGCTCGTTAATCAACAGATGGTCACGGTTTCCTGACCATGGACATTGGATGTCGTTGATAACGGGAGCACATCATTAGGAGAATGATGTGATGGACAAGACCCAATCCTAAGCCTAGCACAGATCGTGTAGTTCGTATGCTAAAGCTTTTCTAAATGTCAAGTATCTTTTCCTTAGACCATGAGATTGTGCAACTCCCGGATACCATAGGAAAGCTTTGGGTGTACCAAACGTCACAACGTAACTGGGTGGCTATAAAGGTGCACTACATGTATCTCTGAAAGTGTCTCTTGGGTTGGCACGAATCGAGACTGGGATTTGTCACTCCGTGTGACGGAGAGGTATCTCTGGGCCACTCGGTAGGACATCATCATAATGTGCACAATGTGATCAAGGAGTTGATCACGGGATGATGTGTTACGGAACGAGTAAAGAGACTTGCCGGTAACAAGATTGAGCAAGGTATCGGTATACCGACGATCGAATCTCGGGCAAGTGCTATACCGATAGACAAAGGGAATCATATACGGGATTGATTGAATCCTTGACATCGTGGTTCATCCGATGAGATCATCGTGGAACATGTGGGAGCCAACATGGGATCCAGATCCCGTTGTTGGTTATTGGCCGAGAGTTGCCCCGGTCATGTCTACATGACTCTCGAGCCCGTAGGGTCTACACACTTAAGGTTCGATGACGCTAGGGTTATAGGGAAATTATGTACGCGGTTACCGAATGTTGTTCGGAGTCCTGTATGAGATCACGGATGTCACGAGGAGTTCCGGAATGGTCTAGAGGTAAAGATTGATATATAGGAAGTGAGGATTTGGCCACCGTAAGTGTTTCGGGCATCACCGATAATGTACCGGGACCACCGGAAGGGTCCGGGGGCCCACCGGGAGGGGCCACCGGCCCCAGAGGGCTGCGTGGGCCAAGTGTGGGAGGGGACCAGCCCCAGGTGGGCTGGTGCGCCCCCCCACCAGGGCCCAAGGCGCCTCCAAGAGGGGAGGGGGGCAAACCCTAGGGCAGATGGGCCCTAGGGCCCAATCTAGTGCGCCCCCCTCTCCCTCTCCCCCTATGGCCGCCACCCTTAGATGGGATCTGGGGTGGCCGTGCCCCTAGCGGTGGGAAACCCTAAAGGGGGTGCATCCCCTCCGTTCCTCCTATATATACTTGAGGTTTGGGGCTGCCCAACATTCGGTTTGACCTCTCTTGCTTGGCGCAGCCCTACCTCTCTCCCTCCTCGTCTCTCGCAAGTGCTTGGCGAAGCCCTGCTGGAGTCCCGCGCTCCTCCACCACCACCACCACGCCGTCATGCTGCTGCTGGATGGAGTCTTCCCCAACCTCTCCCTCTCTCCTTGATGGATCAAGGCGTGGGAGACGTCATCGGGCTGCACGTGTGTTGAACGCGGGGGCGCCGTTGTTCGGCGCTTAGATCAGAATCAACCGTAATCTGAATCGCTACGAGTACGACTCCTTCATCCGCGTTCTTGCAACGCTTCCGCATCGCGATCTACAAGGGTATGTAGATGCACTCCCCTCCCCCTCGTTTCTAGATTACTCCATAGATAGATCTTGGTGATGCATAGGAAATTTTTTGATTTTCTGCTACGATCCCCAACAGTGGCATCATGAGCTAGGTCTATGCGTAGTTTCTTGCACGAGTAGAACACAAAGTAGTTGTGGGCGTCGATTTGTCCATTTACTTGCCGTTACTAGTCTTATCTTGATTCGGCGGCATCGTGGGATGAAGCGGCCCGGACCGACCTTACACATACTCTTACGTGAGACAGGTTCCACCGACTGACATGCACTAGTTCATAAGGTGGCTAGCGGGTGTCTGTCTCTCCCACTTTAGTCGGATCGGATTCGATGAAAAGGGTCCTTATGAAGGGTAAATAGAAATTGCCATATCACGTTGTGGTTTTGGCGTAGGTAAGAAACGTTCTTCCTAGAAACCTATAGCAGCCACGTAAATACTTGCAACAACAATTAGAGGACGTCTAACTTGTTCTTACAGCATGTGCCGTGTGATGTGATATGGCCAAAAGATGTGATGAATGATATATATGTGATGTATGAGATTGATCATGTTCTTGTAATAGGAATCACGACTTGCATGTCGATGAGTATGACAACCGGCAGGAGCCATAGGAGTTGTCTTATTTTATTGTATGACCTGCGTGTCACTGAAAACGCCATGTAATTATTTTACTTTATTGCTAACCGTTAGCCATAGTAGTAGAAGTAATGTTTGGCGAGATGACTTCATGGAGACACGATGATGGAGATCATGATGATGGAGATCATGGTGTCATGCCGGTGACGATGATGATCATGGAGCCCTGAAGATGAAGATCAAAAGGAGCAAAAATGATATTGGCCATATCATGTCACTATTTGATTGCATGTGATGTTTATCAGTTTTACATCTTATTTGCTTAGAACGACGGTAGTAAATAAGATGATCTCTCACTAAAATTTCAAGAATTGTGTTCCCCCTAACTGTGCACCGTTGCTAAGGTTCGTTGTTCCGAAGCACCACGTGATGATCGGGTGTGATAGGTTCTAACATTCGCATACAACGGGTGTAAGCCAGATTTACACACGCGATACACTTAGGTTTGACTTGACGAGCCTAGCATGTACATACATGGCCTCGAAACACGGAAGACCGAAAGGTCGAACATGAGTCTATAGAAGATACGATCAACATGAAGATGTTCACCGTTGATGACTAGTCCGTCTCACGTGATGATCGGACACGGCCTAGTCGATTCGGATCATGTATCACTTAGATGACTAGAGAGATGTCTATATGAGTGGGAGTTCATTTGATGAACTTAATTGTCATGAACAATAGTCTAAGTTGTCTTCGCAAAATATGTTGTAGACTAATAGCTTGCGTTGTAGCTCCCTATTTAATACGATCCTAGAGAAAGACTAAGTTGAAAGATATTGTAAGCAATGATACGGACTGGGTCCGTAGTCCGAGGAGTGTCCTCACTTCTACACATAAGTCTTACGTCTTTGATGCACCGCTCAATGTGCAAACCCCTACAACATTGTCTGTGGATGTTGAGAACACCTGACAGACACGTCCTGATGACTACTTGATAGTTAAGTGCACCATACTTTACGGCTTAGAATCGAGATTCCAATGACGTTCTGAACGCCATAGAACATATGAGATGTCCTAAGAGCTGAAATTGGGATTTCAGGCTCATGCCTGTGTTGAGAGGTATGAGACCTCTGACAAGTTCTTTTGCCAAAAAGATGGAGGAGAATAGCTCAACTAGTGAGCATGTACTCAGAATGTCTGGGTGCTAAAATCGCTTGAACCAAGTGGGAGTTAATCTTCCGGATGAGATAGTGGTTGACGGAATTCTCTAGACACTATCACCAAGCTACTAGAACTTCGTGATGAACTATGACATGCAAAGGATGGAGATGATCCCGGAGCTATTAGCGGTGCTTAAGACCACAAAAGTAGAAATCAAGAAGGAGCATCAAGTGTTGATGGTTTAACAAGACCATTGGTTTCAAAAGGGCAAGGGCTAGAAGGGAAATTTCATGAATGGCAAACCAGTTGTCGCACTAATGAAGGAACCCAAGGTTGAACCCAAACCTTGAGACTAAGTGCTTCTATTGTAATGGGAACGTCACATGGTAGCGGAACTACCCAAATACATGGTAGATAAAAAAAGCTGGCAACTTCAACAAAGTATGTTTGATATACGTATTATTGATGTGTACCTTACTAGTACTCCTAGTAATACCTGGGTATTGGATACCGGTTCAGTTGCTATTATTAGTGACTTGAAGTAAAAGCTACGGACTGAACGGAGACTAGCTAAGGGCGAGGTGACGATGTGTGTTGGAAGTGTTTCCAAGGTTGATAAGATCACCATCGCACGCTCCCTCTACCTTCGGGATTGGTGTTGAACCTAGATAAATGTTATCAGGTGTCTACGTTGAGCATGAATATGATTAGATCATGTTCATTGCAATACGGTTATTCATTTAAGTTAGAGAATTATGGTTATTCTGTTTACATGAATAATACCTTTATGGTCATGCACCCAATGGTTTATTGAATATCGATCATAGTAATACACATGATAATAATATTAACGCCAAAAGATGTAGAGTTAATAATGATAGTACCACTTTCTTGTGGCACTGTCGCTTAGGTCATTTTGGCATAAAATGCATGAAGAAACTCCATGCTGATGGATGTTTGGCGTCACTTGATTTTGAATCGCTTGACACATGCGAGCCATGCCTCATGGGCAGGATGACTAAGATCCGGTTTTCAGGTACAATGAAACGGGCAAGTGACTTGTTGGAAATCACACATACTGATGTGTGTGATCCAATGAGAATTAAGGCATGTGGTGGATATCGTTATTTTCTCATCTTCACTGATGATTTGAGTAGATATGGGTATATTTACTTAATGAAGCAAAAGTCTGAAACATATGAAAAGTTCAAGCAATTTCAGATTGAAGATTAAGAATCATCATAACAAGAAGATCATGTTCCTACGATCTGATCAGGGGGAGATTTTCTGAATTATGAGTTTGGCAATCACTTAAGACATTGTGGAATTGTTTCGCAGTTGAAGCCACCTGGAACACCACAGCGCAATGGTGTGTCCGGACGTCATAATCGAACCTTATGAGATATGGTGCGATCTATGATGTCTCTTACCGATCTACCGCTATTATTTTGAGGTTATGCATTAGAGACAGTTGCATTCACTTTAGATAGGGCACCATCTAAGTCCGTTGAGACGACACCGTATGAACTATGGTTTGTCAAGAAACCAAAGTTGACGTTTCTTAATGTTTGGGGCTGCGATGCTTATGGCTTCAGCCGGAAAAAGCTCGGACCCAAAGCGGACAAATACATCTTCATAGAATACCCAAAGGTAATATTTAGTATACCTTTTATCTCAGATCCAAGGGCAAAAATTTTTGTCGCTAAGAACGGGTCCTTTCTTGAGAAGGAGTTTCTCTCGAAAGAATTGAGTGGGAGGAAGATTGAACTTGATGAGGTTGTCGAACCCTCACTACAACCGGAGAGTAGTGCAACACAAAAAGATGTTTCTGTGGAACCTACGACTGTTGAAGAGGAAACTAATGATAGTGATCATGAAGCTTCGGATCAAGTTGCTATTGAACCTTGTAGGTTGACAAGGATATGTACTACTCCTGAGTGGTACGGTGATCCTGTCTTAGAGGTCATGTTGTTGGACAACAATGAACCTACGAACTATGGAGAAGCGATGGTGGGCCCGTATTCCGACAAATGGTTAGAAGCCGAGAAATCCGAGATAGGATCCATGTATCAAAACAAAATATGGACTTTGGTGGACTTGCCCAGTGATCGGCAAGCCATTGAGATAAATGGATCTTTAATAAGAAGACGGACGTGGACGGTAATGTCACCGTCTATGAAGCTCGACTTGTGGCAAAAAGTTTTTTCACAAGTTCAAGGAGTTGACTAAGATGAGATTTTTTGAGCGATGCTTAAGTCCGTCGGAATCAAGTTAGCATTAGCTGCATTTATGAAATCCGGCAGATGGATGTCAAAACAAGTTTCCTTACCAGTTTTCGTAAGGAAAGGTTGTATGTAATACAATCAGAAAGGTTTTGTCGATCCTAAGGATGCTAAAAGATATGCTAGCTCCAGCGATCCTTCTATGGACTAGAGCAAGCATCTTAGAGTCGGAATATATGCTTTGATGGAGTGATCAAAGTTTTTGGGTTTATACAAAGTTTGTTAGAAACTTATATTTACAATAAAGTGAGTGGGAGCACTACAACATTTCGGATAAGTATATGTGAATGACATATTGTTGATGAGAAATGATGTAGAATTTCTGGAAAGCGTAAAGGGTTGTTTGAAAGGAGTTTTTCAAAGGAAGACCTGGATAAAGCTGCTTACATAATTGGGCATCAAGATCTATAGAGATAGATCAAGACGCCCAATGATACTTTCAAAAAGAACACACACCTTTGACATGATTTTGAAGGAGTTCAAAATAGATCAGTCAAAGAAGGAGTTCTTACCTGAGTTGTAAGGTGTGAAGTTGAGTAAGACTCAAAGCTTGACCACGACAGATGAAAGAGGAAGGACGAAGGTCGTCCCCTATGCTTTTGTCATAGGCTCTATACGGTATGCCATGCTAAGTACCGCACCTGATGTGTGCCTTACCACATGTCTGGCAAGAGGGTACAAAAGGTGATCCAGGAGTAGATCACCAGATAGCGGTCAAAATTATCCTTAGAGGAATAAGAAAATGTTTCTTGGTTATGGAGGTGATAAAGAGTTCGACGTAAAGAGTTACGTCGATGCAAGCTTAACACCTATCCGGATAACTCTAAGTAGAGATACCGGATACGTATAATGGAGCAACAGTTTGGAATAGCTCCAAATAGAACATGGTAGCAGCATCTACGACATGACATAAAGTTTTGCGAAGTACATAGGGATCTGAATGTTGTAGACCCGTTGACTACAACCTCTCTCACAAGCATAACATGATCAAACCCAGAACTCATTGAGTGTTAATCACATATTGATGTGAACTAGATTACTGACTCTAGTAAACTGTTGGATGTTGGTCACATGGCGATGTGACCTGTGAGTGTTAATCACATGGTGATGTGAACTAGATTATTGACTCTAGTGCAAGTGGGAGACTGTTGGAAATATGCCCTAGAGGCAATAATAAATTGGTTATTATTATATTTCCTTGTTCATGATAATTGTTTATTATCCATGCTAGAATTGTATTGATAGGAAACTCAGATACATGTGTGGATACATAGACAAACACCATGTCCCTAGTAAGCCTCTAGTTGACTAGATCGTTGATCAACAGATGGTCACGGTTTCCTGACCATGGACATTGGATGTCGTTGATAACGGGATCACATCATTAGGAGAATGATGTGATGGACAAGACCCAATCCTAAGCCTAGCACAGATCGTGTAGTTCGTATGCTAAAGCTTTTCTAAATGTCAAGTATCTTTTCCTTAGACCATGAGATTGTGCAACTCCCGGATACCGTAGGAATGCTTTGGGTGTACCAAACGTCACAACGTAACTGGGTGGCTATAAAAGTGCACTACATGTATCTCCGAAAGTGTCTGTTGGGTTGGCACAAATCGAGACTGGGATTTGTCACTCCGTGTGACGGAGAGGTATCTCTGGGCCCACTCGGTAGGACATCATCATAATGTGCACAATGTGATCAAGGAGTTGATCACGGGATGATGTCTTACGGAACGAGTAAAGAGACTTGCCGGTAACGAGATTGAGCAAGGTATCGGTAATACCGACGATCGAATCTCGGGCAAGTGCTATACCGATAGACAAAGGGAATCATATACGGGATTGATTGAATCCTTGACATCGTGGTTCATCCGATGAGATCATCGTGGAACATGTGGGAGCCAACATGGATATCCAGATCCCGCTGTTGGTTATTGGCCGGAGAGTTGTCTCGGCCATGTCTGCATGACTCCCGAGCCCGTAGGGTCTACACACTTAAGGTTCGATGACGCTAGGGTTATAGGGAAAGTATGTACGCGGTTACCGAATGTTGTTCGGAGTCATGGATGAGATCCTGGACATCACGAGGAGTTCCGGAATGGTCCAGAGGTAAAGATTGATATATAGGAAGTGAGGATTTGGTCACCGGAAGTGTTTCGGGCATCACCGATAATGTACCGGGACCACCAGAAGGGTCCGGGGGTCCACCGGGAGGGGCCACCGGCCCCAGAGGGCTGTGTGGGTCAAGTGTGGGAGGGGACCAGCCCCAGGTGGGCTGGTGCACCCCCCCCCCCCCCACCAGGGCCCAAGGCGCCTCCAAGAGGGGAGGGGGGCAAAACCGTAGGGTAGATGGGCCCTAGGGCCCAATCTGGTGCGCCCCCCCTCTCCCTCTCCCCCTCTGGCCGCCACCCTTAGATGGGATCTGGGGTGGCCGCACCCCTAGGGGTGGGAAACCCTAAAGGGGGTGCAGCTCCTCCATTCCCCCTATATATACTTGAGATGTGGGGCTGCCCAACATTCGGTTTGACCTCTCTTGCTTGGCGCAGCCCTACCTCTCTCCCTCCTTGTCTCTCGCAAGTGCTTGGCGAAGCCCTGCTGGAGTCCCACGCTCCTCCACCACCACCACGCCGTCGTGCTGCTGCTGGATGGAGTCTTCCCCCAACCTCTCCCTCTCTCCTTGCCGGATCAAGGCGTGGGAGACGTCATCGGGCTGCACGTGTGTTGAACGCGGAGGCGCCGTTGTTCGGCACTTAGATCGGAATCAACCGCGATCTAAATCGCTACGAGTACGACTCCTTCATCTGCGTTCTTGCAACGCGTCCGCATCGCGATCTACAAGGGTATGTAGATGCACTCCCCTCCCCCTCGTTGCTAGATTACTCCATAGATAGATCTTGGTGATGCGTAGGAAAAATTTTGATTTTCTGCTACGATCCCCAACAGCTTAGTCCTTACAATCCGAATACAGTTACTCAAAGATTACATCCTTTCAGCACTAGCCCTCTACAATGCGGGCTCCTTCTAGGACATCACTGAAGTACCTTTAAGGCCGCCGATGATCCTTGCCCTCTGGCGGGCCAGTAGTCGCTATTTCAGCGACCTTCATCTTCGCCCAATACATCTTGACGCGGGCAAAGGCCATCCGTGCGCCTTCTATACAGGCCAAACGCTTCACGGCGTCAACCCGCGGCCTCACATCGATGAGCCGCTTCACCAAACCAAAGTAGCTACTTGGGATTGGATCAACGGGCCATAGCCGTACTATCAAGTCCTTCATGGTTGTATCCGCCATGTTGTGCAGCTCGACCAGCTGCTTCATCTGGTCGTTTAGAGGTGCTAGAAGTTCTGGTGCAAGGAATTGTGACCAGAACAGCTTCTCCATGTTGTTCCCCTCCTGGGCTCGGAAGAATTGGGCAGCGTCGGCAATGCTCTTGATGTCTACTACACAACCTTCTTCTTGTAGACGTTGTTGGGCCTCCAAGTGCAGAGGTTTGTAGGACAGTAGCAAATTTCCCTCAAGTGGATGACCTAAGGTTTATCAATCCATGGGAGGCGTAGGATGAAGATGGTCTCTCTCAAGCAACCCTGCAACCAAATAACAGAGAGTCTCTTGTGTCCCCAACACACCCAATACAATGATAAATTGTATAGGTGCACTAGTTCGGCGAAGAGATGGTGATACAAGTGCAATATGGATGGTAGATATAGGTTTTTGTAATAGGAAAATATAAAAACAGCAAGGTAGCAAGTGGTAAACATGAGCATAAACGGTGTTGTAATGATAGGAAACAAGGCCTAGGGTTCATACTTTCACTAGTGCAAGTTCTCACAACAAGGATAACATAATTGGATCATATTACTAGCCCTCAACATGCAACAAAGAGTCACTCCAAAGTAACTAATAGCGGAGAACAAACGAAGAGATTATGGTAGGGTACGAAACCACCTCAAAGTTATTCGTTCTGATCGATCTATTCAAGAGTTCGTAGTAACGTTCAATCTATCATAGAGTTCGTACTAGTATAACACCTTATGATACAAATCAACCAAAACCCTAATGTCACCTAGATACTCCATTGTCACCTCAAGTATCCGTGGGCATGAATATACGATATGCATCACACAATCTCAGAAACATCTATTCAACCAACACATAGAACTTCAAAGAGTGACCCAAAGTTTCTACCGGAAAGTCAAAACGAAAACGTGTGCCAACCCGTATGCATAGATTCCCAAGGTCACGGAACCCGCAAGTTGATCACCAAAACATACATCAAGTGGATCACATGATATCCCATTGTCACCACAGATAAACACGTGCAAGACATACATCAAGTGTTCTCAAATCCTTAAAGACTCAACCCGATAAGATAACTTCAAAGGGAAAACTCAATCCATTACAAGAGAGTAGAGGGGGAGAAGCATTATAAGATCCAACTAGAATAGCAAAGCTCGCGATACATCAAGATCGTTCCATCTCAAGGACACGAGACAGAGAGATCAAACACATAGCTAATGGTACATACCCTCAGCCCCGAGGGTGGACTACTCCCTCCTCGTCATGGAGAGCGCCGGGATGATGAAGATAGCCCCCTCCGGCGGGGTGCCGGAACGGGGTCTAGATTGGTGTTCGGTGGCTACAGAGGCTTTCGGCGGCGGAACTCCTGATCTAGGTTAATTTCCGAAGGTTTCAGTATTTATAGGATTTTTTGGCATAGGGCACAAGTCAGGAGGCTTCTGGGCTGTCCACGAGATAGGAGGGCGCGCCCCCCTGCCCAGGGCGCCTCCCCCCCTCCCACCCTCGTGGGCAGCCCGTGGCTCTCCTGACCCAACTCTTTTACTTTGGGGGCTTCTTTTGGTCCAAAAAAATCATCAAAAATTGGCACGTCAATTGGACTTCGTTTGATATTCCTTTTCTGTAAAACCCTAAAACATGAGAAAAACAGAAACTGACAATGGGCTCTAGGTTAATAGGTTAGTCCCAAAAATCATATAAAAGTGTATATAAAAGTCCATAAGACATCCTAGAAGGATAATATAATAGCATGGACCAATCAAAAATTATAGATACGTTGGAGACGTATCAAGCATCCCCAAGTTTAATTCCTGCTCGTCCTCGAGTAGGTAAATGATAAAAACAGATTTTTTTTTCTATGTGGAATGCTAACCAACATAGTTTTCAATGTAATTCTCTTAATTGTGGCATGAATGTTCAGATCTAAAAGATTCAAGACAAAAGTCTATGTTGACATAAGAAATAATAATACTTCAAGCATACTAGCAAAGCAATCATGTCTTCTCAAAATACTAAGGCTAAAGAAAGTTATCCCTACAAAATCATATATTTTGGTTATGCTCCCTCGTTATCACACAAAATATTCATATCATGCACAACCCCGATTTCAGCCAAGCACTTGTTTTCATACTCTATTCTTTCAAACCTTTCAACTTTCATGCAATACATGAGCGTGAGCCATGGACATAGCACTATGGGTGGAATAGAGGTGGTTGTGGAGAAGACAAAAAGGAGGGAGATCGTCTCACATCGACTAGGTGTATCAACGAGCTATGGAGATGCCCATCAATAGATATCAATGTGAGTGAGTAGGGATTGCCATGCAACGGATGCACTAGAGCTAAAAATGTATGAAAGCTCAACAAAAGAAACTAGTGGGTGTGCATCCAATTTGCTTACTCACGAAGACCTAGGGCATTTGAGGAAGCCTATCATTGGAATATACAAGCCAAGTTCTATAATGAAAATTCCCACTAGTATATGAAAGTGACTAAACATAAGACTCTCTATCATGAAGAACATGGTGCTACTTTGAAGCACAAGTGTGGAAAAAGATAGTAGCAATTGTCCCTTTTTCTTTTTTTTTGGGCCTTCCTTTTTTTTCCTTTCTTTTTTTTGGAGGGGCTTTCTTGATTTAGCCTTTCCTCACATGTGACAATGCTCTAATAATGATGATCATCACACTTTCATTGAATTACAACTCGATATTACAACTCGATACTAGAACAAGTATGACTATATGAATGCCTCCGGCGGTGTACCGGGATGTGCAATGAAACAAGAGTGACATGTATGAAAAATTATGCATGGTGGCCTTGCCACAAATACGATGTCAACTACATGATCATGCATGGCAACATGACAATATGAAGCATGTCATATGAACGGAACGGTGGAAATTTGAATGGCAGAATGGCTATGGAAATGCCATGATAGGTAGTTATGGTGGCTGTTTTGAGGAATAATATGGTGGCTGTTTTGAGGAAGGATATATAGTGGGTGTATCGTACCGGCGAAAGTTGCGCGATACAAGAGAGGCTAGCAATGGTGGAAGGGTGAGAGTGCGTATAATCCATGGACTCAACATTAGTCATAAAGAACTCTTATACTTACTGCAAAAATCTACGAGTCATCCAAACAAAGCAATCAACGCATGCTCCTAGGGGGGAGGTTGGTAGGAGTTAACCATCGCGTGCCCCCGACCTCCACACAAAGGTTGACACTTTATAAATATCTCATGCTCTAACTTCGTCACATAGCGGTTCACCATACGTGCATGCTACGGGAATCACTAACCTTAACACAAGAATTTCTCAATTTCATAATAACTCCACTAGCATGACTCTAATATCACCATCATCATATCTCAAAACATTTATCAAGCATCCAACTTCTCATCATATTCAATGCACTTAGTGTGAAAGTTTTTACTACATTGATATTGGATGTCTATCATGTGAAGACTAGTTTTATAGCCTAAACACATTACCATGTTGTTTTAATAGATTCTCAAAAGGATATAAGTGAAGCATGAGAATTCAACAATTTCTTCAAAATATTATCACCGCCGTGCTCTAAAAGATATAAGTGAAGCACTAGAGCAATAACAAACTACTCCGAAAGATATAAGTGAAGATCAATGAGTAGTTGAATAATTATGTAACTATGTGAAGACTCTCTAACATTTAAGAACTTCAGATCTTGGGATATTATTCAAACAGCAAGCAAAACAAAACATAATAAAATAACGCTCCAAGCAAAACACATATCGTGTGGTGAATAAAAATATAGCTCCGAGTATAGTTACCGATGGATGAAGACGAAAGAGGGGATGCCTTCCCGGGGCATCCCCAAGCTTAGGCTTTTGGTTGTCCTTGAATTTTACTTGGGGTGCCTTGGGCATCCCCAAGCTTAGGCCCTTGCTACTCTTTGATCCATAGTCCATCAAAGCAATACTCAAAACTTCAAAACTTCACAACACAAAACTTAGACAAAAATCTCGTGAGCTCCGTTAGTATAAGAAAGCAAACCACTACTCAAAGGTACTGCAATGAATTCATTATTTCTTTATATTGGTGATAAACCTACTGTATTCCAACTTCTCTATGGTTCATACTTCCCAATACTACTCATAGTTGCATTGAAATAGGCAAACAACACACGAAAAACAGAATCTGTCAAAAACAGAACAGTTTGTAGTAATCTACAGGTTTCGCATACTTCCGTAACTCCAGAAAATTCAAACTAAATTGGTAAACGTGAGGAATTTGTCTATTAATCATATGCAGAAAGAATCAACTAAATAGCACGCTCCAGTAAAATCTGATGACCATTCTAGCGAGCGCTAACGATTCTACTTTTCACAGCAAGATCATATAAACTTCACACAAGTCTTCCCAAAGGTTCTACTTGGCACAAACACTAATTAAAACATAAAACCACATCTAAACAGAAGCTAGATGCAACATTTATTCCTAAACAGATGCAAAAGCAAAGAAAACAAAATAAAGTTGGGTTGCCTCCCAACAAGCGCTATCGTTTAACGCCCCTAGCTAGGCATAATGATGCTCACATAATAGATAAGAATTGAAACATAATGGGAGCATCATGAAGCATATGAATAGCACATTTAAGTCTAACCCACTTCCTATGCATAGGGATTTTCTGAGCAAACAACTTATGGGAACGATAATCAACTAGCATAGGAAGGGAAAACAAGCATAACTTCAAAACTTTAAGCACATAGAGAGGAAACATGATATTATTGCAATATGTAGAAGCATATGATCCTCTCTCATAATAATTTTCAGTAGCATCATGAATGAATTCAACAATATTACCAGCACATAAAGCATTCTTTTCATGATCTACTTGCATAGAAATTTTACTACTCTCCACATAAGCAAAATTCTTCTCATTCATAGTAGTGGGAGCAAACTCAACAAAATAACTATCATGTGAAGCATAATCCAATTGAAAACTAAAATCATGATGACAAGTTTCATGGTTATCATTATTATTAATAGCATATGTGTCATCACAATAATCATCATATATAGGAGGCATGCTTTCATCATAATAAATTTGCTCATCAAAACTTGGGGGACTAAACATATCATCTTCATCAAACATAGCATCCCAAGCTTGTGGCTTTGCATATCATTAGCATCATGGGTATTCAAAGAATTCATACTAACAACATTGCAATCATGCTCGTCATGCACATATTTTATGCCAATCATTCTATGTAATTCTTCTTCTAGTACTTGAGTACAAGTTTCCTTCCCATCATTTTCACGAAAGATATTAAGAAGATGAAGCATATGAGGTAACCTTAATTCCATTTTTTGGTAGTTTTCTTTTATAAACTAAACTAGTGATAAAACAAGAAACTAAAAGATTCGATTGCAAGATCTAAATATATACCTTCAAGCACTAACCTCCCCGGCAACGCCGCCAGAAAAGAGCTTGATGTCTACTACACAACCTTCTTCTTGTAGACGTTGTTGGGCCTCCAAGTGCAGAGGTTTGTAGGACAGTAGCAAATTTCCCTCAAGTGGATGACCTAAGGTTTATCAATCCGTGGGAGGCGTAGGATGAAGATGGTCTCTCTCAAAAAACCCTGCAACCAAATAACAGAGAGTCCCTTGTGTCCCCAACACACCCAATACAATGGTAAATTGTGTAGGTGCACTAGTTCGGTGAAGAGATGGTGATACAAGTTCAAATATGGATGGTAGATATAGGTTTTTGTAATAGGAAAATATAAAAATAGCAAGGTAGCAAGTGATAAACATGAGCATAAATGGTGTTGCAATGATAGGAAACAAGGCCTAGGGTTCCTACTTTCACTAGTGCAAGTTCTCGCAACAAGGATAACATAATTGGATCATATTACTAGCCCTCAACATGCAACAAAGAGTCACTCCAAAGTAACTAATAGCGGAGAACAAACAAAGAGATTATGGTAGGGTACGAAACCACCTCAAAGTTATTCTTTCTTATCGATCTATTCAAGAGTCTGTAGTAACGTTCAATCTATCATAGAGTTTGTACTAGAATAACACCTTAAGATACAAATCAACCAAAACCCTAATGTCACCTAGATACTCCATTGTCACCTCAAGTATACGTGGGCATGATTATACGATATGCATCACACAATCTCAGAAACATCTATTCAACCAACACATAGAACTTCAAAGAGTGCCCCAAAGTTTCTACCGGAAAGTCAAGACGAAAATGTGTGCCAACCCCTATGCATAGATTCCCAAGGTCACGGAACCCGCAAGTTGATCACCAAAATATACATCAAGTGGATCCCATGATATCCCATTGTCACCACAGATAAACACACGCAAGACATACATCAAGTGTTCTCAAATCCTTAAAGACTCAATCCGATAAGATAACTTCAAAGGGAAAACTCAATCCATTACAAGAGAGTAAAGGGGGAGAAGCATTATAAGATCCAACTAGAATAGCAAAGCTCGCGATACATCAAGATCGTTCCATCTCAAGAACGAGAGAGAGAGAGAGAGAAAGAGAGAGAGAGAGAGAGAGAGAGAGAGAGAGAGAGAGATCAAACACATAGCTAATGGTACATACCCTCAGCCCCAAGGGTGGACTACTCCCTCCTCGTCATGGAGAGCGTCGGGATGATGAAGATAGCCACCGGTGAGGGTTCCCCCTCCGGCAGGGTGCCGAACAGGGTCTAGATTGGTTTTCAGTGGCTATAGAGGCTTTCGGCGGTGGAACTCCCGATCTAGGTTAATTTCTGAAGGTTTCAGTATTTATAGGATTTTTTGGCGTAGGGCACAAGTCAGGGGGGCTTCGGGGTTGTCCATGAGATAGGAGGGCGCGCCCCCCACCCTCGTGGGCAGCCCATGGCTCTCCTGGCCCAACTCTTTTACTTCGGGGGCTTCTTTTGGTCCAGAAAAAATCATCAAAAATTGGCACGTCAATTGGACTCTGTTTGATATTCCTTTTCTGTAAAACCCTAAAACAGGAGAAAAACAAAAACTGGCACTGGGCTCTGGGTTAATAGTTTAGTCCCAAAAATCATATAAAAGTGTATATAAAATCCCATAAGACATCCTAGAAGGATAATATAATAGCATGGAACAATCAAAAATTATAGATAGGTTGGAGACGTATCAGCTCTTCGGGAGATCCGCAAACGCGCCTAGAGAACTCCACAATCGCGTCAGCGGAAGATACCTCTGACCTCCAAAGATACTCTGCAGAAGAAAGGCCTTACCAGCCGCTATCTGCCACGCTTGTTTCATCTCCTCACGAGCGCTGCGCGGTTCACTCTGCACCTCCTTAGCAGCATTGATTGCCGTATTGAGTTCGGATGCTTGCGCCGAAATCTTCTGCTCCAATGCCTCGCACTTGCGAATAGCATGTCGCAGATCTTCTTCGACTTCGGACACCCGCGACTCGTGCTGTTGACGCACAACATGTTCGGCCTTCAGGTCGACAGCCGCTTTGTCAGTGGCTGCTTTGCTCACCTTGGCCTATTCCTTTGCCTTTGCAAGCTCTCCCTTAAGGGCCTCGGCGTCAGCTGCGCCAACTATTGCACAAGTCATATCACACAATGAGTTCACACTCACACTGATCAAACATATAGTCCTTTGACATTTCAATTTTTCGAAAATCCGCATACCTTGTGTTTCATCAAAATGCTTGTTGACACGGTCGAACTCCTCGTCAGCTAGTTGCAACGTCCGATTGAGCTCGGAAACCTCTGCGTCCTGGGCAGATGTCGCCACTAGCGAAGCCTATTCAAACACGGGACACAGTTTTGCTCTGTTAGATGCTATAACATGAATCCTTCGTTTGATTCTCTTCAGAATCAAACAAAGCATCAGGGGCCACTGTCTGTATACCATGTTTTATAACCTATACATACGTAAAATGAAAGAGTTCTTTTTAGAACATTACATCGCATACCTCGAAGCCTGTCAATAGGCTGTTAAAGGCTTCATTCAGTCCACTTTTGGCAGACTGTATCTTCTCCATGACCGCACCCACCAGGGTGCGGTGTTCCACTACGATGGAAGCACCTCGCAGTGCCTCCTCCAGTGTTTTCGGCGCCTCCGGATTGAAGGAGGGCACCGTTGTAGCGGTTGCTCCTCCCCCCATCATGGGGGGGGGGGGCTGACTTCTCGATTCTAGAGCCGCACTGGACTCGGGAACGGTGTTAGGCGGGGGCATGTTTTATAACGGGATCACATCATTAGGAGAATGATGTGATGGACAAGACCCAATCCTGAGCCTAGCACGAGATCGTTTAGTTCATAATGCTTAAGATTTTCCGGTGTCAAGTATTTATTCCTTAGACCATGAGGTTGTGCAACTCCCGGATACCGTAGGAATATTTTGGGTGTGTCAAACGTCACAACGTAACTGGGTGGCTATAAAGGTACGCAACGGGTATCTCCGAAAGTGTCTGTTGAGTTGGTACGAACCGAGACTGGGATATTGTCACTCCGTATGACGGAGAGGTACCTCTGCGCCCTCCCGGTAAGACATCATCATAATGAGCTCAAAGTGACTAAGGAGTTAGTCACGGGATGATGGATTACGGAACGAGTAAAGAGACTTGCCATGACGAGATTGAACAAGGTATCGGGCATACCGACGATCGAATCTCGGGCAAGTACTGTACCGATAGACAAAGGGAATAACATACGGGATTAAGTGAATCCTTGACACAGTGGTTCATCCAATGAGATCATCAAGGAACACGTGGGAACCAACATGGGTATCCAGATCCCGCTGTTGGTTATTGACCGGAGAGTCGTCTCGGTCATGTCTGCGTGTCTCCCGAACCCGTAGGGCCTACACACTTAAGGTTCGGTGACGCTAGGGTTGTAGAGATACATGCACATGGAAACCCGGATGTTGTTCGAAGTCCCGGATGAGATCCCGGACGTCACGAGGAGTTCTGGAATGGTCCGGAGGTAAAGAATGATATATAGGAAGTCCAGTTTCGGCCATCGGGTGAACTCCGGGGGTCACCGGGAGTGTCCCGGGACCACCGGAGGGGTCCCGGGGGTCCACCGGGTGGGGCCACCCATCCCGGTGGGTCCCCTAGGCAGCAAGGGGGAAGGGGCCAGCCCCTGGTGGGCTGGCGCACCACATGGGCCCCCCCCTCCATGCGCCTAGGGTTGAAACCCTAGGGGGAGGGGGCGCCCCCTATGCCTTGGGGGGCAAGTCTGCCCCCCTGGCCGCCGCCCCCTTGGAGATCTGATCTCCCTAGGGCCGGCGCCCCCCCTGGCCCCTATATATAGTGGGGGGAGAGGGTAGCCGCAACCCAAGCCTCTGGCGCCTCTCCCCCCTCCCGTGACATTTCCTACTCCTCTCGCAGGGCGCCGGCGAAGCCCTGTAGGTTTTCCTGTTGCATCCACCACCACGCCGTCGTGCTGCTGGATCTCCGACAACCTCTCCTCCGCCCTTGCTGGATCAAGAAGGAGGAGACGTCACTGTATCGTACGTGTGTTGAACGCGGAGGTGTCGTTCGTTCGGCGCTAGGATCATCGGTGACGAGGATCACGAAGAGTACGACTACTTCATCCACGTTCCTTCGAACGCTTCCGCTCGCGATCTACAAAGGGTATGTAGATGCACTCCATTATGCTCGTTGCTAGATGACTCCTTAGATTGATCTTGGTGAAGCGTAGGATTTTTTTTTGAATTCTGCAACGTTCCCCAACAGTGGCATCTGAGCTAGGTCTTTGCGTAGCATCTTGCACGAGTAGAACACAAACAAGTTGTGGGCGTTGAGTTTGCTCAATTTTCTTGCTGTTACTAGTCCAATCTTGATTCGGCGGCATTGTGGGATGAAGCGGCCCGGACCGACCTTACACGTACGCTTACGTGAGACTGGTTCCACCTACAGACATGCACTAGATGCATAAGGTGGCTGGCGGGTGTCTGTCTCTCCCACTTTAGTCGGATTGGATTCGATGAACAGGGTCCTTATGAAGGGTAAATAGAAATTGACAAATCACGTTGTGGTTTTGGCATAGGTAAGAAACGTTCTTGCAAGAAAACCTATAGAAGCCACGTAAAAACTTGCAACAACAATTAGAGGTCGTCTAACTTGTTCTTGCAGCATGTGCTATGTGATGTGGTATGGCCAAGAAGATGTGATGAATGATATATGTGATGTATGAGATTGATCATGTTCTTGTAATAGGAAATCACGACTTGCATGCCGATGATAATGACAACCGGCAGGAGCCATAGGAGTTGTCTTAATTATTGTATGACATGCGTGTCACTGAATAACGCCATGTAATTACTTTACTTTATTGCTAAACGTTAGCCATGGTAGTAGAATTAATAGTTGGCGAGACGACTTCATGAAGACACGATGATGGAGATCATGATGATGGAGATCATGGTGTCGAGCCTGTGACAAAGATGATCATGGTGCCCCGAAGATGGAGATCGAAGGAGCAAGATGATATTGGCCATATCATGTCACTTTATTTGATTGCATGTGATGTTTATCATGTTTATGCATCTTGTTTACTTAGAATGACGGTAGTAAATAAGATGATCTCTCACTAAAATTTCAAGAATTGTGTTCCCCCTAACTATGCACCGTTGCTAAGGATCGTTGTTCCGAAGCACCACGTGATGATCGGGTGTGATAGGCTCTAACGTTCGCATACAACGGGTGTAAGCCAGATTTACACACGCAATACACTTAGGGTTCACTTGACGAGCCTAGCATGTACAGACATGGCCTCGGAACACGGAAGACCGAAAGGTCGAACATGAGTCGTATAGAAGATGCGATCAACATGAAGATGTTCACCGTTGATGACTAGTCCGTCTCACGTGATGATCGAACACGGGCTAGTCGATTCGGATCATGTATCACTTAGATGACTAGAGAGATGTCAATCTGAGTGGGAGTTCATTAAAATTTGATTAAGATGAACTTAATTATCATGAACTTAGTCTAAATTCTTTACAATATGTCTTGTAGATCAAATGGCCCACGCTCATGTCACCCTCAACTTCAACGCGTTCCTAGAGAAATCCAAGCTGAAAGACGATGGTAGCAACTATACGGACTGGGTCCGTAACCTGAGGATCATCCTCATAGCTGCCAAGAAAACATATGTCCTAGAAGCACCGCTAGGTGACGCTCCCGCCCCGGCAAACCAAGATGTTATGAACGCTTGGCAGTCGTGTTGTGATGATTACTCCCTGGTTCAGTGCGGCATGCTCTACAGCTTAGAATCGGGGCTCCAAAAGCGTTTTGAGCACCACGGGGCATATGAGATGTTCCAAGAGCTGAAAATGGTTTTCCAGGCTCATGCCCGAGTTGAGAGATATGATGTCTCCAACGCATTCTATAGCTGTAAGATGGAGGAAAACAGTTCTGTCAGTGAGCACATCCTCAAGATTTCTGGGTTGCACAACCGCTTGTCTCAGTTGGGAATGAATCTCCCGGACGAAGCGGTCATTGACAGAATCCTTCAGTCGCTCCCACCTAGCTACAAGAGCTTCGTGTTGAACTTCAATATGCAGGGGATGGAGAAGTCCATTCCCGAGGTGTATTCAATGCTGAAATCAGCGGAGGTCGAGATCAAGAAAGAGCATCAAGTGTTGATGGTCAATAAAACCACTAAGTTCAAGAAAGGCAAGGGTAAGAAGAACTTCAAGAAGGACGGCAAGGGAGTTGCCGCGCCCGATAAGCCAGTTGCCGGGAAGAAGCCAAAGTATGGACCCAAGCCTGAGACTGAGTGCTTTTATTGCAAGGGAACGGGTCACTGGAAGCGTAACTGCCCCAAATACTTATCGGACAAGAAGGCCGGCAACGTCAAAGGTATATGTGATATACATGTTATTGATGTGTACCTTACCAGCGCTCATAGTAGCTCCTGGGTATTTGATACCGGTGCAGTTGCTCATATTTGTAACTCAAAGCAGGAGCTACGGAATAAGCGGAGACTGGCGAAGGACGAGGTGACGATGCGCGTCGGGAATGGTTCCAAGGTCGATGTGATCGCCGTCGGCACGCTGCCTCTACATCTACCCTCGGGATTAGTTTTAAACCTTAATAATTGTTATTTAGTACCAGCTTTGAGCATGAACATTGTATCTGGATCTCGTTTGATGCGAGATGGCTACTCATTTAAATCCGAGAATAATGGTTGTTTTATTTATTTGAGAGATATGTTTTATGGTCATGCCCCGCTGGTCAATGGTTTATTTCTGATGAATCTCGAGCGTGATGATACACATATTCATAGTGTGAATGCCAAAAGATGTAAAGTTGACAATGATAGTCCCACATACTTGTGGCATTGCCGCCTTGGTCATGTTGGTGTCAAACGTATGAAGAAGCTTCATGTTGATGGACTTCTGGAGCCTCTTGATTATGAATCATTTGACACGTGCGGACCATGCCTCTTGGGCAAGATGACCAAGACTCCGTTCTCCGGAACAATGGAGCGAGCAACCAACTTATTGGAAATCATACATACCGATGTGTGCGGCCAATGAGTGTTGAGGCTCGCGGAGGCTATCGTTATGTTCTCACCCTCACAGATGACTTGAGTAGATATGGGTATATCTACTTGATGAAACACAAGTTTGAGACCTTTGAAAAGTTCAAGGAATTTCAGAATGAGGTTGAGAATCAACGTGACAGAAAAATAAAGTTCTTGCGATTGGATCGTGGGGGTGAATATTTAAGTCATGAATTTGGCACGCACCTTACGAACTGTGGAATTGTTTCACAATTGACACCGCCCAGAACACCTCAGCGTAACGGTGTGTCCGAACGTCGAAATCGTACCCTGTTGGACATGGTGCGATCTATGATGTCTCTCACCGACTTACCGCTATCTTTTCGAGGTTATGCTTTAGAGACTGCCGCATTCACTTTAAATAGGGCTCCGTCGAAATCCGTTGAGACGACACCGTATGAACTTTGGTTTGGCAAGAAACCTAAGTTGTCGTTTCTGAAAGTTTGGGGTTGCGATGCTTATGTCAAGAAACTTCAACCTGAGAAGCTCGAACCCAAATTGGAAAAATGCGTCTTCATAGGATACCCAAAGGAAACGATTGGGTACACCTTCTACCACAGATCCGAAGGCAAAGTCTTTGTTGCCAAGAATGGATCCTTTATGGAGAAAGAGTTTCTCTCGAAAGAAGTGAGTGGGAGGAAGGTAGAACTTGATGAGGTGACAGTCACCCCTCCCGAACCGGAATGTAGCGCAGCGCAGGAAATTGTTCCTGAGGTGCCTGCACCGACAAGGGAGGAAGTTAATGATGATGATGATCATGAAGATACAGATCAAGTTGCTACTGAACTTCGAAGGTCCACAAGGACACGTTCCGCACCAGAGTGGTACGGCAACCCTGTCTTGGAAATCATGTTGTTAGACAACGGTGAACCTTCGAACTATGAAGAAGCGATGGCGGGCCCAGATTCCAATAAATGGCTTGGAGCCATGAAATCCGAGATAGAATCCATGTATGAAAACAAAGTATGGACTTTGGTGGACTTGCCCGATGATAGGCATGCCATAGAAAATAAATGGATATTTAAGAAGAAGACAGACGCGGATGGTAACGTGACCATCTATAAGGCTCGGCTTGTCGCTAAGGGTTATCGACAAGTTCAAGGGATTGACTACGATGAGACTTTCTCTCCCGTAGCGATGCTGAAGTCAGTCCGAATCACGTTAGCAATTGCCGCATTCTATGATTATGAGATATGGCAAATGGACGTCAAAACGGCATTCCTTAATGGTTTCCTCAAGGAAGAACTGTATATGATGCAGCCGGAAGGTTTTGTCGATCCAGAAAACGCTAACAAGGTATGCAAGCTCCAGCGCTCGATCTACGGGCTAGTGCAAGCATCGCGGAGTTGGAATATTCACTTTAATGATGTGATCAAAGCGTTTGGTTTTATACAGACTTGGGGAGAAGCATGTATTTACAAGAAAGTGAGTGAGAGCTCTGTAGCATTTCTGATATTATATATGGATGACATATTGTTGACGGGAAATGATATAGAATTCTTGGAAAGTATAAAGGCCTACTTGAATAAGAGTTTTTCAATGAAGGACCTTGGAGAAGCTGCTTATATATTAGGCATCAAAATCTATAGAGATAGATCAAGACGCCTCATTGGTCTTTCACAAAGTACATACCTTGACAAGATATTGAAGAAGTTCAATATGGATCAGTCCAAGAAAGGGTTCTTGCCTGTTTTGCAAGGTATGAGATTGAGCAAGGCTCAGTCCCCGACCACGGCAGAAGATAGAGAAAAGATGAGTGTCATTCCCTATGCCTCGGCCATAGGTTCTATCATGTATGCCATGCTGTGTACCAGACCTGATGTGAACCTTGCCATAAGTTTGGTAGGGAGGTACCAAAGTGATCCCGGTATGGAACACTGGACAGCGGTCAAGAACATCCTGAAGTACCTGAAGAGGACTAATGATATGTTTCTCGTTTATGGAGGTGACGAAGAGCTCGTCATAAAGGGTTACGTCGATGCTAGCTTCGACACAGATCTGGATGACTCAAAGTCACAAACCGGATACGTGTATATTTTGAATGGTGGAGCACTCAGCTGGTGCAGTTGCAAGCAGAGCGTCGTGGCGCATTCTACATGTGAAGCGGAGTACATAGCTGCTTGCAAAGCAGCACAAGGAGTCTGGATGAAGGAGTTCATCACCGACCTAGGAGTCATTCCAAGCTTGTCAAGCCCGATGACTCTCTTCTATGACAACACTGGAGCTATTGCCATTACCAAGGAGCCCAGGTTTCACAAGAAGACCAAGCACATCAAGCGCCGTTTCAACTCCATCCGGAATTATGTTCAAGATGGAGACATAGATATTTGTAAAGTGCATACGGATCTGAATGTCGCAGACCCGTTGACTAAACCTCTTCCACGGGCAAAACATGATCAACACCAGAACTCTATGGGTGTTCGATTCATCACAATGTAACTAGATTATTGACTCTAGTGCAAGTGGGAGACTGTTGGAAATATGCCCTAGAGGCAATAATAAAAGTATTATTATTATATTTCCTTGTTCATGATAATTGTTTGTTATTCATGCTTGAATTGTATTGCACGGAAACAACGATACATGTGTGAATACATAGACCATAACGTGTCCCTGGTAAGCCTCTACTTACTAGCTCGTTGATCAACAGATGGTCACGGTTTCCTGACCATGGACATTGGATGTCATTGATAATGGGATCACATCATTAGGAGAATGATGTGATGGACAAGACCCAATCCTGAGCCTAGCACGAGATCGTTTAGTTCGTAATGCTTAAGCTTTTCCGGTGTCAAGTATTTATTCCTTAGAACATGAGGTTGTGCAACTCCCGGATACCGTAGGAATATTTTGGGTGTGCCAAACGTCACAACGTAACTGGGTGGCTATAAAGGTACGCAACGGGTATCTCCAAAAGTGTCTATTGAGTTGGTACGAACCGAGACTGGGATATTGTCACTCCGTATGACGGAGAGGTACCTCTGGGCCCTCTCGGTAAGACATCATCATAATGAGCTCAAAGTGACTAAGGAGTTAGTCACGGGATGATGGATTACGTAACGAGTAAAGGGACTTGCCATGACGAGATTGAACAAGGTATCGGGCATACCGACGATCGAATCTCGGGCAAGTACCGTACCGATAGACAAAGGGAATAACATACAGGATTGAGTGAATCCTTGACACAGTAGTTCATCCGATGAGATCATCGAGGAACACGTTGGAACCAACATGGGTATCCAGATCCCGTTGTTGGTTATTGACCGGAGAGTCGCATCGGTCATGTCTGTGTGACTCCTGAACCCGTAGAGTCTACACACTTAATGTTCGGTGACGCTAGGGTTGTAGAGATACATGCACATGGAAACCCGAATGTTGTTCGGAGTCCAGGATGAGATCCCGGACGTCACGAGGAGTTCCGGAATGGTCCAGAGGTAAAGAATGATATATAGGAAGTCCAGTTTCGGCCATCGGGTGAACTCCGGGGGTCACCGGGAGTGTCCCGGGACCACCGGAGGGGTCCCGGGGTCCACCGGGTGGGGCCACCCATCCCGGTGGGTCCCCTAGGCAGCAAGGGGGAAGGGGCCAGCCCCTGGTGGGCTGGCGCACCACATGGGACCCCCTCCATGCGCCTAGGGTTGAAACCCTAGGGGGAGGGGGCGCCCCCTATGCCTTGGGGGGCAAGTCTGCCCCCCTGGCCGCCGCCCCCTTGGAGATCTGATCTCCCTAGGGCCGGCGCCCCCCTGGCCCCTATATATAGTGGGGGGAGAGGGCAGCCGCACCCCAAGCCTCAGGCGCCTCTCCCCCCTCCCGTCACACTTCCTACTCCTCTCGCAGGGTGCCGGCGAAGCCCTGCAGGTTTTCCTGTTGCATCCACCACCACGCCGTCGTGCTGCTGGATCTTCGACAACCTCTCCTCCGCCCTTGCTGGATCAAGAAGGAGGAGACGTCGTTGTACCGTACGTGTGTTGAACACGGAGGTGCCGTCCGTTCGGCACTAGGATCTTCGGTGACGAGGATCACCAAGAGTACGACTACTTCATCCACGTTCCTTCGAACGCTTCCGCTCGCGATCTACAAAGGGTATGTAGATGCACTCCATTATGCGCATTGCTAGATGACTCCTTAGATTGATCTTGGTGAAGCGTAGGAATTTTTTTTGAATTCTTCTACGTTCCCCAACAGAAGATAGTATGCGTGCCAAACTTATCGCCATCGAAGACAGGTTCAGGGGCTACTGAGGGAGTCCTGGATTAAGGGGTCCTTGGGTGGACGGATTACTCATTATGGGCCAAACTGGTGGACCCTGAAGATTATCGCTAAAGACTATCCACAATATCCGGATAGTGTCGTGGAAATAACACGGCAGATGTCCGGTTTAGCGGACTTGATGATGGAACCATCGCACGGGTTAGCTTGAAAGGATTCATGGCACACAAAGGACACAAAGGATTTATACTAGTTCGGCCCCTTTGAGAAGGTAAAAGCCTACGTCTAGTTGGTTTGGTATTGCTTGGGCGTCGGTTTACAGGGAGCGGATTCGCTTTGCCTGTGTCTCGACGGGTTGATTCTTGCTTGTCCTTGAACCGTCGCCGGGTCGTCCCTTTATATAGAGGTGACGCCTGGTCCGGTTTACAGAGTCCCGAGGCCGGCTCATAATCGTGTCCGCCTCGGTCTCTGTCTTTTCTTTCCTATCTCTCAAGTTACATCTCTTGCGGTTTACAAACCATACTTCTATACATGGGCCTTAAAATCTCATGGGCCGTAGTCCCTACTAAAATATTAAACCAAGTATAATATAACCAAGCCGGTTTACAATAGCCGGTTTATACCTGCTAACCATATCCCTGACAGATAGGACTCCCATATATGTAAAATAGCAAGTTTAGAGTCCAGGTGTAATATTTCCTTCCTCTGCAAGATGGTCATGTACAACCCTAGGTCCCTCCGGTGCATATATAAACCGAAGGGTTTAGTCCATAGCAACAGAACAACAACATCATAGGCAAGACTTGTAGGGTTTAGCCATTATGATCTCGAGGTAGATCAACTCTTGTAACCCTATATTCATCAAGATCAATCAAGTAGGAAGTAGGGTATTACCTTGATCAAGAGGGCCCGAACCTGGGTAAACATCATGTCCCCAGTCTCTTGTTACCATCGATCCTCAAATGCACAGTTCAAGACCCCCTACCCAAGATCCACCAGTTTTGACACCGATAACGTAGACACACTCTCCCCTCTCGTTTTTATGCATCTCCATGGATAGATCTAGCGTGTGCATAGAATTTTTTTGTTTTCCATGCAACGTTCACCAACAGGTCTTCCCCAGAAATCCAAGGGAAAATTCACAACACAGGATTTGTGCATCTCTTCAATGCAAATGGTTCAGATTGAATACGGTATGCAAAGCAACACTTTGGTGCTAAGCCAAGAGAAAATATGGCACGCAGGATTTGTACATCCCTTCAATGCGAATGGTTTTTTCGGAAGACCCGTGTGCAACCACATACAAACAATTTGGTAAGATTTGCATCTATCATATGCCATTTGTCAAACTGGAAAGATTGACATTTCTTGATCTAGTAACATTGCCATTTTTCAACCTTGTAACACTGCCATTTGTCAAAATATGCAGCTACAAATCACTAGCACAATCTAATTTTTGCAACTCAAATTCAGTAATTAAGCATAGATTTCATTCATAGATTAACCAGTCATTCTTTATACAAACAATTCAACTCGACAGCTGAACCGACCAAACTTTCCCTCAATTGTTGCCAACCACGTACTGAAATAGTTAGTTCAACTATATATACTAGCTAATTTTAAGTACGTTGTATAGTTCCACCTCATCTATAGTCAGATGAAATGAACACAATAGCCCCTAAATACTACAACAATAGAGGGGCTTTGTACTACTACCGGTAGCCTCTCCTCTACCGAGTGTGCTCAGTAAGAGGCAAAGGAGGAGGATCCTATCGACGAGCAGGACAACAACAATATGGTGCATGTCGCCGCTGCACCTTCAGCGACGCTCACCTCAAACGCCCTCTGCCGCTCCAGACGACCCCTCTCGAAGCGGCAGGACTCCTCGTAGATCTCCTGATTCCTCGCCTTTGCGGCGGCGTGTGCTGCAGCCACTAGCGGCGGTAAGGCTCTTTGTGTGCTCGCCGCGGCGCTCCTCCTCCTCCTCCCACAGGAACTCGATGTAGCGCGCAAGGTCGCTGACGCACGTGTGGGCCTCCATCTTTGCCTCCCGCCTTCGAGCGGCGATGGCAGAGCGGGTGATGACCTCGACGGTTGACGGTGGGCTGGCGGCCATGGCGGACGACGATGGGGTGGCGGACACGACCACCACCTCCCACCTTCGGGCCGCGGTGGTGGAGCGGGTGATGGCCACGGTAGCCGACAGTGGGGTGGTGGCCACGACAGCCACCTCCCGCCTTTGGGCCGTTGCGGCGGAGCGGGTGATGGCCCTGGCTTTCGGCGGCGGTGCTGCAGCCACGGCGGCAGTCGGTGGGGTGGCGGCAACGGCGGCCGGCAACAGCTGCCAACGGGTAGCGGAGGCGGAGCATGTGGTGGGTGTTCCGCGCACACCCAACAGGGACGCCACGTGCACTACATTACATATTTGTTATTATCATATTTCCTTGTTCATGGTAATCGTTTATTATCCATGATAGAATTGTATTGACCGGAAACTCAAATACATGTGTGGATACATAGACAACAAGATGTCCCTAGTCGGCCTCTACAGGACTAGCTCATTGATCAAAGATGGTTATGGTTTCCTAGCCATAGACATGAGTTGTCATTTGATAACGGGATCACATGATTAGGAGAATGATGTGATGGACGAGACCCAAACTATGAACGTAGCATATGATCGTGTCAAATTTATTGATATCGTTTTTTGCATGTCGAGTATACGTTTCTATGACCATGAGATCATGCAACTCACTGACACCGGAGGAGTACCTTGTGTGTACCAAACGTCGCAATGTAAGTGGGTGACTATAAAGGTGCTCTGCAGGTATCTCCGAGGGTGTCTGTTGAGTTGGCATGGATCAAGACTAGGATTTGTCACTCCGTATGACGGAGATGTATCTCAGGGCCCACTCGGTAATACATCATCACAATAAGCTTGCAAGCAATGTGACTAATGAGTTAGCCACGAGATCTTGTATTACGGAATGAGTAAAGAGACTTTCCGGTAATGAGATTGAACTAGGTATGAAGAGACCGATGATCGAATCTCAGGCAAGTAACATACAGATAGACAAAGGGAACTACATACGGGATTGACTGAATCCTTGACATCGAGGTTCGGCCGATAAGATCTTCGAATAATATGTGGGAACCAATATGGGCATCCAGGTCCCGCTATTGGTTATTGACCATAGAGGTGTCTCGGTCATGTTTGCATAGTTCTCGAACCCGTGGAGTCTACACACTTAACGTTTGGTGATGATATAAGTATAGTTGAGTCATTATGGTGGTTACCAAATGTTGTTTGGAGTCTCTGGTGAGATCCTGGATGCGATGAGGAGCTCCAGAATGGTCCGGAGGTGAAGATCGATATATTGGACGAAGGGTATTGGAGTCCGGAACTGTTCCGGGGCTACCGGGTTATGACGAGCATGACCGAAAGGTATTTCGGGGGGCCCCTACAAGTGTTGGGGGCCTCATGGGCCAACGGGAGGGGGCAAACCAGCCCACTAAGGGGTTGTGCACCCCCCCCCCCTCACCCCTTCCCACATTGTCAGAGGAGGAGGGGGCGCCACCCTAGGGTTCCCACCCCTTTGGCTTGGGGGCCAAGTCTCCTAAGGGGGAAAACCCATCTAGGGTTTCCCTCTAGTGGCTGCCGGCCCTCGATGGGATCCTCTACAGGCGCCCCCTCTTCCCTTCCCCTTATATATAGAAAGGTAGAGAGAGGGCAGCTACACCTTTTAGATACAGATCTATGCCACGATGCTGCCCTTCTTCTCCCTCGTAGCCATCTTCCTCTCCATACTGCTTAACGAAGCCGTGTTGGAATTCCACCACCACCACCGCCACCACATCATCGTGTTGCCGGAGGACTTGAGCTACTGCTTCACCATCGAGGAGGTGAAGGCGTCATCAAGCCGTACGTGTGTTGAACGCAGAGGTGTCGTTCATTCCGCGCTAGATCGGAGTTCGTGGGACGGACCATGATTGGATCGTGAAGACGTTTGACTACATCAATCGCGTTTCTTAACGCTTCCGCTTAGCGATATACAAGGGTATGTAGAACTAATCTCTCCTCTCGTAGCTGGTCATCTCCTAAATTGGATCTTGGGTATTCGTAGGTTTTGTTTCCCATGCAATGTTCCCAAACAGACGAGATAAGCGACGGGGAGGGAGGGGGAAATGCCACGCAGGACTTGCCAGCCGTGAGGGTTTATATAGCTGACCGGTAAGCATTGGGAATTTAGGGGGTTTCACCGAGTCGGGTGGGAAGTTTGCGCAGGAACCTGCGCGGTTGCACGGGAATGGGCTCACCACCATTTGGCCAAGAGAATGCCCCCCGCGCGCTGCTCAAGCTTGCGCTCGAAGCCGTCTGCGGCAGCGGGGTGACAAGACGTGCAAGAGGAGGACGAAATGACACGTACACATATGGTTAATACAAAAATGTTTGCGATTTAATTACCTACTACCCCCCCCCCCGGTCCTGGTTTATCGGTCATCTATGTATTTTATGCCAAATTTTGACTAGATATTTTACTAATAAAATACGGATGCATGTCGCCAAAGATTATATCGTTGGATTCATATTTGAACATAGTTTCTAATTATATAATTTTTGTAACATGCATTAACATTTTGCTGGTTACTTTTAAGATCAAAATATGGCACAGAATATAAAGGGAACTAATCAACCAAGACGGAGGTAGTAGCACACGGCCGCTCTATAAGCAGCGATGCAACTACCGGCCCTCTTGTAGACGACCATTCCATGCGTGTTCAACTGCTCTATGCGTGTGGTTGCTCGTGGTTGAGGCTGTCGCGGCGCACTCTACTTGCATCCCGCCGCGCGCGCTTTGCTCTCGTGTCCCTCCGGGTGCTCTGCCCTCGTCCCTCCACGCGCGCTGCTAGTGTTTTGGCCGGCGCATGATCACGTATGTTCGTGCTGCAATAATGCATGTGGTTGCGCTGGGCGCGGTGCCACGATGCAGCTACCCACTGCAAAAACTGCCATAAGGACGCGCCGAGAATCCAGGCCGCCCAGCCCGCATTTATTCATGCAGCCATTTACCTTCATCTCTCGCACCACAGGACATAATAAGCACACCCACGACGACACATACAGAGAGGTCATCTAGCGGTTCCAATGGCGCCTCCCGTGGCTCCAACGGCGTTCCTAGTGGCCGCCGACGACAATGGGGGGCATTCACCACGCATCACGTAGTGAACACCCACGTGAGGGGGAAGGCCCTCTTGGTGGTGTACACGGACGAGCTGGTCTCGGTGGAGAGCTACATCCAAACTATGGAGCAGTTTCTTGCTGAGGACAAGTACCAAGTGGTCGGCTTCGACCTCGAGTTCACAAGAGGTCGTGTCGGGCACGATCAGAAGGTTGCCGCCCCCCAGTTGTGTGTGCGACATGACGTCCTCGTCTACCACTACCACCTGGCCACAAGTCCTTGCAAGCGTTTCTCCAGGTTTATCAACAGATCTGACTACAGTTTTGCTACGGTGGACACCACCAACTATCTAAAAGCGCTCAAGGTTTCGGGCTTGAAATGCCGGAATCTTGTCAACATTCAGGACCTCGACAAGGTCTGGGGCAGCGATAACAACAAACAGAACTCCCTGGTTGACCTTGCCTCGGCCATCATAAACCCCTACTACAAGATGATGAAGGATGAGACCAAGAAGGACAACAATGCCTGGCATAATGGCTGGCATCAGAGACTGGATGAACAAAATGTTAAGTACGCGGCCAAGGATGCGTACACAAACTACGAGATGTACAAGCAGATCGTTGACATGAGGAAGTGTCTCCTTCCTGCCCCAGACGACGGATCGAGCCACAGAGCCATGGCGGGAGCGTCACAAGAAGTAGATGACTAGATGACCGTTTCTCCTAGTTTAGAATGCATGCAATTGTTTATTAAGGTGTGTGCGAATGATCTGTATAGTCACTTATGTAATTTGATGTTTATTCCAGTCATATATATTGACTTCACACACATTTCTGATTACTGACTTGTTTGCCGCGTATCACACACATCGTGTTCAGTTGTACTGTTTCTGTTGTCTTGTCTCATCGCAAACAGTTCATCCGAGTGAACTATATGCCCTCCATCGCAGAGACCTTGATCTGGCTGACCGTTTCTATTGTGTTGCCTAGTCACACACAGTT